>JAWDJN010000027.1:24572-1224572 GCA_037788925.1 Mytilus galloprovincialis | reverse complement strand
AAACAAAAAAAAAAAAAAACATTAAGTATGAGCACTTGACGTTTAAATACTTATAATTCAAATCTCAAATTACATTTAGAACTTAATAAATACACAAAGCTTAAATTATTTTTTTTCAATCCAAAAATAAAAAAATTGATAATGATAAATACGGAACATTAATAACGATTATGTTAAAGATAAATATGAAACATTAATAACGATACTCTGGTGAATTCTATTTTATGGATTGATTTTTCTTGTTATTCATTTATCATGAAAATTACTGAAGTTGATTTTAAATATTTGCTTTTTGATATTTTTCATCGATTTGAAAAATAAATCAAGTTCACAGCAATATACTACACATAAACAATTGATTGGAATAATACAATTAAGGAAAAGTTTTTGGTTATGCATTCAGATGAAATATAAAGATATAAAATAGTTCTATAGAATTGGATTGCCTTACTTACTGTGTGATAATATGGAGAGCACACCCGCTGTTTAAGTTTCGTAATGATATGAAAAAACCGATTGCGTCTTTATATATGGGTTCATCAGTATTCCACACGTATAATGCCCTCTGTTGGTAGAATGAATTAAGCTAATATTGCATTCTAAATGTAAATAGGCGTTGTACAATGAAATCCTTTGACAGATACCTTGTTTGTTAAGTGTCAGCATTCTGACCGACATGAGCCGTCATCGTGCTCACGATCGTTGTTAAGTATGTATTAAACACATGCTTTTATGATTATATACTTCATTTATCTTTTTTAATTACAAAATTAAATTACCAACATTTTCATGATGGTTCTAACTTATAATTTTATAATAACGAACTTAATTCAAATCTAATCTTTGAAAGTCATATCATTTCAATCTGACATTTCAGAGATACATTGTAATAGTAAGCACCATTCTATCACTCATCGAGGATTGAGACGGGACGTAAAAAAATACAAGTAATAGCGATTCCGTTTGTAATCTTGAAATAAAGATGCAGAATATTTAAAGATCAAATTAATTGCATATTATTTATAATTGAAACTTGATAACTTCAGTATTGGGAGGGGTTTGTGGAAAGGTAACAATTCTCTTTTGGATGAGGTTACAAGTCAAACTAAAGAACAATATGGTTGTCTTGAATATAGCAGATAAAATCATTTTTTTTAGATTCTAGTGATATCGGGATACAATTAGTGATTAGTTAATTTTGAAATCAGTATTACTTGAAATAGTGGGGAAACAATATTCACAGAATTGACTGTTGCAATTAAAAAAAAATGAAAAATGAGAAAATCCCTTCATTTTCTTACACATTTGTGTTATGTGCTGCAATTTTAGGAATACGTCTTACAAAAAAAGAACGAAAATAGTAATTGTTTTGCTTTAAAGATTCGGATTTTTTATATCAAAATATGCTGATTGATGACTCCCGATTTGTTTAAGATGGTTCACCCATCTTAAAAGAGGTGCATCTATTAGCGTTGTAGAATTATGTGCTGAATGGTCGGGTCTCAAGATTAATTTAGAAAAAAATCCCGAAAGGTAACAAGGATTAAAAAAATGAAATAGAGCCAAGATACAATGTATGGCAATTGGGGTGTCAACAGATTTACGCTCCGGAGTATTAAATATTTGGTGGATAAACAAGAAATGGAAACACTTAATTGTGGACCCAAACTTAAAAAATTGAGAGAACAATACATAATTTGTCATCAATATATTTTAACATTATCAATCCTTAGATTACTTAACCAATTCAGTAAAAACATATTTCCTTTATTTTGGATGGTAAACCTGGCAAAATTAAAATAAAAGAAAATCAATTTCTCAAATTCATGAATTGGGTGGACTTAACATGTTGAAGGTCAAGAAACAGTAAATGGACTAGGTCACAGATTTCCGTAAAATTTTGCTCTTTGAACTACAACTGAAAATCGTAAAAATAATGCATTTATTTCATTTATCAATTGAAATTTAACGGATTTAATTCTTTCAAAATGGATGGACATTTAAAAGCACAAAATCGGCCAAAAGCCTTCTAGATTTTGTCTTTAAATCATCAAATCTCTCATTCTACCGGGTACTCCTTAGATTTTTCTTGAAAAACTATATGTTGTTGATACATAAATTTCCGTTTTAATTGTACAAAATTAAGATAGGGTCACCGACTTCGTTTAACGGTATACATCATTCACAGTCGTATTCCTAAGAAAATAAGTATCCAGCGTCGAAATAATCGTAACGTAAATAGTTATCAATGGTACCAGGATTATAATTTAGTACGCCAGACGCGCTTTCCGTCTACATAAGACTCATCATTGATCGTAATCGCGTTACAGTCCGTAAAACGTTGATTTTTGACGATTTTCATTATCAACAAGGTAACAAATTGATTAATAGACAAAAGAGGAAGTCGGTGACCATTTGATTATTTTATTTCATTAAAACAGAAATGTATGTGTCAACAACATATAGTTTTTTAAGAAAAGTCTATGGAGTAGAATTAGAGATTTGATGTTTTTAATCCACATTTTAGAAGATTTTTCTCCGATTGTATATGCTATCTATTCAATTATTCACTCATATTGAAAAAAAAAATCAATCTGTAATTTTTCAGATAATAAAAGAGATAAATGCATTTTTTTTTCGATTTTCATTTGTAGTTCAACGAGTTGTATGCACAATTTTAGAAAAAATCTGCGACATTGCCTATTTACTGTTCCTTTACCTTAAAACAATATACCATAAACGGATAATTATTGTAAATTACGAACTAATTCTGAAAAAAACCAAATCGAATGAATTATTCTATGAAAGTCAAAGAACTCCTGTAAACAAATCCTTTTTGCGGGTCGTTTTAATGGCTTGGACAGAACTCCAAACTAAAGTAGCTGTTTAGAACGGATATGATTTTACCACATCTAATATTTAAAACTTGTTGTTCAGTGATTGTCGTTTGTTGATGTGGTTAATAAATATTTATTGATTCTCGTTTTTTATATAAACTAGACTGTTTTTTTTTTCCCTGTTTGAATTGTGTTACACTAGACATTTTTGGGGCCTTTATAGCTTGGTGATCGTTGTGAGCCAAGACTCTGTGTTGAAGGCCGTATTTTGACCTGTAATAGTTTACCTTTTAGATATTGTGACTTGGATGGAGAGTTGTCTTATCGGCATTCTTCCATACATTTAATGAACTGACTGGAATTTAA
The DNA here is from genome assembly GCA_037788925.1 of Mytilus galloprovincialis. Lineage (NCBI taxonomy): Eukaryota > Metazoa > Mollusca > Bivalvia > Mytilida > Mytilidae > Mytilus > Mytilus galloprovincialis. The sequence goes on along the minus strand of JAWDJN010000027.1, from coordinate 1,221,369 downwards.
AGTAGAGGCTCTATAGAGCATGTGTCGCTCATCTGCATATTTAACATTGGCCACTTTTTAGTAAAAAAAAAAAAACACCATCAAGGTGGAATAACGAAGTGTTAACTGATAATTTGGTCATGTCAGCATATTTGAGATCTTATCCAGCTGCTGATTTTTCATGTTTAAAGTTTATATTTATCTTCTACAGTTTCATAAGATGATATTCGAAAAGTCAAACTAACGTTATAAATGTCAATAAGGGGCAATAACTCAAACAATGAATTACAAAAAAAAAACCAAAACACGTTTTCAGGGCATTTCGGCTTAACGTTTACAAATTTCACTTTTTTTCTTTGTAAAGAATAAAATCCTTTGTACTTCTAGAAAAATTCAATAGTCATTTGTGTATTTTATCATGGGATCCCATAGTCAACTGTATATCTTATCATAGGATCTCTTAGTCGTTTGTATATTTATGGTGGGATCCCATAGTCATTTATATATTTTATCATGGAATCACATAGTCATTTATATATTTTATCATGGGATCCCATAGTCATTTGTATATTATCAAAGGATTTCATAGCCCTTTGTATATTTTATCACGTGATCCTATAGTCATTTGTATATTTTATCATATGACCCCAGTAATATTTGTATTTTATCATAGGATCCCAAAGTCATTTGTATATTTTATCACGGGATCACAAGCATAGTCATTTGTATATTTTATCAAAGGATTTCATAGCCCTTTGTATATTTTATCACGTGATCCTATAGTCATTTGTATATTTTATCATAGGATTCCATAGTCATTTGTATATTTCATCACATGGGATCCCATAGTCATTTGTATATTTTATCATGGGATCCCATAGTCATTTGTATATTTCATCATATGATCCCAGTAATATTTTTATTTTATCATAGGATCCCAAAGTCATTTGTATATTTTATCACGGGATCACAAGCATAGTCATTTGTTTATTTTATCAGATGCTCTCTTCGTCTTTTGATTATTTTATTATGGGATCCCATAGTCATGTGTATATTTTATCATGGGCTTCTATAGACATTTGACAATTCAATGAATGTGTTTGTAGATAGATGATTTTGTGTTCTGTTAAATTGTTCCTTTTAAAATTGTTATACGATGATGACTGATGTACCCATATTTTGACTATTTTATTTATTGTGTCTGTTTAGTTAACGCATCAATGTAAATATAACGGAATTTGATGAGACTGTCATCAAAGTGAGAGGGTTAGCGCTATAAAACCAGGTTTAATCCACCATTTTCTACATTTGAAATTGCCTGCACTAAGTCAGGAATATGACAGTTCTTGTCCATTCTTTTTTGATGCGTTTTGTTATTTGATTTTGCCATGTAATTATGGACTTTCCGAATTGATTTTTCTCTAAGTTCAGTATTTTTGTGATTTTACTTTTTTGTATATTTTATCATGGGATCCCAAAGTCATTTTTATCTTTTATCTTGGGGTCCATTTGTCATTTTATATTTTATCATAGGATCCCATAGTCATTTGTTTATTTTATCATGGGTTTCCATATTCCATTTTAATATTTTATCATAGGATCCCATATTTTTTTTTTATCAAGGGCCCCTGAAGTCGTTTGTATATTTTATCGTGGGCTCCATTTGTCATTTGTATATTTTATCATAGGATCTCATAGTCGTTTGTTTATTTTATCATGGGATTCCATAGTCATTTGTATATTTTATCATAGGATCCCATAGTCGTTTGCATATTTTATGATGGGCTTCAATAGTCATTTAAATATTTTATCATGGGGTCCATTTGTCATTTGTATATTTTATCATAGGATCCCATAGTCATTTGTTTATTTTATCATGGGATTCCATAGTCATTTGCATATTTTATTAAGGGGTCCATTAGTCCTTTGTATATTTTATCATGGGCTTCCATAGTCACTTGTATATTTTATCATGGGCTCCATTTGTCATTTGTATATTTTATCATAGGGTCCTATAGTAATATTTGTTTATTTTATCATGGGCTCACTTAGTAATTTGTGCATTTTATCACGGAATCCCATAGTCTTTGTATATTTTATCATGGGCTCACTTAGTCATATGTGCATTTTATCACGGGATCCCATGGTAGCTGTATATTTTATCATGGGATTATTTAGTCATTTTTTGCATTTTATCACGGGGTCCCATAGTCGCTGTATATTTTATCATGGGCTCATTTAGTCATTTGTGCATTTTATCCCGGGATCCCATAGTCGCTGTATATTTCAACAAAGGATCCTTAAATCATTTGTGCATGTTATGACGACTTGGATACCATAGTCATTTGTATATCACAATCTGTGTACTATAGCACTCGGTCGTACGAATTTTGCGGTATGACAAGCACCTCTTGCTTTGCAGTCATCGCCCATTGTGCACTGTGGTGTTAACAATCTTGTGAACCAAGATATATATATCTATATTTGTAATGATATTGATCATATGATAAATGCTGGTAAAACATTTTTATTGCCTTGTATGAGTGTAAAGATTATATTTGCTTTTGTAATTTTCAAAGATAACATTGAAGATGAAACCTGAGACGTTTGTTCCAAAAGGGATATACATTGTTGTCTCTTTGACAATTTCACCATTTTCATTCTAATTTTATTTATAGATGGCCTAACTGTGTGGTTGCTGCTAATATCTATATTGTGTATTTTTTATTTTATTTTGTGTTTAACTTTTTTTTGGTATTGTGTCTGTTTATCTGGAGCAGGTTCTGTATTATTTGTTTGCTATTTTCCCACTAAATCGGGTGTTAGCGATTGATGTCCAGCATCCTCGAAATCGGGTGTTAGCGATTGATGTCCAGCATCCTCTAAATCGGGTGTTAGCGATTGATGTCCAGCACCCACTAAATCTGGTGTTAGCGATTGATGTCCAGCACACACTAAATCTGGTGTTAGCGATTGATGTCCAGTACCCACTAAATCGGGTGTTAGCGATTGATGTCCAGCACCCACTAAATCGGGTGTTAGCGATTGATGTCCAACACCCACTAAATCGGGTGTAAGCGATTGATGTCCAGCACCCACTAAATTGGATGTTAGCGATTGATGTCCAGCAATTCTTTCGATGATTCCTGTTATGATCTGCTATCCTTTTTGTTAAAATTGAAAGTAACTCGTATCTCACAGTGATTATTTTATGCTGAATTTATTCGATAAAAACATTTCCTTGTTTTATTATGTAGAAGAATTTATGCCAGAAGGAAAGATCAGAACACATTTTTTTCCAATGTTTCATCATTGTAGCCTTTTCAAAAATGTACTAATTGAACGCGTGAATTATTCGGAGCCGTCATTGTGTTTAGATTTATATTACTTTGTTGATCCCGTGTTCTACATGTATGAATAAAAATTCGATATCCAAACAATGGATGTCTTTATTCTTTGGAAGACGTGTGTCCTATCATTATCACTTAAATCTTACTTATCTTACTTAGTAGTCGATGAATCACATCGCGTATAATTGTTTTTCTCCAATTAAAGTCATCAGAAAAGTAAATTGTTACGATGTTATAGACAGTATTAAACTGTAAAACAATTAGTATTTTGCATGTCAAATCGTTTGTCTCGATGTGTACCTTTGTAGAATTTGTAATTAGCTACATGTGTCATTTTTGTAATTATAATTTAACTAGGTAATTAATTAGGACAGTAATTATAGATGTTTTTTCTCATTTTTTATTTTTCAAGTTTAGAAATAGCTTATCAAGTACAACCACAATTAATTATGACTTTTTATATTCTATATATCATGCCATAAAGTTGGATTTCACGTGTCAGGCCGGACGGATAATTATTTGTATTCAAAGGAAGGAAATGTAGAAGGTGGAGAAATGCTAGAACTACTTTATCAATTCAAAGATGATATATTTTTTTCTTCTTCTGAAAGAGAGTTAAATATTTATTATATTTCTGAAAGGATAGGAAAAATAATGTATCAGGTAGTTTGTTTTTCTCTTTTGAATTATATGACATTTTGTCACGACCGTCACTGATCCAGTTGGAGTTTAATATACGGTTTGTTTTTACTCATGTTTAAACCGTTACCGATATTTGTTTTTAGTCTAGCCCTGGAAATTTTTTTCAAGTGGATAGTTGTCTCATTTAAAATCTTTCGACACCTTTTTATTTTTACATTTCAGAATTAAGCTAGACAATAAAGGTCATCATACTTTTGTTGCTCAATTTGAAAACATTCTTTGTAATTAGTTGGTTGGTCACTGTAAACAACTTGGAAATAGCAAACGTAAAAACGGTGCAATTTCATCCAAGGTTGTTTTCATTTTGCTTTAAAGTGGTCTGTAGTGTTATTGCTTCAAAGTGGTGTATAGTTTTGTTTCTGAACAATCTTATCAGCTAAATTTAAAATCTGTTTTTTGTTTTTGTTTCATGAATATACCAGTAATTGTCACTTATCTAATGTATCTAATGCGTAATGACTTTTTGAGGCAATTTTTAAGCTATTGTTCGATAAAAATGGTAAAGATAAAGTTTTTTTCAAAACGATAGATAAGGCAATCAACGTATATTACATTAAAATAACTATATAGCTAAAAACTGCAACTTTTACTGATTTTCTAATATCTAAATTTGTTAATATATAATCATAATGAGACAATTCCTAAGAATTCTTAGGAAAGAAAGTGTTTTATAGTTCGTTTCTTTCGAAAAGAAATAGAGTTTGGTGCAATTTGGTTAGACATACCCTTCAGTGCCATACTGGACTGGTAAAAAACTTTATTTTGCATGTTAAAAAAAATAATTTTGCATGTTGCCTTCAACAGTAACGTGAAGCGTCGAATAACATTAAGAATTAAAAGAAATATGTAAAGATTTGTAAAGATATTTTATGCTTAGAATATAAAATATTTAATTTCAAAATTACTGTCAGATTTTGACTCCTTTCAGATTTTGACTTGTAGTGGAATAAACACAGGTGAACTTAGCCCTATCCCATTTCTTAATTTAGCCCGAAGAATTTTGTTTACATGTTAAAAATATTCCGTTTTAGTGATTAATGATTGCATGAACATTACAGGGGTCAATGATAGAAGAGTCACACCAGTGGCCACGATCACTAACCACCTGGTAAAAAAGTGTCAGTGTGCTAATGTACAAGTTAGTCCTTGTCGCTTTGTGTTTCATTTCTACAATTTACTCGTTTAATCAAGCTCCTCGAGTACTTTTTTAAAATATAACAACGAAACTGCGAAACGCAATAATGAAAGCACACTGGCACTTTTTTACCAGGTGGTAGGTGATCGTGATTTTGCCATTGAATATTTACCATTGGATTAGGTTATTTCCGTTCTTACTTTTCCTCGGCGTTCGGTATTTTTTGTGATTTTTCTTTTTTCTCTGCAATGTATGTGCTTGGTAAAAAAGTATATCATAAATATATATGCTGATGTACTTTATTGTATTGCAGTCACCATGATTACGAAACAACACTGCATTTTTGACAGACCGATGTTGCCAGCGAGGCTAAAGCTATGCTGGAAGGAGAATTATCTTACATTGTAAGAAAAAATAGCGGATTGAACCTTGTTTAATTACATACCAAACCTCCCGTTTTATGAAAATGTTAAAAAAAAATATCGCTAAAACACTACGTGACAGAAATACAGCACAAACACACGCAAAGCATTCATTACAGAGAAACGCACAAACACACGCAAAGCATTCATAACAGAGAAACGCACCAACAAATAACTGTATTGTATATATAGATATTACAGTGTATTTATGAAATCAGGGGTTTTGTAAAAGCACTGGAAAATATCTCAAGCTGTTGAGATTTTATAAAATCCCTGAAAATAATGCTATGGATTTTGAAAAATCCCTGGTTACAAATTGTTTACTTAATAGAAACACCGATAATTTCTGAAATATGTTTTTTAATGAACACTAGTAGTTCAAACTAGTGTACAGTGATTATGAAAAAAAAGGCAAACAAACTGATAGTATGACTACAATTTATTTATGTCTTCATGATACGTTTGGATCACATCGACTGTTACATATTTGCCCTAGCTGCTTTTCAACAGATACACCTATTTTCACATCTAGTCTTTCAAGAACTACATTTAAAAAAATATTGTCGTCCGTCACAAATGGAAGACAGTTTAACTACTGATGGGCTCCAAGACAGAGACTCCGTGGATTCAAACTGGTTTCTAGTATATGACCATGATATAATGCTATGTTTGGAAGTTAGACAACATCTTTCTCTGAATTTTCAAGGAAAATTGCTATGATATTTCTTGGAACATCCTTTCCACGATCCATAACTGGGATAGGAATAACAACATTCAATGTCTACTTCTTCTTAAACTCTATTAGACTGTCTCAACATAACATTAACTTATTTTACAATTCATTTTGAAGCGTTTGCACGTTCATTTTCAATTGTCGTTTCCAAATCTTATAGAAAGCATAAATATTCTTGACGGAAACTTTTTGTTATGACCAATTTTCCACACAAAGCATGTACAGTTTTTAACATGTAGAACACGGAGTTGCATTCAATGTAATTGCTTGACATACAACACACATATGGGTTAGTAGCTTTGGGCTCAGAAATGTTCATTTGTTCATCTTCAGTTCTACAGTGTTTTAGCCACCCGTGTTTATAATGAGCTCCATGTTTGCTAAATATGACAAATCTTCGCTGTCAATTCTAGCTATAAGTTCATAAGGGAGTTGGGATGATGTTAGCTTTGTATCAAGTTTTCAGTCTTTATTAAGATTATCGTACATCCATGTGATAACCATATCCTTGATATCAGCAATACCTGCTGTGGGCAATTTTAAAAATTGAAAATCCCTGAAATTTCAGTGTTATAATAAATCCCTGATTTAAATTTTTCACTATTACATACATATACAGCGTAACATCCTAGGTTCCGTAAGACAAACAATGACACTCTTGTAGAACGATTCGTTAAATTTTGTGACAATTCAATTGTAGAAACTGAAATCAATGCATGATGAATTGTCTGCTCCTTTCTGAAAGAGGGACGAAAGATACCAAAGGGACAGTCAAACTCATAAATCTAAAACAAACTGATAACGCCATGGCTAAAAATGAAAAAGACAAACAAACAACAGCACACATGACACAACATAGAAAACTAAAGAATAAACAATACGAACCCCACCACAAAAATAGGGGTGATCTCAGATGCTCCGGAAGGGTAAGCAGATCCTGCTCCACATGTGGCACCCGTCGTTTTGCTTATGTGATAACAAACCGGTAAATAGTCTAATTCGGTAGGTCACATTCATGAAAGGAAAGGGGGTTGTAGTTACGACGTAAAGAACATATCCGATATCATTTGTGAAACGGTTATTCCATAACGGTCAACCAACTCGTGATGGCGTCCGTAAAATTAACGAAGGGATGGTTTCAACTTCACCATTTGGAACTCTTGGTTTAATAGCTTCCTCGTGAGCAGTAATCCTCTATCAAGAAAATCATGATAGAAAATGCAAGCACGGGAATATCGTATCAATTGGGAGATATATACCCCGTATGCAGGTGCTGCTGGAATGTTGCTACTTAGAAATGGAAAGTTCACAATTGAAAAGCTGAAATCATCTCTTTTGTCGTAAAGTTTTGTTTTCAACCGACCCTCATTGTCAATTTCTAGATGTAAGTCAAGATATGAGGCCGACTTAACTGTATCTGTAGTATCCTTTATCTCCAGCTCGATGGGATAGATGACATTCGATTTGAACTCATACAAAATACTGAACGGTTTATTGGTAGTATTGAAATGTTAATAACGATACACAAAGATGTATGTCCGGTAGGGTAAGGTAATTTCAGGTTCATCTGATGAAAGATTTTGGACACTTTTTGAACACTTAAGAGTCTACTTCAGTAAATTCAATTAGGTTGTGTGAAAGATTTGAACTGATTTAATCATATTCAAGATTAAATGTTATCAATCTATCAAACATGCCATAATATGTCACTTTTCAGTTGGTTTTTGTCAAAAATAAAAGTGGCCGCATCTGTGTTCGTCCTCGACCTTTATATATGTCATGTATTATCATCAAATACAACTCACATTTAAGTATTAAGAACACAAATGTGGCCACATCCATTGAAGACGAAAACTCTAAAAATTAGCTCATATGCTAAAATTATGAAGATTTAATGATGCCAGTACCTGATAAATATGCATTATTGATTGTACTGTAAAAAAACCCATCCCATATATGTTTGTAACAGAAGTATTCTACTTTCAATTAATAGCTAAAAGTTTACATTTTAACAGTTTTGTAAAACTGCTGTATTTTGGGGCAAAAAAGGGGTCTTCCTGAACATAATGGTACGGGAATGGTCGGGTTGTTGTCTCTTTGACACATTCCCCATTTCCATTCTCAAATTTATCCTTTACATCTATAATACAAAATGTGATGAAATCTTTTGTAGAAAGCATCTTCCTTTAGTACTAGGATTACTATCATAGCTTGCATTTGTAACTTTGTAATTCAAGTTTAAGATAAAAGTAATTTTAAGGTAAAAGAGGAGATCGAAATATTAAAAATCAGCAACTGTACATTAACGATACATTAAAATCAGGGTTATTGATAAATTTGAACGAGTGCAAATAAACTTTAACATGTACCTTTGTTAACAAACATTAGGCAACATATACAACTGCAGTAAATACTACAATTGAGCGTTGATACATGCAGTTGACATAAGCATTATGAATAACTGCTGATAATTTAATGTCCATTATATACACAATTGAAATATATATATATATATATATATATATATAGTTAATTTAATCCTGTTTTTCAATAACCTGTTTCTCAAAGCTAACATACTTAGAAGAAACATATTTTGTTAAAAGACACAAACGATATTAATTAGATATAGGAAGGTGTGGTGTGAGTGCCAATGAGACAACTCTCCATCCAAATAACAATTTATATAAGTAAACAAATTATAGGTCAATGTACGGCCTTCAAAACGGAGCCTTGGCTCACACCGAACAACAAGCTATAAAGGGCCCCAAAATTACGAGTGTAAAACCATTCAAACGGGAAAACCAACGGTCTAATCTATATATAAAAAAAAACGAGAAACGAGAAACACGTATAATTTACATAAACAAACGACAACTACTGTACATCAGATTCCTGACTTAGGACAGGTGCAAACATTTGCAGCGGGATTAAACGTTTTAATGGTACCAAACCTTCTCCCTTTTTCTGAAACAATAGCATAACATCACAACATAGAAAAACACACGATAAAATATAAATTGGCAGGTTTAACTCAATCAAAAAACGTAAGTTAACACACTATGAACGAATAAATTTGATCTGCGATATCTGAATGCAAATGCAGTTAATAAAATATTAGGGACAAACATTCAAGGCCAAAAAGCAAACAAACAAGTCAAAACAAAGCCATGGCAAGACACCACAGCGAAATATTTAACCCTTTGAAAATAATCACTTTTGAAAAAAAAAACGGTTTTAATAATACAGGTAAATCTTGAAATTTAAACAAATGTAGTACGAAGAAGTGAAAATTAGAAGATATTCCAAATAATCAAAGCTGGTATATAGAAAAGATCCATATTAATATAAAATCACAAAAAAAGCATTATAAACAGTATCAACAAGTCGAATTAACAAGAAAATACTAAGTCAATTTTAAATCAACTTACCTTTATCTTTATTCAACTTTCATCATTCAATGGTTGTTCGAGGGTCATTTTGGCTCATATAAGATATATTATAATGATTCAGAACAAATAGTGCTAAAATAAAAAAAATTAAAAAAAATTCCTCTCTTGTTGATAAGTGTAAAAAGTAAAATCACAAAAATACTGAACTCAGAGGAAAATCAATTCGAAAAGTCCATAATCACATGGCAAAATCAAATAACAAAACGCATAAAAAACGAATGGACAAGAACTGTCATATTCCTGACTTGGTACAAGCATTTTCAAATGTAGAAAATGGTGGATTGAACCTAGATTTATAGCTAGCTAAACCTCTCACTTGTATGACAGTCGTATCACATTCCATTATATTGTCACCGATGCTTGAACAAAACAAACAGACACAATAGTTAAAAATGTCAAAAATAGGGGTACAGCAGTCAACATTGTGTTATCATATTAATCACTATAAAAACAACAAATGTAACGAAGAAGCACACATCAAATTAACATCCTCATTTTGAATATATTATACGATTTTATTTGTCTATGTAAAATGCACCCATCAAGGAAGGAGGGTTTTGAGTACTAGTGTAAAATTGCGCGTTTGAAATTCGCACAGGTAGAAATGAAATAATTTTGGCGTTCAAAGTATGACGGGATGCATAAATACAGTCACGCAAAATAGATATAACAAAAACTGACTAAACAGTATAAAGTAATAATAAATAAAATAATAGTGTGGTTCAAAATATGACGGGATACATAAGTACAGAGTCACGTCAAATGTATATCACAAAAAAGTGGGTTAACAGTAAAAGTACTATTTATAAATAAAATAATTTTGTCATTCAAAGACAAAAGACAAATAAAAGAATAATATAACACGTTATTAAGATAATGAACTTTTATGCGGATATCGAACCAGTCTTTTTTTCTTCACAATAAAGTAACTCTATGAAGAAACGATTTCAGAAGATAACTTATCGAACAGCGGTATACTGCTGTTGCCTTTACTTATTGAACAGCGATATGCTACTGTTGCCTTTACTTTTTAAACAGTGGTATACAACTGTTGCCTTTACTTATCAAACAGCGATATACCACTGTTGCCTTTACTTATCAAACAGCGAGTATACAACTGTTGCCTTTACTTATCAAACAGCGAGTATACTACTGTTGCCTTTACTTATTGAACAGCGGCATATTACTTTACTTATCCAACAGTGATATACTACTGTTACCTTTATTTATCAAACAGTGATATACTACTGATGTCTTCGATTATCAAACAGCGATATACCACTGTTACCTTTACTTATTGAACAGTGGTTACTACTGTTGTCTTTACTTATCAAACAGTGATATACTACTGTTGCCTTTACTTATCAAACAGCGAGTATACTACTGTTTTACTTATTGAACAGCGGCATATTACTTTACTTATCCAACAGCGGTATACTACTGTTACCTTTACGTATCAAACAGCGATATACTACTGTTACCTTTATTTATCAAACAGTGATATACTACTGTTGCCTTTACTTATTGAACAGCGGCATATTACTTTACTTATCCAACAGTGATATACTACTGTTGCCTTCACTTATCAAACAGCGGTATACTACTGTTGCCTTTACTTATCAAACAGCGATATACTACTGTTACCTTTATTTATCAAACAGTGATATACTACTGTTGCCTTTACTTATTGAACAGCAGCATATTACTTTACTTATCAAACAGCGATATCCTACTGTTGCCTTTACTTATCAAACAGCGGTATACTACTGTTACCTTTATTTATCAAACAGTGATATACTACTATTGTCCTTACTTATCAAACAGAGGTATACTACTGTTGCCTTTACTTATCCAACAGTGATATACTACTGTTGCCTTTACTTATCAAACAGCGATATACTACTGCTGCCTTTACTTATCAAACAGCGATATACTACTGTTACCTTTACTTATCAAACAGCGAGTATACTACTGTTGCCTTTACTTATTGAACAGCGGCATATTACTTTACTTTATTTATCAAACAGCGGTATACTACTGTTGCTTTTACTTATTTAACAGTGGTATATTACTTTACTTATCAAACAGCGATATACTACTGTTGTCTTTACTTATTGAACAGCGGTATACTACTGTTGTCTTTACTTATCAAACAGCGAGTATACTACTGTTGCCTTTACTTATGGAACAGCGGCATATTACTTTACTTATCCAACAGTGATATACTACTGTTACCTTTACTTATCAAACAGCGGTATACTTCTGTTGCTTTTACTTATTGAACAGCGGCATATTACTTTACTTATCCAACAGTGATATACTACTGTTGCCTTTACTTATCAAACAGCGATATGCTACTGTTGCCTTTACTTATCAAACAGCGGTATACTACTGTTACCTTTATTTATCAAACAGCGATATACTACTGTTGCCTTTACTTATTGAACAGCAGCATATTACTTTACTTATCCAACAGTGATATACTACTGCTGCCTTTACTTATCAAACAGCGATATGCTACTGTTGCCTTTACTTATCAAACAGCGGTATACTACTGTTACTATCAGATTATTACATGGCATTTTTCATATCGCATGTATTATCAGCCCTAGGTTCAATATCAGCCCAAGAGCCGCATGGCTCGAGGGCTGATATTGACCGAGGGCTGATAATGGATGCGATATGAAAAATGACATGTTATGATCTTTTTATCATATGCTTCAACAGTAGAGAAAAATAACAGATTCATATATTGATCCTTTTACGTGGTTCCCGAAGTTTAAAGACGGCCGTCGGACCCAAAATTTGATACATTCAATCTGAAATCTTTCTATCATATGCCTCAACAGAAAGAGAGAAAGAAAAAAAAAACATATTAATATGGACGAATCGACAAAAAAATAAGTCAACAATATACATAATGATCATTGTTTGGAAAAGTCAACTTTTTAAAGAAACTTTCTAAATTATGTTTCAGAAAAACTTAAACAATGCATTTATTAAATAATTTGTTTGTTTTGTTTTTTGTTTTTTTTTTTATCATTTTAAACAATATACTTTCCAGTATTCAAGAAATTGTTTTGTACACTACTTTGTAATGTTTTTCACTGAAAACGTAACATTAAGGTGTATTTTCCGGAATTGGCCGAGTATTACCGGAATGCCCTGTAATAACGTTACGGAAAGGCATGTGATAACAATCGAAGCATGTGATAAACTTTTCATATCAGCCCGCTAAGCACCAATTCGAAAAATATGGAATTTACGTCAATTTAATGCTATTATCATACGGTAAAATTTATATGTTATTTAGTCTAAGTATATGATAACTTTATTTATCAAACAGTGATATGCTACTGTTGCCTTTACTTATCAAACAGTGATATACTACTGTTGTCCTTACTTATCAAACAGCGGTATACTACTGTTGCCTTTACTTATCAAACAGCGAGTATACTACTGTTGCCTTTACTTATCAAACAGCGATATACTACTGCTGCCTTTACTTATCAAACAGTGATATACTACTGTTGCCTTTACTTATCAAACAGCGATATACTACTGTTGCCTTTACTTATCAAACAACGGTATACTACTGTTGCCTTTACTTATCAAACAGCGAGTATACTACTGTTGCCTTTACTTATCAAACAGCGAGTATACTACTGTTGTCTTTACTTATCAAACAGCGGTATACTACTGTTGCCTTTACTTATCGTGTACATATAAAGGAAAGATGATGATTTATTGTGTTGAATGGCTATATCGTGGTGCTGTCTTACTGGTGATTGAAGTCCAAGTACCAAGAACAACATTCAGCCAGGAATAATAGCAATCACAGTCAATAAAGATGTGGGTCAATCAAAACCTCCAAGAGTGCATTTCATACTTATCATCTTAGTTTTGAAATTCTATTATTCACTGTAGATGAACATCTTCAACCTCTAGGTCAAACACCGTGTTTAGGTCTGGCTTAATTTTTAACTTGTTTTAAGGCGTGACACAAATCCCAATCAATATTTATAAAAGAGTAATTACTTGAAAACAGGTCGACAGATTTTCTTAAATTTTCAGCGTGGATATGGCTTGTTATTTCATTAATTGTAACAACTGATGTTTAACATAAAGACAAGATCCTGAGTAGCCCACATGATACAAAAAATATAATGTTGAAGCTCACTTTAAATCTTGCATTAATGCTTTTGATAAGGCAACAGTCGCATCATGTCTCTTTTAACACTGCACATGGCCCCGTGCTGTTACATTATCTTATAGTATACCTGAATTATAAGGCCTATAAATACATAGTTTCCTGCCAAGTTATCCAACATATATCTGCACATGGTTGTCTAAATGTTTGTATTGCTTTTTTGCTCAGTGTTGAAGGCCTTCTGTGACTTTCAGATTAACAACAGGAATAACAGTGCTGTTCCTTTTGTATTTTTGCTGTGAATGTACTTATTTTGTGTCATGAATGGATACCAATATATTTTCTTTCTATCATATTCATTAAAATTAATTTTGAAACACTATATTTTAGGCTTAATAGGGCCCTCAAGTAAACTTTACCTTCTATTCACACTGTTTTGAAAATTGCGTAAACATGTCTAGTTCTATGCTTATGCTGAAAACAGCAGACTTGTAAGTGCACTGAACACTAACACATACATGATATTATCTGTTTATTCACTCACATAATAAGAAATGTTTACATAGCAATCAGTAAAATTACAGAGAATAAACCAACTTAATATTACCCACTTTAGATTCCTGAGCATGTTATAATATTAACAGGTTACCTGTCCTGTGCTATGACATGCTGATACTCTGTCAATCTAGAGCACTTAAAAAAAAGTAAAATCAAGATTAAAATCTGTACAAAATGGGTACAAAAGTTCTGTTTACCAAGTGTGTTGTGTAAGAATACAGAAGTCACTTCGGTAATTTCCCTAATTCAACATATTAGGACAGTAACTAAATTAAATTTCAAGTATTATTAAAATATTTATAGCCAAACAAAACATGTCACAGAGACAAAGATGTAAACTATAGGGGAATTAACACTTACAGAATTAAAAATTCAAAATCAGGTCGGTCAGTTTTTCTATAGTATAACCTTATATACCTTCCCTTGGTTATAACATAGGAAAACAAAATAATATTAGATAGTAGCTACATATAATTTTGCTTCTAGTTTTCCTTTGTGTACATTTTATTTTTCCCAAACACGTTTCTGTTACAGCTGTTTTTGTATAAGTTGTCAAACATTAGAAAAATGTTCATCATATTTTGAAATTTTTTTTTAGAAACTTGCAATATCCAAACACTTAATGCGTAACCTTTTTATTATTTTAAATCCTGTTCTAGAAATGTGAACAAAATAAACTTCCTAATATACATATTTCTTTGGAGATTTTGTATGGTAGACATGAATGTCTA
Source organism: Mytilus galloprovincialis (assembly GCA_037788925.1). NCBI lineage: Eukaryota > Metazoa > Mollusca > Bivalvia > Mytilida > Mytilidae > Mytilus > Mytilus galloprovincialis. The sequence goes on along the minus strand of JAWDJN010000027.1, from coordinate 1,206,160 downwards.
TATATACTGTGACCATTGATTGACTAAATAATATCATGATGAAGAAAACTTAATAACAGTATAACTATACAAATATATGTATGATTATATAGCGATGAAATAAAATGTCTCTATTTACATGATGTTAAAATAAAACTTTGGAAAAAATAATGTCCCTAATGTTATAATATTGAAAAATCAATAAACAAATAATCATAGCAACATATGAATGAGACAATAAAAGAAATTAAATAGAACATGCAAATATACAATGGTTCTGATCTCCAACTATAACTCATGCTTAGTGTGATGGAATAATATCTGCCTCAATCAGGACACATGTAATAAATTGATATTGATATAGTCAACAATAATTTTACTTAATTTTTGTAAACTTTTTATAATGAAATAAAAATCTTATTACAGCAATAGTGGTTGATGCCAATTTCCACAGTATGAACAAAATACTTGGACATGAAACATCTTCCCTGCCAGACAAGACAATAATAAGTTGATTATCTATCAAACTTCTCCATTACAACTGTTACATATATCATACCAAGTGTAAAAGCTGTACATTCATTCCCATATAACTATGACACCAACAAAAGTTATTCTATAAACCACTTTATAGTTCTATCTGTAATAAAGGACAGTTCCACTCCAGACTTCATATTCACTGCTTGTTTTCTATTTTAGTCATAAATATTAAACCTGAACTTTGTGTGTCCCAATTACATCAAAAAGTGCCATTGTACAGTGAATTAGTATAGACCAATATTGAGTTGTTTATAATGAAGAATGAGAAAATTCAGCATTGACAATTAATGGAAATAATTCTTATGTTATAAAATGCATCAATAATAAAGAACATGAAGATTGTTGAAGTATGATACCAATACTAACTCTTCTTTATCATGTTTATGGTGTATGACTTCAGACATATCTTCAGAGACACACAAAGCAGGAAAACAGAGAGTGCAACTACAAATATACTAGACCCATGTCAGCAGAGTGTTAAATAACATCTGCCCTGTTACTGATACCAATCAAAACATTTACTGTGTTAAGTATACAAGTGATGAACAATTATCAAACCATTGATACATCAAAGAATGACTACAGCAGTGCATATCTGTGTGTACACACCATACAATATCATTTATGTGTACACAACACAATATAAAATCTGTGTGTACACATCATACAATATCATAAATGTATAAACACAAGGTAATATTAAATCTGTGTACACACAGTGCAATATCATATATACCGTTACCTCTTGTAAACTCATTTGATTCAAATCTTTGGATAAGCAGAAATGTTCCCGTGGTACAGGGCTCTCTCTATAGAAATGTTCCCGTGGTACAGGGCTCTCTCTATAGAAATGTTCCCGTGGTACAGGGCTCTCTCTATAGAAATGTTCCCGTGGTACAGGGCTCTCTCTATAGAAATGTTCCCGTGGTACAGGGCTCTCTCTATAATAAACATATGTATTCATACTCCTGATGAGTCTAAATTTGGATTGACTCAAACCAAATAGACGATCCTAATGTCCACAAATATGTAAAACTACTGGTATATGGAAATATTTCAATGGTCAGGCTGATTTCTAGATATTAAGAGTCAACTGTATGTGTACACACTGCACAATATAAAATCTATGTGTACACACTGTACAATATAAAATCTATGTGTACACACTGTACAATATAAAATCAATACATTATAAAATAATCTACATTTATTTCCACATTTATATTTCATAATAATTTAAAAAATCATGCTTTGATTCTTGATATATACATAAATATAACTTACTCTATAAAAAAAATTAACGTTTACAAAATAAAAAGATAATCAATTCCATAGTTTTAAATTACAGACTGAAGGTATTCATCTCATAATACTAAAGCAGAAATAAAAATTCTGATAATAAAATTTAAACATGAACAACATAAGAAAACTGCAGTGAATGAAATAATTAATGAGATGGACGAGTCTCACCAGGAGATCAGTTATAATGATTCACATGTTATCCTTCAGTTATAATGATTCACATGTTTATGTTATCCTTGAGTTATAATGATTCACATGTTTATGTTGTCCTTGCTATCAGTTATAATGATTCACATGTTTATGTTATCCTTCAGTTATAATGATTCACATGTTTATGTTATCCTTCAGTTATAATGATTCACATGTTTATGTTATCCTTGAGTTATAATGATTCACATGTTTATGTTATCCTTCAGTTATAATGATTCACATGTTTATGTTATCCTTGAGTTATAATGATTCACATGTTTATGTTGTCCTTGCTATCAGTTATAATGATTCACATGTTTATGTTGTCCTTGCTATCGGTTATAATGATTCACATGTTTATGTTGTCCTTGCTATTAGTATTTGGGAATTGATAAGCAATGGATATAAAGCATTTCAAACAGTATAGCATTCTCACATTAAGCTTGATACATATTATCAGAAAGCTCTTATTTGAAGTTTCAAGAAAAATAAGATAAAAATTTTATACATGCATATTATCTATAAGAATGGATAATTATTTGGTAAACAGGAATTAGATTGAAGATGTATGTAAAAAATGCACGACAGGGAAGAGCATGCTCATAAAAAGCCTTTTCAAATTTCAAATAATGTCAAATTAGTGACTAAGAGGGCTCCACCTTTATTTGAGAGTGAGATACATGAGTAAAAGCCTAAGGAAAGTAATGGACTACTTTTGGTAAGAAAGTTTAACTGTTAATGGTCTGTCTTTTGCATTTCAGACTTATTTACTCAGAAATGGAAAAAATCAGAGGAAGAACCACTATTTTGTCAATATTCATCACATGATAAACAAAATTTAGGGTCCAGCCAATTGTTTTCACATTCTGCAAGTTTTGGTCCATTCAAAAAATCTGTTCTACAGTGTAAAAACATATTTATCTAAATTCATATAAAAATTTATGCAGCAAAAAACATCACATGAGGTTATATAAGCAAAGACATCATTTATTTCAAAATGTGTAAAAATAATTAGTAAAAGCATCTGATCAACAGGCTAATCATAATAATTAGAAGAAAGCATACATTTAAGTGAGTAATATGACATTGAAATATTAAATGTTTTATGGTTTCGATGACATTTTAGCTGCTGACTTATAGAAAATACACATCTTGTATATGACAGTCAATTTTGTTACAAATTTATAACACTGATATTGATGGTTGAATGAAAAAATGTCAGACAAATGAAAAATGTCAATCTTACATGAAAATAATAAGTGTTTAACGTTTCCGACGACAAACACGCTTGTGTTCTTTATGCCAATGTTCTTGTTGACATTTTACACTGCAGTAAGATGTGTTCCAGCAACAGTGATACATAGCCTCTTCTTCACAATTATAACACTGAAATAAATAAATACAAATCATAAAATGATCAGAGCTGTAGCACTAAAACAGTAAATTACAGGTGATATACAACCTCTTCAGCTTAACAACAGATAAAAAATAAAGTCACATTTTGAGCTTCAAAATCTTCTTTTTGTCAATATTGAAACCATTCTGAAGCAGGTTAAAAGTATATATAAGTCTAGGTTATGTTTGACAACCAAAATAAGCATATGACGTTACATTGTTTAGATGCTCAAGATGATGCAACAGATTCAGAGACTTTTTCTTTTATGGTATTTTTAAGCCAAAATATTTATCAAATGGAATTTATTTTTAATATGTGGCATTAGAATGGATATAACTGTATTATATTTTAAGCTTGGCATTCTTAAATCTTCCAGTTAACTGTCTCAGTTATCCATTTAAAAACTACACTTCATGTTGCTAGGTAAACTACATTTTACGAAGACCAAGCTTAAAATTCAATACAGTTATCTCTTTAACGGGACAGATACATTTTCTATGTTCAGTGGACTGTGAAATCAGGGTAAAACTCTAATTTAGTATTAAAATAGTAAATATCATATCATAAGGAACATGTGTACTACATTTAAAGTTGATTGGACTTCAACTTCATTAAAAACTACCGTGACCAAAAATTTTAGCCTGAAGCGGAACAGAGTGACGGATAGAAAAACAGACCAAAAACACAATGTCCCTAGGTATTAAGTTTGACCAAGTCTTGGTGGAGACCATGATCTGTATCAGAATTTATTGCCACACCACTATTGCAGATCACTAAAATAGGATTTTAAAAGGTTATTTCATAAAAACTCAAATAAAATGTACCCATTGTTTCTTTTTTGTCTGTGAAATGGCTTCTTTGTGTTTTTGCTGTAATTTTTTCATTTCGTCCAGGATCTCTGCTTTACATTTTTCTTCTGTTTGTCGTTTCGTTTTCTCTATTTCCCGTACCATACTCGACGTTGCCCTGGAAACAGCCTGCTGTTTATCCTCTTCAAAATCTTTCAGTAACTAATCAACAAATAGAATACAAAACATCAACAGAAGAACCTTTAGGATTTTGCTCTCTGATATAAAGAATTTATCTTAAGAGTCCAGAAACTAAAATGACTGAAGAATACGCAGGTATACTATAACATAATACATTCATATTGTTTTGAAAAATGTGGAATAATGGGGGCATAATGGGGTACAAGTTACTTTGTAGAATGAGTTTAATTAAAAAATTTTGACTCTTAAAGCAACTGAAATTTTTATCACATGCAAGATATAGGACCAATATGTAGAAATATTGATTCATATAATGTTCTGCAGAACCCTGTGGCATGCCTTCTATTGCTGCTGTCAAATTTAAAGTGTTTTAGACAACATATTCACTCAAGTGTGGTAATTTTGTTGGTTTGTTAACTATAAAATTATATATCACTTAAATTATATATCAATTACATATCAAATCAAAGATTGTCAAGTTCTATTTTTTTTCTTCAAAAATATAACAATTTTTCTATTTTATCTATCTCATTTCAGTACCATTTATTTTTTTCCTAAAACTCACATTTCTTAAAGCTATTTAATCACACATTCTGATCAAAATACTTATGATACTCCTTTTCCTGAAAGCCGACCAAAGCCATAAAAACATGGATACATACCATTTCATACCCTCATTAAGCATGAACACTTACCCTATCAGACAATTCTTTGAGAGCTTTATCTGTATTGGCTTCATGTTCTTTTTCTATTTTATCCTGGTAATCCTTCATCTTCTTGTTGAATTTTTCCTCACAGTTACATTTAGTAGAGGAATCTGTCTGGGAATGTTGTTGTTTAATGGACTGAAAATACACAAAAACAATCTACCAATTGTACACCAATGAAATTGAAGACCAATAGAGCAAATGATAGCAGTTTTAAATGAGAAATGAGGATGATCCCCACTGTGCTGCACTACTGTTTGCATATTGAAGTAAGTACATTGAATTACCTCCCCTTGTACATGTTGAATAGGGATAGATTATAGCCTCAGGTAGTATTCTATAATTGTGTTAAGTTTCATCAATATCTATCAAATGGACAGACATGGTGATGCCTATATTCCCCAGTATACCTATACAGTTTAGACAGACATGGTGATGCCTATATTCCCCAGTATAAATATACAGTTTAGCAATGGACAGACATGGTAATGCCTATATTCCCCAGTATAAATATACAGTTTAGCAATGGACAGACATGGTAATGCCTATATTCCCCAGTATAAATATACAGTTTAGACAGACATGGTGATGCCTATATTCCCCAGTATAAATATACAGTTTAGACAGACATGGTGATGCCTATATTCCCCAGTATAAATATACAGTTTAGCAATGCAAATACACCATACATATTGTTTGGACAACAGTCTTGTTGAGATAAGTTGCCAGCCAGATGTCTTTACGTTAATTGTGGTGTTCGGTCGTCATCTCCTTGGAGTGTTCCACACATCTCCCTTTATTTATACTTTTTAGAAGTATATTCTGCTCTCTGGAGAGCCTGATGTCACCCTTGTTTAAGTGTAGTTTGTGTTTCTCCGTCCTTAGTCTTTTTATGTAGTGCTTTGAAGACTTCAAGTTTTTGAGGGTGTATATAAATCTGACAAACCAGAGGATCCCGTAAGGTCTTTTTTAAAAAACAGAAAGTAAAATGGAGCATCTTCAGATCTGTGTAAGCAAAGCTTGACAAGAGGATCTGTCTGGGCATTCTGTTGGTTTGTTAACAGTATAAAATTCTATATTTTTTTTATTTCAAAACAAGTCTTTTTTTTAAATCTTTTTTTAGTGCTACTTATTGAACCTACCTTTTTAATGGTTTGTGTTGCCATAGTAACAGTAGGGACTTTTGGAACTGCTTGAACTTTGTCCTCACTGGAGGTCACAATATCCTCTGCAGCATTAACCTAAAATTGTGACAACAGACAATTTAATTATAGCCATGCAAATCAATTCAGTTAAAAGAATTGCAAAATCCAGTCTCCATAAGAATACTGAACAAATACTTACATATCATATTTGATAAGGCACAAACATTCTCACTTAAGACAGAAATAAACTGAATACTACCATTATTAATATTTGACTCTTGTCTATATCAGAATGACGTCTTAGGCAGAAATAAATCACAAAAGAATAAGAGTCCTATCAACCCCTCAATATTACCAGTAGCGAACATAATTATTTGTTTTCCTCTTGTCTAAATTTTTGTACTATTCCATAAATTTCATGCTTCAGATTGGACATTTAAAACTCTATTTAAATCACATGTATTTATATAAAGATAGTTTCTAAAGATTTACCTTGAGACATGGCCTTTTCTTTGGGGGACTACTGGTGGAGCTTACTTCTAAAGCACTATTCTCCACTTCTTTCTTATCTTTATCAGCCTCACCATCAGAATCATCCTTATCTGACGACACAGTTTCATTATTAGCTGCCATTTCAGAATCAAAGTCATAGGGGTCATCTTTCTCCTTGCTAGCCTCTGATTCTACTTCCTCTTTTTCATTACTTGCCTCTGACTCTTCTTTGTCATCATCTTCATCATCATTTTGTGAAGGAAGATTTGCTAGATTTTCCTGGTATCTTTTTAGCTCATCACAAGCTTTATTAAAACCTATGAAATACAATAATGACTTAAGATACAGCAAACCAACACTATTAAGTTGGCATTTAGTTAATATTTTATACACCAAATACATTTGACCTCTAACTTATTAATGATAGCCTGATGTTGAACAATGTAATATTCAAATATTATATCCATAAAATGGCCCTACAAAAAATCTTGCAGAGAATATCTGTATTTTGATTGTTAAAGTCCCAAAACTCTAGATCTAGAAAGCAAATCTGAAAATTTTGAGAACTATTTGAATCAGCACAGAAAAGATTTTTATGCCCCACCTACGATAGCAGATGGGGATTATGTTTTCTGGTCTGTGCGTTCGTCTGTTTGTTCGTTCGTTCGTCCATTCTTCAGTTTGTCTGTCCCGCTTCAGGTTAATGTTTTTGGTCAAGGTAGTTTTTGATGAAGTTGAAGTCCAATCAACTTGAAAATTAGTACACATATTCCCTATGGTATGATATTTCTAAAATTAATGCCAAATTAGATTTGTAACCCAATTTCATGGTCCATTGAACATGGAAAAAATAGTGCGAGTGGGGCATGCATGTACTTTGGACACATTCTTGTTTTATTATATTTTTTTCCTATATTTTGTTGTTATGTTTTTTCAAAGTTACAGGACTTTAACCTTCTTCAAGCATACACAAATCTTAAATATATCATGAGTGTTTAAAAAATAAAAGAAGTTTGTTAATGTATCTTTATGTGATGATATTAATCTAACCTGCAGTTCTTTTTGTGACTAGTTTCTGAATATTGATATCTACTGGTTTTATTGATTCCTTAGGTAATAGAGATCTACAAAAAGAAATATAATGTTCTTATAACAAAGTATACATTATAAAGCATATATATCTACACAAAACTAAATGATCATAGACATTCTGTTTTTATTTTTATTTCTTATCAGAATGATTGTGCAAAAAGTACTCTTAATTCAGTGCTCTGTACTGATCTTTTGAGTTAAGCCGATTGCAAATGATTTTTAGTTCTTATGTTGTCACAATTCATGTCTGTTATATTTGTTTTTCGTAAATTGTTTTCTTATAAATTAGGTTGTTAGTTTTCTTGTTTGCCATAGCAGACTTGTAACTAACTGTTAACCTTGTGACCTTTATGTGACCTACCTTTGATGAAATCCACCAAAGAATCTGACATCACACCGATCACCAAGTCTCCTAATAATCTTGGCAGGCCAGTAACTGTAACTAACTGTTAACCTTATGACCTTTATGTGACCTACCTTTGATGAAATCCACCAAAGAATCTGACATCACACCGATCACCAAGTCTCCTAATAATCTTGGCAGGCCAGTAACTGTAACTAACTGTTAACCTTGTGACCTTTATGTGACCTACCTTTGATGAAATCCACCAAAGAATCTGACATCACACCGATCACCAAGTCTCCTAATAATCTTGGCAGGCCAGTAACTGTAACTAACTGTTAACCTTATGACCTTTATGTGACCTACCTTTGATGAAATCCACCAAAGAATCTGACATCACACCGATCACCAAGTCTCCTAATAATCTTGGCAGGCCAGTAACTGTAACTAACTGTTAACCTTATGACCTTTATGTGACCTACCTTTGATGAAATCCACCAAAGAATCTGACTTCACACCGATCACGAAGTCTCCTAATAATCTTGGCAGGCCAGTAACTGTAACTAACGGTTAACCTTATGACCTTTATGTGACCTACCATTGATGAAATCCACCAAAGAATCTGACATCACACCGGTCACCGAGTCTCCTTATTATCTTGGCAGGCCAGTAACTGTAACTAACTGTTAACCTTATGATCTTTATGTGACCTACCTTTGATGAAATCCACCAAAGAATCTGACATCACACCGATCACCAAGTCTCCTAATAATCTTGGCAGGCCAGTAACTGTAACTAACTGTTAACCTTATGACCTTAATGTGACCTACCTTTGATGAAATCCACCAAAGAATCTGACATCACACCGATCACCAAGTCTCCTAATTATCTTGGCAGGCCAGTAACTGTAACTAACTGTTAACCTTATGACCTTTATATGACCTACCATTGATGAAATCCACCAAAGAATCTGACATCACACCGATCACAGTCTCCTTATTATCTTGGCAGGCCAGTAACTGTAACTAACTGTTAACCTTGTGACCTTTATGTGACCTACCTTTGATGAAATCCACCAAAGAATCTGACATCACACCGATCACCAAGTCTCCTAATAATCTTGGCAGGCCAGTAACAGTAACTACTGTGGATTCATTTATTTTCGTGGGTACCAATTTTCGTGGTTTGAGGAAAACTTGCATAATCGTGGATATTTAATTTCGTGGTTTTGACAAAGTATGCATATATTTCTTTAGAAAATTTGCAATTCATTGAATATTTAAATTCGTGGTTTCCTGGTTCCCACGAAATCCACGAAAATTGGTATCCAACGAATAATAATGAATCCACAGTAACTGTTAACCTTATGACCTTTATGTGACCTACCTTTGATGAAATCCACCAAAGAATCTGACATCACACCGATCACAGTCTCCTTATTATCTTGGCAGGCCAGTAACTGTAACTAACTGTTAACCTTATGACCTTTATGTGACCTACCTTTGATGAAATCCACCAAAGAATCTGACATCACACCGGTCACCGAGTCTCCTTATTATCTTGGCAGGCCAGTAACTGTAACTAACTGTTAACCTTGTGACCTTTATGTGACCTACCTTTGATGAAATCCACTAAAGAATCTGACATCACACCGATCACCGAGTCTCCTTATTATCTTGGCAGGCCAGTAACTGTAACTAACTGTTAACCTTGTGACCTTTATGTGACCTACCTTTGATGAAATCCACCAAAGAATCTGACATCACACCGATCACAGTCTCCTTATTATCTTGGCAGGCCAGTAACTGTAACTAACTGTTAACCTTGTGACCTTTATGTGACCTACCTTTGATGAAATCCACCAAAGAATCTGACATCACACCGGTCACAGAGTCTCCTTATTATCTTGGCAGGCCAGTAACTGTAACTAACTGTTAACCTTGTGACCTTTATGTGACCTTCCTTTGATGAAATCCACCAAAGAATCTGACATCACACCGATCACCGAGTCTCCTTATTATCTTGGCAGGCCAGTAACTGTAACTAACTGTTAACCTTGTGACCTTTATGTGACCTACCTTTGATGAAATCCACCAAAGAATCTGACATCACACCGATCACCGAGTCTCCTTATTATCTTGGCAGGCCAGTAACTGTAACTAACTGTTAACCTTGTGACCTTTATGTGACCTACCTTTGATGAAATCCACCAAAGAATCTGACATCACACCGATCACAGTCTCCTTATTATCTTGGCATGCCAGTAACTGTAACTAACTGTTAACCTTGTGACCTTTATGTGACCTACCTTTGATGAAATCCACCAAAGAATCTGACATCACACCGGTCACAGAGTCTCCTTTTTATCTTGGCAGGCCAGTAACTGTAACTAACTGTTAAACTTGTGACCTTTATGTGACCTACCTTTGATGAAATCCACCAAAGAATCTGACATCACACCGATCACCGAGTCTCCTTATTATCTTGGCAGGCCAGTAACTGTAACTAACTGTTAACCTTGTGACCTTTATGTGACCTACCTTTGATGAAATCCACCAAAGAATCTGACATCACACCGATCACAGTCTCCTTATTATCTTGGCAGGCCAGTAACTGTAACTAACTGTTAACCTTGTGACCTTTATGTGACCTACCTTTGATGAAATCCACCAAAGAATCTGACATCACACCGGTCACAGAGTCTCCTTATTATCTTGGCAGGCCAGTAACTGTAACTAACTGTTAACCTTATGACCTTAATGTGACCTACCATTGATGAAATCCACCAAAGAATCTGACATCACACCGATCACAGAGTCTCCTAATTATCTTGGCAGGCCAGTAACTGTAACTAACTGTTAACCTTGTGACCTTTATGTGACCTACCTTTGATGAAATCCACCAAAGAATCTGACATCACACCGGTCACCGAGTCTCCTTATTATCTTGGCAGGCCAGTAACTGTAACCTTTCAGTTTTGCATATACCAGTTCATGTGGTGGGTCCTTAAAGAGAAAAGTTTAAAATACTTAATTTTTTAAAAATACACTCCACTTTATGGTCAAGGAACAGTAATTGGAAGGAAGGTTTTGGCATGCTGACAGAGCTAATGTATATGTATACAAAGATGGAGTTTGGAGTGGTCCATCAAATGAGGTAGAGGTTGAAATTTTCTGACAAATCTTACTTGCCCAGGGATTTTTTATTGACCTTATATATATATATATATATATATATATATATATATATATATATACTAGAACACACCCGTGAAATCGCGGATCCGTGACTGAATTAAAATTTAGTATTGGTATTGTCATCTGATAAAGTCATGCCGATGATAAGATACATAGTTTTCTCTGCTTTCAAATTCTTTCTGTGTGAACCCGTTGACCTGGAACTTATCAATTATTGGTAATATTGGGAATACACATGAACATACTGACACAAGATAATAACTAGGTAGAAAATAGATGCAGCAGAGGCAATTTATATCAAGTTTGTTAAAACTCTTCAGAAGATAAACCTATTTTTATGTTTTCTCAGTTAAAAGAGATGAAGCTGGTCAGATTATGCTTACTAATTGTGCATGGGTTTTTTTTTATTCATTACTCGTACTCTTTATTATAGGCAACAAATGTTAAGGTATAATTGCCCCATAGACCAAATGATGGATACTTTTATAAGCAAACAGACAACACAAACTTAATGCTTGATTTTTCATGATTCAGGTATGCTTGTTTCTGTAAATAACTTTTCAAAGATGTTGTATATTTCTTAGTCAAACATGTTACAAGATCATACATTGAACATGGAGATATAAACTAGTGATGACAAGATGCCAGGCAATAGGTTTCAATTGATGACAAATATTTCTATATATAGTATATTATTGTAAATCTATAAAGTACTGCTTATAGTGTGAAACTCTCCACAACTGTCCTTATGCTTGTTTAAAGCTGTCACTAAAATGACACTTAATTTAGAAAAAAACAAACAAAATAAACACACACTTTAAGTATGCAATCAGTTGAAAAATTACTTATTTGATAGTTAAAAACTTACACAAGGCTGACAAAACCAATTATCTGGCTTGGCATTAGACAAGTAATAACAGCTTCTACATTGTTTTATTTCTTCCACCTAAAATATAATAAACATCACATGGTTAAAACATTGGACAAGTAATAACAGCTTGACATTGCTTTATTTCTTCTACCTAAAATATAACAAACATCACATGGTTAAAACATTGGACAAGTAATAACAGCTTCGACATTGTTTTATTTCTTCTACCTAAAATATAACAAACATCATATGGTTAAAACATTGGACAAGTAATAACAGCTTCGACATTGCTTTATTTCTTCTACCTAAAATATAACAAACATCACATGGTTAAAACATTGGACAAGTAATAACAGCTTCTACATTGTTTTATTTCTTCTACCTAAAATATAATAAACATCACATGGTTAAAACATTGGACAAGTAATAACAGCTTCGACATTGCCTTATTTCTTCTACCTAAAATATAACAAACATCACATGGTTAAAACATTGGACAAGTAATAACAGCTTCGACATTGCTTTATTTCTTCTACCTAAAATATAACAAACATCACATGGTTAAAACATTGGACAAGTAATAACAGCTTCGACATTGCTTTATTTCTTCTACCTAAAATATAACAAACATCACATGGTTAAAACATTGGACAAGTAATAACAGCTTCGACATTGCCTTATTTCTTCTACCTAAAATATAACAAACATCATATGGTTAAAACATTGGACAAGTAATAACAGCTTCGACATTGCTTTATTTCTTCTACCTAAAATATAACAAACATTACATGGTTAAAACATTGGACAAGTAATAACAGCTTCGACATTGCCTTATTTCTTCTACCTAAAATATAACAAACATCACATGGTTAAAACATTGGACAAGTAATAACAGCTTCGACATTGTTTTATTTCTTCTACCTAAAATATAATAAACATCACATGGTTAAAACATTGGACAAGTAATAACAGCTTCTACATTGTTTTATTTCTTCTACCTAAAATATAATAAACATCATATGGTTAAAACATTGGACAAGTAATAACAGCTTCGACATTGCTTTATTTCTTCTACCTAAAATATAACAAACATCACATGGTTAAAACATTAGACAAGTAATAACAGCTTCGACATTGCTTTATTTCTTCTACCTAAAATATAACAAACATCACATGGTTAAAACATTGGACAAGTAATAACAGCTTCGACATTGCCTTATTTCTTCTACCTAAAATATAACAAACATCATGACATTGTTTTATTTCTTCTACCTAAAATATAACAAACATCATGACATTGTTTTATTTCTTCTACCTAAAATATAACAAACATCATGACATTGCTTTATTTCTTCTACCTAAAATATAACAAACATCATGACATTGTTTTATTTCTTCTACCTAAAATAAAACAAACATCACATGGTTAAAACATTGGACAAGTAATAACAGCTTCGACATTGCTTTATTTCTTCTACCTAAAATTTTATAAACATATATAATAACAGCTACAGCAATTAAAGTAATGTGTGTTTTTGATAAACAGGAAAAAAAATGTTTCTCAAAATATTTTGTTTTCTAAACACTACCAAAGTTTTTACCTGAAATTAAATATAGGAATCAATCTGGAATATCATATTATACTTCTTTAACAATTTTCATTAAAATCTGTGCCAAAAAGAAATATCTCAAAATTTTAGATTTTTTGTTAACAAAAGTTTTTTCCACTATTTTTTCCCACTTTCCTTTTGTATATTTAAACATATTTATTAGCAGTGTGTATTAACATTATTGCAATCTGTATGAATTCATTATATTGTAATTTTGATTAACTTTTCATTATATTGTAATTTTGATTACATTTTCATTATATTGTAATTTTGATTACCTTTTCATTATATTGTAATTTTGATTACCTTTTCATTATATTGTAATTTTGATTACATTTTCATTATATTGTAATTTTGATAACATTTTCATTATATTGTAATTTTGATTACATTTTCATTATATTGTAATTTTGATTACATTTTCATTATATTGTAATTTTGATTACCTTTTCATTATATTGTAATTTTGATTACATTTTCATTATATTGTAATTTTGATTACCTTTTCATTATATTGTAATTTTGATTACATTTTTATTATATTGTAATTTTGATTACCTTTTCATTATATTGTAATTTTGATTACCTTTTCATTATATTGTAATTTTGATTACCTTTTCATTATATTGTAATTTTGATTACATTTTCATTATATTGTAATTTTGATTACCTTTTCATTATAATGTAATTTTGATTAATTATATTGTAATTTTGATTACATTTTCATTATATTGTAATTTTGATTACATTTTCATTATGTAATTTGGTTTTCATTCTTTTACAATATAATTCTCAATTTTGTATTTGTTCACTCATAAAAATGAGAATGGAAATGAGAAACATGTCATAGAGACAACAACCTAACTAAAGAGCACAAAACAGCCAACAATGGGTCATCAATACAGTGATAAAATTCTGCACCCAGAGGGCGTGTTTCAGCTGGCCCCTAAAGAAAAATGTGTATATGTTAAGCGAAAATGAACGTCAAACTAAACTTTGATATATACAATACAAATATACATGACCACTCTGTGTTTTTGTTAAATGTATTTCCATTTGTATCCATCTGATGAGTTAAGCATTTTTCAACTGATTTTTATATTCCGTTCTTATGTTGTTCTGTTACACCTATGTCCAAGGTTAAGGAAAGGGTAGGAAAGCCTTCACATTCTGTATGTATGTGCCTATACCAAGTCAAGAGCCTGTAATTTGGGGTTGTTGTTTGTTGATGTGTTGCATATTTGTTTTTCATTCAGTTTTTGTACATAAATTAGGCTGTTAGTTTTCACCTTTGAATTGTTTGACATTTGTCATTTCGGGGCCTTTTATAGCTGACTATGCGGTATGGGCTTTTCTCATTGTTGAAGGCCATACAGTGATCTATAGTTGTTGATTTCTGTGTCATATGGTCTCTTGTGGAGTGTTGTCTCATTGGCAATCATACGACATCTTCTTTTATATATGTTTACACTCCTTTCCTATTGTTCAGACAGAAATATCTAATTATGTCATTTTCTACTTCATTTTACCTCATGTTCACAATCTTTTGCCATTATTCTTGCCAATTCAGCAATGCCACCTTTGTATTCATCTGTAAAAGAATTTGTCTGAAGTTAGTCTAAAATCATTGTTATTGTGGAGAAATCATTATTTCTACATGTAAAACACAACTGTATCAAAGAAATAAATTTACTTTGTTGTTTCTAATTTTGAACCATGTAACCTGAAACTGGTAATGAGGTCCAATTTGTCATCCATATAGCATGCATTGTGGTACAAAAGTTGCATTTTTTACATATATTTATTACCTGAATACCTGTAACAAATTAGGAATGTGAAACATGTTATCCATTTGTTTTATGTGTTTAGCTTTTGATTTTGCCATTTGGTTACAGAATTTCCCATTTAATTTTCTTCGTTGTTTGGTATTTTTGTTATTTTACTTTTTACATGTGTATCTACCTCCATATATTAAGTGTGTATTGTGGTATATAAGTTGTGTGTATTACCTCCATATATAAGATGTGTATTGTGATATATAAGTTGTGTGTATTACATCCATATCTTAAATGTGTATTGTGGTATATAAGTTGTGTATATTACCTCCATATATTAAATGTGTATTGTGGTATATAAGTTGTGTATATTACCTCCATATATTAAGTGTGTATTGTGATAAATAAGTTGTGTGTCTGCCAGGAACTCTTCTAGACTTCTATATTTGTGATTATTGACTTTATTTTCTATTGTATTTAAGTCACTATGTTTAAAGACAAAGAATTCAGAGTAATTCACTTCTTCTTCTCTGTGGCCTATCTTGTGTAGTTCTCTTGTCTGAAATAGAACACAAAGACAATACTTACAATGCTTTATCAAATACACTTTATACAATATAATATATACAATTTAATCTAAGATTTTTCTGGAAATACATTTGGAAGATAACTAACTACCAGGTCCTTAAAAAATCTGTAACTGTGGATTCATTATTATTTGTTTGATACCAATTTTTGTGGGTTTCGTGGGTACAGGTGAACCACAAAATCAAATCTTCAACGAAAAAACATATTTTTATAGGCTTTCTACACAGAGATTGTCAAAACCAAGAAATCAAATATCCACAAATATGCAAGTTTTCAGCAATCCATGAAAATTGATACGCATGAAAATAAATGAATCCAAAGTAATCAGCATGAAATAAGAATCAAATAAGATTTAAAATGTAACTCCAAATAAACTTTTAACACAAGGATATGTATTGCCTATTTATAGTAAAAAAAGCCAGAGTTAAAAAGTCTTTTAATGAAATTTAAGAGGAATAGTTTGTCTCCTCTTATGTCTCATAGCAACTTCAAGTTACACATGGTATATAAACCCTTACCTTTTCTTTTATACTCATAACGGTATAACTCAGCAGTGTGTTTAACATCTCATAGCAGTGGCGGATTCAAGGGGAGGGGGGTATGTTCTGGGGGTTGGAACCCCCCTTTTTTTTGGTTGATCAATGCATTTGAATGGGGACATGTTGTTGGAAACCCCCCACCCCCCTTTTGTCCTGGGTTGGGAACCCCCCCTTTTTAAAATGGCTGGATCCGCCCCTGCATAGTGATTACACATGGTATATAAACCCTTACCTTTTCTTTCATTCTCATAACAGTATAACTCAGCAGTGTGTTTAACATCTTTCTTTTTAACTTTCTTACTCTTCCAGCCTAAAATATGTAAAACAAATAACATTAAATCTAATGGTTCCCAGAAGCCTGTACTGTTTTTTTTCACTTAAAAAGCATACATTATAATGGCTACTAATCATACTTCAAAGCCTGTATGGTATAGTGTCTATTCATAGTTTTAAAAATAAACAAAGTTACAAACACATGAATATGTGCATATGTAATGCCATTTCCTAAATAAATAAAAGACAATATACAAACAAGGTTTATGATAAGGGTCAAATTTATTCCAATAATTGAACAATTAAACAGATTCCTGAACAGTGAGTTTTGCTTGTAATCAAAACCTGAAAATACAATAAATCAAAAGGTACCTAATCTATCAAAGGTATGATGGCAAACAGAAAGTCAAACATATAAGGAAACAAGGCACATAGTATTGCAAAATCAGATAATGCTTGATGCCATAGAATATTTGAGGATTTGAAAACATGTCAAATCATTCACATGGTAGAAAGTAAAATCTACTGAACTCCAAGGAAAATTCAAAATGGAAAGTCCTTAAGGGCAGAAATTGATGAAGCTTGATGTATTATGAAGCTACCTCTTGCAGCTGCTGAGCAAAAAGGTAACACGAAAAGTACCAGGGACAGACAGTGATTATTAAGAATACATCCTTAAGAGAAAAAAAATCCTGAATCCTGCCTGTATATATCTGTCCATTTATATATATTGTGATTAAATTAATGCATAATTCCTATAACTACAAAGAAATAAAAAAATATATTTTTGTAACAAGTACCGTGAATAATTTTAACTAGACTATTTGTTTGTACATTGACATATAAAAAGAAGATATGGTATTATTGCCAATAAGACAACTCTTCACAAAAGACCAAAATGACACAAAAATTAACAACTATAGGTCACTGTACAGCCTTCTTTTTTAAAACAGAAAATAAATAGCTGGATAATATATGTTATAAAAATGTCCATTAATATAATATAGTCACATGCAAACCATTACATTAAATAAATAAAGCAAATAAAAAACTGTAAAAAGCCACCGTCATTTACTGGTTATAATTTTTTAAGCAAAAGAGCTGGTTGTTATGTAAGCAAATTTACATATCCATAGCTTTATATATATATATACATGCTATAAACTTGATATAAATACATTATCAGACGGGTATGAAAAAAGTCTTTCCTAGCATTTAATAACATTTGAAAAAGTGACAATCCTAGTCAATTAAGATTGGAGTCAAGTGTACCCGCATGAGCAGGTTGGAACTCACAACCTCAGTCTTCACTGACTAGTGATTACAGTAGTAACTACTTAAACCACTCGGCCACCAAGGCCCCAACTAGCCAACTGTACTCATCAGTTGAAGTGAAGTCACCATATACAATGTATAAACATGTACAAACTTATCGGAATTTTACGTACTGTTTGAAATGGTTAATACTGACCCATCAATCAATCAAACTTTAATTAAGAAGTCAGTTCATAGTAATAGGGAGGACAAACACAACTAGTTTGACCATACTTTGGTAGCTTCCACCAATTTACTTCATTTGGTTTGCTGTTAGTTTAAGAATTTCTTACAGATATTTGTATAACTTTTATAATTTTTTCAACCCATGTCCCAACTCATGGAGTGATTTAAAACTTAAATATTATTTATGGTCTGATATTGCAACGTGACAACTGTCAGATTTAGAGCAATTCGTTGTGTGTTATTGGCTAGAATATTTACAGGCTTTAACAAGAACTCTTCCAGTCATTATCACAAGAAATAAATTTGACCAGGGAAATCCAGTCTAAAAATATCTATCCCTTGACAACAGTGTTCTCCCATCCCACTCATATGTGTAATCCCAGCATGCATCACCATGTCACATGACCACCTAAATATGTACCTCATCAAATAAGTAGAGAGTTTGTAAACTTTCACCACTGTAACTTGCCTCTAGTTCCTTGTGATTTAATAAAGGTCAAAGGTTATTATAATACTATAAGTTACAATAAGTAAAGATTAAGTAATAAAATATTTTTAACAGCTTAATTACTGTTGAGTAGTTTTCAGCTGGGAATGAGCTGCAGTAGCTGTAATTTGTACTTTGAAAGGTCTTATAACACTAACTTTTATGAGATATCCTTTAGAAGAATCTATTTGGATGCCTTTAAGGAAAAGTTAAGATAAAAAGATTTCTACAAATTAGTAAAATTAGAAAATAAGGACTCCATGGAGATATAACTTTAAACTGACAAATATAAATATATGTGTACTCTTGGTGTAGTATTAAAAAAGTGAACAAATTTCCATAGTTTGTCACCATGACACTTAAGACTGCAGCTATGAATTCCATTGGCAGCAGGGGTTGCAGAATTAATGCATGGACATATAGAAGTAAAGATTTAATTGTCAATGAAGTAGCTCGGGTGCCTAAATGTTCATTCGACAATAGATTTCTCCAAAAAGCAAACTGTTTTATCAAATTCAAAACAATTAACTGCCCTTTTAAAAGATTTAAATACACTTTAAAATTCAAGTTGTAATTGAATATACATTTTTTCAAAAGGTTACCTGCATTGTTTTCACTACTATAAGAAATTCACATTTATAAGTGGTAACTTCATAGTTATTCTACATTATATTTACAAATTAACTGGTGTCAAATGAAAAAACCTGATGCTAAAAAATAAGCTTGGTAGAGAATATACTTATATATAATTATTTACTGACATTTTGATGAATAACTTAAACTTGATAAAACAACACATCAGCCAAAGAAATCATCAGATAAAATGATTTCATAATATAATATTATAATTATAAGGAAGCTATAATACAGCAATAATTGTTAACAGAGTGAGAAAGTCACATGACTCATGTAAAGTTACATAATATATGTCTAACTGATGGTATAGGGGATGAACTATGAACGCAGTGTTATCTATACATAGCTATAGAATTTACATAATATATGTCGAACTACTGGTATAGGGGAAGAACTATGAATGCAGTGTTATCTATACATAGCTATAGAATATACAATTAACAATTCTACATAATCATATAAAACAAAAGCTTAATCAAAAAAGTGCAAAGCAGAGATACTAGGAAATAAATTAAATTCTAAAAATGAACATATGATAATGTAAATTTAAAGTGGTTCATGTTAACATAGAATAAAATAACTTCAATGTCTTGTGTTAAGTGTTTTATTTTGGATAATGGTCTTTTAATGTTAAAGTCAATTTTCAAATTGGAAAAATATATGTAAAATCTCAGTTCAATTTTCAAATTGTAATTATTGCATTAGAATAACAATGCTTCAATACAAACTCAACTCATGGTGAATTATCTTCTGTATGACTTCTGGCAAGAGAAATTATCATAAAGAGCTTGTGAATGGAAGTTTATTTTACTACATATAAATCAAATCTTTTCCTCCCATCTTCTCCCCCAGAATGAGATGGATACACAGGAAATAAAGGATATACTAAAATATAGAACATATTTATCAAGCAAAGAATTGTGCTTCATATTTCTGGACATTTAATCTGGAAAATCAAAGCAGTGAGTTTAAACTAATCCCAAACACAAAAAAGAAAAAAAAGAAATTAAACGTCAAAACAAACTTTAAATAGAACTAAATACAGCATGAAGTAAAAGCTATAACAAGGTTAGACGAGAAATGTTACCTGCTTCTCCTGTAGGTAGAAATATATAGAAAGCTATATGAAAGTTTATACATCAATAAGGTATATACATTTGTGTTGCATCTACCACATTGTCCTTATTATTAATGGGTCCTAACTTTTATTACAGCAATTGTCAGAAACCAAATTCAGTGGCCAGTATAAACACTTTGAGTGCACAGATTAACAAACTTTTGTCAACATAGCAACTCTTATTTTAATCCCGTTATAAGAACTGTAAACCCATTTATTTTATGTTTTTTGAAGCTGACTACAGATTGGTTGTAGATTATAGAGTAAGGGCTAATTTATCATTTGTAAATATTCATCAAACCTTATAACTAATGTTATAGATTTTATGCTGCAATAGTTTGGTGGATTTATATGTGTGGAATGACAAACATGTAAAACTGAACAATATAGCTACGGCTCACTAATTATATCCTGCTTCAAAAGTAAACAGGTTGATGAAAAAGGAATTACAAATCATTTTACACAGTAAAGCATGTTCCCGGTATGTCTGATAAAACCAGGTGCTCTGCAGGGCGAAGCTTTATACGACGGCAGAAGTCGAACCCTGAACAGTTGGGGCGAGTATGGACATAACATTCAAGCTTGATACAGCTCTGAATTTGGATTGTGATCAAATTTTGACATAATATGAGTTTTTGACACAAAACAAATGTCAAGATCTTACAAATCTATTCCGCAATATTGTGCAATTAAAGATTTCTTCTTTTTACTTTTCAAAAATTTGGAATTTGAGAAATTTGAAGAAAATAAAATTGAAATCAACTACCAACCCCCTTTTTTGCAATTAGTCCAAAACATGACATTTCTTTACACATAATATACAAGTAGTGTAAGGGAGGTAAATCCAAACATATCCAACATTGTATGTTAAATGTTTTAGAATTACCTCCCTTACACTGCTTTTAAATTGTATTAATTGTCCATTGACCAGAAATACCTAGTTTTTCCCCTGTGTTGCCCTTAATTGTGGTATGGTATCATGGTATGGAAACTTGTGGTTTAATTTCAGAGAGATTTATACACTAAAACATAAGTTATTATTTGAAAACTACAAAAATGATTATTTTGGGCCCCCTTTTGGCCCCTAATTCCTGAACTAAAGGGACCATAACCCCCAAAATCAATATTAACCTTCCTTAAGTGTTATTGACCTTCTTGTGAAAATTTATAGAGATGCATACACTTAAACACAAGTTATTGTCTGTAACCTAGAAAAATGCTTCATTTTGGCCCTTTTTGGCCCCTTTTTCCTACATATTTTGGGAAAATTAACCCCAAACTAAATCCCAGCCTTCCCTGTGTTTTAAGGAAACTTGTTGTACAATGTCAGAGAGATCCATACAGTTACACACAAGTTATTGTCTTGAAACTAGAAAAATGCTTGTTTTTGGCCCCTTTTTGGCCCTTAATTCCTAGCTATAGACTGTTTGCTTAAAAACCCCTTAAAATAAATCCCAACCTTCTACTTATGGTATTGAACATTGTGGTATAATTTCAGAACAATTGAAATACTAATACACAATTTTTTGTCCTGACACTAGATAAATGCTGTTTTTGGCCCTTTTGGGCCCCTAATTTCTAAACATTTGGGACCATAACCCCCATAATCAATCCCCAGCTCCCTTTTGTAGTTATAAACATTTTGTTAAAATTGAATTGATTTCTTTTCACTTATTCAAAAGTAATTATCCAGAAACATCTGTCTTCAGACAACGCTGACGCAGCCGACGACTTGATAATAATATACTACCAAATTTTTTTTAATTTTTGCGGTCGTATAAAAATGCAGGTACCTCTTATCTGAAGTTCCCCAAAAAAATATGATGAATGAATTTCATGGGATGTACAGACAGACAGACATAAAATGGCACACTCCCCCTCTTTTGGAGTAAGGGTGTAATAATAAATAATATACCAATCTATATCTAATTAATTTGATCTCAGCTAAAAAATACAGGTTTTTTCTTGATGTTTGCCAGATCCATCAAACAGTATATGTTGACAGATTGATTATGGTATACCATGATAAATCATGTCTATGAGGGGTCTATGATAATCTATGGACCAGAAATACCTACCCTGCATATAGTACAAGTAAATGTTGGTCCAGTCCATTCTTCTTTGGTACAGCTTGGATGGAATACTCTCCAGCAATCTGAACAAGGTAGCACTTCTCCTACATTATGGCAACCAAAACAGTACCAATCATGGTCCCCTTTCTGTAAAATAAAGATAATAGTATACAATAATCAGCACTGAAGGCTGAAGATTAATTTCATTTTGCAATATTGAAACTGTGAATTGTATGAGCAATTTAAAAATATGATTTGAAGTTATCATTCTCTGTTTATGATTCCCATTTGTTGTCAAACCTATTTAAATTCTGAAGCCAATCTGAAAAAAAGGTATTTTTCTAATTTAAAAATGTTTTCCTTAATTAATTAATTAATTAATACATTGTCATTGCATGACATTGACTGGATATTAATACATTGTCATGGCATGACATTGACTGGATATTAATACATTATCATGGCATGACATTGACTGGATATTAATACATTATCATGGCATGACATTGGCTGGATATTAATACATTGTCATGGCATGACATTGACTGGATATTAATACATTGTCATGGCATGACATTGACTGGATGTTAATACATTGTCATGGCATGACATTGACTGGATGTTAATACATTGTCATGGCATGACATTGACTGGATATTAATACATTATCATGGCATGACATTGACTGGATATTAATACATTGTCATGGCATGACATTGACTGGATATTAATACATTGTCATGGCATGACATTGACTGGATATTAATACATTGTCATGGCATGACATTGACTGGATATTAATACATTGTCATGGCATGACATTGACTGGATATTAATAAATTGTCATGGCATGACATTGACTGGATATTAATACATTGTCATGGCATGACATTGACTGGATATTAATACATTATCATGGCATGACATTGACTGGATATTAATACATTGTCATGGCATGACATTGACTGGATATTAATACATTGTCATGGGATGACATTGACTTGATATTAATTATAAATACATAATTATTAATGAAGAATGATCACTTCACTGCACTTTTTGGGTTTTACCTATGAAAGGTAGAGATAAACCTTGGAAGATATTCCACATGGTACAGTATGTTTGCAGCATCCTTATTCTAACATTGCCCTCTGATTCTCTGATTGTTTGAATAAAATACCAATCATATTATACTGAATTTTTCATTTATCTTATCATAAAGAGAAAAAGGTCCAAACAGTTTATTTCCATTAAACATGATGTTTTTTCTTGGGGGTTATATTTCTTCGAGCCACACATGAATATTTTTAGAAGAGATCTGCAAAAGGGAGACTTATGATTGACTTCTAAAAAGACATGAATCTGTAATTAATACTGTTAGTTCATCCAAATCTGCAGCCCCATTGACCATGATAACTTATATAATAATAAATACCACTAGTTCCCCCTCATCTGGAATCCTATATCCCTCCTGCTCTATTCCAGTTTTGTTTCCTTTTTTACCCAATGTTGTATAGGAGATTATAAGTCCATCTTTACATGTATATTGTAGCTGTTTTTCTGTCTCCGCTGGTTTTGTGTCATACACACGGGTCATGTACTTTTGGATTCGATCAAGGTTAGGAATCTGTTTTTGTTGTCGAATGTAACGAATAGCATGAACTAAGGCTTTGGCTTTCACTACAGAGGAATGTCTTCTTTTTACTGGTCTCACCATCTTTAAAGCTAAAAATAGACAAAAAATGCTAACAAGTGAAAAAAAAAAGAAATATATTTCATACTCATTTTGTTCATCATGATCATGTTTATACAAAATTTGTACATCTATTTGCCTACACTGTTCAGACAACATTGTCTGAATTATTGTGAAGCAAATAAAGATTGAATTTAATCAATTTTTGTCTCATTAAAGGGAGATTATCCATTGATTGTATTTTGTCTTTATTAAGACAATCTTTAATTGATTGATTGTCATGAATTATGTTTCCTTGGAGGTTATAGAAATTAATATTTTGGAAGATAATTAAAGAGTCTTTTATTCTATAGATACTAAATGAAGAATGTGTCCATGGGACACAGATGATGCCCCTGCTTACTTATCATATGAAGATAACTTCAAGTTATAAATAGACATAACTGAAGAACGGTAAAAGTAACACTACCCAAATTTGTACTTGATCTGAGTTTTGTGGTAATAAGCATTGTATATAAGTTTCATTTATAACATTTGGTAAAGTCAAACTAAGGTTGGAGAATGGAAACAAAATCAAAGCCTTAAAGGCTGTAAAAGCAATTGCTGTCATGTTAGTGTTTGGGGACTTTTATTTTTCATCCACATATATATAATAATTAAACCTGACATGAGTGTTGTCTAGTTAGAAGTAAGAAGGTTTTAACTTTATATAAATAAAAGACTTTAGCAGAAAGTCATTTTTAATATGTTTTATATTTCACAAGGAGACAACACGTTTACCAGGCTAAAGTTGGGGTCAAATATACATGTGCTGAAACATATAACTCAAAAAGAAATCATCATGGATTATCCCCTGGTAGTGTTTGTAACTGGGCAATAATTTCCTTTATTGATTTAATTTTAACAATTTTCATTATCAATTTATATTTAACCATTAACACAAATGATTAAGTTAAAACATTTCAACTTTCCAGACGCAAATGTTAAAAAACGGGAAAGAAATAAAATATCTTACAAGACATAAACATGTAAAGAATAAATATATATTTCAGCTTAATAAAAATATTTTCATAATGGTACTTTGTCATCATTTTTAAAACTAAGTTCCAAACATTATTGCTCAGTTGATATACATGTATGTCCTTCTGATGCGGTACGAGCACAGGCACTTGTTTCTATCCAAAATAGTTTTATATGGATAGCCGACCTTCCTATGGATAGAAACAAGTGCATGTGGGTACGAGATAACTCATGCAATCCCGAAAAGGGGGGGGGGGGGGGGGGGTCATCACAGACAAACATGACATTAAATCGTTATCACTGATGTATTGTTTAGGGCCAGTTGAAGGACGCCTCCGGGTGCGGGAATTTTTCGCTGCATTGAAGACCTATTGGTGACCTTCTGCTGTTGTATGTTTTTCTATGGTCGGGTTGTTGTCTCTTTGACACATTCCCCATTTCCATTCTCAATTTTATTATACGAACAAGAACAAACAGCTCTACGTTGCTTTGACATTTATCAATTTTCAGGAAACATTGCGAAAAATGACCTTCAATATTTCGAAAACATGTGAAATAAAATTGCTAACACGGTGGACCGTCGAGTGTCAACAAACGTAGTAGACTTGTTCACTGAAAAGACGAGGATAATGGTTTCATCTGACATTTGTTATGCATTCCCAGTTTTGATCATGATATTTAAAAAGACGTACTTTTTTTCAATCTATGTAACTAGAAAATTCCAAATTGAAATATCTCTTCATCTGGACCGACTTGGCATCTACTACGTTTGGACGGGTCCATTTCATTAGTAAGGTGATCGATAAATATTACGGAGTTTGACAGAAAAGGAAAACGAACTTATTGTTATTTGTTTTCAACAAGGGTTTCGTTCCGCTAAATTATTTGCGCAAACAAAGTTTGTCTATTTTTAGATTACAGGTAATCATTTGACACTACGCATTAACCTGTGTAGTGATTTTGATTTTACGATAAATGTATGAATGAACGATAATTTTATGAATGAACAAGAGCACCTGACCTCTTAAAGAAACACAAATTAAACACATAAAACCGTATTTAATAGGAGATAATTCAGTTAAATTTTCAATACTAAATCAACAACTGAAATGAATCAATATTTTGTTGAAACATCGTACGAACGGCGGAAAACGGAATCGCAGTTATAAAAATGTACTTTTTTTCACTCGGACTTCTATGTTATTTGATAGTCAAACGGTTGACCCTTTAAATACAAAAATACATCTACAAGAACATATTCTGAAACTTCTTAAATCCACTAACGTTTTTTTAAAGTTTCAAGCTATGTATTGCATTAGAAAACATACATAGGTGTTAAAGAATGACAGACCAGGAGCCTGTTTAACAAAATACTATGGCTTGATATGGTCGGAGTCTCTGATCTGGGTCACAAAGATGGCCATACGCGATAGCATAAAAGCAATTGCTTTAAAAATCAGCATTTTTTCCATTTGAAAAGGGTTATAACTCTTTCATTACGGTTAAAGTGACACCACAAAAATTTGAACTTGATCTGTGTTTGGTAGTAATAAGCAATGTGCATACATTGTAAGTTTTATAACATTTGGTAAAGGCAAACTGAAATTAAAGAATATGCATTGTATGCAATAATAAGTATCCAGTAATGGCAGATAAATAGTTAGAGCTATTGCAGTTTGCATTTTGGTTGTCTGCATTTTATGTTGGCTTTATTAGCTTTAATTTTGCTTATCAATCAGGTTGGGAACAAACCCTCTATATGGTGATTATACCTGTATAGAGGGATAATCCTTCTGTAGAGGGATTAAATTATCCCCCTATAGAGGGGTATTTTTGTTTAGACTGGATTTAAATCAAAATAGGGCAGAATGGCATTTTCTACTTATTATGACAGTAACCTGCAACAGTCGATGTACATAATTTAATATACACATGCCCAGTTTACTGCTTATCTGACATGTCTGACTAAATATAAAATCTATTGTTCACCATGCTTGAAAGCTGTGATGATTAGGTAAATTCCACTCACTTATGCCTCACTGAACAGAATTTCTATTGTTAGATTTAACATGAAATTTAAAGGTCAACTATTCCTTTTGTTGTTGATCAGGTGTTCTGATGATAGGTATACAATAGATTGCAAGTTTTGTCACTTTAGCAGAAAACTGGTCATCCCAATTTATAGTAAAGTGCATATGTTGATGCATATAATGCTAGAGATTATAGCCAATATAACTAGAAAATGCCATTCTGCCCTGATTTGCTTTAAATCCAGTGTAAACAAATATACCCCTCTAGAGGAGTAATTTTATTCCTCTTTTAAAAGAAGGATTATCCCTCTATACAGGTATAATCAACATACTGTTATATTTTTTTTTTTAAAACTGATTAATGAAGTCATTACAGTGTGTACTGGCTGGTCATTATCGCGTATGATACGATTTTGACACGCCTACATATATAGCTAATGAATATGCATGAATATAGATAAGAACAGCACGTGTAGCCAAAAACTGAGAGTTGTAGATTTGTAGCATTACTGTACATATGTAGTTTTGAGAATATAGAATAGATACCAAAAAATTGTTTTTAAATATTAATAATCCGAGCAAGTAAAACACAGATCTATCATGGTGGAGGACTCAAATTGTATATATTAATATTGTGACTTTAATTTCGTGGTAGTTGTTTAAACAGTTCATAATGGCTTGTTTTTCTCCTGGATTAACTTTTTCTTTGGATTTATATAGTTTTTTTGCTGATTTTATAACATTTTGTGGATATCGCAGGTGGTGCTGTTGCTGTAAAGATAGAACGGCGATATAAACAAGTGAAACATATAATTATTACCTACTAATGACTTTTCAAGAACTTTATATACGGCAGCGTGATTTTCTATATAGTGTTGTGGACATGCATCTTATTATTTCTGAACATTACATTTAACGATGGATTTTCATTTCCATATTAGAGGTAGGCCAGTGTACAAAACTCTCTCGGATTTTTGATTATATCGATTAGTTCCAAAATCCTTTTTTAATGTAAAATAAAACCGATAACCGCTGAGCTATTAAATATTGGATCCAGTGCATATACATTTTAATCTGTTTTCTCCAATGATGCTGTGAGTCTATTTTTGTGTGTGAAAATTGTTTGGCCACCACAACCAAGCAACATTGTTTTAATCGTTTTATACAGATCTGTGTGTGAAAATTGCCTCGCCACAGATATTCAAGATGAAGTTTGTACTTGTGTGTGAGAATTGCCTCGCCAAAGATATTCAAGATGAAATTTGTACTTGTGTGTGAGAATTACCTTGCCACAGATATTCAGGACGAAGTAAAACTTGTGTGTGAGAATTGCCTCGCCACAAGATTTTGAAAATGAGTGTGTGAACATTGTCTAGCCCCTCTATAGATGTA
This sequence comes from Mytilus galloprovincialis, assembly GCA_037788925.1. Lineage (NCBI taxonomy): Eukaryota > Metazoa > Mollusca > Bivalvia > Mytilida > Mytilidae > Mytilus > Mytilus galloprovincialis. Next base: position 1,177,186 of record JAWDJN010000027.1, on the reverse strand, counting down.
ACAGATTACCAAACCATGGATACCATAGGCATATGTAGATGGAAGAATATTTGTGTGACAATATATTAAATAACTTTGAAATTTTGATGATATGTTTTAGAATTGATTTAGATTGAATTGTTAGTGACATGTACTTAATTTGTTTGTTCTAGTTGAATTGGTTTCTTTGCATGCTTGTATATAGGGCTACACGTGACTGCATAGATAGAAGTAGTATATTTGTTGTTGTTGATACTTAATAGTGCTGATAAGGTTACTTGTAAAAGTTACTTTTGCTATTTGAGTGTCTACTTGTATTAGGATTGTTTAAGTGGAATCAAATGATTCAAGAGATATATATAAGTTTAAAGTGGCCAAAAATTGGTGGCTGGGTAGAATCAAATGATTCAAGAGATATATATAAGTTTAAAGTGGCCAAAAATTGGTGGCTGGGTAGAATCAAATGATTCAAGAGTAATACATGTAATAGTGGCCAAAAATTGGTGGCCAGGTGGAATCAAATGATTCAAGAGATATAAAGTGTAAAAGTGGCCAAAAATTGGTGGCCAGATTTTATTAAAGGGCCAAAAATTGGTGGCTGGGTAGAATCAAATGATTCAAGAGTAATACATGTAATAGTGGCCAAAAATTGGTGGCCAGGTGGAATCAAATGATTCAAGAGATATAAAGTGTAAAAGTGGCCAAAAATTGGTGGCCAGATTTTATTAAAGGGCCAAAAAACTGTTTAAACAGTTCATAATGGCTTGTTTTTCTCCTGGATTAACTTTTTCTTTGGATTTATATAGTTTTTTTGCTGATTTTATAACATTTTGTGGATATCGCAGGTGGTGCTGTTGCTGTAAAGATAGAACGGCGATATAAACAAGTGAAACATATAATTATTACCTACTAATGACTTTTCAAGAACTTTATATACGGCAGCGTGATTTTCTATATAGTGTTGTGGACATGCATCTTATTATTTCTGAACATTACATTTAACGATGGATTTTCATTTCCATATTAGAGGTAGGCCAGTGTACAAAACTCTCTCGGATTTTTGATTATATCGATTAGTTCCAAAATCCTTTTTTAATGTAAAATAAAACCGATAACCGCTGAGCTATTAAATATTGGATCCAGTGCATATACATTTTAATCTGTTTTCTCTAATGATGCTGTGAGTCTATTTTTGTGTGTGAAAATTGTTTGGCCACCACAACCAAGCAACATTGTTTTAATCGTTTTATACAGATCTGTGTGTGAAAATTGCCTCGCCACAGATATTCAAGATGAAGTTTGTACTTGTGTGTGAGAATTGCCTCGCCAAAGATATTCAAGATGAAATTTGTACTTGTGTGTGAGAATTACCTTGCCACAGATATTCAGGACGAAGTAAAACTTGTGTGTGAGAATTGCCTCGCCACAAGATTTTGAAAATGAGTGTGTGAACATTGTCTAGCCCCTCTATAGATGTAACAGATTACCAAACCATGGATACCATAGGCATATGTAGATGGAAGAATATTTGTGTGACAATATATTAAATAACTTTGAAATTTTGATGATATGTTTCAGAATTGATTTAGATTGAATTGTTAGTGACATGTACTTAATTTGTTTGTTCTAGTTGAATTGGTTTCTTTGCATGCTTGTATATAGGGCTACACGTGACTGCATAGATAGAAGTAGTATATTTGTTGTTGTTGATACTTAATAGTGCTGATAAGGTTACTTGTAAAAGTTACTTTTGCTATTTGAGTGTCTACTTGTATTAGGATTGTTTAAGTGGAATCAAATGATTCAAGAGATATATATAAGTTTAAAGTGGCCAAAAATTGGTGGCTGGGTAGAATCAAATGATTCAAGAGATATATATAAGTTTAAAGTGGCCAAAAATTGGTGGCTGGGTAGAATCAAATGATTCAAGAGTAATACATGTAATAGTGGCCAAAAATTGGTGGCCAGGTGGAATCAAATGATTCAAGAGATATAAAGTGTAAAAGTGGCCAAAAATTGGTGGCCAGATTTTATTAAAGGGCCAAAAATTGGTGGCTGGGTAGAATCAAATGATTCAAGAGTAATACATGTAATAGTGGCCAAAAATTGGTGGCCAGGTGGAATCAAATGATTCAAGAGATATAAAGTGTAAAAGTGGCCAAAAATTGGTGGCCAGATTTTATTAAAGGGCCAAAAATTGGTGGCTGGGATTTTATTAGAGGGGCCAAAAATTGGTGGCCGGGATTTGTGAATTGTTTGAATGTTGAACAACAGATGTAGTAGTGTAAAAGATGTTATGCTAGAAATAACCTATGTTTTCATATGAATGTTGTAAGAATCTTTAATCTCAGTTAAGGAGCATTAATGAATAATTGTGTGAGTGTGTGAAATAGACTTGTTATTATTATTTGAAATATTAAGAGTCTCAGGTCTCTGCTAGTGTCATCACTTTGAAACATGTACAGTCGACTCTCGTTATGTCGGAGTCAGCCGGACCAGAGAAATATTTCGAGATACACGTAGTTCGACTCAAACGAACACAGGAAGTTTGACCATCTAAGGGACACAACTCTTGCTTAGCTTGGTAAAGCTAAAATAAATCCTGGTGAATATGGCAAGGGGATCGATATTCTAGTATCAGATCGATGTATTTATATGTCACAGTCTATTATTATAATGACATTATTATTACTTATTCAATTGTTTCAATAAAAAAAAAATCTATGGCTTTTCCAAGAGAGTAATTTCCAATTGATAGCTTCGTTATTCAGGTTGGTTGTAGCTGACTAAATTGTTTATTCTCGGATACAAGAGATTTAAGAAAATTTTGATTTCTATTCATTTTGTTTTATCTCACTCTTTCTTTTCATAACAAGATCAAAGACGCCATTTGAGTAGTTTTTAGGTGATCATCAACGGAAGCCATAATCCTCACTTTATACACACCCAAGCTCATTAGTGTAAATCACAAATTAATTGTTTTGTAAACATTTTAAATACTTTTTCATTAACATTAACAATGTATCACTAATTATTTATCAAAATTCTATAAAAGATAATCTTAGGTAATATAAACACTCATGGAAATAGCATGTCATAAATCAATACAGTGGTCAGTGACCGGAAATTTCATTTAACTACACGTGTATTGTCAGATTCACTCTTCAATCCATTTAAATCCCGGAGGTCATGTTTTGACATACATGACATATGTGTATTAGTTCGAGATAAAAAATGAATTTTGAATGCTTTTGTTAACCTTGGGACCGTAAATTTAGTTCGACTCAACCGAAATTTCGACTCATCCAATTTCGACTCATCAGGAGTCGAATTACATACTTTTGTATGGAATAAATTTCGGGACCACGTGAAAACTTCGACTCATCCGAAATTTCGAGTCAACCGAGTTTGAGACAACGAGAGTTAACTGTATGTTTATTTTTAAAGCTACATTTTAATGCATTGCAAGTGTTCACTTGAGCAAAGTTGACAGTTGTACAAATGTAATCTGGGAACTAAAGTTTAAACCATAATCATTGATTTTAATAGAAAAAATGTTTTATTGTTTTCAGATTTCATATACAGTTCAACATATTTTTTTTTTTTAATGCATATTTTAAAGAAGAAAACCTTTTATTCTAGATCTATTAAACCCTTTTTTTTTTTAATGTTTTTAAACTAAATAAAATTTGTAGTTATTTAATTTAACACATTGAATTATTATTTAATGAGAACTTATGATTTTTTTTTCAAGTTTTAAATGTGTGTATATTAAAGTACAGTTAGTATTTGCTGAGAGATTGTTTTAATTTTTTTTTATTATAATTATTCATAATTTTTTATATAAATAGATTTCATTTACTAGTTAGAAATTTTTAGAAATTTCTAATTTGTGGGCGGGGATGTTATGTTTATTTTTTTAATAATATGATTAATGAAATCATTACAGTGTGTACTGGCTGGTCATTATCTGTATGATATGATTTTGACAAGCCTACCAGCATAGGTAATGAATATGCATGAATATAGACATGATAGATAAGAACAGCATGTGTAGCCAAAAACTGAGAGTTGTAGATTTGTAGCATTACTGTACATATGTAGTTTTGAGAATATAAAATAGATACCAAAATATTGTTTTTAAATATTAATAATCCGAGCAAGTAAAACAAGGATCTATCAATACAGGGGGTTTGTTCCCAACCTGCTAATTGCTATAATTTGGGGTATAATTTGCTGTGCTTGATACCAATATTTATGCTTTGAATGGTGTACTTACTGTTCTTTTGTGTTTTTTGTCTAATGCTTATCATATATGTGCATGTCGGATAAAAGCTTTACAGACTACAGTGCTTATGTTGTATTGTTATTTATATACCGACTTAAAATAATTCTTGTATGCTGAGCAGATTACTGATTCTTGAAAGATGGAGCTGAATTCATGAAGGCAATTTCCCGACTTGAGATTATATTGTTAAGTGCAATTGTCACTATTTGGGTAATTTTCAGCACCAGTTTTTGCTATGCAGCTAAAGAATTCATACGAATCGATACTGACCGAGGAGGAAGCACATTAAGCACTAAGAAGGGGTTATTGCAATTAACGATTTTATGCATCCTTTGCTGACATAATCAAATTTTATACTACTATACAAAATATACTGATTTGAGTGCATTCAGCTTCTGACTTTCAGATAAAATATTTATATGGGATGTTTACTAACTTCGAGAAGATGGTGTCCTGTGTAAAACGTATTAACAGCAATTTATGCAACGTCATAGATTTTTGTAAAATAGTACGCATAAATTCCTGACGTTTTCTCATGTAAACCGGAAGTGAATACCTGTGCGGATGGCAACAAGTACGCTCAGGTAGATTAAGACATGCTTTGAACTTTGTAAAATCAATAAAGTCTACGAACAGAGATAAGAACAACTGAAGATGCCAAGAATAGTGGAATGTGTCCCCAATTTCTCCGAAGGTCGTTGCAAAGAGGTATACAGGAAGTAGTTTTGCAGACATAAATTCCTAAAATAATGATAAAATTCGTCTGCATCAGATTAAAATTCCAATTATAATAATGTTGAATCATGCACGCATTAGACAAAAGTCTGTCATGTCCGGACTTATTTTGAAATGTATTTTGTTGACAGATGCATGAAAATTGAATCTCGTCTTGCAATGACTAGAGGTTGAGTCTTGTGCACAAATCTGTCAAAAAAAAACTTGTGCATAAATAGATTCTTATACATGATTTTTTTTTTAGTTTTAATTGCTGATTTTTAGAAGTTGTACTTCAGTTTAAAAGCACACATATTTTGTTAATTAAAAAAGTGGAGATGATTAGCATTGAGAACATGTACACTACACATAGACCAAATGATGAGATTGTAAACAAATATGATGCAGCCTTCAACAATACACCTAATACCGACTGAACCAGTCGCTTGAACTTTTGACGAGAATCCGGGTTTGTTCGCGCCCATTCACGTTCGCACCCACTCATGTTCGCGCCCAATTTTAATTGTTTTGTTTAGTAATCATGCAAGTTTGGCAAGAGTATTCTTGTTGTCATTGTCTTAAAATCAAGTGAGACAGCATTTTTTTTTATTGTGTTGAATAAATCTTAATCATGTTTTGGATAGTGTATTGTTAAAAGAAAATATAATCCTTTCTATAAATAAAGTGAGATTCTGTCAACGTTTTATTTTGTGTTGAATAACTTTTAATCATGTTTTGGTTAGTGTATTGCTATAACTTTGTTTCATTGACTTGTTTCAAAACAAATAAGTGAGATTCTGACTACGTTTTTTTTTGCGTGTTGAATAAATTTTATCATGTTTTGGTTATAATAGTGTATTGTTATATTTTATTGTTTAATTGTTTCAGATCAAAGTTACCAAGCTGTCAAAACAATTATCTTTTGTGTTTTTCATTTAAAATCTTCAATGTTTTACTCATACCAAGCTATAAATACATTCAATATTTACACCAAAGCAATTTAAAACAACAATCATGATTTCCAATTATTCAACTGGAATGTGAATTAAAATTGGGCGCGAACGTGTAGGGTGCGAAAGTGTATTGGGCGCGAACGGACCTGATACCTTTTGACGAATACAACAATCACTTTTCGATTGTGGCGTCAAATATATTGTTTTATGGCGTCAAATTTTACGGGAACCTGTGTGATTTTCAGTAATGGCAGACAAATAGCGATAAGGTGAATGAGCAAAACTCTTTGTAACTTAAGCTTTTAATGGCATAGAAAAAATATTTGTGAAACAGTTTGGAGGAAAAACGTGATGGCATGATATAAGTAGAGAGAGAGATAGGACCTTTATCGGATGTTTTTAGGCTCAAGATTTTGGGATTGATCCTTTCAGGATCTGGGATTTCTTTTTTGGGAATTTTTGGATTTAAATTTATTTACATTCGAGACATCAGGATTTAGTGTTTTTAAGCCCAGGATTTCGGGATCAGGACCCCTGCTACCCCTCCCCTAATAGAGTTAGGATAGTTTTGATTTTATTTAAGGTGGTACCTAACACTACAGGGAGATACATGTAACTCTGTAAATTCAGCTAAACGTTTTAATTACGTTGTGTTGTAAAGAGAATATTAAGCTTCTTAATGATCAAAATTTGTGCTCGTAAAACTGTTACCAGTGTATATTTTCTCACAAGACGGTTGGTTCAATTTTTTTATAATTTTTATATTTTTGTTGAAGGGTCAATGAAAATACTTTCTTAAAATTTTATTAAAATTAAACGAGACAAATTAATTTTAGCATGTTTTGTGAAAGTGTTAGGTACCACCTTAAAAAGAATTACAGATAAAATGCTAGATAAAATTTTAGGAAATTTGGATATGCTTTTTCAATAGTTAGATTCAGCCATTAAAAAATATTTGACGATAGCAGAATATTTTATTATTACTGAAAGATCCTGAAATTATGAAACTGTGCAGGGATTATATACTTTGAGTAGATAATACTGATATCAAAGGAAAGTACTGCCATTGCTTCTCCCAGATCTACATGTACCTTAACTCATTGAATCTTTAAAAATAATCATTTCAATAAGAATTGAAATGTGACATTCATGTAGTAAACATGTTGTGTACTTATAGTTACTTACTTATCTAAGAAGAGTAGTGTGGAATGATTATCTATGTACGAACATGGTGTAGATGTCATATAAATAGACCAGAACTTTCTCTAGATAAGGCAGACAATTACTTTTAATAGATAATCACAAATCTAAATATGTTAAAGATGAAGACCAAAATAATAGAATGTGTACCAAATTGCTCTGTTGGAAAAAATAAGGAGGTATGACAAAGTCTACTATGTAACTATGTCTATCAATAATTATTTCTTGAGGATTAAGTTCACAAAACTGTAGGTAATAGAAAACTGTGGATTCATTTATGTATCAATTTTTGTAGATCAGATTGAGATCAGGAAAACTTGCATTTTCATGGACATTTGATTTAGTGGTTTTACCAATTTTTGCATTCAAAGCCTATAAATATTTTTTGATTTGTTGAAAATTTGAATTAGTAGATCACTTGTACAACAATGTATCCATGAAACCCTAGACAAGTGGTATTCAACTAATAATAATGAATCTACAGTATACTTTTCTGTAAAAATTAATAAGTATTAAAGTCATAAGAAACCTCAAATTAAAAAAAATTATGCATATATTTTTTGTATAACTCTATGGATAGTTTTCATTATAAAACTTATGTGCATATACTTTTTTCCGAAGAAAATTCTTTAATTGGTCCATATTTAGAAGAAGTTTACTTTATTTTCATTGCTTCCTTCCAGGAATCAATTCCCTGACATATTTTCCGTATGCAAAGAGACCTCAGTGTGACCCATCTTGTAAAAATCTGTGGATCGCAATACACATGGATGTCCTTAAAATAAACTATTATCTGATTGTACATGTTAAACACATGCTCAATATCCATGCTTTTTTGTTGATTGTTGACAAACAGGCTTCAAAACACAAACTTTAATTACCTACCATATTTTCACAACAACACTGACCGATTGAAAAAAAAAATGACGTTTATACGAAATTTATCCGAAAAAAATGATAAAATCTTGCACAAAAGACTTATATGCTTATAGTTTATGATGTTTGCATGCATTGGTTCAAAAATTGGAATAACATTATTTTTCACCGGTCACTCGTTTCTTATGACTTTAACTTGAACAAATGGTCATTTTCATTTTATCAGAAAAAAGAAATATTGAAAATGAATGGCTGGCATTTTATTAGAGGAGTAGGTCCAGTAGTGAGTAAGACCCCTTTTTTGCCCAAAAATATAACACTTTTACAAAACTGTTAAAATGTAAATTTTTGGTGATTTTTTGGAAAGTAGAATGCTTCTGCTACATAAATATTGGCTGTTTTTGACAGTACAATTCCTATATTGCCTAATTGGGTACTATCCCCATTGAGTCATGCTAAATTACTGAAATTGTCACAATTTAAGCATTTTAGTTAAATTTTAGACGGTTTCCCTCTTGAATGAAAGTGGTTGCATTTGTGTTCATTCTTAATATTAAAATGTGAGTTGTATTTGATGATAATACATAACATATATAAAGGTTGAGGATGAACACGGATGCGGCCACTTTCATTTTTGACAAAAACCATCAGAACAGTGACATTTTTGGCATATTGATAGATTTTACATATTTAAGCCTGAATCAGAGTGTCTTTAATGATTAAATTGGTTAAAATCTTTCACAAAAACAAATTGAATCAACTGAACTAGACACTTTAGTGTATATAAAGTGTCCAAAATCTTTCATCAGATGAACCTGAAATTTGAGACCAAAATCAGACCTTACCGTACCTACTCCTTTAGTAACGTTTGATCAGAGTACAAATAAGTCTCATGAATTAATCTAATATAGGGACAACATTGATTTGTACCTTCACTTATTTAAGATGCAGAAGGCTATATTGAGTTTTGAGTACTGAAGGGGTGGTAATTATTTGAAGTTTGATGAATGTTGAGTGTATCATTATGTGAGCTTGTTTGTAGTACCTCTAGTTTACAGCCTAGTTACTTATTTGATTATTTATCCTTCTGAAGTAGTTATGCAAGTAGACATGGTAGATGAGGGATTGTTAAGGTATATTTTGCTTCACTTTTGTTGTTTTGGTTGCTCTCTCAATTGAAGTTCCTCCTCTCATATCTGTGTAATTCTATAATGTACCTCTATAGGATGATGATTTCTTTTATTTAGGCTGTTGAAGGCATTGCCAATGCTATAGCCAGTACTGATGGATGTAATTTACTGGATGTGGACCCAGGAGTGTCTACTAACAGGACAGTTTACACTTTTGTTGGTCCACCAGAAGCAGTTGTCCTTGGAGCCCTGAACGCTGCCAGAGCTGCATATACATATATAGATATGAGGACACATACAGGTAATACATATACATATATAAATATGAGGACACATACAGGTAATACATATACATATATAGATATGAGGACACATACAGGTAATAAACAGAATAAAGTTAAACAGTTAGCAGTCAACAAATGCATGACTTTTCTCATGGTACTTTCTTATACTGTCTATTTCTTAAAGAATTTAGGTGATATGTGTCTAGCTGGGATTAAAAAAAAGATAGAATGTATTACTCTGAACCATGTACTCAGTTTAATTACTATTGATATCAGTATAAAGAAATAGGTTGTAGTTATCTACTAATTATCAATTAGTTATCTACTAATTATCAATTAGTTATCTACTAATTATCAATTAGTTATCTAATTATCAATTAGTTATCTACTAATTATCAATTAGTTATCTACTAATTATCAATCTAAGAACAAGATAGATAACCATACATCACCATTGAGCAGACAGAAAATGTAGCCATGTTTGTGAGTGCTCAACTATTCCTTTACCCGGGACAGTGGTGTAACAGCAGCACACCATAAGAATGTTTCCCTATAGATCAAAGAATCAAAGCTGCCAACCCCTCACTCTTTATTGACCGGAAACAAGTAACTAACAAGGGAAACTATTTGCATAAAATTAAATTTTATGAGGTGAATAATATTCATTGCTCATCAAATTGGTTGCTATACAAAGTGATGTTCAATAAAACTATCTATGTATTTTGTTCGTTTTGTAAATAGGAGAACATCCAAGAATGGGTGCCATGGATGTGTGTCCATTTATTCCAGTCCAGAATGTAACGATGGAAGAATGTGCCATGTGTGCGAAAGAATTCGGAGAAAAACTAGCACTAGATCTTGATGTACCAGGTAATTTAAAACAAGGAGTTTGATGAAAAACTAGCATTATAGCTTGATGAGTTGATGTATCAGAAAATTAGAAATAATAGTCTTTAGATTGATGTTCCAGATATTTATTATCAAATAGTTATACAAAACATTGCACATAAGCTTGACGTACTAAGTAATTTAAAACAAAAAGTTTGAAGAACTACCAGTCTATTACTGATAACCATCATAAATGAAGTTTTTTCATCTTGCCCGAGATAAAAGTCTTAGTTTACATGTCTGTCTGTCAGGTTTTATCTGACCTTGACCTTGTATCCATCATGATACTCAGATATGCATGTGAAATTTGTTACTAGGCATTAAACATTATATATCAATCAATCCATCTGATTAATTCAGTATTATTTTTGTGAAGAAATCTTAATCTTAAAATAATCTTTGCCAGTTTTCCAATAAACCTATTTATAAGTTTTGTTACTGCTCTAACTAATTTACTGGATTGTTTTTTTAGTTTATTTATATGCTGAAGCTACAGAAATAGAATCAAGGAAAAAATTATCCAGCATTAGAAGTGGGGAATATGAAGGATTACCAGAAAAGGTAAGAAAGTTAAAAAATATTATTCAGCATTAGAAGTTGGGTATATTAAATATACTCATTATAATGGAAGAAACAAATATTATCCAGAATCAAAAATGAACGGGCAATAGAAAAGTTGAGCAAAAAAACTAGACAGCAATAAAAACAATTTTTTTGTATCTTCCTTAAAAGAGGGATGAAAGATACCAAAGGAACAGTCAAACTCATTAATCGAAAATAAACTGACAACTAAAGAATAAACAACACAAACCCCACCAAAAACTAGGGGTGATAAAGCATTACCATTTAAAAATAAACTGACAACTAAAGAATAAACAACACAAACCCCACCAAAAACTAGGGGTGATAAAGCATTGCCATTTAAAAATAAACTGACAACTAAATAATAAACAACACGAACCCCACCAAAAACTAGGGGTGATAAAGCATTACCGTTTAAAAATAAACTGACAACTAAAGAATAAACAACACAAACCCCACCAAAAACTAGGGGTGATAAAGCATTGCCCCACCAAAAACTAGGGGTGATAAAGCATTGCTGTTTAAAAAAATTATAATGAGAGGACAACAAAAATTAAAGGGTAGCTAAATAAAGGCAACAGTAGTAAATTATATATAGAATAGTTTTGGAAATTGCTTGTTCTAACTTCTAGGATAATTCTATAACTTACAGTTAATATGCCTGAAATCATTGAATTCACTGGAGAATATCTAACAAGATTTACATGCTATACACATAACATTGATCATCTGTAATCAAGGCAATGTTATTTAATACAGATTCTACAAGATGAATGGAAACCAGACTTTGGTCCTGCAGAATTTAACCCTAGATGGGGAGCTACTGTGACTGGAGCAAGGAATTTTCTGGTAGCCTATAACATCAATGTTCTATCAACCAAGGAACAGGCACACAGGATAGCACTGAATATCAGAGAACAAGGCAGAGGAGAAGAGCAGGTAAGTTATCTCCCTTTGACAGAGTACTCTCCCTTGTATATTTGTTATTGTTTACTGAATATCCGGGAACAAGGCAGAGGAGAAGAACAAGTAAGTTATCTCCCTTTGGCAGAGTACTCTCCCTTGTATATTTGTTATTGTTTACTGAATATCCAGGAACAAGGCAGAGGAGAAGAACAAGTAAGTTATCTCCCTTTGGCAGAGTACTCTCCCTTGTATATTTGTTATTGTTTGTTGGCTTATTGTACATGGTCAATGTCTTATATTTTCTACATCACACTCTTCTTATTTTCTTTAACTTCTTTTACATTGATATGATATTAAATTAAAGAAACACTAGAAATGTTTGATATTTACCCTAAATGTCATGGTTTATATATACTATAATATATAAATTCTGGGAACTTGTTGTTAATGTGAGTTTAGTAATGGAAATAAATGTTTGGAACCAAGGTCTGGTCAGCAAATTATATATTCTCATATATATATGAGAATATATAATTGGAAATAAATGTTGCTGGAACCAAGGTCAGGTCAGCAAATTATATAGGGTATCATACTGATTAAAACATTTAGTTTATCATTTACATAGAACTTTTGGTATATTATGAAAGTATCTTGTTATTCAATAATTTCAGGTATCATACTGATTAAAACATTTAGTTTATCATTTACATAGAACTTTTGGTATATTATGAAAGTATCTTGTTATTCAATAATTTCATGGTGAATGTAACCATGGAATTTTATTAATTTTTTAAAGAATGGGCAGACCATACTTTCAAATATCAAATCTGCTTATATTTGATTCTTGTACAAATTTTTGAAGAATTTTGTTTTTTTAATTTTTTGTGATAAGTATATATATAGGACTCTAAAGTGTGATGCCTCCATAAGCTAAAGTGTGATTGTCCGTGAAAGTATAGACGTACGAAACGTAGTTGGATTATGACGTTAACAGTTGTTTATAAAAACCAAAAATAAACATGCCGGAAGATGAAATAAATATTGGAAGCGAACAGATGCATATTAATCTTTATGTTATCGTTAAAACATTGTCAACTTTAAGGGGATGTATTTACATAAATAGGCTGTGTAAACAGCAAGCTACATCAATTATCCAATACACCCCTCGTCCTAAACATGCATGAAATATTTGCCATTGGACATTAAGCAACCAACAATCAATACAATACGCCTGAATCATTTAAAATTTATTTAAAGGAAATAAAGTATTTTGTGACACCTAAATAACCTTTTCAGCAATTATTTCTAGGTCAGTCTTCTAAATTTAGAAACAGTCACATACGAATGCCATTAAAGTAAAAGCCTATCGCATTATATGTTATATCATAGCAAACTAGATTTTGCATGAAGACTTGTTTTTAACATTAGTGCCCTTGAACCTTTCTCTTTTGTTCCATCACACTTTAGCGTGCTATACCATCGCACTTTATCAAACAAACAACCATTGTACTTTAGGAGGGTAGGCCATCACACTTTAGTGTGACCATCGCACTTTAGAGTCCAACATATATATTTAAGTATTTATTAAGGATCGTTTATTATCAATGTATTGTGTATTATGTCATTGTTTATTTTTAGACGTATGGAACAGGTTTTAATAACGAGGTATGCTCACCTTCACTGTTAGCAGTTGAAATATTAACATTTTCTCAAATAAACACATATTACACTAATATAATCTCACATTTTTTTCTGAATTTCTAATGTAGAATGTGTTATCATCACCTATTGATAAGATATAAGCTGTGAATTCATATGTCTTGTTTGTATGCTAGCTACTCACAAGCTTGATAAAGATGACTCAAAGATAAATACCATTATATATCATTTGAAGTCAAATTTTACATATGGTTATAGATTGATTTTCTCGCTTAAGGCGGTACAGTGAAAGTGAGAAAAGCAATCGAGTTGAGATGACCAATGATAATCTGTTTAGCGCTATTTTACCTATGACGACGTTGTCAATTTCAGTGACAATGGCACATGTTAATTAGTTACTAGCGATAATTTTTCATATCACTTGACTAATGTGCCTTATTTTACAGGACTCTTGCTAATTCATCAAAAACAAATATCCAAGATAATTGTAAATTGTTTAATTATTATAGAATTACAAAATATATTTTTGTAACAAAGTGACTTTATTAAATACACCTTTTTTACTTATCGATAAAGTTGCCTTTATCTTTTAAAATGCTTATAACGTCTGGGTACTAAATAGTGGATCTTTACCTACGATCTCTTTTCACAATTTTTTGAAAAAGTTCCTCAGTAGAATGTTATTGTTTCTTGTCAACCTTGTGAGTGTTTTGTGATTAGATCAACTAATACATGTACTATTAATAACATATTACTTATAACAGTAAATGATATGTTATTAAAGTCCTTTATTATTTACTAACAGTCAAGAATATGTTCTTGAAGTCTCTTGATTTTACCAAACATAGAAGTTATATACACCAATTTTAAGTTTCAGTATTTTACCTTACTAATGATTGACCTGAACTGTGTTCCTCTTGACCTAATTACATCTATAAAACAATCTGTTATTATTTAGGATGTCATTCATTTCCTTATGTGACACTTTTCAAAGTGATCGGAAAACATTTTATTTCCTTATTTTATGAATACAAAATTGATCAAAATTGGTGTATAAAAATATAGAAAGAAGGCTTATAAAATGTATATAATATAAATGTGTGTATATTAAAATAGTTAATTATATGAATGTTTATACAGATTATATCGCTAATTGGTGAAATAAACCAAAGGAGTAGGTCCGGTAAGGGCCGATTTTGGCCTCAAATTTCAGGTTCATCGAACGAAAGATTTTGACCACTTTTTAAACACTTAAGTGTCTATTTTATTTGAATCAATTAAATTATGTGAAAGATTTTAACTGATTTAGTCATGAAAAACGCACCGCTTCAAGCTGAAATATGAAAAATCTACCAAATATGCTGAAAAATGTCACTTTTCAGATGGTTTTTGTCAAAAATGAAAGTGGCCGCATCCGTGTTCATCCTCAACCTTTATATATGTTATGTATTATTATAAAATACAACTAACATTTCAATATTAAGGATGAACACGAATGCGGCCACTTTTGTTTTACACGAAAACCGTCTAAAATTTAACTAAAATGCTAGAATTGTGAAGTTTTCAGTAATTTAGTATGACTTAATGGTGCTAGTACCCGATATATGTGCATTGTATTGTCAAAAACTCCATATTTATGTAGTAGAAGCATTTTACTGTCCAAGAAATAACTAAAAATTTACATTCTAAAAATTTTGAAAAACTGCTATATTTTGGGGCCAAAAAGGGGTCTTACTGGACCTACTCCTTTTAGACTTGATAAGTTCTACAAAACAATATGTCAATTTTGATATTTGTTTGCTTGATGGGAATATATAAGATAAACTTAGTTTGATTTACATCTAAAATTAATTAGAGAAAGTAAAAGAAGTTTTGTTTCACCTATAATGGAAAAAGGAGAATGGAAGTAAGGAATGCCAATTTGCCAACAGTGTAAACTATTTGTATAATGCTGTATATTATTGAAGGTTGAAGATTTGGAGTCATATGTCCATTGACCTTGATCTAATTAGCATGGTGCAACCATTTCAAAAAACCTTTTTATATTTGGTACAAGGCCTACATATTTGTCATACAGGAATTAATCACCTAACCTTTATCCTAATTTATAGTATTTCCCTGGTCAATTTCCTTACTCAGATACTATCAGCAATAGGTCATATATGCATATGATTTTAAGGTGTCAAAATTCTTTTTGACAGGTTCATCTGGCTTTGACATTATTTCCATGATTATACATTACAAATATGTGAACTTGACTGAAATTATAACTTTTATCAAGTCTTAATACAGTAATTCCTCTTTAATGACCAAAAAAAGTGACCAATGTTAAAGATGCAGGTGAGCATCACAGGCTCTTAGGAAACTATTTAGACCAGCTTTAGACACATGTAATTGTAATAAATGGACAAAGCATCACAGGCTCTTAGGAAACTATTTAGACCAGCTTTAGACACATGTAATTGTAATAAATGGACAAAGCATCACAGGCTCTTAGGAAACTATTTAGACCAGCTTTAGACACATGTAATTGTAATAAATGGACAATTTATAATGTATTTTAGGTTGATGGTTATTAAATTAAAAACACTTTTACATCAAATCTATGAATTATTTTGTTGTCCAGTAATATAGTTAAATGTTTGTTTACAACTGAAAGGGGTATACTTCATATATATTGTATAATTATTTGTATTACAAAACAGGATAAAATATCATGGTATCTAAGCATATACATGACTTATTTTGTATATATTTTTTAGCATTACGGAACAGGCTGGAATCCCGTGGTAATTAGACACTTATTGCAGTGTGCACTGCATGCTGATATAGCTATATTCACTGCTGGAATATAACCATTGCTTATATAATTTTATATCGTACAAAGACCTGTCTAAACCAATCCTTGACATAACTAAATGCCTCTTTGACCTGAACCCCACTGAAGATACTTCACCTTTCTGACCTTTATAAACTGGTATCCTCTTCTGAACATCACTGAGTATTCTTCTGGTATACTCTTCTGAACATCACTGAGTATTCTTCCGTTGTGTTTCATTTATATACAAGATTCCTGTTTAAATTTGATTCTAAACCAAGATTAAATATTGTAAAATAATTTGTCCTGTATATACCAAGCACTTAAACCTAAATCTCACTCTTACTGAGTATCTTTATTAAGACTGTTTCCTGGTCAGTGTGAAATCGATTTGGTTTAGACAGAGTTTCTGTAGAACTTCTCTCTAACATTCATTGGAATAAGTATGGAAACTCTGTGGATTGGAAATAATTTAATGGATTGGTCACTTTTGATATGCAAACAGTTTATTTATTAATACTAATGTTTAACATGTTATTTTATATTTGTATTGATTAACAATAACATACTCATTTTTAACCTGTTGAAGTTTGAAGTATAAGGTATTTTATTTTTAACCCATTGCACAAGGAAGAGAAAGGTATGACCCTTGGGAAATCCCATGTCATGCCTCTACTTGTTGTAATGGTATAAAAAGTATTAATCAAGCTATATATTTTTGCTATAATGATACTGTATTAAGTTATTTTAGCTTTGTAATGTTTTTACAGTTTTACATGAATGGAATGGAGCTAAAGCTCGCCTTTGTTGCTAGAATTTCTAATCTTATAGCATATCTTCTGTCTACAAATCTTATTGTAATTAATTTATTCATGCTTATGTTGTTTTGTATTTTTTCTTCAGTCTTTTAAAAAGCTATGGCATGCAATTATTCAGTTGTAGCCTTTCAATTAGTGTTTCAAAAGTTATTGGATTTTTTATAATTTTCCTTGATATTAAATTACATCACATTTTATTAAATTAGGATTTTTTGTTAAAATTCTTACAGAGGTAGGCATTGTGTCTTTTCTTAAAAATTTGATATTCATGGTCTATCAAGTGAAATTAAAATGTGTACGTAGTAAGTTAAGTTAGTAAACTGAATGTGTTTGAAGCACTTTTCAGGATTTACCTTCCAGAGGAATGTTAAAAACCAAACTTTTAAAGCAAAGACAAATGAACATTAAGATTTTTTATAGGGACTCAAAAATTGTAGCCAAAACCAATATATGTCAACTTTTCCTGACTGCATCTTGTTTCCTATTGAATTATATATTCATTCACAGCATTTCCATTTTCACTATGGATTACATAATGATTTATCATTGAGTACCTATTCCATTAAGATCTTCACATGTTAAATATGATATTCCTGGAAACTACATTCCTCTGTCTTGAAGGACAAACAAAATTTCTCTGACAGGTTTAGTCAGTTTCAATAACACTACTGTTAGGGTAGGAAGTTTTTCAAATTTTGGAACAGTAGAAAATATTTTAAAGATTTTAAATAAATTTTATAAAGTTTGAATAAATACCAATCATATAATTCTTTAATCTTGCATTTGATTTTTTTCTTCTTGTGGCAGCTCAAAATTTTGTAAGTAATATATCATCATACAAAATTAATTTCGACACAGTGTTTAATTACACAAAAAGAAAAAGAATCGTAACTGACAAATCTTAATATTTTGTTATTATAAAAATTATGTATTCTGACCTTGTTTTCTATAATTTAACAGAAAGGGCGATGTAAATCTGTGCAGGCCATAGGATGGTACTTAGAGGAGGCCAACATGGCTCAAGTTTCTACCAATATATCAGACTATAACGTGACACCCATACATAAAGTTTATGAAGAAGTGTGTAAAGATGCTGCGGTATGTTTATTTTACTTGTCACCTAGATTGTCTCCTGACTTGAATTAAACCCTGGACTTAATGAGCGAGGGAGAGGCAATAAGCATATTTTTCTAAATCAGCAAATAATTCTAATATTTATGCGTTTTATTCATTTTATTACTGGACCATGCATGAAATACTGGATAATCTTTAAGTGCATTTCAAGCTTGATATTATCCCCCTATAAAAAATAGTCAAAAATATAGGATTTCATTGAATAAGCCTTAAACAAAAATCATCTGAGATTTGGAAATGTTAAAAATGAACATTAAACACATCTCATGCTTGACCTTGTCTGTGAGGTTTGCAAATTGATTAAACAGAAGTAACCAAGTCTAATGATTTACATGTAGTAATATTAGTATGAAAAAATCAAGGGATTTACCAATTAGCTATGGAAAGGTAAGTCCTCACTTGACTAGCATATATTCTTTTTCATTCATTGCAGGAGTTAAATTTAGCAATTTGTGGCTCCCAGATTGTTGGTTTAGTCCCATTGGAGGCTTTAATGCAGGCTGCTGATTATTACATGGAAAAAGAAAATCTGTTTATTTTAGAAGAAGACCAGAAACTCAGATTGGTATGTATTAATTTTGTAGTTATCTCTCTTGTTTAAACATCCCTGTCTCAGATTAGAAAATTCAGGTTTATATTTGCAAATTGTTATATTCCCTCTGTTGTGAAGGCTTCTCAGTAACAGAAAACACCTTATCGTTATTTGTCTCCATTACTGGACATCACACAGGTTCCCGAATTTTTTTTTATGTCATAATACAAAATATATGACGCCACAATGGAAAATCCAATGTTGTATGACATCAATAGTTCAAGCGGGACAGATTCTTGGGTCAGCTGGTAATAGTGATAAGGTGTATTGAACTGTAGTTAGGTTGATATGTACAAACTACCTCCATTGTTTTAACTTCCCTTTTAGAGAACAGAAAACTCTATATGAAGCAATTATTTTTGTTTCCTCTCTTGTGAAATTTACCCTGTCACATAATAGGAAACTTAGTTTGATATGTACAAATTACCTCCCTTGTTTTAACTTCTCTGTCACAGAATAGAGAAGTTAGATTCACTTATTATTTAGATAAATCCTTGTGAAAAAAAATCAGTGTCACGGAAAGATAAACTTAAATTGATACAGTGTAACCTGTGTAATCTGACACACTTTGGTTCCAGAAACAGTGTAACCTGTGTAATCTGATACACTTTGGTTCCAGAAAAAAATATCGGAATTAGCAGGGTGTTAAGAATACTCATGTGTCTGATTAGGCATGTTACACTGTATGTACCAATTATTAAGTTCCCTCATTTATTGGTCACATAATCTGTTCTTTCACTTAAAAACTAAAAACTACTTAAAACCATCTTGTTGGCCTTATATTAAAGGTTTGTATACTTAAATGGCTATTTCTATATTTACAGGTCATTAACAGAATGGGTCTAAACTCACTAGGAGCCTTTAGTCCTAAAGAAAGAATTATAGAGTAAGTACTTGAATTCTTAGGAAGTTTAAAAAAGCAATATTGAGGAAGTTATGCTATCTTTTTCTTTATTTTAGTCCTATAGTACAAAGTATTGACAGATTCTTCAGTGATGCCTTACTATCTACTGTATTGTGAGAGAATCCTCTCTAGCAATGCCTGTTTATCAAGGTGGTAATGCATTGACAACATTAACAATTCATCAGAAAGTAGAAGAGCTAGACAATTCCTATTTTAAATATATTTTGCTCATTGTTGAAGGCTGTACAGTGACCTATAGTTCTTAATGTCTGTATCATTTGGTCTCTTGTGAAGAGTTATTTCATTGGCAATCATACCTCTAATATAATATGTATAAACATTTTCTTGCAGAATTATTATTCCCTTATTCTAGAAATTATGATAACAGTGAATCTTTAATTTGAAGTTAAGAAATATAATGGTTGTGTATCTGAGACAGTAAAATTCAAATATATATGTATGAAATGAAAGATGGGGATATGATTGCCCATCAGACTCAGAGTCGTAGATCTGAAGTAGATAGTTTATTTTTATTTATATTTTATTATTATACAATTATGTTTATTTTTAGATATATGATATCAGATGACAATGATGGTCCACTAGTCAGCATGGATGTTAAAGATTTTATATTAACTATTGGGTCAAGGTCACCTACACCTGGTGGTGGCTCAGTGGCAGCACTGTTAGCCTCTCTAGTAAGTATAAGTTCAATGTCACCTACACCTGGTGGTGGCGTTGTGGCTGCACTGTAAGCTTCTCTAGTAAGTATAAGGTCAAGGTCACCTACACCTGGTGGTGGCTCAGTGGCAGCACTGTTAGCTTCTCTAGTAAGTATAAGGTCATGGTCACCTACACCTGGTGGAGGCTCAGTGGCAGCACTGTTAGCTTCTCTAGTAAGTATAAGGTCAAGGTCACCTACACCTGGTGGTGGCTCAGTGGCAGCACTGATAGCTTCTCTCGTAAGTTTAAGGTCAAGGTGACTTACAACTGTCGTAACTTTTTAGAAATGGTGGCTCAGTGGCAGCACTGTTAGCTTCTCTAGTAAGTATAAGGTCAAAGTGACTTACAACTGTAGTAACCTTAAGAAATGGTGACTCAGTGGCAGCACTGTTAGCCTATCTAGTAAGTTTAAGGTCAAGGTGACTTACAACTGTAGTAACCTTTAGAAATGGAGTCTCAGTGGCAGCACTATTACCTTCTCTTGTAAAAATAAGGTCAAGGTCACTGACATCTGGTGGTTGCTCAGTGCCAGAACCGTTAGCTTCTCTAGATAGTATACGGTCAAGGTGACTTACAACTGTGGTAACCTATTAGAAATGGTGGATCAGTGACAGAAATTTTAGGTTCTCTTGAAAGTATAAGGTCAAGGTGATTTGCAACTGTGGTAACCTATTAGAAATGGTGGATCAGTGATAGAACGTTTAGGTTCTCTTGAAAGTTTAAGGTCAAGGTTACCTAAAGCTGATATTTTATAGGTGCTAAACTTATGTGGTATTATCATTGAAGATTTTATTAAATGCTAACATAACTAAACATTTTGATTTTTTTCAGAAAGAACTTTTTAACTTAATCATGTCGAAAGACCTATTTCTCTCAATACTTTGAGGAAATTTGATATGAGTTTCCATTTCTTAGTAAATGATTGCAACATTATCAAACTTTGTTAAAAAAACAATGACGAAAAAAGATTAGAAAAACTATAATTTATAAAAAACTGAAAATGGTTGAGGGCTGTTAAGCTGCGGAGAAACCATTTTTATTAGACTGTACAGTTCCCATTTTAGATAAGTGTTCGATGTTTTATTTATATCCACTAGTTTGACTTTATCCTTTTAATTAATTGCTAAATGAAATTATCTCTTTTTTCAGGGTTCAGCTCTGGGAGCAATGGTTGGGTTTCTGACTTATGGAAACAAAAAGTTTTATGAACTTGATTCCAGAATGAGGAAGATCATCCCCCCATTGTATAAAACCATGAAAGACTTGATACAATTTGTTGATGCTGATGCTGCAGCATTCAGTGAATATATGGTGAGTTGATTCTGTGAATATATGGTGAGTTGATTTGGGAATATATGGTGAGTTGATTCTGTGAATATATGGTGTGTTGATTCTGTGAATTTATGGTGAGTTGATTCTGTGAATATGTGGTGAGTAGATTATGTGAATACATGGTGAGTTGATTCAGTGAATATATGGTGAGTTGATTCAGTGAATATATGGTGAGTCGATTCTGTGAATATATGGTGAGTAGATTCAGTGAATATATGGTGAGTTGATTCTGTGAATATGTGGTGTGTTGATTCTGTGAATATATGGTGAGTTGATTGTGTGAAAATATGGTGAGATGATTCAGTGAATATATATGATGAGTTGATTTGGTTAATATATGGTGAGATCATGCATGAAAATGAAATCAAACAAACATTAACATTTTAAATTAAAAAAAAATTTGATTTAATTATATATTACAATAATGTAATATGTGTTCCTTTTTTGGAATTTTGAAACAAAAATGACATTTTGTATAAAAAATGTTTTCCTTTCTAAAAACAGCTGGCTTTAAAGTTACCCCAGGACACAGAGGAAGATAAGGTTTTGTAAGTATGCAAATTCACTCTCTTTTTACATTGTAATTTTTGAAGAATTATTTTATTTTTACATTCTAAGAATGGGAACTTTGTTCGTCTTAGAAAATATGGAAGATTGTTTATTTGACTTTGTAGAAAAGTAGATAGCTTGTCTTGACATTTTTACCCAAGGAGATAGCTCTTTTGAATTTTTGATAAGAAAGTAAACTGCTTTGGAAATTTTATAAGGTTCTATATGTTAAGTGATTTAATTTCATGTAAGTTGTAACATTGATTGAATATATATTCAAAATTTTATTTTCTCAAAACAAATTGTCATAGTTTATGTAGAAATTAATTATAGCTCCCTGCATGTTACTCTAGTTGTATAAAGATATAGATTTGAAACAATAACTGAAACATGACTTCCTTAATAAAATTTATGAGAAAAATACAAACAGCAACTATATATGTTTTCTGGAATCAAAAATAACTATCATCACAATATACATGAAATAATTGCCTAGACTACATAGTAAACAATAATCCATCTATCATATTTATGTCCTGATGTTATTTCTCTTAAAATTGTGTTGGTATTTTTCAGGAGAGCTGTAGCAATGCAGGAAGGACTTCATACTGCCATCAGGGTACCATTAACAGTATCCAGACTGGCTAATAGCATGTGGCCATTCTTAAAGGAACTAGCAGAAATAGGCAATATCAACTGTAAATCTGACCTACAGGTAAATAGCATGTGGTCATTTTTAAAAGAACTAGCAGAAATAGGCAATATTAACTGTAAATCTGACCTACATGTAAATAGCATGTGGCCATTCTTAAAAGAACTAGCAGAAATAGGCAATATCAACTGTAAATCTGACCTACAGGTAACTAAAGGGAGATAACTCTAGCTTTGTTGATGTTACCTTGACATAATTTTTACATTATCATAGTAATGATATATATATCTAATTTCAAAAAGAATAATATCAGCTAATTCTAGAACTATTTAGGCTTAATTGGGATAGACCACAATTATCATCTAAATGATAAGATGTGTTTTGCACCATATTATTGGCAGCATTTGTAAGTCAATTGGTCCTGATTTGAGGCCAATAAACCATATTGCTAAAAAGATTGTCTATTCATGACTATATTACCCATGATGCAAATGATTAAACTTAAATAGCAGTTTCATAGATGTTCTTGGAAGTTGTATGTAGTTTTTGTGTTAAAAGCTTTTGAATAAGATATTGTAAAATTTATTTTATCCGAAATATTTTCAACTGAGAATATTTTTGTTGTTTTAGTAAGTGTTTTTTTTATATCTAGGTTGGTGCCAAGACATTAGAAACTGCAGTATGGGGAACATATTATAACATACAAACAAACCTGACAGATGTACAAGACGAGGAAGTTAAATCTAAGGTAAATATCTAGGTTGGTGGCTAGACATTAGAAACTGCAGTATGGGGAACATTTTATAACATACAAACTAACCTGACTGATGTACAAGACGAGGAAGTTAAATCTAAGGTAAATATCTAGGTTGGTGGCTAGACATTAGAAACTGCAGTATGGGGAACATATTATAACATACAAACTAACCTGACTGATGTACAAGACGAGGAAGTTAAATCTAAGGTAATTATCTAGGTTGGTGCCAAGACATTAGAAACTGCAGTATGGGGAACATATTATAACATACAAACAAACCTGACTGATGTACAAGACGAGGAAGTTAAATCTAAGGTAATTATCTAGGTTGGTGCCAAGACATTAGAAACTGCAGTATGGGGAACATATTATAACATACAAACAAACCTGACTGATGTACAAGACGAAGAAGTTAAATCTAAGGTAAATATCTAGGTTGGTGCCAAGACATTAGAAACTGCAGTATGGGGAACATATTATAACATACAAACAAACCTGACTGATGTACAAGACGAGGAAGTTAAATCTAAGGTAATTATCTAGGTTGGTGGCTAGACATTAGAAACTGCAGTATGGGGAACATATTATAACATACAAACAAACCTGACTGATGTACAAGACGAGGAAGTTAAATCTAAGGTAATTATCTAGGTTGGTGGCTAGACATTAGAAACTGCAGTATGGGGAACATATTATAACATACAAACTAACCTGACTGATGTACAAGACGAGGAAGTTAAATCTAAGGTAATTATCTAGGTTGGTGCCAAGACATTAGAAACTGCAGTATGGGGAACATTTTATAACATACAAACAAACCTGACTGATGTACAAGACGAGGAAGTTAAATCTAAGGTAATTATCTAGGTTGGTGGCTAGACATTAGAAACTGCAGTATGGGGAACATTTTATAACATACAAACAAACCTGACTGATGTACAAGACGAAGAAGTTAAATCTAAGGTAATTATCTAGGTTGGTGCCAAGACATTAGAAACTGCAGTATGGGGAACATTTTATAACATACAAACAAACCTGACTGATGTACAAGACGAGGAAGTTAAATCTAAGGTAATTATCTAGGTTGGTGCCAAGACATTAGAAACTGCAGTATGGGGAACATATTATAACATACAAACAAACCTGACAGATGTACAAGACGAGGAAGTTAAATCTAAGGTAATTATCTAGGTTGGTGCCAAGACATTAGAAACTGCAGTATGGGGAACATATTATAACATACAAACAAACCTGACTGATGTACAAGACGAGGAAGTTAAATCTAAGGTAATTATCTAGGTTGGTGGCTAGACATTAGAAACTGCAGTATGGGGAACATATTATAACATACAAACAAACCTGACTGATGTACAAGACGAGGAAGTTAAATCTAAGGTAATTATCTAGGTTGGTGCCAAGACATTAGAAACTGCAGTATGGGGAACATATTATAACATACAAACAAACCTGACTGATGTACAAGACGAGGAAGTTAAATCTAAGGTCATTATCTAGGTTGGTGCCAAGACATTAGAAACTGCAGTATGGGGAACATATTATAACATACAAACAAACCTGACTGATGTACAAGACGAGGAAGTTAAATCTAAGGTAATTATCTAGGTTGGTGCCAAGACATTAGAAACTGCAGTATGGGGAACATATTATAACATACAAACAAACCTGACTGATGTACAAGACGAGGAAGTTAAATCTAAGGTAATTATCTAGGTTAGTGCTAAGACATTAGAAACTGCAGTATGGGGAACATATTATAACATACAAACAAACCTGACTGATGTACAAGACGAGGAAGTTAAATCTAAGGTAATTATCTAGGTTGGTGCCAAGACATTAGAAACTGCAGTATGGGGAACATTTTATAACATACAAACTAACCTGACTGATGTACAAGACGAGGAAGTTAAATCTAAGGTAATTATCTAGGTTGGTGCCAAGACATTAGAAACTGCAGTATGGGGAACATTTTATAACATACAAACTAACCTGACTGATGTACAAGACGAGGAAGTTAAATCTAAGGTAAATATCTAGGTTGGTGCCAAGACATTAGAAACTGCAGTATGGGGAACATATTATAACATACAAACAAACCTGACTGATGTACAAGACGAGGAAGTTAAATCTAAGGTAAATATCTAGGTTGGTGCCAAGACATTAGAAACTGCAGTATGGGGAACATATTATAACATACAAACAAACCTGACTGATGTACAAGACGAGGAAGTTAAATCTAAGGTAATTATCTAGGTTGGTGCCAAGACATTAGAAACTGCAGTATGGGGAACATTTTATAACATACAAACTAACCTGACTGATGTACAAGACGAGGAAGTTAAATCTAAGGTAAATATCTAGGTTGGTGCCAAGACATTAGAAACTGCAGTATGGGGAACATATTATAACATACAAACAAACCTGACTGATGTACAAGACGAGGAAGTTAAATCTAAGGTAAATATCTAGGTTGGTGCCAAGACATTAGAAACTGCAGTATGGGGAACATATTATAACATACAAACAAACCTGACTGATGTACAAGACGAAGAAGTTAAATCTAAGGTAAATATCTAGGTTGGTGGCTAGACATTAGAAACTGCAGTATGGGGAACATATTATAACATACAAACAAACCTGACTGATGTACAAGACGAGGAAGTTAAATCTAAGGTAATTATCTAGGTTGGTGGCTAGACATTAGAAACTGCAGTATGGGGAACATATTATAACATACAAACAAACCTGACTGATGTACAAGACGAGGAAGTTAAATCTAAGGTAATTATCTAGGTTGGTGCCAAGACATTAGAAACTGCAGTATGGGGAACATTTTATAACATACAAACAAACTTGACTGATGTACAAGATGAAGAAGTTAAATCTAAGGTAATTATCTAGGTTGGTGCCAAGACATTAGAAACTACAGTATGGGGAACATTTTATAACATACAAACAAACCTGACTGATGTACAAGATGAAGAAGTTAAATCTAAGGTAAATATCTAGGTTGGTGCCAAGACATTAGAAACTGCAGTATGGGGAACATTTTATAACATACAAACAAACTTGACTGATGTACAAGATGAAGAAGTTAAATCTAAGGTAATTATCTAGGTTGGTGCCAAGACATTAGAAACTGCAGTATGGGGAACATTTTATAACATACAAACAAACTTGACTGATGTACAAGATGAAGAAGTTAAATCTAAGGTAATTATCTAGGTTGGTGCCAAGACATTAGAAACTGCAGTATGGGGAACATTTTATAACATACAAACAAACCTGACTGATGTACAAGACGAGGAAGTTAAATCTAAGGTAATTATCTAGGTTGGTGGCTAGACATTAGAAACTGCAGTATGGGGAACATATTATAACATACAAACAAACCTGACTGATGTACAAGACGAGGAAGTTAAATCTAAGGTAATTATCTAGGTTGGTGGCTAGACATTAGAAACTGCAGTATGGGGAACATTTTATAACATACAAACAAACCTGACTGATGTACAAGACGAGGAAGTTAAATCTAAGGTAATTATCTAGGTTGGTGGCTAGACATTAGAAACTGCAGTATGGGGAACATTTTATAACATACAAACAAACCTGACTGATGTACAAGACGAGGAAGTTAAATCTAAGGTAATTATCTAGGTTGGTGGCTAGACATTAGAAACTGCAGTATGGGGAACATTTTATAACATACAAACAAACTTGACTGATGTACAAGATGAAGAAGTTAAATCTAAGGTAATTATCTAGGTTGGTGCCAAGACATTAGAAACTGCAGTATGGGGAACATTTTATAACATACAAACAAACCTGACTGATGTACAAGACGAGGAAGTTAAATCTAAGGTAATTATCTAGGTTGGTGGCTAGACATTAGAAACTGCAGTATGGGGAACATATTATAACATACAAACAAACCTGACTGATGTACAAGACGAGGAAGTTAAATCTAAGGTAATTATCTAGGTTGGTGGCTAGACATTAGAAACTGCAGTATGGGGAACATTTTATAACATACAAACAAACCTGACTGATGTACAAGACGAGGAAGTTAAATCTAAGGTAATTATCTAGGTTGGTGGCTAGACATTAGAAACTGCAGTATGGGGAACATATTATAACATACAAACAAACCTGACTGATGTACAAGACGAGGAAGTTAAATCTAAGGTAATTATCTAGGTTGGTGGCTAGACATTAGAAACTGCAGTATGGGGAACATTTTATAACATACAAACAAACCTGACTGATGTACAAGATGAAGAAGTTAAATCTAAGGTAAATATCTAGGTTGGTGCCAAGACATTAGAAACTGCAGTATGGGGAACATTTTATAACATACAAACAAACCTGACTGATGTACAAGACGAGGAAGTTAAATCTAAGGTAATTATCTAGGTTGGTGCTAAGACATTAGAAACTGCAGTATGGGGAACATTTTATAACATACAAACAAACCTGACTGATGTACAAGACGAGGAAGTTAAATCTAAGGTAATTATCTAGGTTGGTGCCAAGACATTAGAAACTGCAGTATGGGGAACATATTATAACATACAAACAAACCTGACTGATGTACAAGACGAAGAAGTTAAATCTAAGGTCATTATCTAGGTTGGTGCCAAGACATTAGAAACTGCAGTATGGGGAACATATTATAACATACAAACAAACCTGACTGATGTACAAGACGAGGAAGTTAAATCTAAGGTAATTATCTAAGTTGGTGGCTAGACATTAGAAACTGCAGTATGGGGAACATATTATAACATACAAACAAACCTGACTGATGTACAAGACGAAGAAGTTAAATCTAAGGTAAATATCTAGGTTGGTGCCAAGACATTAGAAACTGCAGTATGGGGAACATATTATAACATACAAACAAACCTGACTGATGTACAAGACGAAGAAGTTAAATCTAAGGTAATTATCTAGGTTGGTGCCAAGACATTAGAAACTGCAGTATGGGGAACATATTATAACATACAAACTAACCTGACTGATGTACAAGACGAGGAAGTTAAATCTAAGGTAAATATCTAGGTTGGTGCCAAGACATTAGAAACTGCAGTATGGGGAACATATTATAACATACAAACAAACCTGACAGATGTACAAGACGAGGAAGTTAAATCTAAGGTAAATATCTAGGTTGGTGCCAAGACATTAGAAACTGCAGTATGGGGAACATATTATAACATACAAACAAACCTGACTGATGTACAAGACGAGGAAGTTAAATCTAAGGTAATTATCTAGGTTGGTGGCTAGACATTAGAAACTGCAGTATGGGGAACATATTATAACATACAAACAAACCTAACTGATGTACAAGACGAGGAAGTTAAATCTAAGGTAATTATCTAGGTTGGTGGCTAGACATTAGAAACTGCAGTATGGGGAACATATAACATACAAACAAACCTAACTGATGTACAAGACGAGGAAGTTAAATCTAAGGTAATTATCTAGGTTGGTGCCAAGACATTAGAAACTGCAGTATGGGGAACATTTTATAACATACAAACAAACCTGACTGATGTACAAGACGAGGAAGTTAAATCTAAGGTAATTATCTAGGTTGGTGCCAAGACATTAGAAACTGCAGTATGGGGAACATATTATAACATACAAACAAACCTGACTGATGTACAAGACGAGGAAGTTAAATCTAAGGTAATTATCTAGGTTAGTGCTAAGACATTAGAAACTGCAGTATGGGGAACATATTATAACATACAAACTAACCTGACAGATGTACAAGACGAGGAAGTTAAATCTAAGGTAATTATCTAGGTTGGTGGCTAGACATTAGAAACTGCAGTATGGGGAACATATTATAACATACAAACAAACCTAACTGATGTACAAGACGAGGAAGTTAAATCTAAGGTAATTATCTAGGTTGGTGGCTAGACATTAGAAACTGCAGTATGGGGAACATATTATAACATACAAACAAACCTAACTGATGTACAAGACGAGGAAGTTAAATCTAAGGTAATTATCTAGGTTGGTGCCAAGACATTAGAAACTGCAGTATGGGGAACATTTTATAACATACAAACAAACCTGACTGATGTACAAGACGAGGAAGTTAATTCTAAGGTAATTATCTAGGTTGGTGCCAAGACATTAGAAACTGCAGTATGGGGAACATATTATAACATACAAACAAACCTGACTGATGTACA
Organism: Mytilus galloprovincialis; assembly: GCA_037788925.1. Lineage (NCBI taxonomy): Eukaryota > Metazoa > Mollusca > Bivalvia > Mytilida > Mytilidae > Mytilus > Mytilus galloprovincialis. The sequence goes on along the minus strand of JAWDJN010000027.1, from coordinate 1,147,218 downwards.
AGACGAGGAAGTTAAATCTAAGGTAATTATCTAGGTTGGTGCTAAGACATTAGAAACTGCAGTATGGGGAACATATTATAACATACAAACTAACCTGACAGATGTACAAGACGAGGAAGTTAAATCTAAGGTAATTATCTAGGTTGGTGGCTAGACATTAGAAACTGCAGTATGGGGAACATATTATAACATACAAACAAACCTGACTGATGTACAAGACGAGGAAGTTAAATCTAAGGTAATTATCTAGGTTGGTGGCTAGACATTAGAAACTGCAGTATGGGGAACATATTATAACATACAAACAAACCTGATGTACAAGATGAAGAAGTTAAATCTAAGGTAAATAACCTTTAATGTACCCCACTCTATATATATCTCAGCAGTCATGAATTGTAATGTGTGAATATTGTTATGATCGATTAGATACTTACTTCCTGTTTGCCGATTCTTTGAATTTCCCAAATTTTCAATTATTGGTCATACTTTTCTAACAGATAATTTACAGAATACATTCATATTTGGTCATCAGCTCAATAGTAAATAGTTAAAACATATGTGCGACTTTTCAGATCTGTCCGACACATTCACTTATATCATGTTCTAGAGTATTTTATTTTCACCAGCATTTAACTTTTGAACCTGGTGTTTGTACTTTTAGGTGACAGAAGAAATAGATGCAGCAATAAAATTAGCTGTTGAATCTTGTGCTGAAGTTCTGAAGATCTGTGATGAAAGGAAAGCTTAATTTGGACAAAACTTGGCAGTATTTACAGTGTTAGAGCTTTGTTTGAATCTCTGACTTCTTGATTGTGTTGCATTCCTGTCAGCTTTTTGTAAAAGCTTTTTGTTATATAGACTATTTCATACATGTTAATTATAAAATTATGATAGAAAAATTGGGATTTGACTAAAAGTTAATAATTATGAAGAGCTCAAGGTGGAACTTCAATTTCTTTATTAAGATTCAAAATACTAATTTATGTTAATGAGAATATATACTGTTTACATTTACCAAAAGAAATTCTTTCTATGTTATGTTTTTAATTGTTTAAGATGTAAATTGGCTTGAAATATGGTTTATTAGCCTTTTTAATTTGTATATTGATAAAGAGGCTCTTTTGAGTTTGATTTAAAACTAATTTTCAGGAAAATGCTTATATATATCCCACCAGAGACACATTTGTTTGTTTTGGCAAAATGGTTATACTATTTATAAATGTAATGATTATTTTGAAATCACTTAAGAATAATAGTAGGTGAAATTCTAAATATTGTCAAGGAAATATTGTTATTAAATATTCCAAATATCAAAATAAAGATTGCACAGTGCCAGCTTATGTAATTTTTTTAATACTTAATGTAAGAAGGAAAAATGCAGTTCATTATTTTTGATTTTGCATAAAAAATGTATATATAGAGAGCAAACTTTATTCATCACAATTTGTGCCATAATTCTTCAGCATTTATATGACAGATATACACCAGAGAGAGAAAAAAAGTGATGGTTCAACAAGTTACTAAAACTATAATAATCAGATACCTTTTCCAGAAACCAAATTACTTTGCATAATTTATCTAACCCAAACCACAATTAATTGACACTATTGGTTGAACATCCATTATGAAAGATATACTTATGTTAATGTTGAATTATGAGTTATAAATAAACCTTCAGCATACCTTTATTTTTATGTAAAGGTAGACAACTATTGTTAAATATACATGTATTTAAGATTTTAATGAAGAAGTGTTAAGTTTTTGCAAAGATATATTCTGAAATACACTTTATATTTTTATTGTATACACATTTGAAATAATTGCTTTTATTTTTTTGTTTTATTGTTCCAGAAAAGTTCAAATTTGGTAAATTTCAAACTTTCTTACATGAACATACATCTTTTAATGTCAAATTTTATGTATTCAAAACATGAAATTAAAAGTTCATGGTTTCATAAAAAGGGATGACACAATTTGTTGACCCATTGACCTTTTATGTTTTAATGGAGACTATGTGAACACCTTCAAACATGTTTTCAATTTCTATTGTGAAATGATAGATATAATAAAGATATAATAAAGAGTTAGTCTAGATCAGAAAAAAAACACATGTTATAAGTGTGGAATAATGTGCAATGGTATGACATAACCACTGGTATAAAACTAAATGGTTAATAATTATAGATAAACATGTATTAATTTATGTTCTTTTAGCAATATATTTTCATCTAACATACACTAATACTTAATAAAATGTATATTTATATATATATGTGTGATACTCCAACAGTATTTCCATAATTGATAATTTCTCAAGTGTATCTAATTAACTTTTTGTCACAAATATTCAATAGGTCAACAGTACATGATTGACTCTAGATTTGGAAATTAAATGTTTTTGTAAGGCTTTAGATTTAATGTTACCAAATATATTTTTTAGATGATTAGATTTAAAATGATCCGTCCAATAAATATTGTACCTTTATGCTGATTCATCAAAACCTGTTTATGTAGTTAGATTTTATTGTTTGTAAATATTATTAGTCTGGCTTAAAGGAGGTAGTAACTATTAAAACTTTGTGTGATTTAACCTTGTTAATATTTCAAGGTTACAGAACAGATGTAGTGTCACACAATGACTTTATTTGTGCTTTCATCTTTGTTTCTGTAGACTAGAGTTGGGAGAGGGGTTTAACAACAACACGCATATAGATCTGATTAATTCAATATCTCATGACTGAAAGATATATCAAATTTGAGAATGTATTTTATTAAAGGTCAAACAAAATAATGGATTTTACAGTTATACTCAATACAACTGAAATTGTTAGCAATTAGAAACTCCTCATGCAAAATGATCTGCCTTTAATGCATTTCTTTTTTCACTATTTTCAAAAATGATTTAAAATTTTTGAAATCAGAATTAACCATCAAAACAATTCAATACTTATATCAAGTTTAATAAATAATACAAAGTTCTAGTTAAAGATGTCAGTTGGTTCATCTACAGAAATTCAATTTTAATTCACTCACATTTACTGTTTTGTTATTATTCAAGAATGGTTTATTATTGATGACATATTTTTGATTTATTATTGCTGATTATTCAATATTTAGAAGGTTGTGGCTGTGTTATTTTAGTACTTGCTCAAGTTTGTTTTTTACTTCCTGTTTTTATTGGCCGTCATAGAAATCTTTTTGATTAATTTACATGCAGTTTTTTATTACATTCCATATAAACACAATTGTGATAAATTATAGATTTTTAAGCATTTATTTATGTAATTTAACTTTGTGTTGTTACTGACCAAAATAAATTATTTGTGGAATAAAAGTTATTGCCTAATTTGTTATATTGTAAAGTTTATTATACATTCTCACTGGCTCATCTTTTGTTATCATATGCAATCTGTTCAAATCCAATCTACATGCACTGAAACTTTTCCAGCTAGGAGTATCTATACATATGAATAATGTTTAGCTTTCAACTTCATAAGATCTAGCCATATGGCCCCTGCTACTGAAAATAGAACATATCTGTTAAAGACAGAAACTGCACAAGAGATATTCAATTTCATAGTTGATAACCATCTGAAAAATCATCAATATTGTATTATACTCCTGAGCCCTATGATGAATAGTTTCCATGGTAATTTCCTTTCTGAGTTATATTGGTCAGATAGTCAAATTATATTCTGAAAAGAAGGATAGAATTTTTTAAATGGTTTTTGTCTTGCCTTCAAAGAAAATAGCTGAGGAGATATTAGTGATTTTAACAGTCCATTGTCATGACAGCATACTAGATAAGGACAGAAACTTGGCATTTCAGTTGTAATACCACCATTAATTTTCATCTAAAAATTGACAATTTGGGTTTGTTAACAATTCTTTACGGAAAAACGAATGATTTCAGCTTCCCAATTGTGATCTACTATTTCTATATAACAACATTCCAGCAGGGCATTTGGATTAAATATCTTCAGAGTTTTAATATGATTTCACTGATGTCATGAAGGAAGCTACAGAACCAATGGTTATAATTGGTTAGTTTGCATTTATCCCTTTAAAAGTTTTACGGACAATACTTGAGTTGATAATGGAATGTCAGTGGCTCATGTACAGATGACCTAGTATATGCTTTTGGTTGGGTTCGAATTGCTCAATCTTTTAAATTTTCCTTGTCACCTTTAATGGCCTTAATGTTCGTCTTTTTATGCCCCACCTACGATAGTAGAGGGGCATTATGTTTTCTGGTCTGTGCCTCCGTTCGTTCGTTCGTCCGTCCGTCTGTGCATCCGTCTGTGCCTCCGTTCGCTTCAGGTTAAAGTTTTTGGTCAAGGTAGTTTTTGAAGAAGTTGAAGTCCAATCAACTTGAAACTTAGTACACATGTTCCCTATGATATGATCTTTGTAATTATTATTCCAAATTATAAGTTTGACCCCAATTTCACGGTCCACTGAACATAGAAAATGATAGTGCGAGTGGGGCATCCGTGTACTATGGACACATTCTTGTTTAATTTTGCAATTACGTTCTTATATTTTTTCATGACTTGATGAGTTTTGAATATGCATTTGGTATCTTCTCCTGCTTTAGTACTGCAATGATTTATAATAATCCTTTCTTAAAACTGTCCATTTATAAAATTTGAAATCATAATGAAACTAATGTTTCAACTCCCTCAGGCAAAGTTGGCCTTAGCTGGATTTGACTATTTTTAAATAAGGTTATTTTGGGGCATAAAGCTCTTTAATTTATCGGGTTTTTATAAATCCTTGGCTTTAAAATACACGGCTTTGAGTGTTTCTGATGGAGGTTAATCCAGAAAAGCTCTTCTGACACATGACATTTATATAACGTACTGTTTCCATTTTTTTTTTTATAAGAGATGCCAAGTGAAACAAAACTTTTATGAATATTTTATTCAGTTTCCCCCTAATTTAGTGTTGGATGGACTTGGCTTTTGGAGATAAACATACAAGGGTAAACGGTAACAACCCTTTTCAAACCTTCATCAAATTTCACGAAACGTTTACAGAAGTTTCTTTATTATTATGGAATATAATGGTAAGCTCATTAACCGTGTTTATTATTATGGAATATAATGGTAAGCTCATTAACCGTGTTTATTATTATGGAATATAATGGTAAGCTCATTAACCGTGTTTTTGTATTTTCTTAGGAATGGTTATATATTTACTTTTTGTCAGCCATCATTTATAAACAGTATGTTGTCAAATATTTAAAACTTTAACATCTTTGTCAAACCTCCACCGAATTAACAAATCTTGGACAGACGCTTTTTAAAATAAAGAGAAAGCAATATAAAAAAAATATTTGTTGGTGATTAATTATATTTTTTCTGTAAAAATTTTGAGTATGGCAAATATAAGAGTAATTGAAAGTGAATCGTCAGTGCAGACGCGTATATCTTTTAAAGAGATATATAGTTCATAAGAAGAAGGATGATAAATGTTTGTTTGTTGTATCAATTTTTATAATATAATAAACTCGTCATAGATACCAGAATTGAAATTTTGTATTTGCGCCAGACGCGCGTTTCCTCTGCAAAAGGCTAATCAGTGACGCTGGAATCGAGATAAGTTAAGAAAAGCCAAATAAAGTACAAAGTTGAAGAGCATTGAGGACCAACAATTCCTAAACGTTTTGCCACATAAAGCTTAGGTAATATATTCCTGAGGTAGAAAAGCTTAGTATTTCAAAAAATGTAAAGTTTTTTTCTAATAGTTAATTCATAATTACGACCATATCAATGATAATGTCAATACAGAAGTGCTGACTACTGGGCTGGTGATACCCTGGAGGAATAAAAATTCCATCAGCAGTGGCATCGACCAAGTGGTTGTTAATAAACCCATCATAGATACCAAGATTGAAATTTTGGATTTACGATAGACGTGTGTTTCGTTTAACTTTATCATAAATTAACTCATCATAGATACCAGGATTAAATTTTGTATTACGCCAGACGCGCGTGTCGTCTACAAAAGACTCATCAGTGACGCTCGAATCCAAAAAAGTTATAAAGGCCTAAAAAAGTACAAGATTGATGAGTATTGAGTACCAAAATTCCAAAAAGTTTTGTCAAATACAGCTACGGTAATCTATTCCTGGGGTAGACAAGCCTTAGTATTTCAAAAATTCAAAAGTTTTGTAAACAGTTAATTTATAAATATGACCATATCAATGATAATTCATGTCAGCACTGAAGTGCATCAAAGACCCATCAGTGACACTCGAATAAAAAATAAATAAAAAGGGCAAGTAAAATATTCTATACTTTATTTTTTAAGTAATCCTATTTTTGTTCTCTAGCGTGGTACCACTACAAGGACACAAACTCTGAGACGTTTAAAAAGTATTATATAAAAGAGAGCGCTCCGTTTTGTATATATGGGTTATACCTCATCAAATGAAAGCATGCTGGAAGCCTCTTAGTTTTCATCTCTGCAGGTGAGAAAAATAAGGACAATGGTACTTGAGACTTACACTATGCGCCAGTGTGTGAGAAACTGGTCTATTTAAGAAAATATATAATTTTAGGTACAGTAACATCCTGGACATACCACATATAACATTGCAACAGTCCATTCTCTATGTATGATGAACTGCATCTCTGTAATAAGGGGATGAAGAGTAGCAGCCTATTCCATAATTCAGTAATATGCTATTTTTGTTATTCGTTTGTAACGCATATTTTGTCATTTAGGTCAATCATAACCGGCGTTATGCCACCTATCATCTATATCCATTTTTCTATATCAATAAGCCTTTAAATGAAGTCTAAGGTATCTTTTGTAATAACGGGATGAAGGGTAGCAGTATCAATATGCTATTTCTTTATTTTTTGCATTTTGATTCCCTATAACCCTGTAAGCGTACATGTAGATTGTCCGATGCTACTTTTTCCATGCAATAAGTATTTCGTGACATCTCTTTTGTAATAAATTATCTTATATCTTTGAAGAATGCCTGTATTATGTAGCTTTTTCTATGCACTTGGTAATTTTAAGCCATCACTTGGTGACCATCATTGTCTGATTCCTTTGAAGAATAACTGCACTATGTAATTTCGTGCCATCATTTTGTGTTCGTCATTGTATTATTTTCTTAAAGAGTGATTGCATTTGTGTATTTTTTTTCAATGACTTCACTTGGTGTCCTCCATTGTCTATTTCCTTGAAGAATATCTGCATTATGCAATTAAGCGGGAGGTTTGTCAAGTCATTTAACCAGGTTAAAGAAGCCATTTTTTCTTAAAATGTCCTGTACCAAGTTATTCAGGAATATTGTACTAGTACTTGTTATCAAATAGTCTGTTTCTCTGTTGGCGTTTGTTTTGTATCAGTTCAGTGTTTCTCTAGTTTCCTTTGTTTTACTCTTATAGTTGTAGTGTTACCCTCGGTTTCGATTTGTAACCCGGTTTGTTTTCGCCTATTCGATTTATGACTATCAAACAGCGGTATACTACTGTTGCATTTAATTTTTTCATGCCATCAATTGGTGTCCGCCATTGCCTTACTTCTTTGAGGAATATATTTACTAAAGTTAGGTGCAGAACACATGCATTATCCCTTGCTTACAAGCATTTGTGTATAATTTTTCAAGGATACTTTGCGTCCGGTCAGAATGGGGACGTAAAATCTGCTGCCTCGTGTTGAGAGAATTTGCCGACTTGTTATTTGCCGATTTCATGTATTTGGTTTGATGTTATATTTGTTTTTCTCATCGGATTTTGTCTAATGCTAAGTTAGTTTCTGTGTGTGTTACATTTTAATGTTGTGTCGTTGTTCTCCTTTTATATTTAATGCGTTTCCCTCAGTTTTAGTTTGTTACCCCGATTTTGTTTCTTCCCCCATCGATTTACGAGTTTTGAACAGCGGTATACTACTGTTGCTTTATTTGTTTTTATAACCGTATGAAGCAGAATTATTTCAGAACCTTCTAAACGACACAATGAAAAAGTAAAATCACAAAAATACTGAACTCAGAGGAAAATCAAATAGGAAAGTCCATAATCACATGGCAAAATCAAATGACAAAACACATCAAAAACGAATGGACAAGAACTGTCATATTCCTGACTTGGTACAGGCATTTTCAAATGTAGAAAATGCACCTTGACAAATTCTTTAATTTTACTTTCAGATATATTGATGATGTCCTATCACTGAATTATACATATTTCAGTCAGTACTTGTATATCATATCCCCCAGTGAACTTGAAGTTAGGGATACTACTTCCCAATCATTAATTTCCCATTTCTCAGCAGTAAAAAACCCTCTGCTTCTTCGTTTGGTGTGGACATATCTCAATTGATACGTTATGTACGTGCATGCTCGTGTTGAGTGTGCTCCTTACGCAGAAACTGTTCCAACAGAGTTATGAAGAGGAAGCATTAAAGATGAAGCTCCGTAAATTTTATGGACACCATCATGAATTGGTTGATCTATACGATGTGTCTGTTTCTAAACCAATTACTGTAATGTTTCCCGCGCCTTAGATTGTGGTTTATTATCTCTGTCGTCCGTCTGCTCGAATTGTGATGAATGTTCTTGGGTTTGGCTAGCCATGACACCTGGTTTAACCAACAATATATTTCTTAAAATGTCCTGTACCAAGTTAGGAATGTGGCAGTTATCAAATAGTTCATTTCTATATATGTTGGCGTCTGTATTTTATTGCACGTCTTGTTTTCCTGCTATACTTTATATGTTTTCCCTCGGTTTTAGTTTATAATCCAGATTTGTTTTCTCTCAATCGATTGATGACTACTGTTGCTTTTGTCTGACCCTTTTAAATTTATCCTTATTTTTCAGTATCCAAATTTCTTCGACCTTCATACCGGACGGCATCTATTACAGATAGTAGTATACCGCTGTTCGAAAGTCATAAATCGATTGAGAGAACAAATTCGGGTTACAAATGAAAACTGAGGTAAACACATCAACTATAAGAGGAAAACAATGAAACAACAGCAACACTGAAGTGCAACAAAACAAAAAACGACAATACAACACACACAAAACGAACTATGAGATAACAACTGCTATTTTCCTAACTTGGTACATGACATTGAAAGAAAATATGGTGGGTTGAACCTGGTTTTGCGGCTAGCCAAACCTCTTGCTTTATGGCAATGTTAAACATAACACTAAAACGATAACACTACAGGACCTACCTTTTGTTATATTTATCTCGTCAACGTACAAAAAGATTTGGCACAGGACGCAAAGCAATCAATATTCAATCAATCAATCTTGTTTTGTACATGCATACCGGTAAAGGTGAATCGTATAACGTATATATATATTGATAACAATTCAATATTACACATGATTTTTATGCAACTGTCATACCAATGAGAAGTTTAGCTAGCTATGAAACTAGGTATATTCCACCATTTTTAAGGAATGAAAATGCCTGTGGCAAGTTAGGAATATGACATTTGTTATCCATTCGTTTGATGTGTTTGAGTTTTTGATTTCTTTATTCATTATGGAATTTTGTAAAAAATGTAAAATGAACAATGGACTTAATTCGGCGTGGTTTGTTTTTAACTAATCATATCCGTGTCAAATGAAATGAAATGAATGTCATATAACATGATATTATCACTCCAATAGAAGGTGAGTGTAGGATTGTTTTAGTCAGTATTTAAAACTAAACACATTTTAACATTCAAAGACGTAATGAAAAAAACCCCATCATACTCGGATAGACATATTTTTTATTAGATAAAGTAAAATACTTTTTAAGGGTATAAAAGAACACCAGAGAACGAAGTGAGGCGTAATCCTGTTGATCCTTCACTATGACCCCCGACATCAACCTCGGTGAATACAACATCCCCAGCTTTAAGACGAATGATAACTGTATTTCCGCCTTGAAGATCTTGTGTGTTATGATAAGAGTCTACTACCGCATCTATAACGTTCACACTATTGACCATTAGATAGATATAAGCGCCTTTAGGTATAGTGTCGCCTCTCTCTCCAATACTGAAAAACAGCAAATACATTCCACTTTCTGGACACGTAAAAGACCCTGTATTTACATTGTATCCATTTCCTTCATTTGTTATTATCTACAACAATAAATAAAACATAAGTAACGAAAGGGAAATTTGTTACAAATATAATCACATAGTTTAAATATGTGAAACAGGATCTGCTTACCCTTCCGGAGCACATGAGATCAACCCTTAGTTTTTGGTGGGGTTTGTGTTGCTTAGTCTTTAGTTTTTCTATGTTGTGTTTTCTGGACTATTTTTTGTCTGTATGTCTTTTTATATTTAGCCATGGCGTTGTCAGTTTATTTCTAATTTATGAGTTTGACTTTCCCTTTGGTATCTTTCGTTTCTTTTTTGAATAGATATGTTTATCCATGAAAGCCATTGCACAACATCACTCCATGAACAGTTTGTATCCCTATTACAAAGTTCAATACTTCAGATTTTAAATTCGCCTCACGCAAATTAATTATAGATTATTACATGGCTTTTCCATATTGGCAGGGGTATCTGACGAAGACTCCCATATCAAGCCAATATTGAAGATGACATTTAATAATCTATATATCACATAATTTGAAGCAGGAGAAAAAAGAAAGCATATATATCAAATTATGTTTAATATTTTTTTAACAAAAATTCAAAAAACATTAGAAAAAAAAAAAAAATGTATCACAGTGAGTTAACAAAATTTGTATCACAGTGAGAAAAGTTTTGTGAAAAGTTTAACAAATAATTAACAATAAACATATTGTTTCTCTCTATTATGACGTCAAATTTTACGGGAACTTTTGTGATGTCTGGATAAATAACTATTTCCACTGGTGATATTTACATTTGTTTTCTGTTACGGCAGTCTATTGTTTTACAGACTTCATTGTTTTATTCATTGTGTTCTCATTTTTCATTTCTTATAAGAATTTACTTGAAACGTCATTTGATACTCGGAAAACTTCTCCTGATCGTATAGCTGCTCAGATGACATTTTGTTTACAAATAGTTTTTGACAGGAAGTCCAAATCGGGAGCTCGATATCGATTTCGAGGGCTGATATTGATATTGGCCCCTAGGGCTGATAACCAACCTTGACTTCCGGTTATTATTAGCCATACAAAAACGAAGATATCAGTACAAAATATGTGATAATAACGATTACCACCCTGTACATTTCAGAAGATGTAGAGAAACACATGACATCGATTTTCCTTGTATAAAATACATACCCTGTTATATTTCAAAACTTGTTGTGCGCCAGAATCGATGTCGTGGTCAAGATAAACACTGAATGCGACACCACCAGAACCAGCTAGTCAAAATGTAAAATTATAGATAAACATTTAAAGTGATGTGAAATAAATTAACTGTTGGGATAACTTTAATCAGATAGTTTTTATTGTAATTGTTATGATTAACAAGAGCCGAACTTAAAGAAAAACAATCAAAGAATATTTGCTTAGTAAAACTTTAGTTTATTTAAAATGATGGCTAACGTAGATATAAATATCTGGTTAATGAAGAGGTCAATCATACTAATTAAAATATCACTTTGATTCAAAGAAAGCAAATTAATTTGAGCTTCTCAAATGTGAACCTAACATTTTTATAAGGCAAACTTTCAACAGTGCTTAAATATGAAGTTTGAATCTCACAGTGGATAAGATGTCCTAGATTTGTATTTTTTATCAATATATACTTGATAGAGGGTTGTTGCTTACAAGGAAGCGATCATCATAGGGTTCTAAGTGGTAAAGCTGAAATGAGCCCTTCGAAAGCTCCACTAAACGTCATCATAAGGTGTGAATAATTTCTAGCTAATAATTTTCTAGACCATCAACTATTTATTTTGAACTGTCTTTTTTTTTAGTACAGAATGGTTTTAAAAGAAAGGAATAAATATCAATTATAAATATAAAATCCGTTTGACAAACACTTCCCAATTGCTTATTTATTGCTGACATGAACACCAAAAAAATAGCAACCTAACAACCAAAAATGACTATAAACGGGCATCCAGAGGTCCCTACTATAACTTTAACACTGGTTATGCGATACATATCTCGGAGTGGGGTAGTGACAATGTAATAGGTGGTAGGGATGAGACACTTGAAAAAGTCTCTTACCTCAAACTTCTTGATAAGTAATAGGGTCGCGAAATTAAGAAGGCATCTAAGGTGTCATGAGGGGTGGGGATGACCCGCGTGAAAAAGTCTCTTCTTTCAAGTTAGAGGGTCACGAAATTTAGAAGAAATATAAAATTGCTGATTGAAACAAATGCAACTGAATCATTTCAGATATCAATTTTTTTCTCAAATACGATTGAATACATCAGATATTTGTCACATCTATTTACCTCTCTATAAAAAAGTGTAAATATGTTATATATAAGTAGAATGGTTGTTAAAACCAAATCTGAGAAGATTCACAATTGTGTTTTAAAAAAAAAGGAAATTTGGGATACAGCTGCCGATCACCTCTTACCCCAAAAGAGTTGATATGCCTTTCCCTTCCGAAAGTAATGAAATATTTAAACTATTAATAGTTTTATTATTTACATTAAAGCAGAACACGATCCTAACATCTTACCTTGAATAAGTCTCTTGTATAGTTTAGACCCCACAATACTAGTGTTGTTTAAAGACTGGTTTGTTTTGTGGATCGAATCTTTAACAGGTACCTTTTTTCCAGCCAGTTTCTTCTCTTGTTTGGATATGTTATTAGAAATGTGTTCATGTTGTATAAGCTGTGAGTTCTTCAAAATTTGATTGATGTCAGTCCCAGCTTTTATGTTGGTTATCTCGTTGTCATAATCCTTGAGTATAAAGTTTTGCATATTCTTCAATTTACCAATCTCAATAGCTTGGTCTTCGATAACTTTCCACATTTTCACAAGTTCAGTTTTACAATTGGATTGAACCTTGATCAATGTCCGCAATTCCTCAACTTCAGCTTTTTGATCGTCTTTATCCTTAGTTACTTTCTGCAGCTCCTGAAGTTCAGCAATATGATATGCTTGATTAACCATATTTTTCTTTTGCAACAAAATGGGAGCTTCATGAATCCTAAATCCATATAAAGAAATTTTAAAGTAAAAGCTATCACTGTAAACATTTCTCAAGATTCTTATATACAATTAGTATTATGTAATTTAATGTCATAAGACGCTAATATACTTATGACACTATTTTACTCATCATTCTAGAATTGGCGATGTGATATGAGTGCAAATGAGTCATCAAAGATCAAATGACTTGATGTAAGAAAAACCTATACCGTATATTAAGATATAAAGGCTCCGCCAAGACAAAATGTAAAACAATAGACCACCTTCGAGTTCATCCGTCACCGGAAAAAAATCGTCAATTATACGCGCCTTCATGACGTCATTTACCAGATAGAGGGGATCGCCTGTATCCCTGCACTATTAACGTTCATCAAGCGTCTTAGTGATTGTTATTGTGCAGGATAAAGTACAAATAATATTTGTTTTGTAAGTACTTAATTACAATTTCCTAATGACAGCAGCGCTGATTGTCAATTATGAAAATCTATTTTGACGAATAATTCGTGCAATATAGCATTATAGTTTTCCAACCATTCGTTCAACATAGGAACGGAAGTGACGATGCCCCTAAACTCACGAATGATGTTCACTAAAACCAGAGTTTTTGACGGAAATGCATCGAACTCGAAAGTCGTTTAATTAAACTAGAGGTACGTCTAAATGCTGATATGATTTATGCTGCCATTGATTTATCTCCATCGTTTTTTATGTACCTTTTATTTCTTTGACTGAGAGCAGCGATGACATAACTGAGATGTTCTGATTAATGATTGGATTTCCAATTTGGCAACAGGTCAAAAGACAAAGATGTAAATAATAAAGGTTCAAACATTAAGCTTAAGGACACCAATTATTGACTACAAAAACACACAAAACAAAATAAATTTGAAGGAGAGCCATTAAAATGCAGAGAAATTACGATTTGAATTAAATGTTTCAAACAGATTTTCAAAAGTATTTCTAATTTTAAAGCAATACTTCTGTACTTAATCCTTCTAGACGGACTGATTAAAAATATGATCATTAAAGAAGTTTACTCAATTTGAGAACTGGCTGATAACAATTTAAGCTTAATACTATTGTTCTGATTTGGAATGGTTTTATTACCTCCGTCTTGTCCGGACCAATACCTGCCACAAAGCATCAGATAGAAATATAATTTCTCGAAATTGTTGTTTATAATGTACATTTCTTGATATCTATACTACTAAAGGAGGAGATTAATTTCATTGAGCTGCAACTCCGAAATATTTGTGAGATGATGTCTAAATGTTTTGTACTTCCAAAATTTGTCTTTCAAACAAAACATTTCCACAGATAACGTCAATTTTAGAGAAAACTCAAATTCGGAAATTATTATCGATCTGTGTCTTATACGCTTTCGCATATTATGCTCAGTCGACGTACTGCCCGCGAAATTATGATACTAAAATAACGAAGTCATGAACTTTGTCATTAAACAGGAATTAAATCTGCTAAACTTAATCTATGTCACGTAGATTTTCTGGTTGTAGTAAGAAATCCAGGACGGGTTCGAAGATTTTGAAAGTAGAGTAAACAATGCACTTTATTATCAGCACGACTTTATTGGATCACATTAATAACACTTAGAATAAGGCGTAGGTTCTTAGATTTATTGGATCACATTAATAACACTTAGAATAAGGCGTAGGTTCTTAGATTTATTGGATCACATTAATAACACTTAGAATAAGGCGTAGGTTCTTAGAATCATTGGATCACATTAATAACACTTAGAATAAGGCGTAGGTTCTTAGATTTATTGGATCACATTAATAACACTTAGAATAAGGCGTAGGTTCTTAGATTTATTGGATCACATTAATAACACTTAGAATAAGGCGTAGGTTCTTAGATTTATTGGATCACATTAATAACACTTAGAATAAGGCGTAGGTTCTTATTCACGAATCGCGATGTCATGGGTGTTTTCTAGTACTTTTTATAGTTAAGGAGTGAACGGAACTAATATATAAATATATAAATGCTGTGCTGATAAAATATTCGTAGTATACCCATCAGCAGTATAGACCCAGTGTTAGAAATTTCCTCAATCAAAGTATTGTCTCGTGACTCACACAGCTTCTAATCACACATTTATCTTGTATTAGATTATACATCTTGTTGAACTCATGCTTTGCGGTCTAGGAGGAACTTCCGACCTAGGTGGTTTCGTGTTCGCCTTATGTTCGAAACCAGGTAGAAGCAAACCATAGACTTTAAATTTGGTATTTGCTGTTTAACCGATTAGCATTTGGCAGTGAGGAGTAAGAACAAAGAGTTGTCTACTCGAAGTCAATATATTGTCGTATTACATTAACATTAATCATCATGCTTATTGGCTTATTAAAAAATGCACATGTGGGGACTAACTGTGCACCACCACTTATTGCGGACATGTTTTTGTATTGCTATGAGTTACAATTGATGACTAAAAATCAGCAAAGACCCATCGAAACAACATCTGATACATAAATACATAAAGTAAATAATACTTTTAGATATTTGGATGATATAATGGCCCTCAATAATGACGAATTTAGTATGTATAGTAAAGAAATTTATCCTGTTGAACTTACTTTGAATACCGCTAATACTAACAATGACCACTGCCCTTTCCTCGATCTTGATATCTATGTCATTAACGGAAAGCTTTATACAAAAATTTATGATTAAAGAGATGAATTTTCATTTCCTATCGTTAATTATCCATTTAAAGATGGTGACATTCTCTTGTCACCATCTTAATGTTTATATATCTCAACTTGTACGATTCGCTGGTGTATGTAACGTTTTAGATTTTAACGAGCGAAATTTATGTATCAATGAAAAATTATTACACAAGGGTTTTCGATATCACAAACTAGTCAAAAACTTTAACTGAATTTTATCATCGGTACAAGGACATCATTCATAAATATAAATCAACATGCAGACTTCTTATACGTTCAGGTATATCACATCCAATCTTTTATGGTAATATTCTTTGCAAAGCACAAAAATGTCAGTATTCACCTCAGAAGCTTACAAAACCTTTAAAAATACTTATAAAATAGGAATATAGTTACGAGACTGTTGTCAGGTCATTAAAGATTGCATATTTTGGCTTTAATATTGATTCACTTAGAGGGTCTTTGCATCTGAATTAATAACATTTATTTAAAAACCAGTTGTTGGCATGACACGGGTTATGTTCTTCTAATAATTATATTTTATGATGGTATAATACTAAACCCCTAACGGGAGGGATTGTGCCTGATATTCATATGATGAAGACATAATCTTTTCAACAGTTTAACTGAGGGCTGGAGCTGGCATGTCAGTAACTGCTAGTAGTCTGTTGTTATTTATGTATTATTGTCATTTTGTTTATTTTCTTTTCTTACCTCTTCTGACATCGGACTCGGACTTCTGTTGAACTGAATCTAACTGTGTGTTTTGTTATGCGTTTACTTTTCTACATTGGCTAGAGGTATAGGGGGAGGGTTGAGATTTAAAAAAACATGTTTAACCCCGCCGCATTTTTGCGCCTGTCCCAAGTCAGGAGCCTCTGGCCTTTGTTAGTCTTGTATGATTTTTAATTTTAGTTTCTTGTGTATATTTTGGAGTTTAGTATGACGTCCATTATCACTGAACTAGTATATATATTTGTTTAGGGCCAGCTGAAGGACGCCTCTGAGTGCGGGATTGAAGACCTATTGGTGACCTTCTGCGGTTGTGTGTTCTATGGTCGGGTTGTTGTCTCTTTGACACATTCCCCATTTCCATTTTCAATTTTACATATATCTACTATTTAAATAAAAAGCATGTACCAAATAAGGAATATGACTGTTATTTTTCATTCAGTTGATGTGTTTGAGCTTCTGATTTTGCCTATTGATGAGGAACTTTCGATTTGAAATTTCCTTTGAGACCGGTATTTTTTCTATTTTGCTTTTTTTATTTCTTTGTTGACATAGTTGTTTGTTTTATATCGTTTCGTCCCGAGGGTATTACCAGCCTAGTAGTCAGCACTTCGGTGTTGACATTAATATAAATTATATGGTCGTTTTTATAAATTTCCTGTTTACAAAAGTATGAATTTTTCGAAATACTAAGGATTTTCTTATCCCATGCATAGATTACCTTAGCCACATTTGGCATCATTTTTTGAAATAGCGGGTCTTCAATGCTCTTTAACTTTGTATAGTGATTAATAGTATAGAACAATTTTGTCTACTGTATTTTATTTTTTTTTACATTTGTACCCACTACGTCTATTTGTATTGCTCGCATGTTGCTGTCAAAAAAGTGAAAAACTAAGAGGCGTAAATGAAAAATTATGAGTAGGCTTTAAATCTTCTATTTCAGATATATAAGTTTTTATTCCTACCTTTGTTTATCTAGAACTTCTGTAATCATTTGGTTTAATACAATGCCGTCATTTTCTTTTTCAGCTTGTATAGGTAATATTGAAAAAGAATGAATTATGGTAAGCAGTAGGACAGCGTATGCAGGAAAAGACACGTCAGCCATGTTGGTTTCTGTGTGACTCAAACATCCTTATCTCGTAATATTTAGTACAAACCATACATCGTATCGCTATTTGACCGGCATCTACAGGATATTACAATCTCTCTCATGAACTTTAAAATGATCGACAGAGTAGTTCAAAAGTGATCTGTATAGTCGAGGAAAGATTCGTAAAATCTCTTGCGAAGATGGGTTATATATATATCCTCATCATTTCTGTATACAATCGTAGATATAGTTCTTATATTTTGAAATTTATTCCGTTGACCCATATTTGGTCAATCCTGAATAAAACTGGGTCTTTTCTGTTCGCTTGTAAGAGATGTTGACATAATAAAACACATGTGATGTGATTGCTAGTAGCAAAGCAATCCACAAACACCAAAAGACAACAACCAAAAACACATTACAAACACCAAAAGACAACTATGATCAGAACTACAGGTCACTGAATGTACTCCATCAACGGGCAGAATCCATACCGTTATAAAGCTACAAAACACCATGATGTGACAAAACACTTACAGGGATAACTGTCTTATTTAAATTACCCCCCCCCCACCCCCACCCCCCCAAAAAAAGAATAAACAAATAAGTCTGAAAACAAACAATGACATCCTCGAACCAATGACATCAACGAGGCAATGACATCCACGAAATTAAAGGTTCCCTGGTTTGGACGTCATGCTGTTTCTAAATTTCATAAATTCAAATGTGGCATAACGTTTGTACCTTTTCGCCATCGTATGTGACGTCACACTTTTGTAATTACGTTGACGCCTGGACTGATTCGGGTGTGTCTTTTCTGTGTTAAACTTTAATAGCATTATGCATTCGGGTTTAGTTTTCTGTAATTAGTTAATACTTCAGTTTCATTATGTATATCTCTTTCATATTCATTTGTTAAAATTTACTGTTTGCAATAGCATGAATTGTTCTATATAATAAGGATGTTCTTATCCCGGGCATAAAAACAATGCCGTATTTGGCAAAACCTTTTCAACTTTTGATCTTCAGTGCTGTACAACTTTGTACCTTTTTCACTTTCGATCTTTTATATCTGGGCGTTATGTATTCGGGTTTAGTTTTCTGTAATTAGTTAATACTTTAGTTTCTTTATGTATATCTCTTTCATATTCATTTGATAAAATTTACTGTTTGCAATAGCATGAATTGTTCTATATAATAAGAATGTTCTTATCCCGGGCATAAAAACAATGCCGTATTTGGCGAAACCTTTTCAACTTTTGATCTCCAGTGCTGTACAACTTTGTACTTTTTTCACTTTCGATCTTTTATATCTGGGCGTCACTTGTAAATCCTGTGTGGACAAGGCGCGTTTTTGGCGTATTGTATTTTAAACCTGATGCTTTTTGTTATCTATTAATCATGTTTTTCTTTGTCTAATATGTTCTCCTATTTATTTGTATTGTAGTCCTGTAATATTATGTTGTCATTTCAATGTTATATTTAACTTTGCCATTAAAGTGCGAGGTTTGGCATGCCACAAAACCAGGTTCAACCCACCACTTTTATTCCCCTTTAAAAGTGTCCTGTAACAAGTCAGGAAGATGGCCATTGTTATATTATTGTTCGTTTCTGTGTGTGTTGCATTTTAACGTTGAGTCGTTTGTGTTTTCTCTTATTTTTGAGATATTGAGATAAGACGTGGCACGGTACTTGTCTATCCCAAATTCATGTATTTGGTTTTCATGTTATATTTGTTATTCTCGTGGTGTTTTGTCTGATGCTTGGTCCGTTTCTGTGTGTGTTACGTTTCGGTGTTATGTCGTTGTTCTCCTCTTATATTTAATGCGTTTCCCTCGGTTTTAGTTTGTTACCCCGATTTTGTTTTTTGTCCATGGATTTATGAGTTTTGAACAGCGGTATACTACTGTTGCCTTTATTTTTGGACAGGCACATAGTTCAATTTCAACTTATATTTAAACCATTTTTTGACAGACGGAAATTCTAATTGTAGTTTAGTTTTAGTTTAAACATATTTATTTATAGTTGATTGGGAAACAAGTTATTGCAACTTATATTTACCCCTTTCCACTTTACGGGTGCGAGTGTTGCCTTGTAGCGGCATTAACCTGCTCTTTTTTCGAAATCTACAAGGGTGTAGTTTACGTGCAAGAGATATGACTCTCTCTTAACACGGGTCATTTCATTTATCGTCCCCTCAAGACCATACTTGCAAATGATGTCAAGGGAGAGTCGAAAATTCAGTCCCTTCAATTTTCATCCCAGAGCGGGAATCGAACCAGGAACCTTAATATTGTGCTAGTAGTCCGATGCACTAACCACTACACCACGGCTCTCTAATTGTATTGTTTACAGACGCTATAAATAGTCAGAAAAATATAAGCATAGACAGGATGAATGAACGACAAGTATTAACACCTATATATAAATATATGTTTAGTTATGTACAAATTAAAGGCAACAGAAACAGTAGCCATTTAGTTACAGACTTTTCTTTTTGAATTTTCCTCGGAACTCAGTACTTTTTGTGATTTCATTTCATACCGCTGTTTAGTAGTCATACATCGATTGAGTGAAGGCAATTCTGGATATTAAACCAAAACCGAAGGAGACACATCAACTATAAGAGGAAAACAGCAGACCATCAGAAATACCCAACAATTATAAACAAAATCAAACAACATTGAAAAAAAAATAACTGGAACACTTAACATATACAATAAGCTTATGTAGATATTTATACTTATACGAGCCATATCATATACACAACATCATAGGTGCAATATCCCTTTTAATTTTAACATTAAGTTCGTTTACCGAATTGCCGACACCAAATAGTATGTGATGAGAATTATATTTCCACTGTTTGTTTTCAACTCTTTCGATCCGATTGAATATGCACCAATTGTTTGATCATATACAAGAAAGTAAAAAGCAAATGCATTTTGAATCTGATACATGCAGCTAAGTAGATATCTTAACATGGACTATATGCACTGAATGAATTATGCAGCAAAGTAGATATCTTAACATGGATCTTAACATAGACTATATGCACTGAGTGATATCTTAACGTGAACTATATGCACTGAGTGATATCTTAACATGGACTATATGCACTGAGTGATATCTTAACATGGACTATATGCACTGAGTGATATCTTAACATGGACTATATGCACTGAGTGATATCTTAACGTGAACTATATGCACTGAGTGATATCTTAACATGGACTATATACACTGAGTGATATCTTAACATGGACTATATGCACTGAGTGATATCTTAACATGGACTATATGCACTGAGTGAAGTATGAGCTAAACATCAATGCAACAAAGTAGATATCTTAACATTGACTATATGCCTTGAGTGAATTATGAGCTAAACTTCAATGAGACAAACAATCCAATTGAAATAAAATCCTTTAATTTCTCTCTTTCTAATATTTCATGAATTAACTTAATAATACGAATTAAAGATAAAATTTATATTAGATTTTGAGTGTCAGTTTCTTTTTCTGAGCTTATCTCTTCCCCTTCGTTTACATGTAAGTGTTTCTGTGTTTAAACTATGCTCTGCTCTTCTCTTTCGTTTACATGTAAGTGTTTCTGTATTTAAACTATGCTCTGCTCTTCTCTTTTAAGGAGATTCTACAAAGTTCATCGGATGATAACCATACATTGTATCCGTATCAACTTCAAATATAATACACGATGGTCTTAAAATTCATAGTATAGGTACTGAATTTGTAAGAAAATGCATGCACATTCGTTTGATGTGTTTTGAGATTTTGATTTGTGCCATTTGTTCATGGAATTTCCGTTTTGAATTTTCCTCAAAGTTCTTTCTTTTTTTTTGGTTATTTTGCTTTTCTGATTATTTCTGCGTTTTGAATTTTCTTCCACGTACGATATACTTTTTGGTTATCAGGTCGCTAACGTAAAATGTTATTTTTACGACGTCGAACTGTGACAAATCTGGAAAAGATACATTTCTCGACAGATTTGTATTATTCAATTTGATTCAACCTGAAAACGAGGACATGGATCTGTCTTATCAAAAGTGACATTTGGCTTGATTATGTATGAAGATTTTGGTGCAAATTTTTATGAAAAATCATCGAGTCCATTTATTGAAGTCCTGAAATTGTGATTAAAACGAATTATTCCCAAAGCATGGTATACATATCCAAACACACTTATGAAGAGTTGATATTCCGTTCCTCATGGTTTTACAAAGATCCGTCTACGTTTATCTTTTGAAACATAAAAGTTAGATATTTCTTTCCAAATATAGAAATATCTACGAAACCTAATTCAAAGTAAATGTCTTAAATTTTGACCAAATTTATCTATAAAGGTAGCACATGAAGGTATGTTTTGTTACCTATTTGAAGTGGCTGGATGAATATGAGCTTGTATGCAAAGTTTGGAACAAAAATCAGTGGGGTCAAAATGTATCGTATGCATATAATAGTAAGTCTTTTTCGATTTAATCCTTGGTTTGCGTTTATCTTACAAAATTTTATTTTTCGCTATGTAGGTTTATATTTTCCCTCCTTTTTTGATATATAGATATAGGAAGATGTGGTGTGAGTGCCAATGAAACAACTCTCCATCCAAATAACAATTAATGAAAGTAAACTATTACAGGTCAATGTACGGCCTCCAACACGCAGCCTTGGCTCACACCGAACAACAAGCTATAAAGGGTCCCAAAATTACTAGTGTAAAACCATTCAAACGGATCAAATCGAATCCCAGGAAAAGAAGGTAACATCAAACCTGTGATAGCAAAGGTCCGTAACACATAAATTAAAATCAAGATAATGAGAAATAAGAAGGGGTTGAAGAATGACATTAAATTTCATGACGATATAACCCAAAGAAATCTTGGACTATTAGCTAGACTAAATACAAATGTGATGCTAAATAATGCCTGGTTCTACAACTGTATATAGTAAATTGAAGGATAGTGAGTACAGAATCAAATTTGATCTTTATGACAATATAGATGAAAAAATAAAAAAATAAACTTTCTAGCATATAAACTTTCAAGTATGTAAATATTTTCTATCTTATTAGTTGTGGAAATTTTTTGCTTCTTTGTTTGTTCATAAATGGGAGGTAACTCTAATTATCAATAGTGGAAAAGCTTTCTTAATTAATAGGAGGTAACTCTATATTACTAGAATGTTTTATTATATATTATATATACTATAAGAAATTTTCACTCATAACTTTCTAAGGAAAATATGTTCAAAGATTTGCTTAGAGTTGAATAAAACATTTTTAACTATATAATTGTACTAATTCTCCATTTTCAAAAACTTTATTTTTATTTTTATCATAAAATCGTTCTCAACACACTTAAAATTTATATAAATATTGAAAAAAGAAAATATTATACTAGGTTCTCGTTTCTGTTAATTTAAAAAGAAAATACAGCATTTAACACCAAACTAGTATCAGAATAAAAAATATGTTATTTATCATATGAAGCCAATCTGTGAAAAGTATCTGATGTATATTAAATATTGTTTCAAGCGCCATCTTTTGTGCATATTTGTGATGTATTAATGTGAAGTTAGTATGGGTATGCATTTTTATTTTAAGTATTGTACTGCTTTGCTTTTCTATTGTCTGAATGAACATATTACTTAATGAGTATTGATAATAATATTACAGTTTTATCTATGAATGTAAGGGGCATATTTTCAAGCAAGAAAAAAAGATTAGATATTTTTGATTGGGTAAGAGGTAAACATGCATCTATTGTTTGTTTTCAAGAGACTCACAGTAATGAGGATATCGGGAAACTTTGGCAAGATGAATGGGGTAATACATGCATTTTCAGTCACTGCAACAATAAAAGTGCTGATGTTAGTGTGATGTTTAACAAGGGTCTAGATTTTAAGATTCATGATTCTAAGATAGACCAGAAAGGTCGTTTTATTGTTTTAGACTTATCATTATATGAACAAAGGCTAACCTTTGTCACTGTTTATGGATTTAATACTGATGAACCATCATTGTTAGTGATATTTTACACAACATCTCTTGCTATACTAATACTAGCATCTTAATGTGTGGTGACTGGAATGTTGTACAAGATTTTCATATGGACACTTATAATATTCTGCACAATAGAAATTTGAATTCTCGTAATAAGATTGAAGAAATTTCACAAACTTTTGAACTTTTAGATCCATGGAGAACCTGTCATCCAGATGACAAAAAATTTACTTGGCGTCAAACCTCCCCTATCAAGCAGAGTCGATTAGAATTTTTTTTAGTGAGCGAAGACTTATTTTCACTTATGAAAAATGCAAAAATTATACCTGGATACAAAACCGATCACTCAGCCATTGTTTTCACATTTTCTGCCAGTCTTGATAAAAGGGGTAAGGGATATTGGAAGTTTAATTCACAGTTGTTGAGAGATACTGTATATGTTGAAAAGGTAAATATGTGTATTAAGGATACTGTTTCTAAGTTCTATCTTTCAGACAGTAGAGATGACCTATTTCATGTACAATTTTCTTGTAACGATCAATTTTTACTTGAAGTACTGAAGATGAAAATCCGATCCTTGTCCATTACACACAGTATATCTAAATCAAAAGAAGAAAAAAGAGCTACTCTGAAACTTGAAGAAGATATACAAAATTTAGATATAATTATGAATACAGCCCCTACTGAAGCTGTACAGACCAATTTAAATGATAAAAAAGTGGAGTTAGAATCCATGAGAGAACAGAAGATAGAGGGTTTACTATTACGGTCCCGGGCAAACTGGCATGAAAATGGTGAAAAATGTTCCCAATACTTTTTAAAATTAGAAAAGAGAAATTTTATAAAGAAGACAATGGTTGAAATGATGGGTGATCAGGGTAATCATATATCTGACCAATCCACGATTCTCTCAGAACAACATAACTTTTATAAAAAATTGTATTCAAAGAGAAAAATTGATTGTTCAAGTGAAAGCTTTTTTTCTCATGATGTTGCCCTCACACAGGAACAACATGACCTGTGTGAGGGTAACTTGACATATGAGGAATGTGCTATAGCATTGAGTAAGATGAAAAATGGGAAATCCCCAGGAAGCGATGGATTTACTGTCGAATTTTACAAATTCTTTTGGAGAGATCTTGGACCATTTGTTTATCGATCATTATTCTATGGATATGAATCTGGACTTTTTTCAGATTTTCAATATCAAAGTGTCATAACTTGTATACCAAAAGAAGGAAAAGATAAGCGATATATTGGTAATTGGCGACCTATCAGCCTATTAAATACAGACATTAAGATAGCTTCTGCAGCTATAGCAAACAGAGTTAAGTCTGTATTACCATTTATTATTAGTGACACTCAAAAAGGATTTATCAAGGGGAGATTCATTGGGGAGAATACTAGATTATTGTATGATTTGATGCATTATCTTGAATATCACAACATGAGCGCCTTACTTTTATTAGTTGATTTTGAAAAGGCATTTGACTCTGTTGACTGGGTATTTTTACAAAAAGCATTAAAAAGTTTTAATTTTGGTCCTTCGATGTGCAGATGGTTCGAGACTCTCTACAAAAGTGCTAAAAGTTGTGTAATCAACAATGGCAATTTGTCAATTTTTTCAATCTTGAGAGAGGTTGCAGACAAGGTGACCCGCTCTCCCCTTATTTGTTTGTTATTGGTGTAGAGTTATTATCGTTGAAACTTAAGTCAAACCCCAAAATTCACGGTATCCTCATTAATGAAAAACAAACACTTTTAAGTTAGTATGCAGATGATACTTTTCTAACTTTAGATGGTAGTGAGACATCACTACAAGAAAGCCTCAATTGTTTTGATTCTTTTTATATGTCATCTGGATTGAAAATGAACAAATCAAAGACAAGAGCTGTTTGGATTGGTAACAAAACATATTCTGACTAAATATTGTGTCCTAATTACAATCTTATGTGGTCACACACAAACTTTAGACTTTTAGGAATAGATTTTTCGCTTGATTTAAAAAGTATTCTTGATATTAATTTTAGAAAAAAGATCAAAGAGGTTTCAGCTATACTAAAAAGCTGGCAACATAGAAAATTAACATTACTGGGTAAAATTACTGTAATGAAGACTCTGGCATTGCCGAGACTGATTCATTTGTTGACTGCCCTGCCAAATTTACCTCACTCACAATTAAATGAGCTGAGTGCTATGTTTTTTAATTTCATTTGGAATGGTAAGACTGACAGAGTAAAGCGTAGTACTCTTATTGCAGATTTTTCACAGGGAGGACTAAATATGGTGCATTTGCAGTCTTTCTGTACATATCTTAAATTATCTTGGGTAAAGAGATTTTTATCAAATTCAGATGGTACTTGGCAGAATTTGTTACTAGCAGGACTAAAACAGTTAGGTGGTGACAGAGTCTTTACATTACAAAAGGAAAAGATTACAGAAATTTCTAATCGCTTAAAAATCCATTTTGGAAAGACATATTTGAATGTCTACACATGGCAAAGCCTTATACAAAGTTATGTGCTCCAGAAATTTTGTCATTGGATATTTTAAACTTTATACCAATATCTGAATAACCTGTTTATATGAAATGGAAGTTATATGGTATACAGTTTATAAGGGACATTGTAGATAGTCAAAGTAAATCACTACTATCATTCCAACAAGTAAGACAAAAACCTAATTTGGAAATTTTTTGAGATACTATAGTTTATTAACTAACATTCCAAAATATATCAAAAAATACATCAAAGATTATTGTGATTTGAACTTAGAAAATTTTGTTCCTTTTGATGAATTTTCTAAAAGGATCTTGGAAAATAAGAAGTTAAAATTTGTATACAGAGATCTTGTAGATAAAAGAGGGACGAAAGATACCAAAGGGACAGTCAAACGAATAAATCTAAAACAAACTGACAACGCCTTGGCTAAAAATGAAAAAAGACAAACAGAAAAACAATAGTACACATGACACAACATAGAAAACTAAAGAATAAACAACACGAACCCCACCAAAAACTAGGGGTGATCTCAGGTGCTCCGGAAGGGTAAGCAGATCCTGCTCCACATGTGGCACAAATATGCATACTCCCATATGAGAAATTTTTAAAATGGGAGGATGTAACAAATTCTGAAATCTCAGAATGGTCTAAGTATTTTTCTCTTTTGAAAAGATGTTGTAGGGATACATATTTAAAGAATTTTCAATATAAAATATTACATAGAATTATACCTACTAATACATTTTTATATAGAATTAAGCAAAAGGAAACAAGTCTATGTACCTTCTGTAATGAGGAAGAGGAAACAATAGAACATTTATTTTATGATTGTAATGTTACATACAATTTTTGGTTGTCATTTTTACAGAAAATTAAATTATTTGATGAGCATTTCAGCATTAGTAAGACAGAAATTTTATTGGGATTTATTACTAAGAGTTTGTTTATAAATTTGTTAATAATTATAGCTAAAAACTACATCTTTAGATGTAAGTTAAGAAATATAGCTCCTAGTTTTATAGAACTTAAAGTCAGAATAAAACAATACCAATCTAATGAATTTTATATTGCAAACAAAAATAATAGAGCAGCATCTTATGAAAGATTCTGGTCCCCACTACATACAATTTTTTCATGATTTATATTATCATTTATACTTTAAATTATACTATAGTGAGCAGTGATATTTTGAATTTTTACTTTATATATAGACATGCATGCATACTAATGGTAAGATTGCAGCGACTGTGTGTAAGTAGTGAGAGAAAGTGTGAGTGTGAGCAGCTATATTCTTTTTTTTTCTTTAATAACTATATTCTTGTATTATGAAGATAAATTTTAAAAAAAATGGATAGTCTTGTATATAACAATATTTACCCCAAAAACCAGTCTGGTGGTGATTGTAGGGGTATTGTAAAATCCTGACTATTGAAAAACAAATAAAAGATAAAAAAAAAAAAAACCATTCAAACGGGAAAACTAACGGTCTAATAGGATTTTTGACACATTCCCCATTTCCTTTCTCTATTTTATTTTTCTTTATTTAGGCTTTGATCTAATTTTCTTTTTGAAACTTCAGTATTTTCTATATTCAAGCGTTGTTCCACTTTTCTCTGTTTAAAAAAATGAAAAGTTTTTTTACGCTTTAAGTTTTGCTGTAATTTTCTATTTAAATGTAAGGCTTTTCTCTATTTATGCATCGCAATTATTATAGGGTCAGTATCTTTATATATGTTCCTTTATACGTCATTCAATCAAATTCCAAGTCATTGTATATATAAATCAACCTTTGTGTATTACAAGACGAACGAAAATATAAAGGGTTTATATTTTCGTTTGTCAAACTACATAATGATATGTTTCGTCCCCGAGGGTATCACAAGCATAGTAGTCAGCACTTTGGTGTTGACATGAATATCAATAACATCGTCATTTTCATAAATTTCCTGTTAAAAAACTTTCAATTATCGAAAAAATAAGGATTTTCTTATCCCAGGAATAGATTACCTTAGCCGCATTTGGCACAATTTTTTTGATATTTTGGGTCCTCAGTGCATTATAACTATTTTGATCTGAACGTCACTGATGATCATTATGTAGACGAAACGCGTGTCTGGCATATTAAATTATAATCCTGGTACGTATGATAACTATTGCTATAATATGTCGTATTGATATATACTAGCATACCTATGTAATAACCGAACGAATTGATTTATCAAGAAGTTAATGTATACTCTCAATTAATTTTATTTTTAGGAATAAAGCATGAAACCGGAGAATGAAGTAAGGCGTAGACCTGTCGCCCCTTCCACATGACCACCACTGTCCTCGTGTTGAGTTATTACAACATCTCCAGCTTTCAGACGAATGATTACTGTATTTCCGCCCTGAAGATCCTGTGTGTAATGAGGCGCATCTACCACTGCATCAATAATGTTCACATTGTTTACCTTCAGGTAGATGTATGCCCCTTGAGGTGATAAGCCGCCTCTCTCTCCTATATAAAACGATAGCAAGTACATTCCGCTCTCCGGACAAACAAAAGCTCCAGTGTTTAAGTTGTATCCACCACCTTCATTGGTGATAATCTATAAAAGTAATCACACATGTCATGTCATAAACTGATTGTGATAAACAATAACAGTTATCACATATGTCTTATCATAATTTAAAAATGAAAAAACGTTTTAATTCGTGTGTTACTCCAATCCTCGACTACGCATCTGGAATATGGGGAAATAGGAAGTTCCAGTTAATAGACAACGTACAGAACAGAGCAATTCGATATTACTTAGGCGTTCACAGATTTGCACCAATTCTAGCACTGTATGGGGATACTGGATCGATACCAAGTCAGTTTCGGCATTAAGTAAACATTATTCGATACTGGAATATGCTATTATCGTTTGAAGACGACCGATTAACGAAAGTGGTGTTCAATATGGATTATGATCGTTGCACAAACAATTGGTGTAGTGACACTAAAGATATTTTCACTGAACTTAATATGTTACATTATTACGAAAATAAAACAATGGTGGATTTAAAATCTTTTGAACAAATTGTACGAACTCATTACAGTGATATATGGAGAGAGTCCATGGAAAATAAACCAAAGCTACGATCTTACTTAAACTTTAAAACAAACTTCGAACTAGAGCACTGTGTAAAATCTTACGAAACACGAGCGATCTGTACTAGCCCAGTTTAGATGTGGGATATTACCGATCAGAATTGAGACTGGTAGATATATTGTGGAACCAGTAGAAAACAGACTATGTCGATTTTGTAATTCTCAAAATGTTGAAAGTGAGCTACATTTTCTTATAAACTGCACATTTTATAATGATATCATACAAACTATTTTTAGTGAGATATTAATGGTGCCTGACTATACGCAACTAGATGAGCAGGAAAAATTAACATTTCTAATGGTGACCCATCCAAGGAAAATAGCTAAATACTTAGCAGCGTCACTTTTCTGTAGAAAACAAACAGTTTATTCTAGTTAACATTCTTAAACTTTTTCACAAACTTTAGATGAATAATATATGAACTTTTTCAATTGTTTATTCTTGATCTATACTTATCTGTATCTAAATTTAAATTGGCAATTGACACGTGAATTTAGAACATTTATGTTGAACTAAAAGTAAAAGGTGACTTATTAGTCCATTGGGCCGGGTGTATCATATATGTAATTATATTTTGTACAAATTAATATACTTATGCTGACTTACACAAGTCACTATAATAAACAATGTACTTACTTACTTACTTACTTACTTACTTACTTACTTACTTACATAAACAGATGGCGATAAACTATAACAGTAATCACACATGTAATATCATAAACAGATGGTGATAAACTATAACAGTAATCCCACATGCCATAACATAAACAGATGGTGATAAACTATAACAGTAATCCCACATGTCATATCATAAACAAATGGTGATAAACTATAACAGTTATCACACATATCATATCATAAACAAATGGTGATAAACTATAACAGTAATCCCACATGCCATATCATAAACAGATGGTGATAAACTATAACAGTAATCACACATGCCATATCATAAACAAATGGTGATAAACTATAACAGTAATCACACATGTCACATCATAAACAGATGGGGATAAACTATAACAGTAATCACACATGTCATCTTATAAACAAATGGTGATAAACTATAACAGTAATCACACATGTCATATCATAAACAAATGGTGATAAACTATAACAGTAATCCCACATGTCATATCATAAACAGATGGTGATAAACTATAACAGTAATCCCACATACCATATCATAAACAAATGGTGATGAACTATAACAGTAATCACACATGTCATATCATTAACAGATGGGGATAACTATAACAGTAATCACACATGTCATATCATAAACAAATGGTGATAAACTATAACAGTAATCACACATGTCATATCATAAACAGATGGCGATAAACTATAACAGTAATCACACATGTCATATCATAAACAAATGGCGATAAACTATAACAGTAATCACGCATGTCATATCATAAACAAATGGTGAAAAACTATAACAGTAATCACACATGTCATGTCATAAACAGATGGGGATAAACTATAACAGTAATCACACATGACATATCATAAACAAATGGTGATAAACTATAACAGTAATCACACATACTATATCATAAACAGATGATGATAAACTATAACAGTAATCACACATGTCATATCATTTACAAATGGTGATAAACTATAACAGTAATCACACATGTCATATCATAACTAGGTGGTAGAATGTAACCACTTCTAATAAGTCCCTTAAATTTAGAATCACATAGTTATAAACTCTTACAGTAATCACACATGTCATAAGCAGAATGTGATAATCTGTCACATGTCCCTCAAATTTAAAATTCACATAGTTATAATCTATCAATTGTTCAATACTGCTGCAGGTCACTGAGGAACATTCCCAATTTAAATGAACATTAGTTTGTAAATAACAAAATATATGTAATGAGGCAAAAACTATTTGTTAAAAGGGAAAATGACACATCATAAATTGGTGCGTTCCGAACACCATTCAGTATTTACCTCTATGTGACCAAAATAGGACATAAATAGAACAGTCAAAATCTATCATTTCAGGATCATTTTAGTGACATTTTACTATTGCTTTCAGTAATCTGTCTTATATCTATATTTTGCAGTTTAATAGTGTTTATTTTTGTTTCGGTTGCTCATTAACGTTTCTATTTACACATCATTTTTTACTGAAAATTTTGTATATAATATGTCTATTTGAGGAGGTTAATATGTGCGTATTGTTTAACTCTTTCATACCAACCTTATTGTATTTTAAAACTTCAGGCGCACCAAGATCCAAGTCATGGTCAAGATAAACACTGAATGCTATACCAGCACCTACCAAAACAAATTATTTAAATAAGTAATTCGGTATAAATTGCTGAGGAAGTGAATGTGTCAACATATTAATACAAATACTTATCCAAGGCGATGTGAATCACATGAAGATTAGAAATAATGTATAATAAAGATGATAATCACAGTTCTTTGTTTCATGCAACAACATTGAAGTTTCTGAAATATATTGACTTCTCTTTAATGCAACTACTTTGAAGTACCTGCCACGTTTTCTGTGTATCATAATATCACTGGCTTTCAAATATGTTGGTTTACGCGTTTGGTTAATGAAAGATATTTCACAAAAGTGCATTGGACGCGGAATTCACATAGTATTTTAATTTACAAAAATTAAAATTACTGCTTCCACGTGAGAGAAAAATCAGAAAAGGAGAGGTTGAAGACACCACAAGGATATTCAAACTCATATGTCAATGACAAAAGGTTTCTGGTGGTACCATTTACAGCATTAAGAATTAAGATATACATTTTAAGTGATGTGAATATTGAATGCGATTGATATTTTTGTCCCTTCATATATTACCATTTGACTAAATTAAAGCCAAGTTCTAGTGCAAATGGCTTTTGATCTTCATTTTGAACAATATAATCATGATATTGTTCGTAAGTACCAGTTTTACCCCTCGGTATCTATAATATTTTTATGGATACACAATCTTCAATAATCTTTGTATTTAAATAACTTTTATTTGCATTCTTAACATTTAAAGAAACCTACCTTGAAGTTGTCTCCTGTTTATATTGTTCCTCACATCATGGGGAATATTTGTAGATTGATTGTTAACAACTTTGATTTGTGTCCTATCGTTGTTTGTTATTTTTAAGGTTTGATCATTTTCATGATCGGACTCATTGTGATTTATGTCGATTGTACCACTACCACTACCATGAAATAGGTTTTTAAGTTTTGTTATTTCGTTGGCTTGATCCTTAATTGTTTTTTGTTGACTAATCAGCTCATATTCATAAAACCTTCAATGAAATAAATATCATATCCAGTAATTTAAAAACTGTTTAATTATTCTACGCAATAAACAATGTCATTATGTCTGTTCCTGTTGGAAATGAACCCATCATAGATACCAGTATTAAAATTTTGTACTTGAAACTAGTATTCTATACCATTAATATGCCGCTGTAATATTAATTCCAGTAAAAGTAATATTCCATTTTTTTTCATTTAAAACTTATGTAATGAAGGAACTTGAATTTCGTGACAACCCAGGTGGTTACTGCATGGTGCTTAATTTCTTATCATTTTAGTTAAATATTTGTACTTTTTTCGGCCTTGTGTACGTACCGTCGTTATACATATCGGGGGAGAATAAATCCTGCAAGAATTTATATCTTAAAGATAATAGATATTTCAACAAAAATAATTGAACGATTTCTTAAACATTAGGATTGTGAAGATGTTGTTTATACTAAATTTATATAAACTCATCATAGATACCAGGATTGACATTTTAAACTTGCACCGGGCTCGCGTTTCGTCTACAAAAGACTCATCAGTAACGCCCGAATCAAAAAATGTTAAAGGCCAAATAAAGTACGAAGTTGAAGAGCATTTAGGACCAAATAGCTATCAAAGGTACCATGATTATAATTTAATACGCCAGACTAGCGTTTCGTCTATTCAAGACTCATCAGTGACACTCAGATCTAAATAGTTAAAAAGCCAAACAAGTACAAAGTTGTAGAGCACTGAGGACCCAAAAACCCCAAAAAGGTTGTGCCAAATACGGCTATGGTAATCTATTCCTGGGATAAGAAAATCCAAACATTCCTGAAAGTTTTGCCAAATACAGCTTATGTAAGCTAAGGTATTTCAAAAAAGTTTTGTCAACAGTTAATCTATAATTATGACTATATCAATGACAATTCATGTCAACACAGAAGTGCTGTCCGGTTATAAATTAAGAGATTATCAACAAACTTAGAATCTAATATCGCAAGCAATGTTTGCAAACATTAAAATGGTTGTTACAAAATAATGAATAACTACCTTTGTCTTTTCTGAATATCTGTGATCAGTTGTCTTAATTCAGAAATCACATCATTTTCATCGATATCAACAGCTTCTATCGTTACAATAGAATATAGATAACATATGGTAATAGCAAAAACAACCCTTGTTACTTGAGAATTGACCGACATTTTTATGTATGTCTTATCTCAATTAGAGAATACTTCAATAAAGTTCAACACTTAGTAACATCTACAATGATCTGAAAAATTTTAATCAATGATCGAATTCTTAACAGATCAATTAACATTTGTTTTTGGCATCAAGTTTCTAATCCTTCAGGAAAAGTTGGAACTGAAATAAATTTTGTTATTCCTGTTTTGTTCCTTGTGACCATCAAGCTTGTTACATTTCTACATATTAAACTGATACAACTCAATGTAAATGATCCGAAAAAGTGTGAGAATCGTAAAAAGAGCAATACCAAGATTGTAGATAGGAATAGCGTATTCTATGATGCAAGCATCACCAGCCATGCGTATTCACATTCAGTCAAACTATCACATTTTGGAATAGGACACAATTGATAGATTCATAGGTCAGACTTATATTCTAGTTTCTAAACCTAATAGAACGCAACCGATATAAGACACAAACGTGCCGTATTATTCAATCAATTCGTGTTGATGACCACAAACGTAAAGGATATCGGTTTTAGTCGTCCTATCTTTCATACCCTCCTGAAGATAATATCACTTTAAACCCATTTAAGATATATGTAAAACGTGCGAGATAATCTGCATCTGAATTACATTACACATATCATATAACTTAAAACATCCTTGATGAATTGATCTAGGTCCCGAGATTTTTTTAGCTTTATTTCAGCATCTAACAAAGACTAATGTTCAATGCAATGTTAAAAGACTGAGATTCTACGATTAAATCAATTATATAAAAAACTCTTCGTTCATTCAATGTTGATACTACAGGCTGATTTGTAAAAATAGGTATATCATAAGTAGTTAGAAATTATGGGTTAATTGTATGGGAGCTTTGTTTTAGATAATAGTTATAAAGTGTTACAATATTCCATGTGAAAAATATAAACACAATAAACTAGATCCAAGTAAAACATAATAATGAAATATCCACCACAATACAATATGAATATAAATATATGAAGATGAGTACTTATGTAATGTGAACAATTGGATATGATACTAATCATGAATGCACAAAAAGACGAAATAAGCATATATTGAGAAAAAATATTCGAGATGAAGACGTATATATAAAAGTTAGTTTGTGTATAGACCATTTGACAGCAACCAAACAACAATTATACAAATGACGACATGCCATTTCGGTCATGTTATCTTAGCAAAAGACTTTATAAATGACGACATGCCATTTCGGTCAGGTTATATTCGTAAAAGACTTTATGAATGACTGGTCATTATAAATGATTACATTTTTTTTTACCATACCTTACCATACCTTTCAAAATATTACCCCTCCACAAAAAAAACCTAGCCAAACCCGCCAGAGATTGGATAAAAATGCATTCTTGTGTACAATTTGGAGTTTAGTATGGCGTCCATTATCACTGAACTAGTATATATTTGTTTAGGGGCCAGCTGAAGGACACCTCCGTGCGCGGGAAATTCTCGTTGCATTGAAGACCTGTTGGTGACCTAATGCTATTGTCTGCTCTGTGGTCGGGTTGTTGTCTCTTTGGCACATTCCCCATTTCCA
This sequence comes from Mytilus galloprovincialis, assembly GCA_037788925.1. Classification (NCBI taxonomy): domain Eukaryota; kingdom Metazoa; phylum Mollusca; class Bivalvia; order Mytilida; family Mytilidae; genus Mytilus; species Mytilus galloprovincialis. The sequence goes on along the minus strand of JAWDJN010000027.1, from coordinate 1,111,896 downwards.
TTCTCAATTTTATTAAAGTACAACAACTCATGAAAGCAGTCGATCGATGATTTTGGACATTTGACTTAAAAGTAGATTAATTTAATTAGATGATCATTAAGTTGCAGTTTATAATTTTTCTTTCTCTACTCTAGTTGTCACCATACTTAAATCGTTTTTCTTGCTACTGACCATTATTGAAATATTATCACATTTGTAGATACTTCATTGCTGATAATTTTGCATATGTTTTTCTCTTATATGTTATTAAAATAAACGGTACCAATTGTTCTGCACCCGACTCGCATTTCGGCAATCAATGTCTCATCAGTAAGGCCAAAATATTGGAAACATACAATGCTTATTAAACACACGAAGAGCGTCTAAACCAAAAAAGAGATCTCAATGAAAATAATAATACATGCAAACACGGGCAACCTTTGCGTTTATAAATTTTGAAATTATACAAAAACTAAGGTTTTAACTACCCCAGGCAAAATTGTCGTTACATGGATTGTGATTTTATTATGTCCTTTTTGTTTTATACCTCTTCAATCTTTTCGGTTCTTATACATCCTTGGATTTCATATATTCGGCTTTAAGCGTGCCTGGTAAAGGTAAATCCAAAAAGCCTCTTTTATTTTTATTTTTTCCAGCATCACTGATGAGTATTTGAGGACGAAACACAAGTCTGACATATAATTGAGAATTCATATTGGGAATGTGTCAAATAGACAATAACCTGACAAAAGAGCAGAAAACAGCCGAAGTGGTAAAATTCTATTTTTCAAAACCCATTATCTTTGATGATTTAAAGTAAACGTTAATTTTATATTTTTTAGTGTCAGTCTAGATTTTTATTTTAAGATCTCTTATATTCTATGACCATCAACAGATTCTATAACCACACTTGTGGACGTTTTACAGATAAATAGACAACACGGTGGTGATGAAATATTGTATCAGGATCAAGGACAGAAAAAATATCAATGCTGTTCTGATTGCTCATGAGCAAGTACAGAATCCAATTTGAAATTTGACGATCCAGTTACGAAAATACGTTTCCTATCTTGGTCTGTCACTGCAAATTTTTGACATGTTGTACAGTTCATGAGTTCATTAAATTCTGATCTACTACTATAATTCAACCATTCGCGATCTTTTTCCCATGATTTTTTTGGTATTTGCGTTTCCTTTTGTCAATTTCATATACTTTATTTCGATCTTTCTTTTGGTTTTCACTTATTTTAATTTTTTGGTCCGGCGGTTTAACTCCTTCCAAAAATTTCCACATTTTATATTGTTGTGAAGGACGCTCACCCGAGATATTCATTAACTTGATCAATTGTAATACCCCCCAGTACCGTGTAATTGATTTCACAGGTAAATTGTTTTGTAAACAAACGGAGATTGCGATGCAATCAGTGATTTTTATCGACAAATTTCTACTGGTCCGCCGGACTATCAGCTGACAAAATCTACTGATCCGACGCACATTCTACTGGTCCCGGACCACCGGACCAGCGCTAATTTCGACCCCTGTATATATCCGACAATTTTCCAATTTTATATCACGTACCAGGGGGATAACAGAGTTTTACTGCATGCATGAACTGGTGGCAAAAGTAAAATTAGTCTAAGGTATATTTAGGGGATAAGACTCACTCTTTTATGATGTGTCTTAATTCAGGTGGCACGGTAGTATTTGCATTCCAGAATTTAGGTTGCTCTTTTGTGTACCCTACTTAGGTAAATGTATCTAAACAGTGTGATTGGACAAAAAATACAGTATCAACTGAACATACTTTCCCAAACTGAGGGATGAATCAGGTGTAGAAAAATATGAAATAATTTTACATACAGATGAAAATGAATTTTTGAGAATTTTTTTAAATTTTGTATTCACTGCACCATAAAATACCTAAAAGTACTAGTGGCCTTAGGTTTTTAAAAATAGCAAAAAAAGTAAACGGTCATGATACATATTCAAATTCATTTCTGAATAGTAAAATGAAAGTACTTCAGTTAACTGTGAATGTAGATTTTTTTGCAGTGTTAGAAAGTGGTGAAAATTCTAAAAAGGCTATCATTATCCCTTATGGGCCAGGAAATACTACCGTGCCACCTTAAGGGGGATATATATTTTTACACTAAATCAATAAAGGAACTTTTTTTACCCATGCAATTTGTAAGTTTATCAATAAAAAGTTGATTAAGGGCAACTATGATAAAAACAAGCCTTAAATTCCAGCCCTGAGAGTAAAAATTGCTGATTCAGCAAATTTTGGCTGATGTGTAGGTAATAATGTAAAAATTAACCTAGAAAGTAGAACTTCATTATTTTTATGTAACGTGCAAAATATTTTTAATTATAAATGCTCGCTTTAACTTTTCGCAGTGTCTGACACATGTGCAACCACTGAAATTTGAGACGCGACATTCTTCGGTTGCATGTACATCCTATTATTTTCACAGAAATAAATAAATTGCATAATTTCTTATTTTTTTCAACACAAGTACAGCTATACTAGTTTTCTTGAAGTTTAATTTGTAGTTCAAATGTAAAATGACACCAGAAGGAGCTTTTGGGGAACCAGTAAGTGGTTAAGGGATTCTTACTTAGTCATTTATCTCTCATATTGGTCTGAAAAAGAGATAGAAATAGGGGTTTCTGTACATTAACTAGACATTATTTTTGACAAAGAATGTATTTAGGATGCTATATCAGTAAGATTAAATGGTTTATTCATTTTCCATGCAAATACCATTAGTTGTTAATATTTTCTGACAGTGAAAAGCACAATAAAGGCAAATTGATTATGTAAGGGGACATAATTTAACTTAATGCATACATGAGAAATAGACAAACAGTCAACTTAGAGATGTATTCTAGTACATGTATTGTCAAACAGATTTTGGAATAATAGTTAACTGCAATCTAAAGACTCTTGTTGTATTGCCCTCATAATCTGGAAATGTTTAAAGTAATATAAGGCATGCTGTAAAATGTGGAATAGACTTTAATATCAGTTTTCATGATTTGGTGCTTAAACTGTTTCTTTTGTCAGATTAACCATAAACATACTTGGCAATCCAATAATTCCTCCTGAATCACCATGTTTGACTTCTGTGTTGATTTGAAACATAATATATTTGGGTTTTGTTTACTCCTTAAGTAAAAATGTTAAGATGAAAAAAAAGTGAAAATCTGCCAGATGGGGTAGGGATGTAATGTTTCATTTTTTTTTGTAAGAAATAAGTTCAGACTAATATTCTTTATTGTAATATGTTCCAAAGTAAGAAGTCTATGCATCATAGGTGTCATGACTGGTTTTAAGTTTGTTATGTCTCGGTTAAGGTGGCACGGTAGTATTTGCATTCCAGAATTTAGGTTGCTCTTTTGTGTACCCTACTTAGGTAAATGTATCTAAACAGTGTGATTGGACAAAAAATACAGTATCAACTGAACATACTTTCCCAAACTGAGGGATGAATCAGGTGTAGAAAAATATGAAATAATTTTACATACAGATGAAAATGAATTTTTGAGAATTTTTTTAAATTTTGTATTCACTGCACCATAAAATACCTAAAAGTACTAGTGGCCTTAGGTTTTTAAAAAGAGCAAAAAAAGTAAACGGTCATGATACATATTCAAATTCATTTCTGAATAGTAAAATGAAAGTACTTCAGTTAACTGTGAATGTAGAATTTTTTGCAGTGTTAGAAAGTGGTGAAAATTCTAAAAAGGCTATCATTATCCCTTATGGGCCAGGAAATACTACCGTGCCACCTTCAGTGTTATTTGATTGTTGCTTATAATAACAAAACAAAATACGCGATAAACATTTTGCGAAAGGTAATCTTCCGTAAAGTTTTAATTTTGTAATCCTGAACGAGAATTTTTCAAATTTTCAGAAATCTTAAAGAAAACACTTCATAGTTATGTCTACAATAGAACTTTACAAATAGCTACATTTGATCGATATAGTCGGGCGTTTCATTATGTCCGATTGCACATTGGACTATAATAAATTTTACAGGTTAATAACTTTTGAATGTAAGGGGTTGTTATTTCCAATTCATATAATAATGATATGGAATATCAAAATTCTCAAAAGTTAAATTCCACCTGTCATTGAAACGACATGAAATGCATTTTCCTGATTCAATCATTTGTTACAGCAAGTAGGCGTTTAAACTATCTTAATAGCCATCCAGGGGGTATAATGCTCTTTTGTTTGTAATTCTAAGAACTGATGTGTAAAAACATACCAAGTAATGTAAACATTAAATGTAAGGAAATTTTCCTACGCATAGCAATAAAATTAAATGACACTTTGCTTAATCTTTTGTACAACCGAATTACAAAATATCATGTAAACCGACTGAAATTTAAACCAATGGCTTGTATAGACGTGTTCATGTTAAAATGTCTAGTAAACACTTCAAGTTATTGCAGAATAAATAAATTAGAGAGAGCCATATCAAAGAAAAACAAAAAATTATATCAAAGCTGTAAGATGTCTTATTATGAAAAGTGTTGAATACCAGTTAATCCTTAAACGTTCTGATTTAAAATATATTTAATAACATAATATTCGCAGTAATGTTATGATTGATCAAATGTTGAAATCATTCTCTTTTTGGCATATTTACCTATTATGTCAGGTTTTTGTTTACACACATCGTTAATATAATGGAATGTTATGCGATGACAAACAAGTGAGAGGATAAGCTAGCTATTTCACCAAGTCAGGGGTATCCCAGTTGTTATCCATTCGTTTGAGTTTTTTCAACTTTTGATTTTTGGACCTTCCGTTTAAAATTCGATATTTTTGTTATTTTACTCTTTTCCCTTATTAATTTTAAAGTTAAAATAGTAAATAAGCGATAAATCAAGTTTTCTGATAATTTACAATTTCAAGTTACTTAAAAATAAACAATCATATAAATATTTTATTCGACTCAGTTTATCTCTTTTGCAACTTTTGTATCTTGATTCTCCCCATCTGCCGACTATGGATATATGTTTTCAATTTGAATCAATTTATATCTTAAATTTCAAATAAAATGTGGTAAAATACATTTAAGATCTAAATCTTAAAAATGTAAGTAAAACTGAAAGTAAAAATGGGGACTTAGTTAAATCTGTAGATATTAATTCGCTTCACTATATCAACTTTTAGAACAGACTGTCATATGCCTACATCATTCCTTCGTAAATTTTACGGACACCATTACGAGTTAGTTGACCGTTTTTGAACATCCGTCTCACAGATGATAGCGGATATATATGATACTGATGCCGTAATTACAACCCCGCCCCTTGTTCACGAATGTGACCGAATTAGACTTATAATCTGATTTTCACTAACATGAGCAACATGACGGGTGGCCCATTTGGAGCAGGATCTGCTAACTCTTATATTATGATCCATTCATTTCATAAGAACCATCGAGTGGAATCTGATTGTATAGCTAGCTAAACAGCCACTTGTATAACAGGGGTTTATAGGTCTTTCATATTGACATAAACTTACAGCATAAATTGAGTAAGCAGAAGCGCCTCAAGACAAAACACCGAAAGCTCAATTCACTAATTGCCAACAGTTTTTTTTTATCGCTGCTCAAGAGTGTTGAAAATACGAAATGAGGATAGCCAGGTAAAATGTAAATGAGGTATCTTTGAATAAGAGTTTTTTCATTATTGGATGTAAATAAAGGCAACAACAGTATACCGTTGTTTAAAAGACTTAAATCTAATGAGAGAAAACAAATCTGGGTTATACACAAAAACCGCGTGAAAAACATCAAGTACAAGAGGAAAACAACGAAGTGCACCAAAAAACTTACGACAATGCAATAAACATAGAAACGAACTATAAGATAATATTTGCCATATTCCTAACTGGGTACAGGAGATTTCAAGAAAGAAATAATGGATTGAACCAAGTTTAGTGGCTTATCAAACCTCGCGCTTTATATCAATGTTCAATATACTGCTAAAATGACAACATCACATGACAGGAATACATTTTAAATACAAGAACTATCAGAACAGAGAAAAACTATGGCCGAAGAAAAAGTGAATATCCAAAATTGTCAACAAGAGAGATTTTTCACTGAGGCAGCCCAAAGTGAAATAACTTTTAAGGGTTGACAATTTTGGATATACATCGCTTGTAAGGGACCATAAATGTTTTATTATACCAAACTAACAGTAGAAAGGGCTTTTATACATTAAAAAAACAATTGCCTTACTTTAGTGTTTAGTATCAAACACAAGTCAGAAGCTGACGTTGAAAATACATTTATGTGTTACAATTTTTCGTAAACATGTACAACAAAGGTAGAATATTTTTATAAAATATTGATGGCCCTGAAAAGGACCGTTTACATGAGATATCATCGGCGCTAGATGCATGTCCAAAGCCTTATTTCCTCGTCTCTGGATAGAGTTTCTGTAACGTGAACGTTGCCATTTTGTTTGTTTACGTTTGTGACATCATTTTCATGGGAGATGACTCGTCTACAAATCAAGAAACTTAAAAGGTAAATCGCCGGTGAATATTAGGGTTATTCACCGATGGTGTAAATTCTAATGATTATTCGTCCTTTTTTTTGCAATTGAATGTAAATTATCCGAATTATTCCATGTCACGTGATAACGTGTTTCCCAATAGAATTGTTTGTTTATCATGGTAAGTATGATATAATATGACATGTTTACCACAAATAACAATGAAGACGTAACATAATTCAAAGCAGTATACAAACACAACATGATAGAATTGAGAACTATCCGCCACGCGAATGTATCAACGCCACATAAAGTGGCGTCACTGGTGAATTTCTATAAATTGGATATAAATCAAGATTAGATTTGTAATTAAGTTATTTGATGTATTTTGTAACAACTACAAGCATATCAATACAGAATTGTGTCAGTACTTATATAATAATCAGGATATCCGTATTTTAATACACTTTTTTATTCTTTAAACAATATGCATTTAAATGTTTGTAAATATTTTGTAGCATATCTGCTGTAATATTTTATATCTGTAATCCTTATCCAGAAGCTTTCAAATTCTCAATTATCTACTATATGTCATTAAAAAAACACATCATATTTTTTTTTTACAATAATAGATTTCAATCTCAAATATGAAATATATCTACAGATGGTTGATTTAATCGAGCGTTTGATTTTGTCTGTTTAGTTCAGTATTTTTGTGATTTTTCTTTTTACAACCTTTTATTTCAAACGACACATGAAATGAATTTTTTTCTGCCCAACTTCATTGGTTCGTATAAACAAGTAGGCGTATTAGAAAAGATATCTAAGGGATGACATATCCTTTTGTTTGTATTTTTTAGAAGTGATTACAAAAAAGCGTGCCTTATATATGTTGACACTAAGTGTTATGAAATTATCCCACGCATTGCAATTAACTTGACTGACTAAATGTCAACCAATGGCATTGTATAGACGTGTTGATGTGAACTGTAGTGCATGATCAAACCTCCTTACAATATTTATCAAATTATAAATTTACGAAGTAATGGATCAAAACTACATCAACTGACTGAGTCAATTTGATGACGTTATGATTAGTAAATGTATTTGTTATTTCAAAAATGTTAAAAGCCTTTTCTTACCACATTTGAATAGAATATAATACGATGAATCAAAGTTTTTTAATCAATTGATCATATTTACAATTAACTTAGACATAAACACGCAAAGCTATATAACTATTTTACTCGATGCTGTTCTAAACAATTTTTCCTAGTACTTTTTTACAAATTTCGTATCAAGTTTCTCCTGATCTGCCGTATATGTATAAATGAAGGCAATAGTGATCTATCGCTGTTCAATAGCCTTAAATCGATTTACTTAAACAAATCATGGTTACAAACCATAATTGAGGGAAATACATCAATTCTAAAATGAAACAAAAACCGACAGAAAAACTGAAACACCGAACCCCCCCCCCCAAAAAAAAAAAAAACCAACCAAAACAACCGCCAACATCCATTAAAACGGAAAACGGACTATGTGATAACAACTGCCGTATTGCTGACTTGGTACACGACATTTTAAGAACAAAATATGGATTGAACCTGGTTTTATGGCTAGTAAAATATCCCACTTAATATATGGAAATGTTAAAATACGATAAAATGACAACATTACATGACAAGAACACAGTACAAATAAATGCAAGAACATACAAGACCGAGAATATAAATAATGTTGATAGTACATTTCAACACGTTAACCGCAGAATAACAACTAACGCCTAAAATTCATGTACCACAGAACACAAATACAGCAGGTTATCTCTACAATATTAATTAAAAATTTTAAATATGAAACACATCTACAGATAGTTGATGTAGTCGAGCGTTTCATTTTGTCTGTTTTTAAGGACTTCAAATTTTTCAAAATTGACATGGGAGTTCAATATTTCCGTGAATCCTTTTTTATATGGTTAATACATTTTGGATGCATAATATTGCTGTTTTCAATTCACGTAGTAATAATAATGAAAAAAATAATATTCTTATCATTTGTAAAAATGCCAACAATTTTTTTCAACGTCATGGAATGCAATTTTCTAAGTAACTTCAATGATTCGTATAAACAAGTAGGCGTATTGGAAAAGGTATCAATATCTTTTATTAAAAAAAACGTGCCTAGTTATGTGGAAACTAAGTGTTATGAATGTTTTCAACGCAAAGCAATTAAATTGACTGACACATTGAAAAAGTCTTTATCCTATCACTATATAGTATTTACACAGACCATAAATCAACCAATGGTATTGTATAGACGTGTTCAAATGAATTGTTGTGCATATGCAAACCTCCTTACAAAATAAAGGCAACAGTAGTATACCGCTGTTCAAAACTCATAAATCCATGGACAAAAAACAAAATCGGGGTAACAAACTAAAACCGAGGGAAACGCATTAAATATAAGAGGAGAACAACGACACAACACCGAAACGCAACACACACAGAAACGGACCAAGCAACAGACAAAACACCACGAGAATAACAAATATAACATGAAAACCAAATACATGAATTTGGGATAGACAAGTACCGTGCCACGTCTTATCTCAAAAATAAGAGAAAACACAAACGACTCAACGTTAAAATGCAACACACACAGAAACCAACAATATTATAACAATGGCCATCTTCCTGACTTGGTACAGGACACTTTTAAAAGGGAATAAAAGTGGTGGGTTGAACCTGGTTTTATGGCATGCCAAACCTCGCACTTTAATGGCAAAGTTAAATATAACATTGAAATGACAACATAATATTACAGGACTACAATACAAATAAATAGGAGAACATATTAGACAAAGAAAAACATGATTAATAGATAACAAAAAGCATCAGGTTTAAAATTCAATACGCCAAAAACGCGTCTTGTCCACACAAGACTCACTAGTGACGCCCAGATATAAAAGATCGAAAGTGAAAAAAGTACAAAGTTGTACAGCACTGAAGATCAAAAGTTGAAAAGGTTTTGCCAAATACGGCATTGTTTGTATGCCCGGGATAAGAACATTCTTATTATATAGAACAATTCATGCTATTGCAAACAGTAAATTTTAACAAATGAATATGAAAGAGATATACATAATGAAACTGAAGTATTAACTAATTACAGAAAACTAAACCCGAATACATAACGCCCAGATATAAAAGATCGAAAGTGAAAAAAGTACAAAGTCGTACAGCACTGAAGATCAAAAGTTGAAAAGGTTTTGCCAAATACGGCATTGTTTTTATAATAAGCATATCAAGTTTTGCTGAATAAATTATAAATTAACGAAGTAATGAATCGAGACAGCTGTTAGATGTCCAGATATGATAGTTACCTTGCATACAAATAGTCTGTTTTGACGTGCTGACAGAGAATATATTTGTTGATGTTATTCTTAGTGAAAATCAATCTCTCACTTAAGTCGAAATAGTATTTTTTTATCAAGTTATTATATTTATAATGTCATAGACACACATGTGACTAATTTACCCAGATTTTGTATCTGAACAGTTTTTTCCTACTGCAAATTTCGTTTGAGTGTCTCCCCCACCTACCTTTGTATAATAAAACACGATGATAGCATCAGTGGAACCATTGTGAGGCAAACCATACATCGTATCGCTATTTGACCGGCATCTACAGGATATTACAATCTCTCTCATGAACTTTAAAATGATCGACAGAGTAGTTCAAAAGTGATCTGTATAGTCGAGGAAAGATTCGTAAAATCTCTTGCGAAGATGGGTTATATATATATCCTCATCATTTCTGTATACAATCGTAGATATAGTTCTTATATTTTGAAATTTATTCCGTTGACCCATATTTGGTCAATCCTGAATAAAACTGGGTCTTTTCTGTTCGCTTGTTGACATAATAAAACACATGTGATGTGATTGGTAGTAGCAAAGCAATCCACAAACACCAAAAGACAACAACCAAAAACACATTACAAACACCAAAAGACAACTATGATCAGAACTACAGGTCACTGAATGTACTCCATCAACGGGCAGAATCCATACCGTTATAAAGCTACAAAACACCATGATGTGACAAAATGAGAAACACTAACAGGGCTAACAGTCTGATTTAAATTACCCAAAAAGAAGAATAAACAAATAAGTCTAAAAACAACCAACGACATCCTCGAACCTATGACATCAACGAGGCAATGACATCCACGAAATTAAAGGTTCCTTGGTTTGGACAGGCACATAGTTCAATTTCAACTTATATTTAAACCATTTTTTACAGACGGAAATTCTAATTGTAGTAAAATTTATTGCAACTTATATTTACCCCTTTCCACTTTGCGGGTGCGAGTGTTGCCTTGTAGCGGCATTAACCTGCTCTTTTTTCAAAATCTACAAGGCTCTCTTTTAACACGGGTCATTTCATTTATCGTCCCCTCAAGACCATACTTGCAAATGGTGTCAAGGGAGAGTCGAAAATTCAGTCCCTTCAATTTTCATCCCGGAGCGGGTATCGAACCAGGAACCTTTGTGCTAGTAGTCCGATGCACTAACCACTACACCACGGCTCTCTAATTGTATTGTATACAGACGCTATAAATAGTCAGAGAAATATAAGCATAGACAGGATGAATGAACGAAAAGTATTAACACCTATATATAAATATATGTTTAGTTATGTACTAATTAAAGGCAACAGTAACGGTAGCCATTTAGTGACAGACTTTTCTTTTTGAATTTTCCTCGGAACTCAGTACTTTTTGTGATTTCATTTCATACCGCTGTTTAGAAGTCATACATCGATTGAGTGAAGGCAATTCTGGATATTAAACCAAAACTGAAGGAAACACATCAACTATAAGAGGAAAACAGCGGACCATCAGAAATACCCAACAATTATAAACACAATCAAACAACATTGAAAAAAAATTAACTGGAACACTTAACATATACAATAAGCTTATGTAGATATTTATACTTATACGAGCCATATACACAACATCATAGGTGCAATATCCCTTTTAATTTTAACATTAAGTTCGTTTACCGAATTGCCGACACCAAATAGTATGTGATGAGAATTATATTTCCACCATTTGTTTTCAACTCTTTCGATCCGATTGAATATACACCAATTGTTTGATCATATACAAGAAAGCAAAAAGCAAATGCATTTTGAATCTGATACATGCAGCTAAGTAGATATCTTAACATGGACTATATGCACTGAGTGATATCTTAACATGGACTATACGCACTGAGTGATATCTTAACATGGACTATATGCACTGAGTGATATCTTAACATGAACTATATGCACTGAGTGATATCTTAACATGGACTATATGCACTGAGTGATATCTTAACATGGACTATATGCACTGAATGATATCTTAACATGGACTATATTAACATGGACTATATGCACGGAGTGATATCTTAACATGGACTATATGCACTGAGTGATATCTTAACATGGACTATATGCACTGAGTGATATCTTAACATGGAATATATGCACTGAGTGATATCTTAACATGGACTATATGCACTGAGTGATATCTCACCATGGACTATATGCACTGAGTGATATCTTACCATGGACTATATGCACTGAGTGATATCTTAACATGGACTATATGCACTGAGTGATATCTAAACATGGACTATATGCACTGAGTGATATCTTAACATGGACTATATGCACTGAGTGATATCTTAACATGGACTATATGCACTGAGTGATATCTTAACATGGACTATATGCACTGAGTGATTTCTTAACATGGACTATATGCACTGAGTGATATCTTAACATGGACTATATGCACTGAGTGACATATACAATAAGCTTATGTTGATATTTATACTTATACGAGCCATATACACAACATCATAGGTGCAATATCCCTTTTTATTTTAACATTAAGTTCGTTTACCGAATTGCCGACACCAAATAGTATGTGATGAAAATTATATTTCCAACATTTGTTTTCAAGTCTTTCGACCCGATTGAATATACACCAATTGTTTGATCATATACAAGAAAGCAAAAAGCAAATGCATTTGGAATCTGATAAATGCAGCAACGTAGATATCTTAAAATGGACTAAATGCATTGAGTGAGTTATGAGGTAAACGTCAATGAGACAAACAATCCAATTGAAATTAAATCCTGTTATTATTCTCTTCCTGATATTTTATGCGTTAACTTAATAATAAAAATAAATGATAAAATTTGAATTAGATTTTGTGTATTTTTTCAGAGCTTATCTCTGCGCTTTTCGTTTTAATGTAAGTGTTTCTGTATTCAATTTAAACTCTTCTCTGCTCTTCTCTTTTCAGGACATTCTACAAAGTTCTTCGGAAGACACCCATCGATTGTTGATAGGTATTCCGTATCAACTTCATAAATAATGCACGATGGTTTAAAATTCATTTTATTGGTACTAACATTGTAAAAAAATGCATGTACCAGGTCAGGAATATGACAGCTGTTATCCATTCGTTTGATGTGTTTTGAGCGTTGGATTTTGCCATTTGTTTATGGAATTTCAGTTTTGAATTTTCTTCTAAGTTAGTTTTTTTTTGTTATTTTACTTTTCTGATTATTTCCGTTTTGAATTTTCTTCGGAGTTTCGATATTATTGTTGTTTTACTTTTTACAGGTGATGTTATCAGATCTCTCACGTAAAACGTTATTTTTACGACGTCGAACCGTGACATTTCTGAAAAAGATGCAGATTTGTAATATTCAAATTGATTCAAACTGAAAACGAGGGCATGGATCCTTTTTTTTTTAAAGTGACATTTTGCTTGATTATGTTTGAAGATTTTTGGTGCCAATTTTTATGAAAAACTACCGAGTCTTTTTATTAAAGTCATAAAAAATGTGATTAAAACACATTATTCCCAAAGCATGGCATGGTATACAAATAAAACACACTTCTGAAGAGTTGATATTCCGTTCATCATGTTTTTACAAAGATCCGTTTACGTTTATCTTATGAAACATAAAAGTTAGATATTTCTTTCCTAATATAGAAATGTCTAAAAAACCTAATTCAAAGTAAATGTTTACAATTTCGACCCAATTCATTTATCACAGTAGCATATGAAGGTATGTTTCGTTAAATAAAGGCAACAGTAGTATACCACTGTTCAAAACTCATAAATCCAGGGACAAAAAACAAAATCGGGGTAACAAACTAAAACCGAGGGGAACGCATTAAATATAAGAGGAGAACAACGACATAACACCGAAACGTAACACACACAGAAACGGACCAAGCATCAGACAAAACACCACGAGAATAACAAATATAACATGAAAACCAAATACATGAATTAGGGATAGACAAGTACCGTGCCACGTCTGATCTCAATATCTCAAAAATAAGAGAAAACACAAACGAATCAACGTTAAAATGCAACACACACAGAAACGAACAATAATATAACAATGGCCATCTTCCTGACTTGGTACAGGACACTTTTAAAGGGGAATAAAAGTGGTGGGTTGAACCTGGTTTTGTGGCATGCCAAACCTCGCACTTTAATGGCAAAGTTAAATATAACATTGAAATGACAACATAATATTACAGGACTACAATACAAATAAATAGGAGAACATATTAGACAAAGAAAAACATGATTAATAGATAACAAAAAGCATCAGGTTTAAAATTCAATACGCCAAAAACGCGACTTGTCCACACAGGACTTACAAGTGACGCCCAGATATAAAAGATCGAAAGAGAAAAAAGTACAAAGTTGTACAGCACTGGAGATAAAAAGTTGAAAAGGTTTCGCCAAATACGGCATTGTTTTTATGCCCGGGATAAGAACATTCTTATTATATAGAACAATTCATGCTATTGCAAACAGTAAATTTTATCAAATGAATATGAAAGAGATATACATAAAAAAACTGAAGTATTAACTAATTACAGAAAACTAAACCCGAATACATAACGCCCAGATATAAGCTAGATTCACACTACCGGTCAGATCAACTCGATGCTCTCGATTGTCCAAATTTCCACGACCAAGCTCAACCAAATTCTTTATCGGGCATGTTTACGACTTCTACCGCCATCCGACTGTACACAACCTTAAGTCGACCATTCACGACTCCTTAATGACTCCATCACGACAACAAAATGAATACTTATTCGATAAATCCGATCAGTTCACGATCTTTACACGATCTTTACTCGACTAGTTAGACCAAATCAACTACTCACAATCTCAGCGTGATCTCAACCAGACCAGATCGACCTGATCGTATATGGGTCGTAGGGATAATCGGAAATTGGTCGGGTATACACATTTTTAGAATAAAAACGTCCGATTTTTTTATTCCCTACCGGTGACCTATGGACACATACTCCGTTTATTTGGTTATATCCAGTAGAAGGTCCGAGCAAAATCATACATTTAAAATATCTACATAGAAATAAAGCAGTTGGATTTGTGGGCAAGGTGGTAAGAGCTCAGATAGACAGGTTAATAACTGTAACGGAGCTTGTAGAGTGCATAGAAGACGAAGAAGATGGTTTAGACATCAACATGCGCCGATAATCTAGGTGAGGCAGTGGCTGACACGACGACCACTGTGTGGGCAGTCTGAGAGACTAGCACTAACTCAATAAAGAGGAACCCAATGCTTATAAAAACTTCCTCATAGTGGACACTGATATGTAATGGTAGTTTTATTGATCTTTTTTGGAAATGACAACACAAAATGAGATTCGTCACTGGATTAGTACTTATGTTAGATAGCAATATACATAAACTTTACCATCCCCATTTCCTTGCTTGCTTACAAATAAAAGCGTACTGTTTGTCAAATATATGTGCAAAAGTATGTAATCAGTATTTTTTTTCATAGATTTAATATCCAGTAGTTGAATGGTTAAAGATCTTTATTTTCTTTTTGTTGTATGGCAACAACCTGTATGTATTTGCCAAAAAAAAATAGCAAAAAAGAGGGCAAAGATGTCACATATTTTCCCCAAATTTTACCCAAAGAAGAATTTCAATGGAGTGATACCTTTTCTAAAACAGTTCACAACTTTACATATTTCTATCAAGAGATCAAGAGTGCATTTCTTTCGAACCAACGTTTGTTAAACGTTGTGTGCCGTTTGTTATAGTTTGTTAAACGTAATAAAAGTAGAAACAAATGTATCGTTTGGTTAGAGGGGATTGAAATTTAGAGTAATTTTAGACAATGTTTTGAGTTATGACAAGCAAGAACACGTTCAGATAATTGATTTAATGTTATTTTTAGAAAGAAATGCATCGTTTGAACTTACAAACGACGAACGACAAACTGTAGACCCATTTGCAGCGAGTGTATAGTTTGTCAAAGTTTATGTAAAATTGCAAAAGTATGTTAGAAACAAATGATCAAAACTTGTGCGCGCTGAACAGTTTGTATTGTTACTGTTAGAAAGAAATTCGCACCAAATAAAAAAAATATTTGTTTTTCGTCTAATTACGTCAAAAAGTTCGAATGAAAAAAAAATTGACTATAAGGTGACCTATAGTTGTTATTGATAATTTCTTTGTCATTTGGTGTTCCGTGAAGAGCTGTCTCATGGGCAATTATACTACATCTTCTTTTTTATGCTACAAACATTTCTGGACAAACGGAAAATACGGACAGACAAAACAGAAAATAGCACATAAAACAGGTAAAATATAATCTTGAAATTCTTATAAACCAACTTTGAAAAATAACTTAGTCATCAGCAGTCTAACAATGAATATTATTGCACAATTACTTTAATATTTGAAAAATCTGCCAGTGCCAAAATTGCAGGATTTTTTCCCTGCCGGAACATCTGAGATCATACCAGGTTTTGTTGGGTCACGTGTTTTCTATGTTATGTGGACTGCTGTTTGTCCTCTCGCCGGTTACCGTTTTCCGCTATGGCTGTGTCGGTTTGTTTTCGACCTCTGATTATTGATTGTTCCTTTAGTGTCTTTTGTCTCTCTTTTAAAATGTTACCTCTCCTTGCAAAAATAAAGACACGTACTGTACATGGAGGATTTTTTGTACAGTTAAAAATAATGTTGCCAATATATGTTAGCGAAAGCAGAGTTATGAGAGTTAATCAAATCTGCACGTACTTTAGAGAATCGTGAATCAGTCATTTGTCCTCGTGTATGGCCGAGTAGAGATCGAAGAGTGGTCGAATGTGGTTGCGAAGGTGATCTAATCGGCAGTGTGAACCTAGCTTTACCTATTTGAATTGACTGGGTGAATATTAGCTTGTATGCAAAGTTTGGAACAAAATCACAGTGGGTCAAAATGTATCGTATGCACTAAATAGTAAGTCTTTTTCTATTCAATCCTTGATTTACGTTTATCTAATAAAATTTATTTTTCTATTTGTAGGCTTTTATTTGCCCTCACTTCTTGATGTAGGTTTGTTCTTTATTTAGGCTTTGATCTAATTTTCTTTTTAAAACGTCAGTTTTTCTTTATTCAAACTTTGTTCCACTTTTCTCCGTTTAAACGAAAATATATAGGGTTTATATTTTCGTTTGTCAAACTACATAATGATATGTTTCGTCTCCGAGGGTATCACCAGCCAAGTAGTCAGCACTTCGGTGTTGACATGAATATCAATAACATGGTCATTTTTATAAATTTCCTGTTAGAAAACTTTAAATTTTTCGAAAAAATAAGGATTTTCTTATCCCAGGAATAAATTACCTTAGCCGTATTTGGCACAACTTTTCTTTTTATATTTTGAGTCCTCAATGCTCTTCAACTTTGTACTTGTTTGGCTTTATAACTATTTTTATCTGAGCGTCACTGATGATCCTTATGTAGACGAAACGCGCTTCTGGCGTATTAAATTATAATCCTCGTACCTTTGATAACTATTGCTATAATTTAACGCATTTAAAAGATGAAAGTAATTGTTTGATATTGTATTAACATATAATATCATACCTGTGTAATAATCGAACGAACTGATTAATATAAAAAATTATATTAATACTCTCACATAATTTTATTTTCAGGAATAAAGCATGAAACCGGAGAATGAAGTAAGGCGTATACCAGCCGCCCCTTCCACATGGCCACCACTTTCCTTGTGTTGAGTGATTACAACATCTCGAGCTATCAGACGAATGATAATAATAATGAATGTTTCCGCCCTGAAGATCATGTGTGTAAGGAGGAGCATCAACCACTGCATCAGTAATGTTCACATTGTTTACCTTCAGGTAGATGTATGCCCCTTGGGGGTGATAAACCACCTCTCTCTCCTATATAAAACGTCAGCAAGTACATTCCGCTCTCTGGGCAAATAAAAGCCCCAGTGTTTAAGTTGTATCCACCACCTACATTGGTGATAATTTAAAAAAGTAATCACAAATGTCATATCATAGCCAGCTGGTTGATTGTTAACTAATAAGTTCCTTAAAAGAGGGGCAAAATATACCAGATGGACAGTCAAAATCATAGATAGAAAATTAACTGACAATGCCAAGGCTAAAAAGGTAAAAGACAAACAGACAAATAATAGTACACATGAAACAACATAGACAACTAAAGCAACACGAACCCCACCAAAAACTAGGGGTGATCTTAGGTGCTCCGGAAGGGTAAGCAGATCCTGCTCTGCATATGGCACCCGTCTGGTTGATTATGTTGTTACAAACCTTAAATTAGAAGTATAATAGTTATTATCTATCAGTTGTTCAATACTGCTGCAGAGATCTCGGCTTTATGTGTGTAAATAACCAAAAAATTGTTATGATATTCCTTCAATTGTTTTCATCAAAATTTTGAATAACTTATATTGCTTCTCAATGTCTTTATTTATGTCTTAGCCTTTGTAAGCGGCAGCGTCTAGAAATGTTGATAGATTAACCTGAAAGATAAATTTTCTTGTTTTTAAAAGGGACATGAAGAAAGGGCCGAATATATATACAACTTGCAGCTATGTTTTTTATTGTTTAAATCTTTCATACAAACCTTATTGTACTTTAAAACTTCCGGCGTACCAAGATCTAAGTCATGGTCAAGATAAACACTGAATGCTATACCACTACCTACCAAAATAAATAGATAGTAAAATAAGCACATCAAAATCAACAATTGTGTTGATATTTATGACAGACAATTAAATTTTAACACGCACATGAAATTCATGAATGTTGCATCAATCCATTACAGAAACGCACAACAAGTAAATCAAACTTCAGACAGCAAAGGTATAGTGCTTTTTATTGGTTTCTTCATCTGAATAATCTATATAAATAAAACACTCCTATCTTATTGCAGGAATGAGACGGAACATATCATAACACTGGTTTGAGCAAAATGTTTTCTAGGTAAGCAGATGTAAGGTACTTCAAACACTTAGATTGTGACTCATCAAATGTAACGTGTCACTGGAGTAACTACACATAACAGAAATTGCTTGCTCGATCATAAAAAAAAAGTACAGATCTTTTCTAAAGTTTTCTAAATAAAATGTCTGTACATATTTTGTTACCATGGTGTTGTTTCTTTTTTAGTCAACGGATAAACAGTTTTGGAAATATAAACATTAACTGTTCAATGTTTTTTTAGTGTGGTTCGTGTCCATTTATTATCGACATAAACTAAATTAAGCGTTTAATTGTGTCCTTTCCTTGTGCGTATTGTGATTTTTGTCTTTTGTTTGGGCACTTTTACCATGGTACAGTCTGTGGAACCTGATGTTTTTTAATAGATACCTCATCTTGGACAACCTTTATACTTAATCGTTTTGTTTCATACCCAAAGTGTAATGAAACATACCTTGAAGTTGTCTTCTGTTCAAATTGTTCCTCACAATTGTAGATTGATTATTCACACCTTTGATTTCTGCCTTTGATTTCAACTTTGTTTGGCGTGTTTAAGTTAGGTTGATATTCCTGAATAGACTCTTCATTGATTGAACTACTTCCATAATATAGATTTTTAAGTTTCGCTATCTCATTGGCTTGATCCTTTATTGTTTTCTCTTGACTCAAGACATCATATTCATAAAGGCTGAAATGAAATAATCTTATATCCATCACAGTCGTAACATATTTACAAACATTCACAAAATATAAGATCGTTAAAAAGTAAAATCACAAAAATACTGAACTTAGAGGAAGATCAATTGGGAAAGTCCATAATCACATGGCAAAATCAAATAACAAAACGCATCAAAAACGAATAAGCCATGGGTCTATATACGTATGTTAATTCCACAAATGTAGATCCAAGTATTTACTAATACTAAAAAGAAAATCAAAAGATACTAAAGTGACATTTAAACTCATAAGTCGTAACAAGTTGATCATGCTCTAACAAAACATAAAGGACCAAAAGACAAAAAAGCAGTACACAAATCACAGATATCTAAAGAGTGAGCAACACAAACCACACTAAAAAAAACACATTAAACAATGAATCTTATTGTGTTCTACACTGCTGTCATTGTCTTTTTAATTTGCCATTTGTTTTATTGATAAGTATGTGGGGTAAAATTAGAGACATGTTTTCTCTTTGTCAATCGGTGTTATGTAATCAAAACATCAAAATTAGTTTTGTAAAAAAAATTTAACTTTCGTTCTCCTTACAATAAAATCATTACATTTTTTTCTAATTTTCTAATGTTTGTTGTTTTATATGAAGTGATTTTGTCTCAGGATAGAGTTGTCTAGTTGACACTCTTCCTATTTTTTTATTACTACCTGTAACGTCTATGTTATATACGCACCAACGTTTTATTACTGATTTTATATTGTGTCACAGATCAAACCTGTTCGTGTATGTCTTTTTATAGGGTTCAGCCATTTCAATTGAAATTGCATAATGTGTCCTTTTATAAAGTGATGTTACACTACCATTTTCGTATAGGGTGAAGGTTGTCGCATGTTAAAACGTCGAAACTTGATGCATTTTTATCCATCTCTACCAAGTCAGTAGCTGTTGTTCAATGGTTGCCGTTGTTTTTTTTTTTTGTGTGGGTCATTGGTATTTCTCGTTTCCTGTTTTTATATAGATTAGACCGGTAGATTCCCGTTTAAAGTGTTTACAAGAGGCCTTGTTTAACATTCTGTTCGGTATGAGCGACGTCTCCGTATTGAAAGCCGTACTGTGACCTATAATTGTGCCTTTATTTACATTTGACTTGGATGGAGAGTTGTCTATTCTTCTTATGGTTTTGAACTGGTTATGTGCTCCGTATCAATCGATCTATTGAATTAAGCAATTCGCAACTGATTTTTAGTTTGTTCTTTAGTTGTAGTGCTACAAATCTTATTCAGGTTATGGGGTGATTGAGCAATCATAAGTCCCCCCTTTCCCACCCACACAAACACACATACATTATCCCAAGTCAGAAACCTGAAATGCAGCGGTTGTAGTTGGTTAATGTTGGTATATTTGTTTTTCCTTACAATTGCTTTTTATAAATAAGCCCGTTAGTTTTCTCGTTTGAATTGTTCTACAATTTTTATGTTATGGTGTTTAAGCTGACTATACGGTTCTGTGTTTTATCATTATTGATCACTGTACGATGACTTTAGATTTTAATTTTTTTATATCCACATCAGTTGAACTCTGGTTGATAGTTGTATCACTGCTTATCATATCACATCATCTTAACGTTATGTATAAGTGAAAAATATTGAATAACTACCTTTGTCTTTTTTGAATATCTGTGATCATTTGTCTTAATTCAGAAATCACATCATTTTCATCGATATCACCAGCCTCTATTGTTACAATTGAAAATAGATAGCATATGGTAAAAGCAAAAATAATACGAGCACTGACCGACATTTCTATGTATGTCTTATCTCAATGGTTGAATATCAACATATATATAATACAATGTACAATAATCAAATAGATCTTTACCAGTGATCGAACTCGTACCCTAAAAAGATGGACGGTGATCAGTCATTAATGAATCAAATGATCAGATATAAGCTAATGTTTTACTCTATGTTATATTAAAATCACCAATACTCTGTTTTAAAGTTCCTTTAATTAAACGAACACCGTCACGGGTTGGTGAACCGTCTTTTGATATTGTGGACGACACGAAGTTAAGGAAAGCATGAATATTTAAACTTTTCATATCAATGACCCTGATAGCACTATTAAATAATCAATATGCAATTTAAATCAGCACTTTTGGGATAAATATTCACATTTGGGAATACCGAGAACTTGACAATACATTCTTTCTTTTCATTCTGAAGAAAAGGTGTTCCTTTCATATTTGGTCTATTGATGATATATAAGAACATCCTGCCGTTTAGAATTATATTTTCTAGGAAATCAGATACGGCATGTGTATATAAACGGCACTTTGATAATAACTAAATACGAAGCTTATCCTTGTATCTGTTAACATCGAACGTAAGTATTTGAATTAATTTATTCGTCATTATAATTTATTTGTATACCTCTTTTTGGTGAATTTTATTTTCCTTATTCTATTTACCAGTTGTATTATATAGTAAGCCGCCTGGTATCTTTGATAAATTGTTACAACCACTAGGTCATGTGAATTATATTGCTACTGGAACTTTCTTTCCCGAGGATACAACCAGATAAGAAGTCAGTGAGCTGATGTCTCCATGCAAGATTATACTCATTTTTAATAAATATACCTCGTGTAAAACATTGAAAACATTTCTACACCCAGGCATGCTCGTACATAGCTTTTTTGAATGTTTGGATCATAATGCTTTTTAACATCTTAAAAACTTAGCTCTTTAAATGTTTTGTTTATTCGTGCACCATTGATGGGTCTTTTATAGGCGACAGTTGCCTTGAGTTTAAGATTATAAGCCGTGCATCTTTGATGTTTATATTTTTATCATTATATGCAAGAAAATCCTTTCCGTTCAGATATTTAAGTACTGTCTAACAGAAATCATTTGAGCAAGATTACCAACAAAGGCCACATTAGATTTATACAAAAAAAAACTTATCATACCACATCTTCTTTTTTATATTTACGGCATATTCTAGTTAACTCAATTTACAGAAATCTGTCTTACCTTAGTCGAGGGTCTTGTCTTTGCTCGAAAAATGTGAAAAATATGAAATCCAGGATTAAAATGTTGTGAGGAGATAAATTGTTTCCAAAACAAGAAATTGCTTTGATGCAAAAGCAACGATCTAAGTCTGATGAAAACAGACTTATTGTCGTATTGTCTAATGGAAAAAAAACATGTCATATGCCTTGAAATATCGATGCCAGAAACTTCCAAAATAAAGGATAACATCAGCCTTTACTTGCCCAAATCGTATCAGTTACGCACGCATATCTGTCAGAATGAGAAAAAAAAAAAAAGAACGAGAATATTGTTAATTCAATCCAATTAAAGGATCCGTTTCCTAACGTAAAAATATTAAGTCCCCTCTATCAAAACATTTGTTTTACATGCACAAGTATAAAAATTGTGGTTTTTATCCGACGCAGTCATAGATTTGAACGTTGCTTTCAATTTAGACAAGCACATATATAGTATTGATTAATTAGTAGTTTTTACGATGTATAACTGTAATAGGGGTCTTTGTGGATCGAATGATTTACCTTGTTTCAATTTCAATGTTGACATTCTTTCCTTTTTATAACTGAACACGCCTTAGCAATGCATAACCAATCTCTAGCTAAGTAGTTAGATTGAAGTTCACATGAATACGGATTACATGAGATAGAAACTTGAAATTAAAGAAACAACAGTCACGGCTTCCTCCGCCTCATTTTAGATCTATACCTCGAAACCAGGTTTAATCCACCCTTTTATATATAAGAAAATACCTGTACCAATTCATGGGTATGACAGTTGTGTTTTATTATATGATTTTGCCATTTGATTAGGGATTATTTTTTATAATATTCCGCGGAGTTCATTTTTTTTTCTTTACTGTTTAGTTATACTATTTATCCCTATTTATAACATTTTTACCTATAGTGTCTACTTGTTTTGTTCACGCATCGTTATCAATATTATAAAATTTGATGTGACTGTCATACAGGTGAGAGCATTAGTGCTATAATACCAATTTCAATCCACCATATTCTACATTTGAAAATGCCTTTACCAAATAAAGGCAACAGTAGTATACCGGTGTTCAAAATTCATAAATCGATTGAGTCAGGAATAGGACAGTTTTTGTCCATTCGTTTGATGTGTTTATCATTTGATTTTGCCGTTGAATGAGGGATATTTTTTTTGAATTTTCCGCGGAATTCAGTATTCCTGTGATTTAACTTTTTAGCAGCCAATAAAAAGGAAAAGATGTGGTATGATTACCAATGAGACAATTCTCCATAAGAGACCAATATGGTTCAATTTTGTAAAAAAAAAGCTACGAAACATTGATGATGAATTATGCACTTGCAAGTGAATAATTCGACCTTATTAAATCCGTATTCACGTGAACCCCAATTTAACCTCTTCTATAGAAGTAGATACCGCAGAAGTGGATACCGCAGAAGTGGATACCGCATGCATTGTGCGTGTTCAATTATTTAAAGGAAAAAAATGTTACATTGAAGGTAAAAAAAGGTAAATCACTTAATTGACTGATTAAACTTTAAATGCTCTTCAACTTTGTACTTGTTTGGCTTTACAAATATTCTGATATGAGCGTCACTGATGAGTCTTATGTAGACGAAACGCGCGTCTGGCGTACTAAATTATAATCCTGGTACCTTTGATAAATAAATCCAAAAAAAAAATCATTCTTATACAGGATTTAAACGATAATGTTAACATATATTTGAAATCTATAATCTGAAATTAAACAGAAATAAACAAATCCAAGTGGACGAGTCTGATATCTATTTATAACTATATTTATGTTCATATCGCTTATATGGCAATCGGTGACCTTGGGTGATCAACTCGACGGTTAATAAAATGGTGTGTAGACTAAAATACGCACGAAACGAAGCTTCATTATATCGATCCCATGCCCGGTATATTTTTTATTTCATACTTTGTATGATTTGGATAAATGTTTTTCATTGTTATAAATCAAATATGAGAATTTGATTCAAATCAGTGAACATGAAAGCATGTTATGAAAGTTATCTTCTCACATTTTATCATAAAATTATATGGCGTAGTTTTTTTTTTATCACAGAAAATTGGTTATTCCATGCATTATCTATACAAAAAGTTACAATTTTGTAGAACCTGTAGCGTGAAAAAAATCCGCTGACCCATACTTTTTATTATAATTATCTTTAGCAACAACCAAACAAAAATGGCATATAAATACGATATACACATAGTAAACAAGTAATATTCTATGAAAGAATTATTTTAAAATAA
The DNA here is from genome assembly GCA_037788925.1 of Mytilus galloprovincialis. Lineage (NCBI taxonomy): Eukaryota > Metazoa > Mollusca > Bivalvia > Mytilida > Mytilidae > Mytilus > Mytilus galloprovincialis. The sequence goes on along the minus strand of JAWDJN010000027.1, from coordinate 1,087,014 downwards.
AGAATACGGTTTTTGAGAAAATATTTTTGTCAAATATAGGTAATCAACTTTAATCCAGAAATGACAAAGTTGGCATATACACTATTAAGTATGTTTGTTCTATATTATGTTCAACTCTAAAATATTGGTCCATCGATACAATAGTAATGATAAGACAGGAAAGTGATTTATAATGTATTCGTTATTTTCGTTATCGCATCACTCTAGCAATCTAAATAGATAATCCTATTTTGTATTCAAAACTACTTTAAACAGTATGCATTTTAACACATTACGAATTTAAGAATAAAGGATGATTGTAATATGAATACTGTTTCTTTAACAGAGAAAATTGTATTAAGTTTTTTTATAAGTGAATAATGCAGCTTTTATAATAATAAAGAATAAATCAAATCACAGAGTATCATTTTGCAACACACAGCATGCATTTGATTGTAATTTTGTGTAAACCTAATCGGCAATCTTTCAAATTATTGTATTTATGCAATATAAAAAAAAATCCCACCATGGCTTTTTCTCATAAATTTCAGCATCAAAACATTTACACGATTAATGTTTTATGAATTCAATTGATAGATATATTTGATTTAAATGTAAAGACATTTGGTTTAAAATGCTGACAGTAACTTTATACTTGCTTTTTGAATCGGTCTAGAATGTCATTTTTCTGAGTAATTAATTTTTCAAAATAATTAAATATGATAATGATTTTTCTTGAATTATAGTATTTCGTTTTTTTTGTATTCTTAGAACTGATAAGCAGTAACATGTCCAAAAGCTTGTGCAGTTTGCCCATGTTTTGCAATAAAACCTGACAAATATGGTATAACCAATAAATCACTATATGTTATATCAAAAGACTGAAACCCCCCTTTGTCAATGTCTAGACTAGTGAATTTGAGATTGCGCAAATATTCTTGCAAACACGACGATAAAAATTCTCAGTTTTTGTTAATCACATTATTTCTAATGAAATAAGATAGTTTAACAGTCATCCATCATGACTTTAATGTATTTCTTTTGTAAATTTAAAGTTATCTTTAAATTGAGAAAACAGTACCTTGTCTTTTCATGATAGTCCCCTGCATAAGAAATTAACATTTTCAACGCACTGAACTGATAAAAAATATGCCGTCATTAATTCTAAAATAATATTTCATTTAATATCAACATTATGCCGTTAATGAATATTAGGGTGACGAAACGCATGTCTGGCATATGAACTTACGGGCCTGAAAAATTTGGTGAGGGTTTTTATTTTAAAACCGCTAATTTCATGAAAAAAAGTAAATACTAATATTTAACTCCGTGGAAAATTCAAAACGGAAAGTCCATAAAAAAAAGCAAAATAAAAAGCTCAAAAACATCAAACGAATAGATAACAACTGTCATATTCCTGACTTGGTACAGGCATTTTTTGTATAGAAAATGTTTGATTAAACCCGGTTTTATAGTTAGCTTAACATCTCACTTGTATGATAATTGCATAAATTCTATTATATCGACAACGATGTCTGAACAAAAAAGACACAATACACTTGTAATTTTTGGGACCCTTTATATCTTGCTATTCGGTGGGACCTATAATGGTTTACTTTTTTAAATAGTGACTTGGATAGAGAGCTGTCTAATTGGCACTCATACCAAATCTTCTTATATCTACAATAGGTAAACAACTATAAAGTGCTAGAGGAAGTTTCGTCCAATTGGGTTCCATCAGTCCTGTAGTCAGTGTTTTCTTTATAGAAATACTATTCATAAATAAATTCAACAGTAGTATACAAGTTGTTATAAATAAACTCATCATAGATACAAGGCAGGAAATTCTTTATATACGACAGACGCGCGTTTCGTCTACAAAAGACTCACTAGTGACGATCGAATAATAAATGTTAAAAAAACAAATAAAGCACAAAGTTGAAGAGCATTGAGGACAACAAATTCCTTAATATTCTGCCAAATAAAGCTTAGGTTAACTGTTACTGTGGTAGAACAGCTTTAGTATTTCAAAAAGTTAATTTATAATTATGAACATATCATTGATAACTCATGTCAACACCGTGCTGACTACTGGGCTGGTGATACCCTCGGGGAGTACAACTCCACCAGTAGTGGCATCGACCCAGTGGTTGTAAATAAACTCATCATAGATACCAAGATTGATTTTTTTATTTACGCAAGACGCATGTTTCGTCTTCAAAAGACTCATCAGTGACACTCGAATAAAAAAATGTTTAAAAACCAAATAAAGTACGAAATTGAGGAGCATTGGTGACCAAACATTCCTAAAAGTTTTGCCAAATACAGTCTTATCATAGTCCGTTTCTATGTATGTTGTTTGTTTTTGTAGCAGTGTAATATTTCTGCCACGTAACTAGAGATTGATGCATTATTACTTTCATTATGTTATGTATTCTATTCTCACTACCCAAATTTTTAGATTCAACGTCAGTTCTATCTTGCAAACTTTATGTATTTTTGTGGTACCACAAAATACCCTGAAATGAATTAATATCATATTAAATCAAGATATTAACATTTAAACATACCAGAATAATAAAACAAAAACAATTAGGGTATCTAAAAGTTTTTGACAATCGTCTTATAATTTTATATTTTGATACTTTGTTTCTTATATTGTTTATTTAATTAGATTTTAATGTATATTTTAACATGGTATTACCTTAGCTGTATTTGGCAAAACTTTTAGGAATTTTGGTCTGTACTGGTCTTCAACTTCGTACTTTATTTGGCCCTTTTAACTTTTTGGATTCGAGCGTCACTGATGAGTCTTTTGGAGACGAAACGCGAGTCTGGCGTTTATACAAAATTTAGTATCTATGATGAGTTTATTTACTAAATCCATTATAAACTTTTACTAGGTACAGTTTGGAATAAATCATTGTAAACGTGTAAAACTTGCACGTAAAGTTTATTGTAATTAAAGAAACTAAATCTTCTAACCAAAATGAGATAATAGCTATATTTCTTGTTCTAAGGCACAGGCAACAAAGATGTTGATGAATTCAGTTGGCTGTTTGACATTTATGATGATGATTCTGTCAGGATGTCATGGTGCGAAATATCAAAAAAGTAAAGGAGAGGTATTATATCTTATCTTTCTTAGTGAAGGATGTACTAAGATGAAATTAAATAAAACAAGGATTTAAAATTGATACTTTAAGCAGGAAGAGCATAAGTTACGGACCAAAATAAGCTTAATATATTGATAGGTCATGGAACTCCTTTTCGAGATTTTTTTTATTTTTAAGATATGGTGGGAAAAGGCTGAATCAGATTTTTAACTTATATTTGCATTGGTATTATTCTCAAAAGAATTGAAAGAAATCAAGAATCAGCTAAAACTCTGTTATATGACCCTTTATGAGCTTTTAAGTCTTATATGAAAAGATATATTGGTATGGTGCCATCTTTTTTTTAATCTTGTATCGTATGGAAAAACACCAAGGAGTCCGAACATCAGACACAAATTCCAAAACCTCATCTTAGTTCATCCTTTAAGACAATTTCGACCCTTCTAAACTATTCTACAAACTTTGACTAGGCTAATGGATATAGTCTGATGGGTAATTTCCACAATCAAATAGAAACATGGGTTTAATTCCATCGATTGTATTTTTTGTCAGTCTCCTTTTGACCCATGAGTTAGTACTCAAATAGAATCGTACAATATCAAACAAAGACCAACGTGAGACATTAAAATTCATCAGTTTTGTTAAATAGCAAAAATAACAAATAGATGGAAGTACAAACAAAAATTTACAGCATACTACAAAGAGATTACTAAAGTTTACACCCCGGGTAATATCAGGTACGTATGATGGATAAGCAGATAAGTATATTTTTCAGATTTTCTACACATTGATATCCTCAAATAGTAGCCACGAGCCACACTATGAATCTTTTTGGCGAGTGAGCGCAGCGAACGAGCTAGAAAGCTTCAAATTGTGTCGAGCGGCATATATTTTACGATATCTATACAAAGAAAAGCCGATCATCTGTTTACCGTTCTATAAGTGGTCTTTTCCCTCTCCCTAAGTCATGTTTATGCTTGACTAAGTAAGCTTGATAACATCTCCTCACTAAGTGTGACGTCACTGATAACTTCTAATCATACATCGTGACGTCGCTGGAAAAATGCCGTCTCAAAGCCGTGATAAGAAAATTACGGAGCGACTATGCACGGTGATTTAGGAGAAGGGAAGTGCGATAACGCTTCAAATAGGGCGATGATCCGTCATGTTGCTCATAGTAAGTTCAGAGGTGTTTTTAAAACAGTTTTAACTATTGGCTGTCGATTTACATGAAGATTAAAAGCCTTGATCACTCGAAGCTGGGTGAGACATGCACAGAAGTGATAGATGTGTGTTGTAGATATGGAGGGTTGAATATTCTAATTAGCCAGAGAAAATCAAAAAAAAATATCTGTATCATATACCCAAGCGCCTGTGGTTTTATATACAAAAAAACGGAAGTTTTGTATACTTTGATATCAAGTTCAATTCTCCATGCAGAAACGACCATTTTTGTTCTATGTCCAGTAGCATTGTATATTTTTAAAACATTTCTCGCATAATGCCTGGACATCGGTGGACATGCAGCATTACACAGTGTGACACGTTTACAAATGAAAATCAACACTCAGACTAGTCATTAAGTAGGACAATAAATGAACAAAAGACAAACCCGGGACACAGACATACAAACAAAAAGTAAAATCACAAAAATACTGAACTTAGAGGAAAATCAATTCGGAAAGTCCATAATCACATGGCAAAATCAAATAACAAAACGTATCAAAAACGAATGGACAAGAACTGTCATATTCCTGACTTGGTACAGGCAAACAATAGACCATCAACTCTGAAAACCAAAAGTAAAATAGAAACTTCGATTATGAAGAACACGCAGGGGCGACATTAGAGAGTGAAGATAACTTGCTTCTTGCAAGACAATTTCCGTGAAAACAATTTGATATGAAGACAATCTTTTGTGTTAGTTTTTTTTTTTTTTTTTAAATTTAAAACATGAGGCATTTGCGTCATTTGCCTCAATGTAGTTACGGCCCTGGTAGCAAAGACTATTTGTAACAACAATAATGATAGTTTAATGTGTGCAGATAATTAAACCAATGTATTTTATTAGTTAATTTTACTGAATATAATCCCTGGGTTTTCAGTAGTAATTTAACAGGGAAACTTGATGAAATGCTGTACATCAAGTTTAATTGTTCAACATCAATTTGTGCAATAAAAAATAATTAGAGTGTTAAAAAAAAAGAATATTAAAAGCATTGGTAGAGATATTTATTTTTTCGAATGCTTGTTTAGGTATCTCTTCATAGGAAACCGGTAATATGTGCTTCATATTTTTTCTTAAAATGTAGGATTTAAGTAGCAAAGCTTAATGGTATTTGGTTATTTTCAAAACAACCATTCATGGTTGTATTAGTTAAGGAAACAGATGTCCTCGATGTTCAAATCTAATAAATCAACCAAAAGGTAACAAATAAAGTAAAGAATAGCATAAAAAGGGACCGGGCTTATGTATTGTGGATAAGCGTTTCCTGCTATGCTAGGATCACACGCTATGCTAGGATCACACGCCATGCGAATTATTGCACAGGGAAAATGTAACAATCAGATAAAGACAAAATTGATAGAATTACAACTGTTGAGTATCTTAAAATACTGAATGGAACCACAGACATGATGGTCGATTTCGAACGTCCCTCTTCATAGCTTTGTCGAAGCAGTTTTTATGTTAGCAGCACATCCTGCCAATAAGCGGATAATTAGAACATGCACGGAATAACGTAACGTCTCAATTCAGATAGGCACACGCCATTCAATTGGGAAGATGATATTTATATTATTACTAAAAACAAACCAGAAACTGACAATTGAGAAGTTTTAGATTAGGGTTTATAGTCGTCCATATGTGGCAATATCGATGAAAGAACCAAGATAGAAAAAAAACCCTTCCATTTCACCTAGTATCCTTCATTTCAATTAAGCAAGGATACGTGCGATACCTACACTCAATGAATTGTGGTTTATATCTTTACAGGATATCATCAATATATCTAAATATGATAATAAAGAAAATCGTGAAATATTTTTTTTTGTATTTGATAATTTTCAGCGTGAATTTTCCTCATATGAATACTCGAATAAGTCGGCAAGAATTACCACTTTGAAAACAGATTATGTGTTGAACATTGCTTACATTAGCTTTACAAATATTACTGCAAAAGATGCTCATTTCGATAATAAGTACAGATCGAGGCCAGAACATAAAAAAATTAAAATTAATAAAACAAAAAAAAACTCAAGTATAGCTTTATTCGAAGAAGGAATCAGAGCTAATCAAATTAATCATGCAATATTCGTATTTTAATGCCAGATTGTGATAGGCCGGTTATACCCTCCTGTAAATGCTTTGTAAAGTTTACATGTTCAGTATAAACATAATTGTTTTATTGTCCTTTGTTAATGCTTAAAGGTAACATATCTAACACTCCAAGAATAATTCAAAACAAAATGTTCTGTCATATTTCTGCCTGAGTAAAGGCATTTCTGCAGGTAGAAAACGGTAGATTAAACCTGGTTTTCTGACTAGCTAAACATTTCACTTGTACGACAGTAACATAAAAAAAAAATTAACAAAAATACCGAACTCTAATGAAAATTCCAAACGGAAAGTGCCTTAACAAATAGCAAATTTAAAAATTCAAGCACATCCCATGAATAGAAAACATATTTCATATACCTGACTTGGTACAGGCATTTCCGTATCTAAAATGGTCGATAAAAGCTAGTTTTGTAGCTAGTAAAACCTCTCACTCATAAGTTTTTCTTCTTAGGTGTTACAGAATCTTTTTTTTTGTAATGTTGTGTTATAAATCATGTAAACGATCTAGTTTTATTCACATTTCTATTTACAGATTTTAATTTCGATTGATCATATTTGATATAATCATTTATTTTTGTAATTTCTGGACTAGTTACAGAGTTTTGAAGAAAGAGTTTTTGCCAATGTTGCTAACTTTACACCAGTATTTTCAAAAAGTTCCTTGGAAGATCGAATGTATGACTTAAGTACTCGATTTTTGTCAGTAATAATAAAAAAAGTTGTGAAAGATGATGCAAAAATATGGAGTAAGCTCCAAGCCGACAGAAAAACGTACAGCGAAGCAGTGCAACACCTAGAAGAAGAATATAAGGAAGAGATTAAACAGGTAGACAAGCTGCAAACCGAGGTCTACACTCTAGAGACACAAAATGGGAGATTGAAGGAAAGGTTTGAATGATAACTTTTTTTTTATTGCAATCCCACATCATATATTTAATAAGATATTTTAATTACTATCCCCGCGGTTATCATTGAATCAGAAACACTTTCTGATGTAACTTACAATTTTTTTTTTTTAACAGCACCAAATAAAAAAAATGTAGAATTTGATTCCATGATCTCTTATTTAGACAAAATGAATAAATATTATCTCCGGTTCTCCGGAAGGATAAGCAGATCCTGCTCCACATGTGACACCCGTCGTGTTCCTCATGTTAGTACTAACTTCGGAAGGTTACTTTCGTGAAAAGGTGTAGGGATTGTTACGAAAGTAGGAACATATCCACTATTATCTATGAAACGGATATCCCATAACCGCAAACCAATTTATGATGGCATCTGTTTAATTTACGAGGTGTTGATTTTTACTTGAAACTCTCGGGTTAAAAGCTTCCTTTCTAGCATCAACCCTCTATCAAGAAAATCCCGATTGGAAATACAAGCCCGTTTATACTATTTTAATTGGGAGACATATACTCCTAATACAGGCGTTGCTTGAATGTTGCTGCATAGAAAGTCCACAATTGGAAAGCTGAAATCAATTATGTTGTCATATCTTTTTTGTGAAATAAGTATACAGTTGACTTCTTGTCATTTGCCTAAAAGTCAGCCTCACAAGAATAAAGGAATAAGTAGACAAGGAGGGGGCACAGTTGGTTCCCATAGGAATGCCGATAGATTCTTGAAAAACGATCCCGTAACGTAACAAATATGTTGTCAATCAAGAAACCAAGCGTTTTGATAACGTCAGCTTCATAGATGTTTTGGTTTGTATTAGAGTGATTTTTTACAAAGTAGGATTAATCCTTCTCTTACTCTTATATAAAATACTTGTATCTACGTTGGTCATTTTTTTTTATGAAACAAATCTTTAAAAACTCTTTCATTTTATCTTTTAGTTTGAAATGGAAAAGACTTGTGTTAAGTGTAAAAAAGTCCAATACTATTGCAAGATAAAAAAAACGTTGGATTGTTTGTACTAAAAAAAAAATCTTTGTTTTTTTTTTACTAGAATGGGTAGTTTCAGAATAACTTTGAAGTTCGATTTCACTTAATATGAAGTCGGTGCATTTTATTCTGGATTAACCTTTATCAGAAGGAGTTTTGTTTATTCTTTTCAACATTATAAATGTATTATACTTTGCCTTTCACCCAATACTTACGAATATTACTTTACAGAGACCATTCGACGTAAATGTTATAGTAATTAGTATAACAAATAAAAAACATGAATTTATACAATGATCGAAATTATTTGAAAGTAAATTGAAAAAAATGCATATACTAGAACACAGATTAAACAAATAATTATTCTAAATTATTACATTTATTGTGATGTACAATTGTATAGATAGAATCTACTTTTTGTGTATTTCCACGATAAAAGAGGGACGAAAGATACCAAAGGGACAGTCAAAATAAAAGACAGATAAATGAGATTATGTATTAATTTTGCATCCCTTAGATGTTTACATGGACACGGTTGAGTATATGTAAACAGGTGGCTTATTCAAAATATGATTAAGATTTGAATCTAAATGTTATTATTTAACTGAATTGAAGTATCGGTCGAGAACGGAACTTATACCAGTATAGTAATCGACATAATGGTCGTTTAAAATCTTCACAGATATCAGGCTAAGTTGATCCCTGGTTGATGTTTTGAATATATTTAATTTGATGAGGTTCTGTCTCATTGGTGACTTCACATCTTAATTATCTGAGACTCATTTATGGCAATCATTGAAACCAAATAATACCATAATTGTTCATTTCATTTTCGGTGACTATTTTTATCTGTCATGGATATTATTTTACAAACAATTATTCTATTAATTTAGTTGTTGGATAATCAAACCAACGGCTATACAAGTTTCTTTATTCATGCAATATATGAATTGCTGAAACTGACATACAAGTAGTGAGGTTTAGCTAGCTACACAACCAGGTTTAAATCACCGTGTTCTCGGAAAGTGCATGTATCAAGTCAGGGAAAAGTAAAATCACAAACAAACTAAACTCCGAAGAAAATTTAATACAGAAAGTTCTTAATCAAATGGAAACATCAAAAGCTCAAACACATCAAACGAATGGATAAAAACTTTCATATTCGTGACTTGGAACAAGTATTTTCTTCTTTATAGCTAGTCGAACATCTCACTTGTATGACAGTCGAATAACATTTCCTTATATCGACAATGATGTGAAAACAAAAGAAACAGACATAAATAAAAATGTCAAAAATAGGGGTACAGCAGTCAAAATTGTGTTATGATGTTAAGCCCTATAAAAACAAACAATGGCACTTGTTTTTCACTTATTCAATTGATTGATATCGTTTGGTTTTTTCCAGTACACATATACTTCCTTTTCACCTACAGTAATGTTGTTATACTGTTTTCACTACCATAGTCAGATGTTTATTTTTCGTTATTTTTTTGTCATTTAATATTAGAAACTAGAATTTGTCTTTTGGAATAGATTTATGCGTTTTTTGTATATTTTATATGCATAAAACCAAACTTATCTATTACCCATCATGTCTTGATAGTTAACCTTAATAATGAAAGCTTGAGTCTATATTTGTGAGCAGTAAGATGTTTAAGCGAGATACCATCTTCATATAAAATTAAAACGTAAATTCGCTCGAAGGACCCTATAATGTTGTTTTTTTCATTTACTCACGTAACTACACATCTTTGACACAGTACTTGTGACATTGTTTTTCAAGTTTGTCCGTTATTGTGCATTGTGATATCATTTTCATAGCAGCATCTATTCATTTGTCTAATCCCCTTCTCAACGTTTCACATATATATATATATATAGTTTGTAGCTGTATGTTTTTATACGTCATTGTATTTATTTCAGCACTGAAGAATTTAAGTTGAAATATCAACGCATATTGGATAGTTATGCTAAGCAAACAGAAACTATTAATGCACTTGAATTAAAACTGAGAAATACGGAAGAAACCCTTGAGCGTAAAACGCAGGAATATGTTGAAATGGAACAAACACATAGCATATTTAAAGAGGTAAGTGACATAATATTATTGGAAATAGGTATGACATGGTCAATAAGAAAAAGAGATGTGAACTTGAAACAACCAGAAAATTTTGTCATTAAATTTATCGTTTTTTTTTATTCTCATTTTATCAGTATCTATTATCAGACCAGTTGAAGAACACAATGCACAAAACGCTGGAAGCAGGCAAAAGTAAGCAATGTGGTAATAAATATTCAAGAATTTAGGTGAGAACCCAAACGGTAATAACATCAGCTGAAAAGGGACTTGCAGCAGTTACTAACATGCAAGCTCCAGACCTCGATTACTGTGAGTGAAATTTTATGGCTCCATTCTTTGAAAATTGAGTACTGTTGTGCCGATATGGTACAAATAAGTGAGGTGTGTGTGTAATAAACAGACTACCTTTAATATCTGTAAATATCTGTATATCTGATGAATATATCAGTCAGTAGACAGCAATATAAATATACATGTGTTCAATACAGTAAGCGGAAGAAGAAGAGAATCTCTCTGCTACGTCACGCAACACAGGGAAAACTACAGCATGCTGTAGAATGTGGACTGGTTCTTCCTATATAAACTAACGGCACCACATCCGCCCCATTCCTGTAGAACCAGACACATTTTCAACTATAAAATAAAACTTAAAAACAAGATAAAATACAGCCAAAAATTTAACGCTAGTTCATAACTCTCTGATGTTGCGGGTAATAGTGAGGGATGCAAATTAAAACATTCTGTATAAAATATTCAGTTTCTGTATTAAATATTCAGTTGAAGAAACTCTAAGTCATCCAAATATCAAAAGAAACGCATATACATATATCGGAACCTTCCTGGTACTTATAAAACTGTTTACAGAATCCATCAAAACTCTATCATTAAAAAATTGCTAACGAGGTCTAGGGCCCCAGCTAGCTGGCTCTTGTCGTAACTTTGGGATACTGTAGAATCGGAGGGCATTATCATTAGCCATTCAGTTTAAATGTTCAACGGAATGTTTCGTTTCCAAAGCAGCATCTATCAAATTCCAGGGATTGTTCACCTCACATAATGACCCTGGCGAAAGGAACGGGGCATCGGACTCAATGATTAACTGATGTGGTAAGATCCTTGAGATCGCATCACTGTCTGTTTTCGTGTTCTTTAGAAACTTGCCCGTTATACCAAACACAACATTAGGAAGGCTTTGCCATTCTCTCAATTCCTCAATAATACCATCAAAGCAATGGCGATGATACTGCAATTCAGCAAACCCACTGCGAATGATGGCCAATACACGGGATGCAGCATCACCACTACCTCTATCACGACAGTGCAAGATGACAGGCAACTGTCGACGTTGTGCGATCTGAAGCATCTCTAACAAGGCTTTTTCTTGATAGTCCCTCATTCGCTGCTGACATTGCTGTGGAGTGTGACATCGCTTGCATCCTCACCTGGTTGTGAAGTCAAGGCCTATTTCGTCAACTGCTACGCACTTGTAGTTTCCCAACAGGTGGTCCAAATCCTCAAGTTGCTTGTGACTGAATCCTCTGGCAGCAATATGGGGATGTATCCCAAATGATACATACACTGACTGTGAGGCTCCAACTTGTACTGACCAACTGTCCCAATGTTCTGGAAAGACATAATTGGCAACTCCGTAGTAAAAGGTGTTGTTGTGCTCAGCCGGAGAGATTCGTGAGCTCATATGCAAGAAAGTGTTAAAATGTAGTCTCTTGAGGATTAAATCTAAATGAAAATGACTGCCTACAAAGACAAATGTCTCTAGAAGTACAGGTACAGTGTCCACAATCCATGCACCCTCGTAAGTAACGAATTTATCATAGGATAAAAGAGACTGTTGTTGAGCAGGTCCCACTCTGCGCAATAGACTAGTCATAATCTCCCAGTTGGTCAGACTGATGACATGGTTGGGAGGATTAGCACTGATGTGCGACAGGCGGTCAGGACTATAGTTATGTGCATAGAACACCAGTAACAGTTGCTCCTGGTCACTGAAATTACGGGTGACGGCTTCATGTAATTGCCGATCAAGTACATACTGTAACAGGCCTTCAAGGTCTGTTTAAGCCAAACCACGATTTAACAAGGTGAAGAGATCCACTCACCAACTGGCACCACAAGTGAAGATGTTCTTCATCAAAGAAACAACCAATCCTATGTTCCTCTGTATGTCTCCTTGCTAGGTAAGATGCCTGGATTTTCTGCTGACAGCAATCCAGACAGCCAGTAGCACCCGACCAAAACCATGGAATGTGTTTCTTAAGGACATGACGACGTGTCTTTCTTTCCTGGATACCTTCCCACATATTGGACACTGCCGCAATCTGTTTTTCGAGACTGTAACCGCTCCGCTTCTTCCTGCTTGGTCCTCATCGGTCTCACAATGGTATATACCAATACTAGTACCTACACCCACACTGCTGTGTGTCCCCACAGGGCCTAGGGCCCTAGAAGCTATACCAGCAGCCTGGTCATCTGGACCTACTTCTTCAGCTGGACCTACTTCTTCAGCTGGACATACGTCTTCATCTGGACCTACTTCATCATTTACCATTAGATCCGCCACGTCAAGGTTGTTACAATCGGATTTAGTCTCATGTCACTCGCAGTGCGGACTCAGTGACAAGACATCTAGGTCTGAACGAGACCCATCTTCCATCCTGGAATGAGAGGAAATCAAAACATAACATGATTAGAAACACAATTAGCGAAAATGATGCACATTTATTCCTAAGTACGAACATGCAAAAATAAATATATACATATATACATTTGAAATTATCTCACACAATACCTATTATGTTTGGTATCGTAGTGGGCATCTGATTGGTATACCATACCTAGATGTGTGCTCAGAAAACTGAAAGGCAGAGGGCCTCTTCTCGTCATCTGTGCTGCTGAGTTCGGCATTAACAATGTCCCCACTGAAACCGTTATCCGAACTTGAAATTTCCCCCAGGTCTAAATTTGGAGGTTCATCAATGCTATTACTAGTAGCATCTAAAGCGGTTCCAGTTCTTGTGTCAATGGAGTATGGGTATAGGACGGGGTAAAACAACGCTATCAAAAGTGCGCTGATTTGCATCGAACATGCCCTGAACATTAAAGTCAACACCATAGGGTATTGTATCATCAAGATCATCCCAGCTCTCATTCATTTCACTTTCAGCTTGGAATAACGCATGTCTAATTCTTTTGATCCAAGTCAGGATATCCCTGTCGTTGCAAAGTTTCGACTTGTTATGGTGCACTACCGAGTCTCCATTTCTTCCTCGGATACTGTACAATAGGGGTCTACTAGACACGATAAGAAACGGTCCACACCATGGTGATTTAGTTGAGTCTACCTTGTACACCAAATCGCATGGTTGATATTTATGTTCAACAACTCTGAGGTCAAAATCCCGATTTTTGTCTTAGTTGAGAGGTTTGAAGACTGTGCCTTGCAAATTCGTGAATCTTTTGCATCCTACCAACTAAATGTTGTACCTTAACGTTAGGGGTCATTCTGTTCTGACCGCACTGTGGCATGCCGAGGAGAAGATGAACAGGTTGGATAGTTTCTCTACCTAACATCATTTGATTCGGCGTAAATCCAATTTGCCTATTCATCATTGAGTGCATTGCCATAGACAAGAAAGGCAAGTCTCTGTCCCAGTTACGACAATTTTCTCAATAAAACATCTAATCATGGCCAATACAATGGTATTGTACCTCTCTACCTGGTCATTTGATGAGGGATGATACGGGGTTGTTCTTGTTTTGGCAATTTCCAAGGCATCACATAGTGTTTTAAATAAGTCACTGTCGAAGTTTCGTCCTTGGTCAGTGTGGATTTCCAAGGGACACCTAAATGTCACCACTAAATGCACAATAAATTTCTCAGCAATCAACATTTTGTGAACTGATCCACCATCATCAAGACATAATTATTGCTATTACTTGTATTAAAAGGTCTGAGAATATCAAGATGTACTCTCTCCATCGGATACCCAGCGTGGAACTGCCCAAGTGGTGCTCTAGGTTGCACATGCGCCTTTTTATTTTAACTACAGGTGGCGCAAGTACTAACATAATCGTCAAAATCTTTGCGCATGTTATACCACAGGAAAGACTGCTTCAACATATCGAGCGTTTTTTTCTGACCCAAGTGTCCTGATGTTTTAGTGTCATGATAATTTTTAAGCACCTTTCCTCTTAAATCTGATGGAACAACTAAGCAAAGGCCTTGGCGTGCTGGACAGCTTATAAATTTGTAGTATAGAACATGGTTAAACATAACAAAGCAAGGTCTACACAACCAAAGCGACCTGGTTGCCTTACTTTGCAAACGTAGTTCAGACTGTGTTGGCTCGACGTCTTCCTCCATCCATTTTAATATGGGAGCCAAATCAGGGTCTTCTTGCTGAAATATCTTTAACTGTTCAGGTGGGTATTCAGGTGTCCAGTTGCTTCATGGGTTGCCATCAGCATATGGTAAAGTATCGTCTAAATTTGGTGATGGATCTGAGTGACAATCCTATGCCAGAGCCGTGGGCTCTTGGTCAGTGGACATGTCCTTGTCATTTTCAGCGACTACTGAAACAGTGCGTATTGATGCTATCACTGACTTAGTAGCCAATGGAATCACGTGCAATATTTGCAACCATGACATGGCAGTGTTGTGGGATCAAGTCCTGCCCGATAGCAGTCACATTCAGGAACATAGTCTGGGATGCGACTAAGACCATCAGCGTTACAATGCTTCTTTCCTGCACGATGTATGATCTCCATGTCGAATGAAGACAATTCTTCCAACCCTCGCGCTAGTTGCCCTTCAATATGCTTAAAACGCATTAGCCATACCAAACTGTTATAATCAGTGCGTAAAATAAAACGTCTACCAAGCAAATAGTGACGGAAATGCCGACAAAACTTAACAACGACCGGTAACTCTTTCCGTGTTGTACAATAAAGACGCTGAGGCTTCAAGAGGACATAGCTTGCATAGCATATAACCCTTTCTTCACCATTTTTTAATTGGTTAAAACTGCACCTATGGTGGTGTCAGATGCATCGGTATCTAATATAAATTTTTCATTGGCATTAGGATATGTCAGGCAAGGTGCACTTATTAACGCCGTTTTTGACTGTTGGAACGCCCTTTCGTGACACTGTTGCCATTCAACTTCTCCCTCCTGTTTGGTTAGCAAGGTCGTATAGACATGCAGTCATTTCTGCATAGTTGTGCAGGTGATCCCAGGGGTAATTGACAAACCCTAGGTATGACATGAGTTCTTTTTTTTTACTTGGGAGTTGGCGACTTATTCACTGCTTCTATCTTAGATGGAGAAACGGAGATGTCATTAGCACTGACCAGTTTTCCTAAAAACCCAACTACGGGCTGAAACAGTTGGTACTTCTTCGGTTTCAGCTTCAGGGTATACTGTCTAAATCTTTAAAATGCAGCCCTCAAATTAATGAGACCATCCTCGAAGTTGCGACCGAGAACTACGACATCATCAAGATAAACTAACACCTGTGTCCAAGTAAGTCCACTTAACATGAGTTGCATGGCCCGCTGAAATATTGCTGGGGCATTACAAAGAGGCTTATTCCCATTTTGGTGTGCTCGAACAACCCATATCTTGTAATGAACGCTGTTTTCTTTCGGTCTTCTGGCGCAAGCGTAATCTGATAATAGCCACTGGCAAGGTCCAATGTACAGAACGTGGTGGTGCCTTGAAGTGAGTCCAAGCAATCCTCAATAATAGGAATAGGAAAACAATCTTTTATTGTTCTGTCATTTAAAGCTCTGTAGAATATGCACCAGCGCATCTTTTTTTCTTAACAGCACTGGAGCTGAGGCCCATTCAGAAGATGATGGCTCAATGACACCTGCTTGTAACATCTTGTCAAGGTGTTGCTGTTCGAGATCTTGGAACCGAAGAAGTGTTCTTCGCATCCGGTGTTTAACTGGAGCGTGAACTTTTGTATCTATTTTATGCCTGACAGCTGTAAGGCAACCAAGATCTAGGTCGTACTGTGCAAATACATCCTGGTATTCGATTAATAACTTCTTGAGTTTTAACTTATCTTCTTGACTAATCACATGCAGTTCTGTTAAATGGGATGGCAACGTAGACGATTCTACTTGGCCTAAACCTGGTGCCGTGGGAACATGGTTTGTGTTTCTACCATACCACGACGGACTTCTGGAGTTCGATTTTCGGCGGGACTGTGATTGTACGCTTAATGCAGACTTGTTGAGTAGCAATATCATCAGATCCAGTAACGAATGATGCAGATATAACTCTGTTGTTCACTATAAGTGATGGAGTGCTGAGGTTTATGACTGCACCCAGCGTATCCAAGATGTCTAAACCTAGAATGACATCGTCTGTAAGTGGTGCCCTGCACACGTCCCACCTTATTTCTAACCCATCTATATTAAGGAGTGTGTTCCTAATGATCTTGCCAATGACCAGTTGCTCGCCCAAACCACGTAGCGTCACTGTTTCTGAACATTCTATATCCTGGGGTATTAATTTCTCGTTGACGAGTGTAATCATAGCTGCTGTATCAACAATCATACTTGCATTTTGTTGAAACACTGTTCCCCTTACTGCATATAACAATATCAGACGAAGCCATGGGCCTCGGTCTTAATTTTCGGGTGGTATTTTCCTTTGGCCATGTGATTTAGGAGTCGAGTGTTGTCCTACCGGCTCGACCCGTTGTCATTTAACGACTCAGTTGTTGGAGTAGAGCTAGGATAAGCTCTGTCGCCAGGTGAAGGGGACCGTTGTTTAAAGTAGCCTGGATTTTGGTCGTGTTGATGGTTAACGTTGACGTTGAGGACTAAATACCCTCTCTTGAGGATAATATGACCTTTGATTAGGAGGTGGTGAAGGTGATCGATACGCATTGTACGTAGGTGGTGTATATCTTTCAGGAGACCTACCTTGTGTATGTTGATCAGAAGAAAGCATCACTTCTGTCAATTTGGTCAAAAGTTGAGTCAAGTTCTTTACTTCCTTTTTCAATGGACTATTAACAGTACTTTCTTTGTCATGTGATTTACCAGCGCTGTCAGCAAACGAGACCTGATCTATGAGCAAAATTTGGACCCCTAGATCCATATATAGCCCTCTGATTTGCTATGGACGTTTTCATGATTTTCAGCGCCTTATTGGTGGTCTCCGGGTTCCTTTCTATGACTTGACGGGCAGCCTCCTTGTCCTTACAACCTCTGAGGAATGCCTCTGTGCCAATTTGATCAATGACAGAATTGTCACATTTATCATACCCATCCATTGCAATAAAATGGACCCGTTCAGCAAACTCCTTCAATTTTTCATCGTCTTGCTGCCTCACATACTGCAACTAACGCCTTGCTAAGACAGGTTCGTCCTTTTTGCTAAAACGCTGTTTCAGTGCTTTCCTTAAAGCTTTATAGTCATCGTCGATGTTGACTTTTCTTGCATATTCTAAAGCCACATCAGCTAGACAGTCCAATAGTCTGCAAACTTTCTTTCTATTTTCCCATTGTCTCCCTCCTGCTGTTCTTTCAAACTGATAGATAAAGGCTTCCCAAGTGAGAAAACATATTCCTGTGAAAACTTGGGGAAGCTGGGGACTTCTACTCCTGTCCTCTCGCCCCAGAGTTTTCCTGTCATCTAGAGTACTCCCTATCAAGAGAGGAGTCTGACGAAGAGCTGTGGCTTCTTTCCTTTTGCTTTTTTTGTGCGTGATCTTAATGACCTGCTAGTGTCAATTTGCATGGATGACGGGCCTGTCGATGAGACTGTTGTCATCACAGAGGTCATAAACGCAGGCGGGGGTTGTTGTATCATTGATCCTATATGAGGGTACAGAACTGGTCTACTCTGCACTTAGGAAGCTGCATATGATTTGCTACTTGCAGCTGGTGCAACGTGTAGAGGTGTACTAACATGGATACCCTGAGCTACATATGGCGTATTAACATAGAACGATGCAAAAGTAGCCGTTGCTGGAGTTGTATAATGTCGGTGTTTATATTCTGTGGATGCTACTTCTATGCCTTTGAAAGGATGATGTGTTACCATAACTGAGGTTGTCCCATGCAGAGACGAGGGCCCTGGCACGCTTCCCTTGTCACTCAGTAGTGGCAACGAACCTTGCATATGATAGATCTCCTGCTCACTACCAACACTTTCTGGCATGACTTTGCCCTGACGCTGTTGAAACATCACTGTGTTGTGCAGAGCTGAGGGCCCTAACACATTACCTTTGGCACTTGATACTGGAATTGCACCTGCCTTGGATTCAGGCTGTGTAATCTGATCAATTGACATTATTGGTGAGAGACCAAATGCTGGAGGCTTATTTTGCAGTAATGGAGTACTGGCAATATATGGACTAGTTTCAACTTTCTGTTTAACAGGAGTATCCATAGAGGGGAGCTTGACTTCCTTATTCCTCTTGTTAACCAAATTGCTAACACTTGATGCCATCTGCTGAAATCAACCTTGGTGTTCAAATGCGCTCTTAAATTGCACAGTATTCGCCTCGTCATTAGCAGTAGCCATTTTGTCCAGCCGTCTTCCCAATTATTTCAAATAACAATATTCTGCAACTCAAAATAATATGACAATATGCACTGAGTAATTACTCAAGGCAACTAAATCTCAAAATCACAACTTTTATGTGTGACTCAAGCCATAAACAATGCAGCTTTTTTATAAAAGCTACTACTTTTACAATTTCAAAATACAAATAATAATAATAATATATAATAATAATTCTTTATTTAAAGAGGGTTACACAGTTAGCTGTAAAGCTAATCTTCCCTGAGGCCCTCATAAAATACAATGAAATATAACAAACAATTACAAAATATCAAACAGACACACATACATGAATAATGAAATAAAAAATTGTTATGAAATATACAATTTTCAAAACAGGTAAAAGTTACAAATTCATATATGACATGTATAGTATTGGCATCAACAATATCATAAGTGTGAGTAAGTGTGTGAAACTTATTATGCATATAAAAAATGCACAGCTTCTTAATGTTCCATCAAGTAATTTTTTAAATCTTTTTTGAATGAGCTTGTACTTGAGGTTGATTTTTTCAGGGATATTGGTAAGTTATTCCATAAAATAGATCCTGAATATATAAAAGATTTCTTATAAAGCTCTGTTTTGGCTTTTGGAACTTGTAAATTTTTGCAATAGGCATTTCTCAAACGATATTGGTTTATTTCTGGCATTTCTTTAAACTTTTCAGTGAGATATACAGGGGCTTCATTCTTAAGGCATTTATGCATCAAAACAGATTTGTGGTATGAGATTCTGTTCTCTACTGTCATCCATCCAAGCTGTTTAAACAGTGGAGCGGATGATGAAAGTGGATCAGCATCTAAAATAAGTCTTGCAGCCCTTTTTTGCAATTTTATTATTCTGACTAGCTCATTTTTAGCACAACCACTCCAAATAATACAACAATAATCTATCAGTGGGAGAATATAACCATTATAAAATAATTTTCTTAGATCAATATTTAGAAATTTCTTGATTTTAGAGAGTAAAAAAATTCTTGATGAAATTGATGAACATAAGTAATTAATATGGCCTGTCCAGGACAGATTAGAGTCAATTCTAACACCTAAAAGTTTTTCAATTGATGATTTTTGAAGAATATTATTCTCAATAGTTAGAACTGGATCTGCTTGATTTAAACGCAGCCTTTGTCTTGTACCTATAACCATACATTTCGTCTTATCTGAATTTATGAACATGCTATTTTCATGACACCATTTTTCAACACATTGGAGATCATCTTGTACTTTTAATTGCATGTCACCAATAGTCTTTCCTGATGTATGTATAGTTGTGTCATCAGCATACAAGTCTGTATGGCAGTTTTTGATGTGTAATGGAAGGTCATTTATGAACAAAACAAACAAAATGGGACCAAGTATTGAGCCCTGTGGAACACCAAAATTTATAAACTTTTTATTAGAAAACTGATTATTTATATGGACTTGCTGTGTTCTTTCACTCAAATATGATTTTAAAAAATCAACTGTATTTTCATGGAAGCCATAAATCAGAAGTTTTTTACATAGAATTTCATGATCAACAACATCAAAAGCTTTCTTAAAATCCAAGAGGACTGCCAAATTGATATTTCCATTATTCATTTCGTGTAGCCATTTATCAATAATATTAATGAGGGCAGTTTGACATGAATGGTTGGGTCTAAAACCAGATTGGGAAGGGTGTAGAATATCAAACTTTGTCAAATATTTATACAGATGTTTAGATACATGTCTCTCAATTAATTTTGATAATGTTGGCAAAACAGATATTGGTCTGTAATTGCTAGCTACATTTTTTTCACCAGATTTGAAAATTGGAGCTACTTTGGCATTTTTTAAAACAGATGGATAAATACCAGTATCAATCATTCGATTAAAAATGTATGTTAAGGAAGATGCTATGAAAGGAGCACTAAGTTTTAAAATCTTAGGACCTATATTGTCAGTACCAGAAGATGTCTTAACATCTAGTTTAGTTATTTCAGCAAATAGTTCTGAAACTTTTACTGGAGGAATGATGAATTTATTATGCCTTTTTTTCAAGAATTTCATTTGTACATAGTTTGTCAGAGTATTAAAATTTGAGTTGATTGGTGCCCTACTATGCCTTAATTTTTCAACACATGAGGTGAAATAATTATTGAACGTATTAGCAATTTCTTTATGATCGGTTGTTTTATGGTCTCCAGTTGTAATAAGTTCATGTGGTTTTGATGGATTAGATGGATTTAGGCTGTGAATACATTTCCATAGTGTTTTAGAATCTTTTGAGTCTTTTATCATATCATTATAATATTTCTGTTTAGATTTATCAATAATATGTTTTGTTCTGTTTCTCCAGAATCTATATTCAGCCCACATTCCCAGTGAGTGATATTTATCTCTCATTTTTCTTGCATATGAGATTTCTTTATTGTACCATTCAGGCTGTCTGTCTTTTTTTACCCTCTTTTTCACAATAGGGGCATGTTTATTTAAAATGTTATTAAAAATGTTGTACCACATTTCAATACAAACAGATGGGTCATTTTCAAATTCAATATGTTGAAAAGGTGCACTTTTTAAATCTTTTAAATAATTTTGCTCATTAAAAGTCTTAAAATTTCTTTAAGTGATTGTTGAATGAGAATGTTTTTTATCATACAATTTCTCTTGTCTTGTCATACATATTGGATAGTGATCACTAATAGAATATTTAGAAACATGAGCCTCTTTAACCATGCTTAAACTAGTGACATATATATGGTCAATCAAAGTTTTTGATTCATTTGTTACTCTAGTTGGTTCCTTAATTACCTGTTGAAAGTTATAAGTTTCTAGAGCAGTTAACCATCTTTGTGGAATTTTATTGGGTTGTAAACAATTTATGTTAAAATCTCCCATAAGTATTACATCTGAATTATATTTCATTGCAATCTTAATCTCATCCTCAAACTTATCTATCCAACCAATTAGTGACTTGGGTGGCCTATAAACAAAGCACAATAAAAAAGATTTCTTATAGCTGGGTTTAACTTCAAACCACATAGTTTCAATATTACTTATTTCAAAATCATTTTTTCTAGAAAAGGAGGTGGTTTCTGTTAAATAGACAGCCCAGCCACCCCCACCATCGGATTGTCTATCTTTCCTTTGTAAAATATATCCAGGTATATCTATTTCTCTATCAGAAGTATTTTTACCCAAAAAAGTTTCACAATAACCAATTATATCTGGGGGATTTGGAGTGGACATTAGATTGTATCTAATCTCATCAAACTTGCATTCCAATCTATTAACATTGTGGGAACATATTTTAAGACCTTTGCATTTGTTAAATCCATATGTTACAAGATCATCATTTTCTGTATCCTTATCAATAAGATAAGTATTGTCAATAACACATAAACATGATACACATATTATATAATAAGTAAATAAAAATATAAAAAAATCCTCAATACTAAAAGTGTCCTCAGTGACTTGTATTACAAAAGTATTTGTTTTGTACATTATGTCTTGAGAAACTTGAGATGGCAAAGATAGGGATAGGTCTGGTACCTGCTGAGAGGTTGTATCAAATTGATTTAATGCTGATGTCATTTTATCAGAGTTATTAATTACATCCTTATGCTTAGATAATTGGTAAAAAGATTTTGAACAGCTGGTTTCAATTTTCTGATAAACTAAATCCTTAATACAATAGAGACATGTGCAGGAAATATTATTACATTCTTGACATATGTGGTTTAAAATTTCAAAAGAATTTTTCAAAATTTGATTGTGTAGGGCTTTGTCTTCTTTGCCATCACCCTAATTATAAAATTCACAGAATTTTTCTTTGTGACCAAAATTGTTACAAGAGTGACAAAGAACCTTTCTACCATGTCTACATGATTTTGAATTATGATTTGGTTCACCACAGTGAACACAATACCTATCTGATTGATCTGTATGCTTTAATATACTAACATGCATGTTGACTGATCTTAGGAACGCTGATGTCCCTTTTTTTGACAAATGAATTCCATCATGATGAAAAAAAGAATAAGAAAGATTGTAATTCTTATCATAAAACATGTTTGTATGATCAATAAATTGTAAGTTAAACTGTTCACATAGGTCTTTCAGCATTTCATTCGGGTTATGCATATTAAGTCCTTTTCTGGGTAGAATTCCAGAAACTACAAATTTACAATGTGGGTGACATTTGAAATTCAGTAAATATAAAAGAGCTTCGTAATTATCTTTTATGCTTTGGAGATTGACAGGCAACAAAAAGGACAGAACTTGAACAGAGACTCAGCTGACACACTGTACTTTATTATACGGTGTATAATATGTTGTTTATAAATATTTATGCGTGTATATACCTTCTTTAATATTAAATATCAGTCTAAATTCAGTATAAAATAATGTACGAAATTAAGTTACTGAAATCAAGACTGATTCCGGTTTGCTTCTGCGCAATTGAGTATTGCAGACAAATGACTTCCGTAAATAAGGACCTAATGGCGATTAACCGAAAGTTCCTAACCTCATCTGATGAAAAATATCAAATATGAAAAATTTATACGTGCTAAACTGTAAAAATTTGATGCAATTTAATCTACAATCAATCTGAAGTAAATTTATGGTAATGCGCACGTAATGAATTTACAAAAAATGAAGCATCAAAGGTTTTAAATTTGCAAAGGCGTCCTCGTGGAGTCCGCCTCACTTGTTAAAAAATAATCATTCTTTCTGGACGACGCCAATGTTGTGCCGATATGGTACAAATAAGTGAGGTGTGTGTGTAATAAACAGATACCTTTAATATCTGTTAATATCTGTATATCTGATGAATATATCAGTCAGTAGACAGCAATATAAATATACATGTGTTCAATACAGTAAGCGGTAGAAGAAGGGAATCTCTCTGCTACGTCACGCAACACAGGGAAAACTACAGCATGCTGTAGAATGTGGACTGGTTCTTCCTACATAAATTTATGTGCCGTGTTTCTTTCAATCCAAGATATGAACGAACAATGACCTTCCCCCAGCTGATTTAAGATTAAATGTATGTTGGAAGCATCTCCGTGGTATTAATCAAACCTGTTATGTAAACAGACCCAGAACGACTGATGAAGTAAATTCAATTAAGAAAATAATAATAATAATAATAATAATAATAATAATAATAATAATAATAATAATAATAATAATAATAATAATAATAATAATAATAATAATAATAATTAATAATAATAAATTATAATTATCCGATGGAAAATCAAAATAAATTAAAAATGAAAAATATTTAATATATATACATAACAAAATAAAAACACAATAAATACAAATATAAAATATTATAAAAATTGGCGTTACGGCCAACATGCTTATGATTGATATGCCTCTCTACGCGTGAAATGTTGAGCGCAGGCCCATCCCATGTCAAACATAGGTAACTCAAGTATATTAATACCTACTCTTAAATTTTATACCTGCATGTTGAACGCTGGCCCAGCCCCATGCTTAGAGGGTATGGGGCTCACTTTGCAACCTGAGACGGATAACCTCGAGTGAAAAAAACATTTGCACACTAAAACATGTATCCAAAAGAACTGTCAAATGGACAAACAAATGATTCGTTCACCCGACGCAGAGGGCTGCCTAGTTACCAGTTTTATTCAGGGCTGCCTGACAACTCAGGTAATAATTTTGTGACAAGTAAAGAATGGGTGAAATCCATTATTACATTGCCCCTCATAGCACGTTACCAAACCCCAAACGACAATCTCGGAGGTGTAAAGGGACGGTTGGCGGGTCAATAAATACAAATAAACTTATTACAAAAATAAACATGTAATCTATCCTATACAAAGTTTCAACTGCTACTATAACAAACTTTCTGATAGCTATATACGATGTTGGAAGGAGTGACCTCCAGTTTGAAGCGTCTGATTTATCAGATAACATGACAAAGTAGAATTTCAAAACACTGCGGTTAAACAATTTGCAGACATCATAAATAAGTCAAGAATAAGAGATAAAGATACAAATGGCAGTTGCAAGGAAATAAACACTTACATAAACTTTAATTAATGATCATTAATACAAACATACGGCACCACAGTACAATCCTTCTCGTTAGGGTTTGGTATCGTACCATCATAAAATATATAGGAGGAACATAATTGGTATCATGCCAACGACTGGTTTAAGAATACATGTGTTTATTCCCGATGCAAAAACTCTAATCAGTGAATAAACATTTATACCAAAATATGCTATAGTAAAGGTAGCACATTACAAAGGCAACTATATATTATCAAAATTTCAATTTCAGCTGTTTTTGTAACTACTTTATCTTCCAAAACCACAGAAGAAAAATACATTTACATATCTTGCACTGTTAATAAGGTTTGATGTGTCTGATTGATACAAGATAACCACATGTGGGCAGTACTTTGTAGTTAATCAATCGAATCATTTGGTAGCTTTATGACCATTGACCAGCAATAAAAATAACAGTTATGAAAAAGAGGTGGATTAGGGGTGCCTTGAAAAATGAAGGTATTACATTCCAAAATAAAAAATACGTTTCTATATTGAAGCTGTCAGGAGAAAAAAACCCGCAACTATTTTGAGATATAGCGGGAATCAAAATATAAATGTATAGATATTAAACAAATATAATTGTTCAACAATTAATGTTTCTAATGTTAATACTAGACTAAGAATTTCTTTTAAAAGGAGAATGTTGAAACATGATCTCTTTCTTAAAATAAAAAAAATAATTGAATATTCCATTATTAAAAATAAAGTTTATTCCATACTGTCATTGTATACTAGTCCTGTAATGTTATGTTGTCATTTTAATGTTATATTTAACATTGCCATTAAAGCGGGAGGTTATGCATGCCACAAAACCATGTTCAACCCACCATTTTTTTCTTTGAAAAAAAAATGTCCTGTACCAAGTCAGGAATATGGCCATTTTTATATTATAGTTCGTTTCTGAGTGTGTTACATTTTAAAGTTGTGTCGTTTGTTTTCTCTTATATTTGAGTGTGAATTCACATTACTATAAGACGTGTCACGGTACTTTTCTATCCCAAATTCATGTATTTGGTTTTGATGTTATAATTGTTATTCTGATCGGATTTTGACTAATGCTAAGTCCGTTTCTGTGTGTGTTACATTTTAATGTTGTGTCGTTGTTCTCCTCTTATATTTAATGCGTTTCCCTAAGTTTTAGTTTGTTACCCCGATTTTGTTTTTTGTCCATCGATTTACGAGTTTTGAACAGCGGTATACTACTGTTGCAATTATTTATATGTCCCTTACTATTCGTAACTATTATCCTCTTCTCTTTCATGAATGTGACCTACTGAATAAGACTATTTACTGGATTTGTTATAAAATGAGCAACACAACGTGTGCCACATGTGGAACAGGATCTGCTTACCCTTCTGGAGCATCTAAGATCACCCCTAGTTGTTGGTGGGGTTCGAGTTGCTTATTCTTTTCTATGTTTTGTTATGTGTATTATTGTTTGTCTGTTTGTTTTTTCTCATTTTTAGCCATGGCATTGTCAGTTTATTTTCGATTTATGAGTTTGACTGTCCCTCTTGTATCTTTCGTCCCTCTTTTACTTTTTGTAAAAATGCAAAAACCAAAATATATGATTTTATGCTCTAATGAATTAAATCCATATTGAAGAAAGTAAATGCAATTGTGTAATGAAACGTCTGAGATCATAAACGGTAAAGGTGTATCATGGTGTGCGGAGTTTTGACTTACAGCATGGTCAATAATGATATAACATCTCCCGCCACATCTGCTTTTCTATGCATAGGGTGAGCACTTCTTTATATATTTAGAATTGCTGAAATTAAATGCTTTCTTACTGGTCAAAACCTAATTGATTTATGATTAAAGGCCAATCCTGAAGTATCCCCATGGTATATATGTGAATTATATTAAAGTTAATTGGGTACAAATAGGAAAATTCTGATTTATTCAAATATGACTTATTCATTATTGTCATGCAAATGTATTTTTAAATGAAATTAGTTCCTAGATGGGTGCACCTATATGCTTGATTTTAACACATGTTGTTCCTTGACCATTTATCTTCAAAACCATGTTTCAGATTTCCAAAAACATCAATAGAACACATTTTAGACACAATTGAATAATTAAATTTAGTGATCTATAATGAATTGAAGATGCAAACTTCATTAAAGGTTTATGAGAAAATGAAATACAATTATGATAGAAAAAAAACTGAGACACTGTTTTGAAAGTCAAACTTTGTTGTACAAGAATCAAGAACTTCATTTATCACATTCAAAGCTTGATGAAAGAAATAACATCAGTTTATAGTTGTCTTATTGGAGTTAATAAATCTTTGTATTGTGCTACCTGTATGACCTTTCATATATATAAATTAAGAGGTTCATTGCGATATTAATCATTTGCTTCATTTTCAGAAGTACTCTAGGCAAGAGATTAGCATCAAGACAATGGAAAAGAAAATTGTGACATATGAACGCAAACTTAAGGTCAGATTTAAATGGAGCTTTTTATTTTAGAAATGGCTAAAATGTTATACATAATACACAAAGTCGGCAGTTGGTTCAAAATATAGACAATAAAAATTCACGTTATATGGACAGAAATTTTTGAAATACTAAGGCTTTCTACCTAAGGAATAGATAAATAGTTGTATTTGGCAAAACTTTTAGGACTTTTTGGTCCTCAATGCTCTTCAACTTCATTTTTTATTTGGCCTTTTTAATTTTTATTCGAACGTCACTGATGAATCTTTTGTAGACGAAACGCGCGTCTGGCGTAAGTACAAAATTGCAATCCTGGTATTTATGATGAGTTTATCTAGTAAATATTAACGTATGATACTTAGTGCCCATACAAAATAGAATAATTTGTTTTTGTCAACAACTTGTTAAATATCTTATATATCAGCAGTCATCTTTATATTGTCGCGCTTAACTTTGGATATCGTCTAGATATATATGTTTTTGTTTTACATTTGCTGTACGATGCAAACCTTTTCCGGTGCGATTGATTTGTTCAAGCATCTTTTCCTGATGTTATTATTGATTCCGTATTCATTTGATTTATAAATTCCACCATGTCGTTATGCAATACATTGTTTAACATCTTTGACGGGTATTTTTATTTTACATATTTGATAGATTTTCCAATCTGTTCGGGTACAACCAGAGACAGCAGAGGAGTTCATAGAAATATCCCTAAGAGGTATTTCAAGATTAATTTACAATATGCAATCCACATTCTGGACGAAAGTGAAAAACTACTTTACAAAGCTTGAGGCAGAATTTAAAACCGAAGTAAGTAAAATATCAGACAATTTTTTAGAACTATTTAAAAATACACAGTTTTTTTTAATTGTTAAAAGTACCAAAAAAAATGATGGTGTTAAATTCATTTTAAGGATTCATAAACATTTACTTATTGAAAAATTGGATGAGCAAGCAGATTATAGGGAATATGTTAAATAATAAAACTCTAGAATTCCGAGGAAAATTCAAAACGGAAAGTCCCTATTCAAAAGGCAAAATCAAAAGCTCAAAAACTTCAAACGAATTGATAACAACTATCATATTCCTCACTTGGTACAGGCATTTTATAATGTAAAAAATGATGGATTGAACCTGGTTTTATAACTAACTGAACCTTTCATTCAAAATTTCACAATCCGGTTTCGTACACTATTCCTTAAATTACAGATCAGACGACTATACTGATGAAATAAAGTTTCGAGACAAGAAAAAGTTGTCGCCAATGGCTTTTGTTATTGACACATTGTATCAGTCAATTATTTCGTAGGGTTAAACGCATTGTGTCTTGCAGTCGTTCAACTTCATATGTCTATTCGGTATTTTTAAATAAATAAATATAAAAGAAAACCCATTTACAACCTACAACTTATAGAAGAAGTGTACGAGATGAGAATGCAGATTGTTTGCATAAGATTGTATCTCTCTACCGATGAACACAACAAACAAATAAATTAAATAGATTGCCAATAAGAAAATTCTAGCTTCAGGATTGCTATTGCCAAATATGTTTTTTGAGGATCTTAAGAAGTTTCATTTTCATAAAAAAAGAGAAATTATTTACGATATTTTTAAGTATGAAGTACTTTAACAAGTAAATTTTCTGTTAATACAGACCCCAAAAAAGGAGACCTTGAACTACACGTTATACTTAAGAAGTGGTAATAAGATTTAGAAAAATCAGTGTTATCCATTTTCTAATGAATAAATCTGTCATTATTACAGTATACTAATCATCAGTTTGAATATACTTGTAAACGTCGTAGTGTATGATACTATTATGTATACCATTCAGCAGACGGAAATACTGTCAAACTTAACAAATATAATACAATACATTTAACAGATAACCAATGTTAAGAAGGCTGAGTATAGTATGTATGGCAAATTAGCCACAGAGCAGAAAGAAGAGTTTGAGAGACAAGTAAATATAACTATCTATTCTAGACAAGTATTTCAAAACTATTAAAATCAAACAAGGCTTTTTTCGTCAAAATCAAGTATTTGTAGGTGTTGACGAATGATAAAAGATATAGGTTTTTTTATTGATGACGCTATTAACCGTATTCCTTACCGCTCATACAATTATCTTTCATTGTTAAACTATCAAATATTCTTTGAAGTTGTTTACCAATCTTTATTAGAAGAAGGGACAAAAGATACCAGAGTGACATTCAAACTCATACTCTAAAAGAAAATTAACATAAATCTTATAAATTAATTAGGAAGAGACACATGAAGGTAAAAAAGAGAAACTGAGCTTAAAAAAAGGAGTGAAACAATGTGCGTCGACAGGATGCATCACCTACCGTGCAAATTTACAGTAGACTGTCATGATGGGGAATACGACAAAATCGAGGAAAAAAACTGATAAGACGACTATAGTGGTATTTAAGATCTAAGATCTCGAAAACATGCACAGATGAGTAATGACATCGACACAATGAATCGGTTAACAAAGATTTGATGGTGAAAGTAAGGCTAATGCGGTGTCGATTTTAGTCGTGTTTCTTCAAAACATTGTTAGAACAGTTTTTACGTAAAACGCAAACACCTTCTAATAAAGTCCATATTGACTGAATATGCACGGGCGTAATGTATTAACTGAGATATATAATTTTGACATCCATATCATCCGCGTTAAACAAGTTTGAGTAAACAAAACCAGGCAACGTTACTGTAAGAACGAATTATATTTTCTTTCACAATGTAAAGCTTATTAAAATAAAAGAGTTAATTTGTTTTAATAAACAAATGTGTATAAACAAACTCCCCATATGTATTAAGATGTTGTGCTTGGTTAGGGATTGTACTGTATGGTGTTTCATGGAAATGATAACTTTTTTTTAGTTGAAATGAATGTAAAAACATTTGCTTGATGCATTATTTTATTTAAGGAATGACTGTAATATTTTTTCTGTCTATGAAGAAATAACATAAAACATTTGGAGCACACTGAATAACGCGCGTAGCGGGTTATTTAACAGTGAGCGCCACATTTTTTATGTTATTTCGAAAAGACAGAAAAACTATTACGGTCATTTCTTATAATTTAATTCTAAATTCCATTTTAAACCGTAGAAAACCATGAAAAGACGTTGATGACGTCATGGTCACATGACTAAATTATGTCTATGGGCTGATAACAAAACAACGTCAGCCAATCAGAAGACGCGTTACATCCAAAATTAAATTATTCAAAGATCTAGATTAAGTTGGGGTTACCAAATCAATTTAGACTGGCCAAATCATTTAATAGCACTTGAAGTTTGACTGTCCCTTTGGTATCTTTCGTCCCTCTCTTGAAACGTTTCGAAAACATTTGATGTCAGAGCTAGTTTAAAAAAAAATCATTTGCAATTTTTCAAGTTGTAAAGGAGTATAACTCTACCACTGTAACTAAATTACTGAACAATTTCGAGCTTTGTCTGCGAGTTTTCGTTCTTAGCAATTAGAATGGGTTTTGTAAAATTTACATGAGGCAAACTTCACCGTAAGGGCGGAAACCCCAAAATATTTGCAATTTTACAAGTTATTAAGGGCATAACTCTAAATACGTAAGCGATTCACTGCTCATTTTTTTCTGCCTGTAAGTTGTGATCTGAAGTATTGTGTATGAGTGTATAAATAAAATTAACATGAGGCAAATTAAAGTGATGGGTGAGAAAAACGAAGGAAAAATACGATTTTCCAACTGAAAAAGAATGAATAACTCTAGAACGATAAGTGATTCACTGCCCAATGTCGATTTATGTCTGTAAGTTTTGGTAATAACAAATGTGTATGAGTGTTAAAAATAAAATTGAGATGAGGAACACTTAAGTAAGAGTGCGGAAACGACAAAAAAATGTAAAGTGGCAAACATCTAGAACTGTTAGAAACTCACTGCCCAAATTCGCTCTCCGACAGTTTGTGTATACGTTTCATGAATTTGTATGAAGTAAAATTAAAGAAAAAGTGGAGAAATGAAAACATTATTTCAAAACGGATATAGAGCCTCACTGCCCAAATACAAATTCTGTCGGCGAGTTTTGATTCGTATCATTGTTTATACGTTTCATAGGATTTTCATGAGGCAAACTTAATTAAGAGTGCAGAAAAAAATAAATATGCAGTTTCCCAAGCTATAAGGTATAAAACCACTAATTCATAGCCCAATTGCTTTCTATGTTCAATTCTGCAATTTCAAGCATCAATGACTACTTTATCTTAAGTTCAAATAAAGTGGCAGTTATTTCATGTACCTTATCCTGACTTGTGCTGAAAAAATCAACATACCTTAAATTGCATATTAGAGCGTACTGGTTCCCGGAAGTTTAACAGCACAAAAACAGGAACTTCAAATCTGAACAATAGGCCAAATGTGCCCTCCTATCATAATTTCATTAACTTCTTTATTATTCAAATAAATCTTTCAACAAGAGTTCTACAGTGATCCCAAGTCCCCAAGCTTTCATTTGATACAAAAACTACCCAAATATATCCGCTATTGACAAAGATACAGCTATGCATAGGAACGATTTTGTTTAAAATATGTACTACCTTCTTATATGTTATTTCCGATCAGGCCTGAATTAGTGGTTCTATACCATAAAGGGGTATACTTCTAGAAATGTAAGTGATTTTTTTTTCGTTTGTATATTTCGCTGCACTTCAGTGTTTCTGTTGTTCTCTTATAGTGATGCCTTTCCTCAGTTTTAGTTTGTAACCCGGATTTTTTTTACTCAGACTTTCGAATAGCGGTATACTACTAATGTCTTTATTTACTACCATTTAACTCTGTAAGAAAATTTTTGAATTGTGGAAAACTTAAGTTCGCGTGTTGACAGGGAAAAAAATGCATTGTCCAAAGTTATAAACGGGCATAACTCTAAGATGTAAGTGGTGCACCGCCCATATTCGATCTCTGTCGTCGATTATTGATTTCTAGCATTTTGTAATGATATAAAAAAAAATGTATGAATCAAGGAAAAAATAGTTATCAGTGCGTTTTTTTTTTTTTTTTGGAATTATAGTTAATTCTATTATATTATATTTAGCTGCAAGTATTCTCATTTGAAATATTGAATATTGTTGATATCGGGGCGGTTGAAAAATTGACTACACGGAATGATATTTTTTTCCAATAGTTAAGGTAGCACAATACAAAGATTTTTCATCCCCAATCAGACATTTTTAAACTGATGTAATTCCACTCATCTTTCATTAAATTTTATAAATGAGGTACCAAAAGAAAGAAGAAAGATTAATCTTTCAAATTGTGATAATTTCATTATGACATAATTATTACATCATTAATTGTTATGTAATTAGTTGCCATATTGTGATGCCTATACTTGAATGAATTTAGCTTCTTTGTTATTCATAACATCCCAAAATATTTTATAGATTCTTGCACAACACAGTT
This sequence comes from Mytilus galloprovincialis, assembly GCA_037788925.1. Classification (NCBI taxonomy): domain Eukaryota; kingdom Metazoa; phylum Mollusca; class Bivalvia; order Mytilida; family Mytilidae; genus Mytilus; species Mytilus galloprovincialis. The sequence continues at coordinate 1,054,047 of JAWDJN010000027.1, read as the reverse complement.
TGACCTCCAAAACTGTGTCTCAGATTTTTCCTATTGTATTTCATTCTCTCATTAATCTTCAATGAAGTTTGCAACATCAATTCATAAGAGACCACTAAATTCAATTGGGTATAAAATTTGTTCTATTGATGTTTTTGGAAATCTGAGACACAGTTTTGGAGGTCAAGCTGTGTTGTACAAGAATATATAAAATATTTTGGGATACTATGAAGAACAAAGAAGCTAAATTCATTCAAGTGTGGACATCACAATATAGCAACTAATTACATAATAATTAATTATATAATAATTATGTCATAATGAAATTATCACAATTTGAAAAATTAATCTTTCTTCTTTCTTTTGGTGCCTCATTTATAAAATATATAGAAGGATGAAATGAATTACATCAGTTTAAAGTTGTCTGATTGGGAGTGACAAAATCTTTGTATTGTGCTACCTTAAATGATAAACGGCCACCTATAATTGCCTACAAACACTTCATTTGAACCCGGTACACAGGTGTCTCACTATCAATTATGCCACATCGCCAATTTTTTATATTATGCAATATGAAAGTATTGTTGCCTATTGTTCTATCTTATTATCTTTCATTCGTAATTTCGATCGTTGTTTCTATGTTTTAATTGTATATGTTTTTGCTTTTTTTCTTTTGGTTTGAAAAACATAAAACAAGGCCTAATATGTCCTATGATTTAAGTTTAAATCTTTTTTTTTTTCAAAATTAAAAAAAGATAAAGTAACAATATCTACATTTCTTAATCTATCAAATTTAACTTTCTATTTGGTTTAAAGTGAAATTATGTATTAAATGGCACATATGACATAGGTCAATTTATAAGATCAGAAGGTTTCAGTATTTGTTCTCAAGTTTTATCAATAGTTTTATCATATATATATTTTTTTAATTATCATTCAGATTGGTTATATCTACAAAGAGAAACAAGAGGATGCTAGAATAATTTCAAAACTAAGAGAAGAACGAAATATGCTCAAAGATTAAACTACAAATTGAGGCAAGTACCTATTTTATATTCGATAGACTATCCCATCATCCTACAACAATTTTAAGATACAATAAGTATAATTCGTAGTTAATGACTTTGAACGTCTACTTGTGTAATGCCATCTAACACATGCATTTTCTATTTTTATATCTGTTGACAATACATATGTTCTGTCTTTGAATATTTAACATTTACTTAAGGTAGCACTACAGTCTAACAAAGATTTTTTGAAGATATTTTTTTATCACATAATTTTGAAGTAAGTATTATTCTGCACAGTTTGTAAAAATCCCAAAGTCATTGCCATATCACAACAGGGAGTAAATTGATAACGAACTTATGTAAATAAAAACACATGTAAATAAACTAAATATATAGGCATTTGGGAGGGGCTAATATGTCAAAAATTTGTTTATACCAGTGTAAAGCTGTTAATCCCTGACCACAATATAAATATCTCATTGCATTGCATCAAAATTAATTTCTAAAACATGGAAGTTTATAACAGAGAAAAAGAAAAAGTTAAAGAAAAGAAAAAAAAATTAAAAGGAAAACAATCTACCAAAATGAAAAAATAAACTATGGAAAAAAGTGTGAAAGTATCTTTAAAAGCCTCTGACTGCCTGTATAAATTTCTTGTCTTTTGTCTTCTACATTTAAAAACAATTTTAGGCATTTTAACCAATTTTTAGTTTAGGTAGAGGAGGTCAGACATTTCAGAGTTACATTATCACTTACTTATATAAAACACTATGGGAGAATACGGTCGCAATACACTTATCAAATCTCAAGTATTTATTATTCAGCTATAAAAATAAAATTGAATAAATGAGTGATAATGGTATAAAAATTGTTTCATACAACTGTCAAGGTTTAAATTCAAAGGAGAAGAGAAGAGATGTTTTTGATTATCTTAAAGCAAACAATTGCCACATATATTGTTTACAAGATACACATTTTTCAGAAAAAGAAGAAATATCAATAAAAAATCTATGGGGAGGAGACTGTATTTTCAATTCTTTTGCAACAAACAAAAGAGGGGTACCGCTATTTTTTTTTATCAAAAACTTTGAATACAAGATACATAGGATAAAAAAAGATGATCAAGGAAATCTGTTAGGAATTGATATTGAAACTGAAGGAAAAAGAATAACTTTGATAAGCTAATATGGTCTAAATAAAAATTCACCTGAATTTTATTCTAATGTAATTGATACAATAGAAGACTTGAACAACCAATCAGTTCTAATAACTGGAGATTATAATTTAGTCCAAAACCAAAATCTTCATACTTATAATTACCAAAATGAAAATAACCCGAATGCCAAAGAGAAAGTTTTAAATAGAATAGAAAATTATGATTTAACAGATCCCTATAGGGAATTGTACCCTGAACTAAAAAAGATTACATGGAGAAAAATAATCCCATTAAACAAGCAAGATTAGATTTCTTTTAAATATCGCAAGGCCTTAATCAACATGTACATGATATACACATTCATAACAGTTATAGATCTGATCACTCTCCAATAATGTTACATTTAAAGATGAATAACTTCATAATTGGTAAAGGTCTATGGAAATGTAACAATTCACTTTTACATGACATTGAATATTCAGCTGCTGTTAAAGATACTATAAATAAAGTAAAAGAACAATATGCATCACTAGTTCACACCAGAGAAACATTAGAAAAGATAAATTCAATTTACTATAAACGATCAACTCTTTCTAGAAACTTTATTAACAGAAATTAGAGGAAAATCAATTTCATATGCTTCTTTTAGGAAGAAACAAAAAGATAAAAAAGAAAGAATACTATCAGAAGAACAAATATTGTCAGAAGAAATATTTATTGAAACTGAAAAAAAGAAAACTGATCTAAAAGTATTAAGACAAGAAAAGATGAGGGGGTCCTACATCAGATCCAAAATGCAATGAATAGAAGAAGGATAAAAACCTTCAAACTTATTTCTAAATTTAGAAACTAAACATTTTATAAATAAAACTATTCCAAAATTAGTCAATAAAAAAGGGACACTATCAGTGAGGAAGATAAAATATTAAAAGAAGCAAACAATAATTACAAAAGGCTATATACTAAAACAGAAAGTTTGAATAATGTTATCCTAAATAATGAAATCCCTGATACTGATATTAAAAAAATAAGTAATACCATTAAAGAATCTTTGGAGGGTGACATTACTTATGGTGAATTAACAACAGCTTTGCGAAAAATGAAAAATTAAAAAGCCCAGGGTCAGATGGTTTCACAAGTGAATTTTTCAAGTTGTTTTGGATACATATAGGAAAATTAGTATTTCAGTCTATAATTAATGGTTACGAAAAGAGTGAATTATTACTCAAACACAAGGTATTATAACCTATATACCAAAGGGAGATAAACCTAGACAGGTCATGAAAAATTGGCGAACAATAAAGTTTACTAAATACCATATAAATTAGCATCAAGCTGCATAGATGAGCGTATAAATTAGTTCTACCTTAAATTATTAATAGTGATCAGACCGGTTTTATTCCGGTAAGATTTATAGGGGAAAATACTCGTCTTATTTACGATATATTATTTCATACAGAACTAAATGATTTACCAGGACTGGTCCTTCTCATAAATTTTGAAAAAGCTTTTGATTCTGTATCATGGAATTTTATTGAAGATGTTTTAGAGTTTTTCAATTTCGGTCCCTCTATAAAACAATGGGTAAAAACCTTTTACAAAAATATAAGTTCTGCAGTTTCTCAAAATTGTTTTTTATATTTTTTTTATGTGCAGAAATACTTGGAATATTAATTCGAAAAAATAAAGAAATAAACGGAATTAAAATAGATGATACTGAATATTTGATCTCTCAATATGCTGATGATACGTCAATTATTCTTGACGGTACACCAGAGTCCCTTGACGCATCTCTCCGCTTATTACATAAATATGCTGAAATGTCTGGTCTCCGTATGAACTTAGATAATACAAAATTGGTGTGCATAGTAAAGAAAAAATACAGTCAAGACACCATGTGTGTAAAGTGGGGATTGGAATGGGGTTCCAGTAGGTTTAAACTATTAGAAACAAACTTTTCTGTCAATTTGCAAGAAATGGAATCTTTGAACTATTATCCTAAAATAAAAGAAATTGAAAACATAATCAATATTTGGTCTAGACAAACACTTACTCCAGTGAAAGATAACAATTATCAAGACACTAATTATTTCAAAATTAAATTATCTGTTTTTAAAATTACCAACACCATGCAATACTAATCTTAAACAACTTATTCGTACAATATATTCATTTATTTGGGAACACAAGCCTGACAAGAAAATGTAAGTTATCCAAGAATATATAAAAGGGTTAAAATTAACGTGGGTCTGACGGTTGCTAAAAAACAATACAAAACTCAAAAAGCTTATAGAAAGCACAGAAAATATTGATATTGAAAATCTAGTATTTCTAGGCCCACCAAACAAATGTAAAAACTCCTTTTGGACAGAGATTTTAAAAGCATGGACAGAAAAGCAAAACAAACTTAAACCAAAAAATGCAGAAGAATTTTTAACAGATTCACTTTGGAATAATGGGAATATTAAAATAGGTAGCAGATCTGTGTTCTATAAAGAATGGGCTGATAACGGTATTTTGTTGATTAATGATCTGGTAGATAATGAGGGTAAATTAATGTCGTTTGAGCAATGCAAAAATATTTATGAAATTAAATCTTAACTTTCTAGTTTATAATGGAGTTATTATAGTTTTCAAATGTACCATGATTATAATTTAGTACGCCTGGCGCGCGTTTCGTCTACATAAGACTCATCAGTGACGCTCATATCAAAATATTTATTAAGTCAAACAAGTACAAAGTTGAAGAGCATTGAGGATCCAAACTTCCCAAAAGTTGTGCCAAATACGGCTAAGGTTATCTATGCCTGGGATAAGAAAATCCTTAGTTTTTCGAAAAATTCAAAGATTTAGTTAACAGGAAATTCATAAAAATGACCACATTATTGATATTCATGTCAACACCGAAGTGTTGACTACTGGGCTGGTGATATCCTCGGGGACAAAACGTCGACTAGCAGTGGCATCGACCCAGTGGTGTAAATAGTTATCAAAGGTACCAGGATTATAATTTAGTACGCCAGACGCGCGTTTCGTCTACATAAGACTCATCAGTGACGCTCATATCAAAATATGTATAAAGCCAAACAAGTACAAAGTTGAAGAGCATTGAGGATCCAAAATTCCAAAAAGTTGTGCCAAATACGGCTAAGGTAATCTATGCCTGGGATAAGAATATCCTTAGTTTTTCGAAAAATTCAAAGTTTTGTAAACATGAAATTCATAAAAATGACCACATTATTGATATTCATTTCGGTGTTGACTACTGGGCTGGTGATACCCTCGGAGACGAAACGTCCACCAGCAGTGGCATCGACCCAGTGGTGTAAATAGTTATCAAAGGTACCAGATAATAATTTAGTGCGCCAGACGCGCGTTTCGTCTACATAAGACTCATCAGTGACGCTCATATCAAAATATTTATAGAGCCAAACAAGTACAAAGTTGAAGAGCATTGAGGATCCAAAATTCCCAAAAGTTGTGCCAAATACGGCTAAGGTAATCTATGCCTGGGATAAGAATATCCTTAGTTTTTCGAAAAATTCAAAGTTTTGTAAACAGGAATATCATAAAAATGACCACATTATTGATTTTCATGTCAACACCGAAGTGTTGACTACTTGGCTGCTGATACCCTCGGGGACGAAACGTCCACCAGCAGTGGCATCGACCCAGTGATGTAAGTAGTTATCAAAGATACCAGGATTATAGGTATGATAACTTCTAAAAAAAAGAAAAAATGTCTTCTAAAAAAAAAAAAAAACTTTTTTTTTTTTTTTAGTTTATGTGATTTTTCTTTTTTAATTCCATAAAACTCAAATATCCTGTTAAACAGTCTATTTTCAATAAAGGGCATTGTCTTGATTTTTTTATGGACATGTCTTTTAATGCACAATTTGAATATTGTAGCTTATTTCAGTCATCATGGTCATATTATATTTCTTTTTAAAATTCAAATGAAAAATATTCTTTATAGTGAGAATAATGATGTCACATATTGAATATATGCAACTGGTCAATGCTGTTATTCTCTTACCTTAGACTGTCTGGAAAGAGGCGGAGCTTTGTCTTTATTTAATAACTACATCACAGATGTTGGTCAAATATGTGACGTCAAACTCCCGCCAAATGCCAAGTTAGTGTAGTCCAGTGCAAACAAAATGCAACTTTTACAGCATCAGAGCATCAAAGACACAATGTGTGTGGTTTTATTGATAAAGTGATGGTGTCAGAACACTCCTGGGGTGTTCCCAGTGGATGTTTAGTATTGATGTGGCATTTATAGGGGTTCTTAAGAGGAAATTCAGTTTTAATATCATTTCTCAGAACAATTTTTCATGAAAATTGTAAGGAAAAAATGAAATTAGAAACTTTATGGTTTGACTTTGATATATGTGATTGAAGGGAGTATTTTGTACAATAACGTGTCCCAGTTTTTGGATGATTTGTTTCTAAATGAATTTATAGGTCTCCAAAGATGAAAGGTGAAATGAGGTTTGGCATCCAGCAGTAAAAACAATATATCTTCTTACTGGAGGCATAACTATTCTTACTGGAGGCATATATCAAAATTCTGAGACACGGTTTTTAAGATTGTGAATGGTTGATTAAAGTGATGAAAACAAATATTTACTACCATTTGACCTGAACGTGCCATTTTCATCCAAGTTGGAAGCCCCATTTTTGGCAATTAATGGGCTATTTTTTGAGATTGATAATACCAAAAATAAATTTATCTATAAATAAAAAAGGAGTTATATGTCAGCTTTAAAATGAGTTAAAGATTTTAAAAATCCATTGAGTAGTTTTGGAGAAATTAATCTTTAAAGACTGTTGGTTGGAGTCCGAAAATTCTGACTGTAGTGCTACCTTAACCGAACACAAACGATTAAAATACAAAACAATAAATGTTTATGCTATCCAAATAAGGATTTAAAGGAATGAAATTATTTTATACAAATGACCTTAAAACTTAATATTTATGTTGTATTTCAAAATCATAAAAATGTAAAAAAAAAAAATTAAACTTAGTTCCGTGTTTACAAGATGTGGTTCAAATGACGTTTTTTTTACGTACGATCGAAAACTATTTTTAAGAAAAACAGTCGAATGGGCATAATTGTCTCAGACCTGTTAAAGTTTCAACCTTTAATTTAGATCAATCATATGATTTATGGACTGTTAACTTAAAGACAAAATGAATCATTTGAGTATTTTAAATTGTGTTTACTTCTATCAATAGGAGTATAAGTCAACCATAAAAGTTACGTCAACACAAACAACCACGTATGACATAGTACTGAATGTGAGACGTGAGGAAGACGACGGAATGCGAGAGCAAGTTGACTTTTACGAAGTTCTGACAGATTTGGCTGAACAAGAGTATGTATATATTACATTTACAACTACATTTTGAAATTTATCCAGAAACATGTTTTTGTTCTCGTGTCTATCTTGTGATTTATTTCTTGCAGTTTTCGCCATGGTTTTAAATTCAAATTTTCTTCTTGTTTTGTACCCAGTATGATCTCGGAAACTTCTTTGTGACATTAATTTTAAAAAATAGATTTAAAGGAATGTATATATATATATTCATAACAACACAAAAATCAGGTAAGCTGATATTTAAATAATATCGTCATTGTTCTAACGTTTTCATCCTTTTCCAAAAAAAAACCAGGGAAAAAAAACGAAATTTCGTTGGTTAACACACATGATCCTTGTATGACCAATGTGTTTAACGTTATAAAAATTAATTTACTAATTTAATGGAAAGCGAGATGATAAAGAACATTATATCAGCGATTACCATAGTAAATAATGAGAGACAACCAAGAAACTCTCAGGAGCATCATTTCAATCTCAAAATAACACTTTTTCTGTAAAAACATGTAGATTCTAGATGTGGAACTTGCCGTAAAGATAATGCTAACTATCTTTAGATGGGTGGATCATAAATATTTAAAAGTGGACAAATATTTCACGTGAACGCAGATATTGTATTACATGCCCAACATGTACAGAAAATTACATTAGACAAATCGGAAACTTTTAAAAATGCAAGAGTACGTATCCATATACGACAAATCCAACACTCGCACTAACGGCAAATTCGACTTAGTGAACACTTAGTCATATGCGTAAACAGAAATTGATATATGCATACCAATATCAAAACATCATACCACCCAATGATAACGTTACTGAGTTACATATCTTAATAGTCTGTGAAGGATTAAACACACCAGAACAATGATGCTAATATCTATAAGTTTGACTGTCCCTCTGGTATCTTTCGTCTCCTATGTTATTATCTACTTACCTGATTTTTGTGTTCCTTACTATCATACTAATCTATAAAGCAAGTCTAAAAAAGTGTAACATCACCTCAAAATAAATAATATCATGAACAAATGTTAAGTATTCCGGATAAGTAATATCTTTTATCAGTAAATAAAGACAGTAGTTTACCGCTGTTCGAAATTCATAAATCGATTGAAAAAAAAACTAAATCCGGGTTTTAAACTAAAACTACGGGAAACATTTAAAAAATAAGAGGAGAACTACGGCACAACCGAAAAACAACACTAAAATGTAAACACACAGAAACGAACTATAATATAACAATGGCCATGGTCCTGACTTGGTACAGGACATTTTAAGAAAAAAAAATGGTGGATTCAACCTGGTTTTGTGGCTAGAAAAACCTCCTGCTTTTAAGGCAATGTTGAACATAACATTAAAATGACAACATTATATGACAGGACTACAATACAAGTAAATGAAAGAACATATAGGACAGAGAAACATACGAATAATAGCTATCAAAAGGTATCATGTTTATAATTTAATACGCCAGACGTTCGTTTTGTCTACACAAGACTAACCAGTGACCCTCTGATGAAAAAAGTTCGAAAGCCAAAACAAGTTCAATGTTGAGGAGCATTGAGGACCAAAAGTTCCAAAAAAGTTGTGCCTTAATACGGCTAAGGTTTTCTACCTGAGATTAGAACATCCTTAGTATTTAGAATAATTCATACCTTTGCAAACAGTAAATATATAAAAATTACTAAATAATATATAAACATGATAACACCGAATTGGTGATAACTACAAAAAAACGAATACATAAACAACCTAAACCGGCACATAAAAAGTCACAGCCGACTTAGCCGAAGAGATTGACGCACAAAGCGAGGTCACATTTGGATTTCTAAAAATTTCCCCCAAAAAGATAGAATTCAAGATTAGGTTTGTAATACTGATATAACATTTATTAACAACAATGAAAGATGGAAAAGGACTACTTACATATATAAACTCATGATAAATTGTATCCAATAAACGTTTAAGGAATGTGTCTCTCGATATCCAGATTGACTATTATTAGATATTTGTTTTATTTATTTTCCGTTTTTGTCTATTTGATTACAATGCAGTGGTTTCTTCTAAAGTAGATTTTCCCCTTTTTCCTTATAGCTTCCCTTTCTTATCAAGCCAATTTTATGAAAGGTAATTTCCTCCGTTAACATATTAGAAAATATTTTCAGGGAGAGTGAGTTGACACCTGAAACAATGACGAAGAAGTGGGAAGAATTGAAGACATGGTTTAGTCAAGGTACATATATATACCAATTTCTGACAATAATGTGAAATAGCGAATGTATTCCAAGGTATTTACGGACAGATCTAATTGAAACCAAAAATCTCACCCTAATAAACAACTTTGGGAATCTGGTCTAATTTTTCAAAGAACCCGGAGTACGTCAAAGAACCTCTCATCCTTTTTCTAAAAAAAAGTTCATCGGAAGATACCAAGACCTTGTTATTAAATATTCCGTATCAACTCTACAAATAATATAAGATGATCTTGAAGTATAGATTCTGGGTACTAATGTTGGTGATCATCTTTATTATTTTATGTGTCCTTATTACTTTTCATGTCTAGTCTATTTTTGGTAATATTCATTTGACATGTCTCGGTACTTATACATGTTATACATCACGTCATTGTGTTATTTTACTATGGTAAATTTTTATGATCTTGTCTTTCGTTTGAGTTAATGTGCTTTGTGTACATGACTTTCTGTTGGCATATCTGTCTGTTTCATAGTGTTTAGATAGTAATACAATGTTGACTGCTGTTCCCCTATTTTTGACATTTTTAACTATTATGTCTGTTTGTTGTCTTCACACGTCGTTGTCAATATAAATTTATACGTGTATACGAGAGGTTTAGCTAAATGTGAAACCGATTTAATCCACCATTTTCTACATAAGAAATCTCTGTACCAAGTCATAGATATGACAGTGGTTGTCCATTCTATAAATGTGTTTGAGCGTTTGAGTTTGCCACTTGATAAGAGACTGTCCATTTTTAGTGATCTATCGAGTTTTTTTTTTTTTTTTTTTTTCATTTTATTGTTTTCATACTTTTATTCTCTTAAATTTGATATCGTTTTTTCTTGATAGAAATCTCTTTTTCTGAATTTTGTTTAGCTAGGATGTTTGTATCTTACACATATTAGGATTATTTAAATATGAAGACATTATGCAGACCGGACTAATATAGAAATAGTGATATAAACTGTATGCAAATGTCAATATTTCTAGATGCTTCTATTCGTTATTCGCTGTAAAAACAAGTTTAATCCTCCATTCTATATATAAAATCCTTATAACAAGTCAGGAATATGAAAGTTGTTGTCCATCCGTTTGATCTGTTTGAACTTTTGATTTTGCAATTGATTAGGGGTTAAGAGATATTTCCTTTCCTTTTGGCTGTTCGTGCTTCAGTCTTTTTGAAAGCAGATTTGAATTTTAAAGATCAGTATGCTGGACTTTTTCATTGACTACATATTTGATAAATTTGCCGGAAAAACTTTCAAGCAGTTTATCGGCATTTCTGTAGAAACCAATTGTCCACCTCTACTGACTGACCTGTTCTAATTTCATATGTGTTGGAGTTCCCTCAGACACTTGTTATAATTAGAAAATCAAACATGTAAGATCATTTAATTTTTCTTAAAGGTGTACTGTTCTTTCCGTTAACCACCCAAACTTCTCTTCTTGGTTCTCATTAATATATTCTCGGAAATTAAAGATAAAAAAATCCAGCTTTCGCCATCTCATTTCCAGACATTTACCTCGATTTAACTACAGATGTCATCTCAGTTTCAGAATCTTTGACAAACGAAACAATTTTGTCATTGATTTCTGATCTAAAGATTAAGTAAGGAGCTAAGGTTTTGTCAAATAGCGACTCATCCTTTTTTGTCTTTTAAAGTTCATTGGAAAGTACCAAGACCTAATAGATGAACATTCGGTCCACAAATAATGCATAACCGTCTCGAGTTAAAGATTCATAATGGTGAAGTTGTTTATTTTTTGTTACCTTCTACATAGTTTCCGTTTATTTGTTTTTGTTACACTGTTTATTCTAGAGATATGACTCTGAACAATAATTGGTATTTTGAAATCTAGCTATCGACTTGTTGGCTTTGGGCATTTTTGGTGCCAGTGGGTCCAGATGTGCAGTTCGGACGAAAAACGTGTTAACAGTGTTGTGTTTATGTTGTTAACCCGTGTCTTTATATATTAATTTTTATTTCTAAATTATGGATAATGTGTGAAGTATATACTGTGTGAACTCTTTGCCACACAAACTACTATGTTGGCGTTTTTCTTAGATTTATTTGTTTGTTTGTTTGAATATATAATCGGTTGTGTATGATGTATAATTACACAGTTTTGGATGCTGAATCCTAATTTTATATCGACATTTACCTAGTATTTTGTCTGTGTTTGATAGTCACTCAATTTTGTGCAAAAAATCATAAAACTATTACCAACTTCATACAAGTCGGAGATTAAGCTATATAACCAGGTTTAACTCAACATTTTCTATGGGAAGTACATAAACCAAGTCAGGATTATGACAGTTGTTTTACATTCGATCCGTTGGTTGACAAAGTCAAATGTTTGAGTTTGATAATTTTTCTATGGACTTCCCTCTTTTTGAATTTACCTTTAAGCAGCAACAGGGAGTTGTCATGATTTGAATTTTGTATCAACTGGAAGATAACAACTGCATTTGCAGTCGTTTCTAGAATGTTGTTTCATAGAAATGAAAAGTTCATCGTTGGAAAGCTGAAATAATCGTTTTTGTCATTAAGTTTTGATCTCTACCGACTATCATTTGTGGCTTTCAAAATGTTAGCCAAGAAATGTGTCCGCCTATACTGCATGAGAAAGACGAAACATATTAAAGGGATCTGAAAACTCTAAAGTCGAATATGAACTGACAACGCATGGCTAAGACCAACGCTTGTATCCTTTATTTCATATTCGATGGGATAGAGGCGTTCATCATAGCCTCTATACTTTAAATAAATGAGTGAACGATCAAGATTATATACCTCTTAATGTAACCGCTATCGGCTTTCAAAGTAATTAAAAAAATAGATACCAAACAATACGCTTAACAAAAAGCCGCGAGACTACCAAATGTAAAACAATAAAACAAATTGATTTACGTTAATAATTTCATCAGTCATCTTATTTTAACAGATGGAAAATACAACAACTTAATTTTAGACTCCTGACTTAGAATTCTACCTCATCGTAGGAAGTGAAGAATAATATAATTATAAAAGTCAGGTGAAATATCCTCCTTATTTTAATTATTACTAAGCTCTTTCTAAAATATACTTATTCAGAGGTTGTTTGTTTTTATTTTCCTCTCATCGTTATTACAATTGCGGTAACCACGAACATTTGAATTCGTTTATTTTTCATGTTCATAGATCCACCAGAATTCATAAGGGAAAGACTTGAATCTACCCGAATATTGCTTGACAAAGCACGCAATCCATCAATGAAGAGTTCAAAAGATGCAGGACAGGAGGCTGAAGTGGAATATTCGCAAGTACAGGTTAGTATGTTCTTGATACCTAGACAATACTGTGTAATGATAAATGTGTAGCAGAAAAGCAGCATATTCAATTATTTTACATGAATTATCATTTTCTATAACAAAAAATTCACGACAATATTTCCATATTATTTACATTGCAAGCGTTTGACTATTTGACTGGTAAATAGTTTCCAATTATTGGACCTCGGCGAAACTATTTCATCGCAAAATAACGACCGCAGCTACGGAATTAGATAATATACAATTATGGCCCGTTGAAAAGGTGAATATCCAAAATTGTCAACACGAGAAAGTTATTTAAATGAGGGCGCAGCCCAAAGTTAAATAACTTTTAAGGGTTGACAATTTTGAATATTCATCGATTTCAAGGGGCCACAAGTATTTTATTATACCGAACTAACAATGGAAGGGCTTTTGAACACCTACTATATTCTTTACATAACAAACACCAAGATCACGCTTGAAAATACATTTGTGTTCTAGAACTTCTCGAATGTACAACGAAGGTAGAATCTTCTGTGACGTCATTTTCATGGGAGATAACTCGAGTGCAAACCTAAACACTCAAAAGGTTATTCGCCGGTGAATTATAGGGTTATTCACCGCTGGTGTAAATTTTTAGGGTTATTCGTCCTCCCTTGCAATTAGATGAAAATTAACTGAACTATTCCATGTTACGTGATACGGTGTTACCTAATAGAATTGTTTGTAATATATGTAAGGTATGATAATGCTGAGAATACCACGTCGCATTTTACCAATTGTATCTAGGGTTGACGTCAGTGCAGAACGTAGCCTTATATGTCGATACCTGTATCTTGGCATTGCACAAGGTCATGTTTTTCTCTGACTGTTTATGACGTCTTTACATTAAATCCATTGGATGTTGGATGTGTACGGATTGATAATTTAGTCTTAGATGCATGTTTTTTTATTAGTTGTTAGTGGCTTTGGACTAGCTGTCATAGAACTGCGAGTACTCGCAGATCTGTGCCTAGTGTCTTTTTGTTGTTGGGATGTACAAGTACCCGCCGACGTCCACTTGTATTTTTGTCCATCTGATGAGTTAAGCCTTTTTCAACTGATTTTTATAGATCGATCTTATGTTGTACTGTTATATCACTGTCCCAGGTTAGGGGAGGGTTTTGATCCCGCTAACATGTTTAACCCCGCCACATTATTATGTATGTGCCTGTCCCCAGTCAGAAGCCTGTAATTCAGTGGTTGCCGTTTGTTTATGAGCTACATATTTGTTTTTCGTTCATTTTTTTTATATATAAATATGGCCGTTAGTTTTCTCGTTTGAATTGATTAACATTGTCATTTTGAGGCCTCTTATAGCTGACCATGCGGTATGGGCTTTGCTCATTGTAGAAGGCCGTACGGTGACCTATAGTTGTTAATTTCTGTGTTATTTTGGTCTCTTGTGGACAGTTATCTCAATTATACCACATCTTCTTTTTTATAATTAGCATTTAGAATACCAAACGTGAAACAGTATATTGTGTGTCTTCTTTTCATATTACAATAAAGGCAACAGTAGTATACCGCTGTTTAAACTCATAAATCCATGGACAAAAAACAAAATCGGGGTAACAAACTAAAACTGACGGAAACGCATAAGTATAAGAGGAGAACAACGACACAACACTACAATGTAACTAACACACACAGAAACGGACCAAGCATCAGACAAAATCCCACGAGAATAACAAATATAACATCAAAACCAAATACATGAATTTGGGATAGACAAGTACCGTGACACGTCTTATCGCAATGTCAATTTACACTCAAAAATAAGAGAAAACAAACGACGCAACGTTAAATTGTAACACACACAGAAACGAACTATAATATAACAATGGCCATATTCCTGACTTGGTACAGGACATTTTTAAAGGAAAAAATGATGGGTTGAACCTGGTTTTGTGGCATGCCAAACCTCCCCTTTTATAGCCATGTGAAATATAACATTAAAATGACAACTCAACACCACAGGACTACAATATAAATAAATTGGAGAATAAGATTGACAAAGAAACACACGAACAACAGCCAACAAAAGGCAACAAGTTGAAAATTTTAATACACCAGAAGTGCATTTTATCCACACAAGATCTACTAGTGATGCCCAGATACAAAAGTTTGAAAGCCGAAACAAGCACAAAGTCGAACAGCATCGAGGACCAAAAGATAAAAAAAGTTGTACCAAAAACGGCCAGGGTTTTCTGTTAGTTACCAGAACATCCTTATTATTTAGAATAATTTATACTTTTGCAAACAGTAAATTTATAAAATCAATAAACAAAAGCTGTACATGATAAAACTGAAATATTAACTAATTACAGGAAACAACTGAAATACATTACATAACCAGACATTTGCAACACAAAATGTAGACACATCCGAATAAGTTAACTCAGATTTGATGTTAATTCAAATTTAAATTAAAACATATGATAATGACTAGCATGTAAACAAAAATGAAGAATTTTTTGTTCTTGATATAGAAATATTGTAAAGATTAAAAAATAATAAAAACCTAATATGAATTATATCTATATATTTTTTTCAGGAAAGCCTTGATCAGCAAATAAAAATGGAAGGCAAGGAACTCGAGTGAAACACGTGATTAGTAATTTTTTTTTTATATTTATAATGATCTTGCGTTGATAAAAACAACAAAATCACATGGTTTGTTACATTCACATGGACAGAACCAAATTTACTTCAACATCGTCTTTCATCGAAAAATGTATTCAGAATAAGGTGTACACATATTTATTCTTAAAGGGAAATATGGTGCAAAAAATCAGTAAAAATTTAGAAAATATTAAGAAAACAAAGGTTTCATTCGCTTAGCGAGGTTTATCATCATTGGAGTGGTCTATCATTCGCTTAGCGAGGTTTATCATCATTAGAGTGGTCTATTCGTTTTGGGGTTCATTGTGGTTTTATATGTACATGATGCATTCATGTATTAATAAAATTATATATTCCTTGCTTTCGGACGTTTGTATTTGTGAGTTCCTGAAAGATATAAATTTAAAAAATGCTTCGGCCGCAAACAATTTTTTAGTGCTTTTTTCGTTTACTGTGATATCACATGTCAGACAGTATTATGTGCACAATATTTCAATGTACATCGAATTAAAGCACAGTTTTAACATGTTTCTTTTACGCAGAATTTAAGCATTAATACAAATAGTAATACAACAAATTAAATTTTCGTTTAACTTTAGTTTTCTTAATATTTTCTCTTATTTGGGTCCAAAGTGTATATTATAGATGACTATAGAACAGTATTCTTCTTAAATTTGAAAGTTAATTTTACTATTGGATATTTATGAAAAGACAACTGACGTAAGATAAATGACAAATGAACAGTGACCTATAGCTAATAATTTCTTTGTCATTTTTTTCTTGTGGAGAGCTGTCTTTTTTACAATCATAATTTTTTTTAATTTTCATATCTAACAAGCCCTTAAAGTCTGCAATTTTTGAAAAGGACAAACCATTTCTCTAAAACTTTTAAAACTTTATGTATAATAAACGATTAAGAAAGGATTTTGGATATAAAACAGTGTGTTGTTTTGTCGGAATAAACATCAATACCCTTAGGAACTATTTATTATTGCACCAAAGAATCTATTATATTGAATGAATGGTACAGGTATATCGACACCAAAATTCTACAAAGGTTTTACACAACCTATCACTAAAAAAGGTACAATATGATCTGTGTTCTTTGCTGCCCTTGAAAGTGTTTTAACATCTTTGAATACAACTTCCACATCCGACAAGACTGCTGACAACGTGTCGATAACATTTTCGTATACAGTGAGTTTAATTATGACATCAATCATTAGAAATGCGAAATCATGTAATGAGAAAATCGTAATGAAAGATAATGCGAATGATGTTTGATAATAGAAGGTAAAAAAGAATTTTAACAATAATTTTGACAGAAAAAAATGAATACGCCAAATCATTAAATAACTGTTTTGATAAATTCTAACTTACTGAATGCATGACTCTATAACAACAAATACACCATGAGTTAGTGTATATTGTTTATCAATGTAACTATCTGTAAACTCTGGCACGAAAACCCGACAAGCAGCAAAAGTTTGTCGAATTTATGTTACGGATTTGTCAAAGACAAATATTCACAAAGAGTACAGAGAACTTATTCATTCTGACTAAGTTTAAATATTCATACAACGATACTAACCGATAAACGTTATTGGATTTTGTATCAAACTCACAAGTTCTTGGTTTTGTTTTATACATTAACCATATTGAAACAAATATCAAAGCAAATTGTGTGTCTTTTAACTTTGGAATTAGTTTTATGAAACATAATATCAGAATGCATTGATAATACCAAATAACTATTAGTATCTATTAGTAGTGTAAAGATTTATGTTAAAATTTCCTACAAAATCAGCCTTGTTTTTTAAATATTTTTCAGGAAAGCCTAGATCAACAAATAACAGGCATGAACAAAACCAATGGAGACATGTTGTTAGTCTCATTATCATTTTTATCTTCCTAATTTTATTTCCCCCCTTTTCAACGTTTTCGAACTATTATTATGATATGTATTTGTGCAAATATACACAAACAGTTTGACAGAATTTTTTCACATTGATTTTCCTTGTTGAATGTTTTTAGGTTATTGTGAAAAAAGCATTCTTAGGCCAAGATTTCTTCATGTACCGATGATTGAAAGCTTTAAAGTAATATTTGTATATCAATATACCACACGCTCTTTATATATTTATAATCAATACAGTGGTATGTTTCTTATTTAATGCCTTTATTTGTGTCAATCATATCAATAACTTCCGAATTAGGATTGCAACTCTTATTCTAATCAATCACATATACATTCTTCAATATTAAATCATCACACTGAAGTCAGTGAATCGGATACATGATAATTATTATGCATTATGATCATAGTTACCACCAGGCGTACTATTGTGTACGCCATGAATAGTACGCCATGCAAGCGTTTCGTCTACATGTCTATTTGTTGCGTGCATTGTATAATACATAAATCATTAAGTTTTTCTTGTTTGTCATTTTGCCATGTCGGGGCTTTTTATAGCTTACTTTAACCGTTTTGCCAATCTTAAAGACCGATAATTTACCTATAGTTGCTTATATTTTAATAATTTAGTTCCTAGTAGATGTTTGTCGATTTGATATCATAATCCATTTTCTAATTTTTTATGTTTGGTTTCTTAGCATTTTTTATCATTCTTTTTTTAAATAGAACAAAATCAGTTTAAAGCATGAATTGTATTTCTATTTTTCCAAGGGTAAACATGTTTACCCGTCTTATTATTATGAAAGGATAAAACAAAAAAATATATGTACTAGTGTTTCGACTTCAAAACATTAAAAACTATACAATTATATATTTCATTTGGCTATATTTTTATAGAACTTCTGTTGTGCTTAAATTCTATATATAATTCTGTACTGAGTTGTTGAGAATGTCTTATAAAAAATAAAATAACAATATATGTCAATATATGTGTATTCTCTGAATTATATTTTGTAGCGATTATAATATACCAATTGAACTTTTATAATTATTGAAATGTGAAATAAAAACTGGCTACCACAGCAGATACAACAGTAGAGGAAAAGACGTACAATCTATTTTAGTCCCATTTAATAAAAAAGAGTGAAACGACTTTTTAAACACTTTTTATTGTTATAATCGATGTTATTTACAAGCTTTGTATGTAATTTTTTATGTTGCAATGTCTCTTATTACTTTATCTGGTTAGTTATTCATATTAAAATAATAAAACTTTTTATCATACGTTTAATATATGTATTATTCGGATTAGATATAGATGAGAATAAAATGATTTACTATTATATTATGAATGATTCAATCATTGACATTTTCCCAATTGGAAAAGACGATTTTATTTGCACGACACATTGTTGTTTTCTTTGAAAATGCCCAAACTAAAAAGACCAGTTGTAACCACAATCCCTTGATGGTTTGCTCGGCAGTGTTTCTAGAAGATTTATGTTCACATTCAAATGTCGGGAAAATTGTGAAATATGAAAACAATTGTCATGCATTCAAAACTTGTTTATAAAGAAGTAATATAAAGGGAATAAAACCAGATGAAAAAGATAATACTGTATGAGTGATACCAGTTTAATCAATTTCAAAAAATCAAGGTAACAAACAAAAACTGTTCAACAATGTACTAAGTTCATACCGCAAAGTCAGCTGTATAAGGCCCCGAAATAACAAAAAGAAAACAATTCAAACCATAAAACAAACTGCATATTTTATGTACAAAATACTAAACGAAAACCAAATATGTAACATAGCAATAAACGACATGAAATACCCGCCATGCAAAATCACACTAAGTCAAATTGTGACAATCCGAATTAATGAACACATCATAGATACCAGGATTGACATTTTGTATTTGCGAAAGACGCGCGCTTTGTCTACAAAAGACTCATCAATGACGCTCGAAAAAGGTTGAAAAGAATGGGACACAACGGTAAGTATTGATTAGAGGACTGTTCGGGTATAAAAAGATCTAAGACTGTATAACAATGAACTTGTGACTCTGTCAGAGCAGTTTTTGTGACAGAAAGACACAGCTGATGTTTCATAGTTTATTGCATTAAACACATGCATTATTATCCAGGTATTAACACTAATGGTTTTACAACCTGTGTTTATTTCTATTTTGACATTGCACCAGTTCATATTTTACCCACACTACTTAAATACATTGTTTCAATAAATCCGTTGTAGGTGTCCCAGGTGTACGTCCATAATAAATAACGGAATTTGATTCGACTATCATGCAAGTGAGGGGTTTAGCGCTATAAAACTAGGTTCAATCCACCATTTTCTACATTTAAAAATGCCTGTACCAATTCAGGAATATGACAGTTGTCCATTTAGCTGATGCGTTTTACCAATTGATTAGGGATTTTCCGTTTTGAATTTTCCTCGGAGTTCAGTATTTTTTTTTAATTTTACTTTTTACGATACAGTAAATCATGATCGACTGACGACAAAAATACCCATATGATGTTTTTGGTATATATCTAAAAGATAAAGGTTCCTTTCAAAAATCATGAGCTATTGATCAATTGATAATTATAAAAGATATTCTTAGTAATTTTATAATTCTAAATGTATTCGTTTATGAATTAAGGAATTATTAAGAAACGAAGGCTATAAATTTATCAAGCAATGGTATGTTTTTTCTGAATATGTGATCAATGGTCTTAATTCTAATTTCTAATGATATTACCAGCTTCTATTCTTACAATAGAAAAAAAATAACATAAAGTAATAGCTAAAACAACCCTTTTAAATCGAGATATGGCCGACATTTTTATGTATGTCATTTCACAATAAAAGAATACTTCAGGGCAAGTCATATCACAATAAAAGAATACTTCAGGGCAAGTCATATCACAATAAAAGAATACTTCAGGGCAAGTCATATCACAATAAAAGAATACTTCAGGGCAAGCTGGAGCCCACTTACGGGCTGCAATATCACGCTGCGTTGAAAACCTATTGGTGGCATTCGACTGTTACACGTTTCTATGGTAGGGTTGTTGTCTCTTTGTCATATTACCAATTTCCATTCTCACATTTATTCAACATAGTTCAATACATTATAACATCTACGATGATCTGAAAGACGGTGATCAATGACCGAACCATTATCCTATAAGTTAAGATTGTTTTTCGACACTGAGTTTTCAACTCCCTCAAGACCGTATGATCGCCACTCTCCTAACATTATTACGATATCAAACATACCTGGAGTTCATATGTTTAAGTTAAAGAGTTCCTGATGAAGGTCTATAAAATAAACGCTTGAGTATAAGCTCAAATATATTAAACGAATGTACAACAACTGTTGCATTCCAGACCTTCACGCATTGTTGTAAATATAACGGAATTTGATGAAACTGTCGTACAAGTGAGAGGTTTAGAGCAATAAAACCAGGTTCAACCCACCATTTTCTACATTGAAAATGCCTGTACCTTTGATAACTGTACCAAGTCAGGAATATGACAGTTCGTTTGATGTGTTTTATCATTTGATTAGGGGTTTTCCGATTGAATTTTACTCGGAGTTCAGTATTTTTTTGTGATTTTACTCTTTGTTTAACATCTAAAGAACGTGTTAAAGTGTTCATACAATTCGTCTATGTAAATTATTAACTTTAATGACATTGTGGTAATATCCTTATCTGTGGCTCAGTACTTATGCATTCCGTTAATGTGTTGTGATGTGGTCTTTCTTGTCTTACATGTTTTTATATATTCCTTTTTAGTTTTCTCTGATCACAAATTTGTTTGACGTTTTTACCAATTACGTCTATTTGTTTTGTTCACACATTGTTTTCAATATAACGGACTTTTATGCAACTTTTATACAAGTGAGAGGTTTAGTTAGCTATAAAACAAAGTTTATTCTACCATTTTATACATAAGGAAATCCTGATATCCAGTCAAGTAAGAGCAATACAAATCTTATATATAATTGTGGTAATTTTTTGGGAAGTTACCCTTTTTTTAGGTGATTTAACTGTGTACAGAAAAACAAAACAACTACCCTTATTCCCCAACCCAAATTGTACCTATATCCAGCTTTATTCAACTTCTTAACGTTGCTCTTAATTTACCGATCACCATGATGTTCTACTGCAGAGTAGATAATCTGTGCAAAAATTATACTTTCCGGAGTCAAAGTGACTGTCAAACGTGAGTGATATCGGTTTTAGTCGTTTTTTCCTTGTATCTCCTAGAGATAATATCTTTTTAAAGGGAAACTTCGCGATTTTTCACTTGTCATCTTATTATGTTCATAATACCATAAAAAAACATATTCATCAAGTTTTATTTTGATATAAAACTAATAAAGAAGAAAATAGGGAATTATTCATTTTATTTTTTCAAACTTCGTGACTTATGTGACGTTTTTTTATGTCTTTTTGCATGCCGGGTGTGAAATAAATTTCATATAAGTCTTGTTCGTTAACCATATAATAACGCATCGACGACTTTTGGTGTAGCTATCAACCAACTAAAAACAAGTGATAGCCATACAACTTTTAAAATTAGATTGTAGAATTTATGTCAAATGTGTTGACGTCTTTTCTATTATATTTATGTGTTATGGAAAGAAAAATTAATTACCGCCGTCATTTATTAGATTTAATTTTGGTCAACGTAATCTGTACGATAATTTACGTTTGAAGTTGGATTCATAACAAACTGGACATATATATATTATAGTTAATTGCTATTAAGAAGTATTGCAATATGCATTGTGTTTAAATGCAATATCAGTATTTAGTTCTATTATAATCTTTAATCAATCCTAATTCTATCTTACTTTTGAGATATAGTTTTTCATACGTGACGTCATTTTTCTGCTGTTTCAGAAATTTCATATATTCAAATGTGACGTAATTTTTAATGCCTTTTCACCATCGTATGTGACGTCATTTTCATCATTTACTGCGTTGAGGCCTGGACTAAGTCGGGTGTGTATATTCTGTGTTGGTCTTTGAATTATGTATTCGTGTTTGTTTTATGTAATGAGTTAATACTTCAGTTTTATTATGTATATCTGTTATATTCATTTGATAAAATTTACTGTTTGCAATAGCATTAATTGTTCTAAATAATAAGGATGTTCTTATCCCAAGCATAAAAACATAGCCGTATTTGACACAACCTTTTTCAACTTTTGATCTTCAGTGCTGTACAACTTTGTACTTTTTTTCGCTTTCGATCTTTTATATCTGGGCGTCACTGGTAAGTCTTGTGTGGACGAGGCGCGTTTTCGGCGTATTAAATTTTAAACCTGATGCTTTTTGTTATTCATTAATCATGTGTTTCTTTGTCTAATACGTTCTCCTATTTATTTGTATTGTTGTCATGTAATATTATGTTGTCATTTCAATGTTATATTTAACATTGCCATTAAAGTGCGAGGTTTGGCATGCCACAAAACCAGGTTCAACCCACCATTTTTTTCCTTTAAAAATGTCCTGTACCAAGTCAAGAATATGGCCATTGTTATATTATAGTTCGTTTCTGTGTGTGTTACAATTTAACGTTGCGTCGTTTGTTTTCTCTTATTTTGGAGTGTAAATTCACATTGCGATAAGACATGTCACGGTGCTTGTCTATCCCAAATTCATGTATTTGGTTTTGATGTTATATTTGTTATTCTCGTGGGATTTTGTCTGATGCTTGGTCCGTTTCTGTGTGTGTTACATTGTGGTGTTGTGTCCTTGTTCTCCTCTTATATTTATGCGTTTCCCTCAGTTTTAGTTTGTTACCCCGATTTTGTTTTTTGTCCATGGATTTATGAGTTTGAACAGCGGTATACTACTGTTGCCTTTATTTATGTGCAGATCTTTTATACGAATTTTAGTAATAAAAGTAAATCATACAATAGAACATTGTTATGATTTTTTTTTCTACAAATACTTTAAACAAACATATGAAACTGACATGATCGATAGTATATAAAAATACATGTTTGTATTCTGACCTTTTTGCTTCAGTCCTGAGACTACTATAGTAGTCTCAGTTCAGTCCAAACATTTTCTGTTTGTAATGTGGAAATACAATGTGTATTGTTATGTGACATTTAGTGAATGTTGAATGCGTGGTTAAACTCAAGGTAATTAAAAGATTAGCATTATGTCATTCTGATCTTTTGATCTTCAATCAGTGAATTTTAGCCATCACGGTTCACCGTTTCAGGTGTGAACAACATTTCGTATGAATGAAAACGGGTGTGCATAAGCTCACTTTTAAAAGATTTATGACTTCTGATTACTTTTGTAACGATGAAATACTTAATTAATTTAATTGATTAAATTTATAAATAATAATAGCCTTCTAAAGACGAGTGTATGAACTAAAAATTGTACTATTTTATATTTAAATTAGAATCGGTAACCTTTAATATTTGAAACAGATCATTACCAATTGCAATTATATTATTTAGTCAATCCAAAGCGATCTTTATTTACATATTCAGGAATTTATGTTCTCATCAAAATATTTTAAATCTCACAACGCACAAATACTTCAGGTATTTGAAAAAAAAAGATGCTTAAAAAATTGACAGGAAATTTAAGGATCTTCTTGGAATGGAATCGAAAAATAAAGAACAGCTATTCTTTTCAAGTGTGAAAAACATCAACAAAATTTATACATAATCGGGAATGTCCTTATTAAAATAGTCTTCGTCTCACAACGTATAATACTTTAGTTATTTGACCAACGATGTTTTTAAAAAAAAACCAGAACAAATGTAATGTCATCTTTCCCTATTTTTAAGTGTAATTATAAGTCTGTTTTAACTGGCAAGAATACCCCTAAAGCGGACAAGCAGATTATTCTTTAAATTTCTGTTATTGAAATATATAAATCAAGAAAGAAAATAAAATCCCGAAATTGATTTGAAACTTTGATACTTTTAAAATAGTTTTCCTGGAAAATATTCGCACCCCTTGGGGATAATTAGTGTACGTCCAGTTGCATATATATTACATGCATGTCGGAACAATTGTGATGATGACGAATTTCTTCCTTTATTCGAGAACAATCTAATTGAAAATAAATCTGTGATTTTACTATGTCCATAACTTCGATGAACCAAAGCAAGTTATATATCGACCTGTATTTAAATCAAATTGGTTCTCCATAACGATTATAAATGATATCTGGGAGTCAGGAACGTCAGAAAAATATTCACAATATTTTCTGCGATTAAACATAAAACATAAAGATTTTGCTAAAAAGGGTTGTATACAATCATGTGACATCAGAAAAATAAATTTGTCGTCATGATTAGAATCGTAAAAATTTGGGTTAATTGCACTTGCTTTCAAAAATAGACCATATCGCAGATCTGAATAAAATTCCCAATGCATTAAAAAATGTTTTTCGTCTTCTACACAATCAACTGTACAATATTTACATTTTCTGTCATTAAGAATAGTTTTTGGCTTGGTGTAACGACCTGTCTCTATAGCTAAAGGTAGAGACCCACTTCTAAAATTAGATAAAATACGTCTATGTTGTCTATCATTTACATTTTTGAGATATGAACTTGTTTCTAATACATTTTTATAAAGTCTATAAGTACGTAACTTGTTACCATTTGGTTCATTTCTATCTTGACACAATTTTTCAACCCATTCTTGTTTTTCAATTTTAAACAATTTTGTTTTAATATCATACATTTTATGTCTGTCAATAGTCTATCGACATTCGATGATTACATACTGTTGGCATACGTGTACTAGTCTGTTTACAAAACTTTTACCCCAATTTACACAAAATGTATGTTTCTTTCTTATGTATACATGTATATATTTTAAATTGCGCTATAGTTCCGTAACTTTAGAGCCAGGCGTATAAACGAATGGTCGACAAGTGCGTACATTTTTTTTAAATCAATTTTTCTGGTATGTTTCAATCTATCCTTCACTATTGACAACGAGTATATACTTACATTTTCCCAAATTTATACTCTTGGAAAAAATGTGTAAATAGATTTTTATTTACTCAAATCTTTTTTTTATTTGGTATTATTTAGATTTTTATAAATATTATTCTTTACACCAGAAATGTTATTTATAAACAAGCGTATGAGTTTAGTAACGACTAATATATCACTTTAGGACACGCAAGACAGAGATGTATATTATACACCTGATAGTTAAAAATGGAAAGTTACAATTTATCTGCCGTGTACACTCCTCAATACCCTCAGAAGTAAAACGATGCATGAACTTGAAAGTCCGACAGGAAATCGTTTGAATACCTGGACGTGTCACTTCACAATACCTTTGGGGCTAATACCTTTAGCCATGCTGGTGATCAATTGAGGGAAGGTCCAAATTTATTTAAATCATATAATTTAAGAATGAGATAATGAACAAATTAGATTTTCGAAAACAAATATCACGGTATACTTATTTATGATGAACTATGACTTTTTAACTAATTCCAATATAAACAGTTTAAAAATGACAGACCATGGTTATTTAAAAAATAATAACATTTTCCGTATCAAGTTAGTTAGTCGGATAAAACATCCGTACGATTGACAAGATATCGACACGCAATTACGACTACATCAGGTTACTATAGTTTTGGTCCTTAGACATATCGTGGTCTCAAAACGGAGGAGATGACAAAATGGCGGCATGCAGGGAATTGACACTCTTAATTTAAAATCGATGGTGATCTCTTATCTAGCCGAATAAAACTTTAATATCTATGAATTTGAGCATTTTTATACAGAATGGACATAATATCAATTTTTAATTTTTTTTCGAAGTTTCCCTTTAACCCATTTAAGACGTATGTAAATCATATGAGATAATGTGTAACATTTCACATATCATATAACTTAAAACACTCTTATTCAGTTTATCTAGGTCCCGAGATCTGAGGTTTATTTATCTATATTGTTGCATCTAACAAATACTAATATTCAATGCTATGTCAAAGGCTTTAGATTATATGATTAAAACATCTATTTAAAACAAAATGTTGATACTACAAGCTTATCCTGGTTGTGTAGTTAAAGTTATGTGAGCATATGTTTAAGATAAGTGTCACGATATGCCGTGTACTAACTATAACACCAAAAATCAGACACAAGTAAAACATGCTTATGAAATCTCGACATTAATACAGTATGGAAATATATATATAACAAGATGAGTATTTATGCAAAGTGATCAATTGGCTATGATACTAACCACATAAACGTAGTTAGAAAAAAACGAGAAGAAATTAACATATATTGATGCATATTAGTATTAAAGCATGGATGAAAACGAAGTGTGTGATGATGACAAAGAAGGCGATCATTCATACCAGTACCAATAACACTTTTTGAAGGTACAGAAAATCTTCACTGCACAAGATATAAACATAATCTTCTTGTTTTTCTGTGCTTTAAACTGGATAATGCACAATAAACATGTGCATAAACTATTTTAGTTATTCTACATATGTTATGTGTAAATAAGCAAAATAGATATTATGTAGATCAGTATACTTCTTTCCAATGAGACATAACATCAATATTGGTAATCAATTAGGATTGAAAAATACAGATGATTGAATAAAAAAAAAGAAAAATTGTCCTATTAAATGTGAACACCTCTCTTCAAATATTTTCCTCTTCATTATTGAAAAAAAAACAAATGCTCTATCTATATATATATATATATATAATTTAAAAGTAAAAAACACAAAAAATCACATCATAAATCGAACATTGTTTCTGTTAGCGCTTTCACCGCATCTCCAGCGGTTCATCAGACAGAATTGTTATCGTTAATAGTAACGACTTGTGACGTTACGTTATAGTAACGACTTGTGACGTTACGTTATAGTAACGTCATGCGGTAGTTATATATAGTAGTTATATAACTACCGCATGACGTTACTATAACGTAACGTCACAAGTCGTTACTATAACGTAACGTCACAAGTCGTTACTATTAACGATAACAATTCTGTCTGATGAACCGCTGGAGATGCGGTGAAAGCGCTAACAGAAACAATGTTCGATTTATGATGTGATTTTTTGTGTTTTTTACTTTTAAATTATATTTTCTGTACCAAGGACTTTTTATTTATCAAAATATATATATATATATATATATATTCAATAAACCTAACATTATGATTTCGAACTATTTTGGGGTAAGCTAAGCAGAGCCTACGCAGTATGAAAGGCAATTTGTGTATAAGGCATTAAGACAGCCATCCAACAACAGTAATACAAAAGAGCGGCGAAAGATACCAGAGTGACAGTCAAATGGCGACATGCTGTTACGGTCATCTTAACTTTGTAAAACATTCTTTCTTTTGATGATAGACTCCACCTTATAACTCCACCTAAAACAAAACCCGCAAGATATTCGTTAAAAATGCATCTAACTACAATAACTCATAAAAGTAGTCGATCTATGATTATGGTCATTTGGCTTAAAAGTAGAGTTATTTATTTTGCTGATCAATGTTGCTGTGTACATTTTGTCTTTCTCTACTATAGTTGTAAATGTGTGTTCTCATTTCGCCTTAGTTGTGAATTCCAGATAAAAAAGGTAAAATATAATTTAAAACCCGTTTCATCATGGAAGCACTGACTGAAAAATATTTATTTTCATTCGAAATAGGGATGTTAAATTAGTATTCAGCCACAATACATGCTTTATTTAAGAGAACTGGATAATATACATGATATATTTAGGACTCAATTGCCGCAATTGAAATCACAGTTAGGATTTTTTGTTATGCAGTTAAGCTGCATTATGCGAGCACCCTAGATTTGTGTTCCACCCAATAAATTCTAAAATACTTGCCATTGTTATTATCTAGCTGACTACTATGTAATATATAACTAATTGAACACTTTTTTAATACTTTTTATTCTGGATTACAAAAAATATGACCAGAAAAACCTTAAATGATCGTCGAATCTTCCAAAAGTTACACATAGGAAGTAGTGCTCATTAGGAATCCTTGTGTAGTTTATTATGACCTGTGCTTTTGGCTAATATGTCAAAGAACAATTATATGAAATATTTAATCGCCGAAAATCAAGCAATGTAGATTTCCCAAATGGCAAAAATCGTAGGAATATTGTTTGTCATCAATACATAGTACAACGTCAGTAGTCTATTATATAATAAGTTCAACTGTTCATGCTGTTGGCGGCAATTTAAAATTAGAAGACAAAATTTTCATATCTTTTTAATTTGGAGGCAAGGTTGCAAATAAGCGGTGGTCCGAGGTCCGTGACCTTCCACTTTTGCACGCGGAAATTCGACTTGGTTTCTAGCACGCCTGACGGAGTCACCTTCTTCTTGAAAGAAAATAAGAAATTACTTTGCAAACCTTTTCTCCAAATAAACGATCTAAAAACTTATTTTCATAATTATAATTCATGACAGCGATGTTCATTATGTTCAACCGCTAGCTTTATACAGAAAATCGCCGACAAATAATGTGTAAATTCGAGTAAAATCGTATCTGATTGACAAAAACGACATTGTAAACACTATAAAATGGCTGCCGTGAAAACAACATTTTACAATATCGGATCCGATTCCGGAAGCGGATAAGGGTAATTCCGGGTTTTGGCGATCAACTACAAAAAAATCCAGAGGGGTGACAAAATACATCTATGCATAGTAAATGAATATAAACACTAGAATTGAAAACCAAAAGATATATGTTAAAGAAAGAAACAGCAGAAAATATTTTATACAGACACTCAAAATTACTTTTTGGCAAATTTTAATGTCAAAATCCAATACAATGTGACAGCTGGGAACAGTATATCTAACAATATATATGTTCATGGTCACAGTATAAATTTTCTTTATCAATGATAAATGATGATAATGCATGTGAGATGCTTTTAAAGTGTAAACAATTTTAAAGGGGTATTTTATTTCTCAATTTTCAAGGGTCAATTAAAGTAGCTGGAGTTTCTTAATTTATTTTCACAAATAATGCAAAAAAAAAAAGGTCATCGTACACCCTCCTGTTTGAGAACTTGAAAATGGTCAAGATCCTCACCCCTAAACCATATATTCTCATGTATGGGACAATATAACAAATCAAATGAAATATAGGGGAAGTCCCTGTGGTGTCCCCGACTCTCCTGTTTGAGGATTTCGAAACGGTTGAGATCCCAACACCGAAACAATATATATTGATGTATTGGCCAATATAACTAATTAAATAAAATATAGGGTGAGTTCCTGGGTTCATCCTACCCCCTCCTGTTTGAGAACTTGAAAACCGTTGAGATCCCCACCCCTAAACCATATATATTCATGTATGGGACAAAATAACAAATCATTTACATTTACTATGGGCAGGTCAGTCAGACCTCACCTTTGATCCCTGTAGTAGTGAACATTTGTCTGATTCGTGTCTCATAACTTTTGTACTATCATGACTTTAAAACACAAACTCCTTTTTTTTTTGTGTCCAGGGAAACCAGTCCATTCATACTATAACATGTTCGTAATAAGTCAACTTGTACTACTAGCAGTCAACTTAAATGGTTTAAAACCAACGTTAACTACCTAGTAGAACAACTGCAATCATTGCGAACTTGTACCACTGCAGACTCACCATAAAAAATATACATTGATATATGCATTGCTTTTGAAACCTTGTTAACATATAAATTATTTGCTTTAATAATTAATTCATTAGATAAAAATAAATGTACTATATATGAATTTTTAATGTTGAAGCAACATTGCCACAGTTTTTATAATTACATTTGCCTTGGTTTTTGGTTAACTGCCTCAGCGCTCACAGCGCTTTGATTTGTAAAAGTACACACAAGTTAACCGATGTACTTGTATTGCTATACGATATTTCAATACATTTTAAACCTGTTTCATCATGGAAGCACTGACTTAAAAATATTTATTTTCATTCAAAATAGGGATTTTAAATTAGTACTAGTGGACAAAATGATTTCTATTCCTATCATATATATACTCTATATCCTTTCCCAGTGGCAACGTCTTTTTTCTGGCAATCATCACAGATCTTTTAGTTTGTAGGACCCACTGAGCAATAGATTTATTGTATATTGAATTTCAGACGTCCTTAATATTGCATGAAATATTTGCCACTGAACGTTGAGAAGAGAACAATTTATTACAGTGTGTACTTTATCATAGTAAATGAAAATGAATTATTACTGATTCATTTTAGAGAACTTCTTCTCTCGTTTTTACTATGTTTTTTATTCGTATTCTCTAAAATTTTGAGCTATAAGTGGTCAACAAAATCATAATAAACATAATTAAAAAATAACCAAAATGAATATGGATAATAATTTTTATAAAAAATATTTCCTTGCCTACCGAAACGAGGCTTCGAATGAAAATTTTAATCTGCCAAGCTTGATACTTTACAACAAGAAGTAGTTCATAGAATCATAGAATCATAGAACAGTTGCTCAGAGATTTTATTTATTTCTATTCAGTGTACACGCTTTAATTGTTTTTATTTTTATTTTCATTGGGTGCAGTTGTTTTGCCGTTTATATAATGATTTGAGAGATTTTTGTACGTTATAAAGATTTTAACAAGGTTTACTAACCCAATAAAAAAAACGAGAATAAATATATTTTAGTATTTTATAGGTGGTTAAGAATCATTTATGCATTTCATTTGACAAAGATAAAACAAAGTCGCTTTCAAAACTAGTATAACAATTGGTATATTATTTTCACTTTATTTTAAGACAAGAAAGATAAAAAAATATATATATTTCAAGGTTAAAAGTTATTGTATTAAAAACATCGTTTATGACAATCTAAGAGCAATAACTTAAAATTACTTATACATCGCTTTTCATAATTACGGCTACATTGACACTGTGAGCGAGTGGTTGGAAAATTACAATACTATTTTGCACAATTTATTCGGCAAACTAAATTCTCATAATTGACAATCAGCATTGTTGTCATTAGGGAATTGTGCTTAAGTCTTTAAGAAACAAAAAAATATTTCTAGTTTATCCTGCACAATGATGATCACTAAGACGCTTGATGAATGTTGATAGTGTAGGGATACAGGCGACCCCCTCTATCTGGTAAATGACGTCAAAAAGGCGCGCCTAATTGACAATTTTTTTCCGGTGACGGATGAACTCGAAAGTGGTCTATTGACGTATTATCAAAACCTTCTGAATGTTAGCTATATAGCTGATTGCCATTGCAAACATCAATCAATCAATTGAATGAATATTCTTCTAAAAAAACCACCATAAAACAAGATGGCAGAAGTCAACAAAAAGGATCAGTTAAAGCTCATTAATTCAGATGTCTATTCAAAATTATGAAAAACTATACAACCTTTGAATTGGAACAGGTAAAAGGCTCCATTAACCATAAATGTAGCTCCGTAATAAATATTAAAATATCTGTTTATCTCACAATTTAGTGTCCTCATTGTAGTCCATTTAAAAGTCATGCTGATTTCTTTTAAAAACAAATTCAACTGTAGTGTAGTAAAAAAATATATATACTTTTAAACATAAATGCTAAATTACAAGATAAAAACGATATTTGTACATTGTAGAAAAATATAAAATGTGTTCATACTAACTACAAAACAGGATGAATATGACAGTTGGGAATGCTTTCTTGCTAGTCCAATCTGGCTTAACAATAATATAAAGGTAGCAAATAAACCTATTTTTTATAAAGATTGGTTTGAAAATGGTATAAGATTTATAAATGATATTGTAAATGAAGATGGGACCTTTTTCTCTCATCAAAAAATAGAAGAAATGTATCAGATAAATGTCAATTTCATGAGATATAATAGTATTATATCTGCTATACATCAAGCAACAAAATCATTTGTGGGAAAAAATCACAAATTAGAACTACCTTTAATTCCATCTGCTATTAAAAGACTTGTTAAAAGTTCAAAAGGATCTAAAGATATGTATATTGTTTAGAATAAAAATGGAAGTGTTCCCGCTAGTCAGTTAAGATGGACTGAAATTTTTGGCTTTGATCAAAAACATTGGAAAAAATTTATAAACTGCCATTTGTTGTCACAAATAATACTAAGTTACAGTGGCTACAGTATAGATTCAATCATCGAATCTTAGCTACAAACAAATTTCTTCATAAAATTAAGATTTACGATAATCCAAATTGTACATTTTGTAATAGAGAAATTGAAACATTAGAACATTTATTTTGGGAATGTGAACATACACAATTATTATTAGAACAGATTGAAAATTGGTTTCTAACCAATGGGATTAGTGTACTTTTTACAAAAGAAGTTTTTTTGTTTGGTAACACTGCAAAAATATCAAAAAGCAATGCAGAAAATACTCTTTTTCTTACCATAAAGCAATATATTTATAATTCCAGATGTTTTTAAAAAAAAACTGACAATAAACTCAGTAAAAGAAAAGATGAAATATGTGTATGCAACTAATGTGTGAGCAGAGTGTGTATATTATTTTGTAAAGGTCACTGTATATTTCTCGGCTTGAGGTCAGTTCGTTTACCTTGTAGCTATTTAGCCGCAGGTGTGAGTTCAAGCGTACACAGGTATGAATGTTGTTATTTGGAAATGATAAACAGAAAGGATTAGAAAGAGTATGCTGTATTTAATACACTAAGATTTAATACACGATGAGAATAAAGATACAATAATTAAATAAAATAAAATTCAGATTCATAATTCCGAAAGTGTATAAAAATAAAAGGAAACAATTTTGGATTACTTTCATAGCGGCAATTGGCGTAAAGATTCAAATATGAAGTAAAAATATAGTAGTTTTAATCTTTAATAAAAACTAAATGCAATATTTCCCAATTTGATATACCATTGCACATCTGTTTGATATCATTGACTTTACCGGAATTTCTTAACTTGTATTCAAATCTGGCTGTGTTTAATACTCATAAAGCTATCGCAATTTTAAAGTTTTTAATTGAAAAAAAATACAACATACAACATGCATGATTTTTTTTAATTTCTTTTTAACATTTCATTCTTACATAATTAAATTCATTTGACAATCATTTACATGAAATTTTTGTGAAAAGAATACCAATGATCTAAGCTAAGGCATTAATTTTTTTGAGGGTTTTTGTACATTTTTTTTTAAATTCTATGATAATATTTGTGCAATGTTGAACATGATAGCCGTCATTAATCCAAATAAGTAATACAGTAGTTGTAATAAAACTTATATTTTAGTCATGCATAACTGATATTGACGAATTTAGAATAGTTCGTCCATACATCGTTGTTCTTGAAACAATCATTATTAGTATACATGTAATTTTCCTGACGTATAAGCACCATTGAGGATGAGCTCTAGAGAAAGCAGACTAGTAGAGTTTCGTTAGTTTGTTTGTTGGGAAAGGAGAGGAAATGCAACCACTTGTACAGATAAACGACAGAATTACCATACAAGCATTTATAGTCAACACAACCAGAAAGAGTTCCCATTGTTAGACGGGGAATATGAAGGCTTCCAAGAATGAACAAGTGACATGTCTAACTCTGAACAGTTAGAAAACGGACTATCGACATCGACCTCTTGTTCTTGATATTTGAAACTGCATGCATATATACGTATACGTTTATGATAGTGATGACTTCTTGCGTCTGACAAAAACTAAGTTCCTTCATGGTTATACGTTTATATTGGTTTGTAAGGTGATTACTCAAAATCGTTATTTGAAGATGTAGATTCATTTTAATACAGAAATTACGTCTATATATTAATTTTCACAAGTGTATACCACGGAGAAGCTCTGAAGGTACATTACTCCCATTTTGTTTGGGTGTGAACCATCGATGTTTACAGCAATATCAAAGAATAAGATGATGATGTTAGAAAGAACTATGGGCGTCATGTGGCAAATATTACATGCATATCGGACCATGAGTTGTCAATCTGTATGAAAAAATTTCCAATACAACCATATTATTGAGAAGGAATGTTTACATGCTATACTCTCGTTCTAGTATTACAGGGTTCTTGTGGCGTCCACCTTAGACACACATCTTTTTAACGATGTTTAAAAAAAAGACAGAACCAATTTAATGTCATATTTCCCTTGAATACCAAGAAAGAAAATAAATTCCGAAATTAATTTGAAACTTTGATACTCAATAGTTTCCCAGCAAAATATTCACATCCCTTGCGGATAATTAGTGTTCGTCCAGTGGCATATATAACAATTGTGATGACGTATTCCTTCCTTTGTTCGAGAACAATCTTATTGAAATATAAATCTGTGATTTTACTATGTCCACAACTTCGATGAACCAAAGCAAATTATACATCGACCTGTATTTAAATCAAATTGGTTTTCTTCTTCTTCTTCTTCTTCTTCTTCTTCTTCTTCTTCTTCTTCTTCTTCTTCTTCTTCTTCTTCTGGTATACAATAGTCTATCGACATTCGATGATTACATACTTTTGGCATACGTTGACTAGTCTATTTACAAAACTTTTACCCCAATTTATTCAAAATATGTTTTTTTCTTATGTTCAATGCTGTTAGTTAGTCGGATAAAACAACCGTACGATTGACAAGATATCGACACGCAATTACGACTACATCGGTTACTGTAGTTTTGTTCCTTAATTTGTGGTTTATAGACATATCGTTGTTATTAATCGGGAAAGAAGACAAAATTGCCGAACGCAGAGAATTGATACTTTAAATTTAAAATCGATGGTGATCGCTTATCTAGCGGAATAAAACTTCAATAACTATGAATTTGAGCATTTTTATACTGAATGAACATATTATCATTTTTTGATTTTTTTGCGAAGTTTCCCTTTAAGCATTTATTTATGTAATTAAACTTTGTGTTGTTACTGACCAAAATAAACTATTTGTGGAATAAAAGTTATTGCCTAATTTGTAATATTGTAAAGTTTATTCTCACTGGCATATTCTCATCTGTTGTTATTATATGCCATCTGTCCAAATCCAATCTCCACTGAAACTTTTCCAGCTAGGATTATCTATAGATATGAATAACTTGTAGCTTTTAATGTTATAAGATCTAATCCAATGGCCCCTGCTACTGAAAATAGAACATAACTGTTAAAGAAAGACAGAAACTGCAAAAAAAGAGATACTCAAACTCTTAGTTGATAACAATCTGAAAAATCATCAATATTGCATTAAACCCCTGAGCCTTATGATGAAGAGTTTTTATGGTAATTTCCTTTCTAAGTAATATTGGTTAGATGGTCAAATTATATACTGAAAAGAAGGATAGAACTTTTCAAATAGTTTTTTACTTGCCTACTGAGCAAAAGGCTGAGGAGATACATGTATTAGGAATTCCAACATGACAGCATACTAGATAAGGACAGAAATTTAGCATTTCAGGTGTTATGACACCATTAATTTTCGTCTAAAAATTGACAATTTGGATTTGTTAACAACAATTCTTTACGGAAAAACAAATGATTTCAGCTTACCAATTGTGATCTACTATTTCTATATAACAACATTCCAGCAGGACATATGGATTAGATATCTACAGAGTTTTAATATGATTTTACTGATGTCATGAAGGAAGCTACAGAACCAATGATTCTAAGTGGTCAATTTGCATCTATCCCTTTAAAAGATTTACGGACGGTACATAAGTTGGTAATGGATTGTCAGTGGCACAGATGACCAAGTATATGTTTTCTGGATGCGTCTGTGTTTACAAGTTTACAGTTCTGCAGGTGAGTAAAGTTAGGACAATGGTACTTGAGACTTACAATATTGTCAACGGGAAGGCTCCAATGTGAGAAACTGTTTAAGGGAATATATAATTTTGGGTATGGTAACATCCTGGACATACCACATATTACATGTATAAGAAAAAAGTACATACAGTAAGCTAACAGTCAGGTATGCAGCTAGTTCACTATGAAATAGATTCTAAACTATTTTCGGACTCATTTTAAGACTTCAATCCTGGAATTGTTCGACCTGCCGTTTCTAAGCCTGCAGATAGTTAAAATCTACTAATCCCAGTTTGCTTTCTGTTTACACTGTCAAATCTGGTTTCTCTGTGCATATTTATTAAATCAGAAAGGCGATTGCCACACGATTCCTCGCTTAGATCGATGTTTAGCTGACCATATTTTTCCCGTGTCCACACATTTGTGGTCTGGCTTTCCTAAATAAAATTGAGATGGAAACGGGGAATGCGTCAAAGAGACAACAACCCGACCAAAGAGCAGAAAACAGCTCAAGGCCACCAATGGTTCTTCAAAACAACGAGAAAATTCCTATTAATGTTTTGCTTTATGCAGACTCTTTGTTCACAGTTTAATATTTATGCGTAATTTATATTCAGTTTTCAATAATCACACATAACTTCAATTATAGATTTTTCATTATGTTTGGAATTTGACGTATAATATGTTATATCTTTTTATCGCAATTTATACCAATTTTCTAAAAAAATTTAATGGTTAATCAAAATTGTCAAGTATTAGTACTCTTTTATCTACTTTAAATAAGCTATGACATGTTAATCCAAGTCTTTCACATATAAATGAAAGTGTAAAATGCAGTTTGTTTATATTGTTTTTATGCTGTCTATTTGTTTTTATAATCGTGAAAAAAGCTCTTTATCAATGCTGAATCAAAATGAAAAAGTGTGTTCTCTTATTCTATCTTATCTTATAACATAACATTTCATTCGTAAGCTTATTGGTAGAGAGACAAAAGAGTTGCAGCAGTCCATTCTCTATGTATGACGAATTGAATCTCTGTAATAAGTGGATGAAGAGTAGTAGCCTACTCCATTATTCAGTAAAATGCTATTTTTTTTGTTATTTGTATCGCATATTTTGTCATTTATATCCAACATAACCGGCGTTATGGCACATATTATCTATATTCATTTTTTCTATATCAATAAGCCTTTAAAAGAGGGACAGTCAAACTCATAAATCTAAAACAAACTGACAACGCTATGGCTAAAAATAAAAAAGACAAACAAACAACATCACACACGACACAATATAGAAAACTAAAGAATAAACAACTCGAACCCCACCAAAAAACTAGGGGTGATCTCAGGTGCTCCGGAAGGGTTAGCAGATCCTGCTCCACATGTGGCACCCGTCGTGTTGCTTATGTGATATCAAATCCGGTAAATAGTCTAATTCGGTAAGTCACATTCATGAAAGAGAAGGGGATTGTAGTTACGACGTAAGGAACATATCCGATATCATTTGTGAAACGGTTATTCCATAACGGTCAACCAACTCGTGATGGCGTCCGTAAAATTTACGAAGGGATAATTTCAACTTCACCATTTGGAACTCTTGGTTTAATAGCTTCCTTGTGAGCAGCAACCCTCTATCAAGAAAATCATGATAGGAAATGCAAGCACGGGAATATCGTATCAATTGGGAGATATATACCCCGTATGCAGGTGCTGCTGGAATGTTGCTACTTAGAAATGGAAAGTTCACAATTGGAAAGCTGAAATCATCTCTTTTGTCGTAAAGTTTTGTTTTCAACCGACCCTCATTGTAAATTTCTAGATGTAAGTCAAGATATGAGGCCGACTTAACTGTATCTGTAGTATCCTTTATCTCTAGCTCGATTGGATATATGCGTTCCACATAGTCACCAAATTTTGAATTATTTAGTGAAAGAACATCATCTATATAGCGAAAATCTGGTGCAAGAAAATTGGTACCGTTAATTTTATTAAAGGATATTGCTAACTTCTTATCTTTCTTTCTAAGAAGTTTCTGCATGAATTCAGCCTCATAATAATAAAGAAACAAGTCGGCAAGTAGAGGGGCACAGTTTGTTCCCATTGGAATGCCGACAGTCTGTTGAAAAACACGTCCTCCGAACGTAACAAATATGTTGTCAATCAAGAAATCAAGCATCTCGATAATATCAGTTTCAGAGAATTTTTTGTTCGAATCAGAGTGATCCTTTACAAAGTAGGATTTATCCCTCCCTAAGACAAGATACTTGTATCTACGTTGGCCATTCTTTTTTACGAAGCAAAGCAATACCAACTCTTTCAATTTGTCTTTTAGTTTGGAATGTGGAATACTGGTGTAAAGAGTAGAAAAGTCAAATGTTTTAATACTGTTACAAGATGAAAGAGAGTTAGAATGTATGTACTCTAAAAGTTCTTTGGAATTTTTAAGTATCCACATCTGATTCACGCCCCCTCTAGAATAGGCAGTTTCATAATAACTTTGAAGCCCATCTTTGATTGCTGATAAAATAGATGTTAATAATTTAGAAAGCGGTTTCGTGTAGCACATGGAAGACCCAGCAATATACCGTTGTTTGTAAGGACACTTATGTAGTTTAGGTATCCAATACAGTGATGGTAGATCTAGTTCTTCATCTTTGGGTGAAATTCCAAAGGAACACAGAACAGACCTATGATTATCCAGGATTTCCTCTTTGGTAAGTGTCGTGAGGGTATATGTTGAGTTTCCAAGTAAATTGCCAATACCTAATTCGTTTATCAAGCAGTTAATGTAATGAGTTTTACACACAAAAACGATGTTGTTTTGGTCTTTATCTGCGGGGACAACAACATATTTGTCATGGAGGTAGGATAGGTGTTTTGCAACATTTGGGTCTTTAATGATTGACTTAGCATAGGCATTGATAGACCCATTCAGTTTCTTAATTCTGATTTGTATCAACGACCTAACTGCCTTAATCCATTTGGAAAGAGTGTCTACGTCTTCATTCTCACGCTTAGCCCATTGCCTGGCATAATCCTCAACTGAATCCATCAAAATTTTAAAGTTGTATTTCCAATTGATGGATTTAGGCTCACGATCTTTCGGACCTTTCGATAACACATTTCGTAGAGAAGTGTTATTAACAATGTTGAGGTCACCGGTAATAACGTGGCCAGCAGGATTATATGTGAATTGGGAACTAGCACAAGTGCAATCAGGAGGTTTAGACTTGAAGTCGTCAATATCGAGATCCTGCAAAACGTGTTTGTAATTGAAAATTTTAGTTGCAATAGGTTTGGTATAGGTATAAGAAATGATTGGTACAGACTGGTCTTTGAAATAAGGAGGTATTTTCGATTGAACTAATTTATGATGAAGGATATTGCCTAAGTTGACGCCATCGATACCTTTGTTGGCAAAGGAAAGATTAAGGAAAGATCTTTTCTCTTTTTCATCTTTGCCAATACGGACTGGCTTGAAAAGTCTGTGACTTGCAATATCCGAAATTATAGCTGTAATTTTAAATGAAGTGAAGGGTATTTTTGTAAAAAATGTGAAGGGTAGCAATAGTCCATT
Source organism: Mytilus galloprovincialis (assembly GCA_037788925.1). Taxonomy (NCBI): domain Eukaryota; kingdom Metazoa; phylum Mollusca; class Bivalvia; order Mytilida; family Mytilidae; genus Mytilus; species Mytilus galloprovincialis. The sequence continues at coordinate 1,014,022 of JAWDJN010000027.1, read as the reverse complement.
CTTTTATTCAATAAGAAGCTGGTTCTTTGTTTTTGCAGTTTGATTCACAATAACCCTGTAATCGTACATGTAGATTGTCTGATGGGTAAATTTCCTTGCAATATGTATTTCGTGACATCTCATTGTGTTCGTCATTGCCTTATAACTTCGAAGGATGCCTGCATTATGTAGCTTTTTCTATGCACTTGGTAATGTTGAGCCATTACTTGGTGTTCTCCATTGTCTATTTCATTGAGGAATATCTGCATTATGTAATTAAGCGAGAGGTTTGGTAAGCCATTTAACCAGGTTCGACCCACCATTATTTCTTAAAATGTCCTGTACCAAGTAAGTCAGGAATATGGTAATTGTTTCTATGTTGGCGTTTGTTTTTGTATCAGTTCTTTGTTTCTGTTGCTTCTATTATTTTCCTCTTATACTTGATGTGTTACCCTCGGTTTCGATTTGTGACCCTTGGCAATATTCTTTACTTTTACCTTCCGATATATTGGTGATGTCTATCACTGAAGTATCCATATTTCAGTCAGTACTGGCATATCATATATCCCAGTGAACTTGATGTAAGGGATACTATTTTCCAATCATCAATTTCCCATTTCTCAACAGTAACATACCCTCTGCTCCTTCGCATGTGTATATATCTTAATTGATACGTAATGCACGTGCATATTCGTTTGGAGTGTGCTCCTTACGCAGTAACTGTTCCAATAGAGTTATGAGGAGGAAGCATTAAAGACGACGCTCCGTAAATTTTATGGACACCATCATGAATTGGTTGATCTACACGATGTGTTTGTGTCTAAACTAATAACTGTAATTTTTCCCACGTCTTAGATTGTGTTTTATCATCTATGTCGTCTGTCTGTTAAGTATCGAACGGGACCTATTTCCAAATATAATTGTTATAACAAGGTTGAATTTGCATAGCTATACGGGTAGCGGTATTTTGTTCATCCTACATTCATGTATACATTTTTTTTTTATGTTTCTTTTATGGTTTTTGTTGGATGATCTGTTGCTTTATCGTTTGTAGTCCACATAATTATATATTTGCCTTTCTATAACATCATTATCATGAAAACTTTGAAGATGCGAGACTGCATGTTATTTACGCGCATCAATGTTTTTATATCCTGTTGTGTTTGTCGTTGATGAAATATGTTCGTTGTTGTTCTGCAATTTGCATGTTGTGTCGACTGTTATATCATTTGTTTGTGCGTTTCTCTGTAATGAATGTTCTTGCACGTGTTTGTGCAGTATTTATGTCACGTAGGTTGTCATTTCCATGATATTTTCAAACATTGGCAATCCATGACACCGAGTTCAACTCACCATTCATTTCTATAAATGAAGAAAAAATGGTGGGTTAAAGCTGGTTCAAGACTAGCCAAACATCGCGCTTTTACTTGTTTGGCTTAATAAATATTTTGATATGAGCGTCACTGATGAGTCTTATGTAGACGAAACGCGCGTCTGGCGTACTAAATTATAATCCTGGTACCTTTGATAACTATTTACACCACTGGGTTGATGCCACTGCTGATGGACGTTTAGTCCCCGAGGGTATCACCAGCTCAGTAGTCACCACTTCGGTGATGACATGAATATCAATAATGTGGTCATTTTTATAAATTTCCTGTTTACAAAAGTTAGAATTTTTCGACAAACTAAGGATTTTCTTATCCCAGGCATAGATTACCTTAGCCGTATTTGGCACAACTTCTTGGAATTTTGGGTCCTCAATGCTCTTCAATTTTGTACTTGTTTGGCTTTACAAATATTTTGATATGAGCGTCACTGATGAGTCTTATGTAGACGAAACGCGCGTCTGGCGTACTAAATTATAATCCTGGTACCTTTGAAAACTATAATAACTCCATTATAAACTAGAAAGTTAAGATTTAATTTCATAAATATTTTTGCATTGCTCAAACGACATTAATTTACCCTCATTATCAACCAGATCATTAATCAACAAAATACCGTTATCAGCCCATTCTTTATAGAACACAGATCTGCTACCTATTTTAATATTCCCATTATTCCAAAGTGAATCTGTTAAAAATTCTTCTTCATTTTTTGGTTTAAGTTTGTTTTGCTTTTCTGTCCATGCTTTCAAAATCTCTTACCAAAAGGAGTTTTTACATTTGTTTGGTGGGCCTAGAAATACTAGATTTTCAATATCAATATTTTCTGTGCTTTCTATAAGCTTTTTGAGTTTTGTATTGTTTTTTAGCAACCGTCAGACCCACGTTAATTTTAACCCTTTTATATATTCTTGGATAACTTACATTTTCAGCCCCCAAATTTAAATTCCAGACATACTATTTCTCTTTTAATCTTGTCAGGCTTGTTTTCCCAAATAAATGAATATATTGTACGAATAAGTTTTTTATGGCAATGTTAAATATTACACCAAAATATTAACACTACAGGACCTTACTTTTGTTAAATTTATCTCGTCAACGTACAAATAGATTTGGCACGAAACGCTAGGCTAATAATATAAAATCAATCAATAATTATTTTCTGTGGTATATTATTTTATTTTATTATTTTTATAACACTTGTTGCATATCTTTTATTGTTTGTGTATTGCATATGTTATTGTTTATAATAATATGGTCTTTATGCTATATGCCCTCCTGGGGCCCTAATTTGGTAAGTAAAATATTTTATTCTATTCTATTCCTTAATATAATATATATATATATATATATATATACTGAGCGCCAATAAAAACGCAACACTTTTGTTTTTCAAAAAAATCTTATAATTTTTATTTTATTTACATAAGAACTTTGTATAGATGGTTAAAAATGACTTTTAAGGCATTTGTCGACAACTTTACGGTTGAGTGATTTTTGGAACAAATGAGAAGTGCGGGTTATTTTGAACGGATATAAACCGAGTTCACCGTTTTTCAACATACGCACAATTTTCACGATTTTGTCCACTTAAAGCTTGGCTAATGTCATGAATTTTCCCACCCTTATTGTTACGAAACTGCAATGAACATTTGAGCAAATGCCAGGACTTTTTGACAACCAGTGACATGCAGTTTTGGGCATGATCCAATGAAACCTTTCACAGCATACAATTACGAGAAGACTGAAGTTGTAGCCTCTACAATTACCCAAATCATCCACAAATTCAACCACAATGGAGCATTTAATGATTAGCCACATCCCGGGGTACAAAAAATGCTGAGCAAGACCGATACATTTGGTCTTTAACATATCCGATATCAACTCTGATGGCTGTCCAAATGTCACGAAAGTTCAATGGTGGTCACGGTTAAACCTTTGGAGCAATTTCAGTAAAGCACCATTTGCGCAGAAATTGTTAAAGAGCACCTCAGTATTTCCTTAATTATGGCTTTTAAAAACGGCCGTCTGGCGTAAACATCAAATTCTGTAGATCAAAAATCATTCATTATGTACCAAAAACCGTCAGTGACATTTGGCACCCGCCTTGGCCAAAATTATGCTTTTCGCCGGATTTTGGTCCGATCGAGCAAATTATGCATCAGATTTGACATGGTTTAGACGATGAAAACCATCACCAATATCATAAAGTCAGCTTGAGTTTGCTTTGCGGGACAAGTGGAATAACATTCCTCGGGATCACATTAAACGTCCGGGATGATCAATTCTTCGGCGCTGTCGAGATTGCGCTGCATTATTTATATATATTGATTACAATTCAATATTACACATGACTTTTTATGCGACAGTCATACAAATAAGAGGTTTAGCTAGCTATGAAACAAGGTATAACGTATGAAAATTCCTTTGCAAAGTTAGGAATATGACAGTTGTTATCCATTCGTTTGCTGTGTTTGAGCTTTTGATTTCATCATTCATTATTAAATTTTGTAAAAATGTAAAAAGAATAATGGATTTACTTCAGCGCGGTTTGCTTTTAACTAAAAAAATATCCCTGTTTTAAAAAAAAAATGTGTCAAAAAAAAAGAATTGGAAAGAATTGTGTATAACATGCTATTTTCGCTCCAATAGAAGGTGAGTGTAGGATTGTTTTAGTCAGTATTTAAAACTAAACACATTTTAACATTCAAAGACGTAAAGAAGAAAAAAACTCGGGTAGACATATATCTTATTAGGGTATTAAGGGTATAAAAGAACACCAGAGAACGAAGTAATGCGTACTCCTGTTGATCCTTCAACATGATCACCACTGGCACCACCCTCGGTGAATACAACATCCCCAGCTTTGAGACGTATAATAACTGTATTTCCGCCTTGAAGATCTTGTGTGTTATGATAAGAGTCTACTACCGCATCTATAACGTTCACACTATTGACCATTAGATAGATATAAGCGCCTCTAGGTATAGTGTCGCCTCTCTGTCCAATGCTGAAATACAGTAAATACATTCCACTTTCTGGACACGTAAAAGAACCTGTATGTACATTGTATCCATTCCCTTCATTTGTTATAATCTACAACAATAATAAAAAAAAAACATAAACAAATCTCAGAAGTTAAGGGAGGATTTGTAAGCGATGATGCCATGAGCCTGTAATTCAATTACTGTTGTCTTTTGTTGTATACCATATTTGTTATAAGAAAGTATGTGTGGATATGGCAAATAATTCGATAGGACAACATTTCTATTTCAATAAAACAAAGTAGCTGAAAGCGAATAAAGGTGTAGCGAAAAGTATTTAGTATTTTGTGTGACACAATCATGTTACAGTTTGTTTTTATGAACCCATTTGAATTTCATGTTTTTTTTTATGAACCCATTTAAATTTCATGTTTTGAACCCTTAAAAGAATATTCGAAAACGAAAGTTGTATTTAGTTATCGATGAAAATGTTTTTTGATACCAAAGGCTAAGTAAAACATATGACATTAATGTGACCAATAAAACAACAGTCACCAAAAACTTTTCACAGAAAGCTTAATAGTGTACAATATAAAATCTGTCGACTAAAGTATCGCTAAAAAGTAAACTAGTGCACTCTTTCTTGTTTATGCATGATTGAAATCCACTTATGAAACGTACTGTGTGAAGTAAATATATGGAAAGGAATACAGAAATGTGTTACTGATAACTTGAACATTTACCTGTGACACTGATGTTAAGTCATGAAGGAGTTCGCAAAACATTCGAATAATTGATTTTCGAACTTTGCGACGGAAATTCCTTTGTTCAATAGCTTCCTAAGCTACGACCAACATTATAATTTATAATTGATAACTCATCAAACAAAACTCGAGGCACGGTTAATATTATCAAAAATGAAATAAATATTTTATCTGCTGGAGATGTTGAGATGTCTATGCATACCAAAGATTACATGTGATATCGGGTATGTCGTCATCAACATCCAATTATCTTTTTCCCGTTTGGGACAACACCAACTATGACGTTCAAATTGATGTAAACATGACATTAAGTTAACACACAATGGTTGCCATTCAAGGAAGAGGAACTGCTTTCACTAACGGAGAACTTGAGTTCACCCGAAGATTTTTCTTTTCTATTTTCGCTTTATTGTCATCCTTATATATTTTAGTCTTATAGTTTTTGGTTTTATATTTGGATAAATAGCAAACGATAGTAATTTGTCACTGGAAATGATGTTTATTATCGTAAGTAATTCAATATTTGTAGCCCTTAATTAGAAATGTTAATTTACCTTAAGTTAATTAAGTACGTTTTGTATCTCTATTAATAAGTTCTCAAATTCGTCTCACACAAATTACAAACGATTACCACACTGTAAATTTCAGAAAAAGATGTAGATAAAAACAAACATCGACTTCCTTGGTTTAAAATACATACCCTGTTATATTTCAAAATTTGATGTGCGCCAAAATCGACGTCGTGGTCAAGATAAACACTGAATGCGATACCGCCAGAACCAGCTAGTCAAAATGTAAAATTATGGATAAACATATAAAGTGATGTGAATCAAGATTACTGTTCGGATAACTATAATCAGATAGTTGTTGTTGTAATTGTTATGATTTTTATGTCATTTGTCAGAACTACCAGAAAAAAATCATAGAATATTTACATTTTTGTTTAGCAAAACTTAAATTAAGTTGGTTGTCTTTTAAATGATGGCTAATGAAGATTTAAATATTTGTTTAATGAGGTCAATCATACTAATCATTATATCACTCAGAATCAAAGAAAGAAAATTGATTTGAGCTTCTTAAATTTGAACTTAACATTTTTATAAGGTAAACTTCCAGCAATGCTTGAACATGGATTTTGAATCTTACAGTGGATGAAATGTCCTCGATTTGTTTTTCTTATCAACTTATCATCAGGTGTGAATGATTTCTAGCTAAAGACTATCAAAATACTTATTATTCAGTACAAACTGGTTTTTAGAAAAATAAATAAATACGGTTATATTAATTATTAAATAAAAATCCCTTTGTAAAACATTCCTCAATTGCTTATTTATTGTTGAAATGAACGCCAAAAGAATAGCAATCTAACAATAAAAAATGACTATAAATGGGCATCCAGAGGTTCCTACTGAAACGTTAACAATGGTAATGACATATATATCTCGGAGTTGAAGGGGGAGGGGGTTAGTGATTATGAATTGAGTGGTAGGGATGAGCCGCGTGAAAAGTCTCGTTCTCCAAGCTTCTTGATAAATAATAGAGTCGCGAAATTAAAAGACATATAAGGTGTCATGAGTGGTTGGGATGACCCGAGTGACAAAAGTCTCTTTCTTCAAGCTTTTTGATATGTAATAGGGTCCCAAATTAAGAAGGCATATAAGGTTGCTGATTTAAACAGAAACAACTGAATCAGATTTTTTCTCAGAACCGATTAAATGCATCAGATATTTGACAAATTTATTTACCTCTCTATAAAATAGGGTAAATATGTTTTATATAGGTAAAATGTTTGTCCAAAAAAATATGACAGGGTTCATATTTGTGTTTTTCCAAAATATAAAAGGGGGGACACTCGACCTCTCAGCTGCTTATCCCTACCCTAAAAATGTTGGAGATGCCCTTCCCTTACAAAAGTAATGGAATATTTAAACTAGTCATAGTTTCATTATTTGCATTAAAGTAGAACAAGATGCTAACATCTTACCTTGAAGAAGCCTCTTGTATAGTTTATACCCAACAATGCTAGTGTTATTTAAAGACTGGTTTGTTTTATTTACTGAATCCTCAACAGGTACATTTCTTCCAGCAAGTTCCTTATCATCTTTGGATATGTTATTAGAAATGTGTTCATGCTGTATTAACTGTGAAGTTTTAAAATTTTGGTTAATGTCAGTCTCAGCTTTTATGTTGATTATCTCGTTGTAATAAACCTTGAGTAAGTTTTGTATTTTCTTCAATTTACCAATTTCAATAGCTTGGTCTTCTATTACTTTCCACATTTCCACAAGTTCAGTTTTATAATTGGATTTAACAATGATTAATTTCCGCAATTCCTCAATTTCAGCTTTTTGATCGGCTTGATCTTTGATCAGTTTCCGCAATTCCCCAATTACAGCTATCTGATCAGCTTGATCTTTGATTAATTTCCGCAATTCCTCAGTTTCAGCATTTTTATCAGCTTGATCCTTGATCAATTTCCGGAATTCTTCAATTTCAGCTTTCTGATCAGCTTGATCCTTGATCAATTTCCGCAATTCTTCAATTTCAACTTTTTGATCGGCTTGATCCTTGATCAATTTCCTCATCTTTTGAAGTTCATCTTTTTGATCGTCTTTCTCCTTGGTTACTTTCTGCAGCTCGTGAATTCCATCGATTTGATGTACTTGATTAACCATACTTTTCTGTTGCAACAAAATGGAAGCTTCATGAATCCTAAATAAGTATAAAGAAATGTTAACTATCACTGTAAACATTTCAAAAGATTCTTATATACAATCAGTATTACGTAACTCAATGTCATAAGACGCGAGTGTACTTATGATTCTATTTTACTTAGTATTATAAATATACACATATGACGATTTGGTATGAGTGAAAATACGTCATCAAAGATCAACTGACTTGATGTGAGAAAAACCAATGCCGCATATTAAGATTAAAAGGCTCCGCCAAGACAAAATGTAAAACAATTTAGACTAGAGGTACGTCTAAATGCTAATATGAGTATGGTGCCATTTGATTAATCTCCAATTATTGACTACAAAAACACTTAAAACAAAATAAATGTATGGAGAGCCATTGACATGTAGAGAAATTATGATTTGAATTAAATGTTTCAAACATATTCTGCTGTAATCCTTCTAGACGGACTGAGAACAAATTGGATACCCATAAGTACAAATGATAATTTAAGAAGTGCACTCAATTGGGGAACTGGCTGATAACAATTTTAACTTAATATGCCATATTATTGTTCTGATTTGAAATGTTTTATTACCACCGTCTCGTCCGGACGAATACCTGCCACAAAGCACCAGATAGAATTTTATTTTCGAAATTGTTGTTTCTAATGCACATTTATTCATATCTATACTACTAAAGGTGGAGACTAGTTTTGTTGAGCTGCAACTCGGAAATATTTGTGAGATGAAGTATAAATGTAGTGTACATCATAAATTTGTCTTTGAAACAAACAAAAAATCCACTGATAACGTCAATTTTTGAAAAAAAACTCAAATTTGAAGATTTTTATCGATCCGTGTCTTATACGCTTTTGCTAAATTTGCTAAATTCAATCTATGTCACGTCGACTTTCTAGTTGTAGTAAGAAAACCAGGATGGGTTCAAACAGATAGATTTTGATAGCAGAGTAAACAATACACTTCATAATCAGTACGACTTTAAAATACGAACACTTAAAATAAGGCGTAGGTTCTCAAACTTAGTCACGGATCACGATGTCTTGGGTGTTTTCTGGTATCTTTTAGATTTAAGGAGTGATAGGTTGATTGATTGTTGGTTGCTTTACGCCGCATTAGCACAATAAGGCAATATCGCTTTGCTGTCTAGGAGGAACTACCGACCTAGGTGGTCTCGTGATAGCGTGTTCGCCTTGTGTTTGAAACCAGGTAGAAGCAAACCATAGACTTTAAATTTGGTATTTGTAGTTTAACCGATAAGCATTTGGCAGTGAGGAGTAAGAACAAAGAGTTGTCTACTCGAAGTCAATATATTTTCGTATTACATCAACATTAATTATCATGCGTATTGGCTTATTAGAAAATGCACGTGGCACCATTTTTTAATATTGGGTCCTCAATGCTCTTCAACATTTTACTTGTTTGGCTTTATTACTTTTTTGAGCGTCGTGGATGAGTCTGTTGTGGACGAAACGCCCGTCTGGCGTATTAAATTATAAGCCTGGTACCTTTGATAACTATTTTTAGTGATTAATAATATAGCACAGTTTGTATACTATATTTCAATTTACATTTGTACCCATTACATCTATTTGTATTGCTCACATGTTGCTGTCAAAAAATAATAAACTATAAGACATTAATGAAAATTATGAGAAGGCTTTAAATTTTCTATTTCAGATCCTCAATGCTCTTCAACTTTGTACTTGTTTGGCTTTATAAATATTTCGATTTGAGCGTCACTGATGAGTCTTATGTAGACGAAACGCGCGTCTGGCGTACTAAATTATAATCCTGGTACTTTTGATAATTAATCAGATATATAAGTTTTTATTCCTACCTTTGTTTATCTAGAACTTCTGTAAACATTTGATTTAATACAAAGCCGTCATTTTCTTTTTCAGCTTGTAAAGGTAGCATTGAAAAAGAATGAATTATAGTAAACACAAGGACAGCATATGCAGGAAAAGAGATGTCAGCCATGTTGGTTTATTTGTGACCCAAACAATCTTATCTCGTAATATTTAGTACAAACAATACTTCTTATCGCTACTTGCCAGGCATTAACAGGATATCACAATCTCTCTCGTGACCTTTAAAATGAGCGACGCAGTAGTACAAAAGTGATCTGTATTGTCAAGGAAAGATTTGTAGAATCTCTTATGAAGATGAAGTCTATTTATATATATATCATCATCATTACTGTATAAAATCGTGGCTATTGTTTTTATATTTTGAATTTTATTTCGTTGACTCATATTTGGTCAATCCTGAATAAAACTGGGTCTTCAATCGTTGCGTTTCTATTGTGTTAACTTGTAAGAGATGTTGCCATAATAAACAACCACCTGTGGTGTGATTGCCAGTATGAAAGCACTAAAAACACCAATGGACAAAGATGATCAAAACTATAGGTCAGTGAACGTAATTCACCAATGAGCAAAATCCATACCGTTTAAAAGCTAAAAACACCATGGTGTGACAAAATGAGAAACAATTTCAGAGCTAACAGTCTGATTAAAATTAACAAATAAGACATAAAGCGCAACCGATGACATCTACGAATCAATGACATACACGAAATTAAACGTTCCTTGATTTGGACAGTTTCAATTTCAACTTATATTCAAATCATTTTCTTACAGACAGAAATTTTAATCGTATTTTACACTGACGTCAAAAATAGTCTGCGAAATATAAGAATAGACAGGATAAATCAACGAAAAGTATGAACACCTATATATAAATATATGTTTATTTATTTAATTAAAGGCAACAGTAACAGTAGCCATTAAATTAGACACTTTCCTTTTTGAATTTTCATCGGAGTTCAATATTTTTGGTTTTACTTTTTACCTCTGTTCAATATTCATCAATCGATTGAGCAAAGTCAATGCTGGGTAACAAACCAAAACCAAAGGAAACATATCAACTATTAGAGGGAAACAGCGGACCAACAGAATACTGAACAATTATAAACAAAATCAAACCAATATAAAAAAAACAACTAATTAGTACGCTAAACATGTACAATAAGCTTATGAAGATATCCATCATTATACGAGCTATATAAACAACATCATCGATACAGTATCCCTTTTTATTTTGAGATTAAGTTTGTTTACCGAATTGCCGACACCAAATAGTATGTGATGAGAATCAGATTTCCACCATTTGTTATGAACTCCTTCGACCCGATTGAATATAGAGAAAAGTTCCAATTGTTTGATAATATATCAGAAAGCAAAAATGTAAATGCATTAGGAATATGATAAATGCAGCAAAGTAGATATCTTAACATGGACTATATGCACTGAGTGAATTATGAGCTAAATCTGATAAATGCAGCTAAGTAGATATCTTAACATGGACTATATGCACTGAGTGAATTATGAGCTAAATCTGATAAATGCAGCAAAGTAGATATCTTAACAGGGACTATATGCATTGAGTGAATTATACAGCAAAGTAGATATCTTAACATGGACTATATGCACTGAGTGATATCTTAACATGGACTATATGCACTGAGTGATATCTTAACATTGACTATATGCACTGAGTGATATCTTAACATGGACTATATGCACTGAGTGATATCTTAACATGGACTATATGCAATGAGTGATATCTTAACATGGACTATATGCACTGAGTGATATCTTAACATGTTATTTTTACGACGTCGAACTGTGACAAATCTGGAAAAGATGCATTTCTCGACAGATTTGTATTATTCAATTTGATTCAACCTGAAAACGAGGACATGGATCCTTCTTTTCAAAAGTGACATTTGGCTTGATTATGTATGAAGATTTTGGTGCCAATTTTTATGAAAAATCACCGAGTCCTTTTATTGAAGTCCTGAAATTGTGATTAAAACGAATTATTCCCAAAGCATGGTATACATATCCAAACACACTTATGAAGAGTTGATATTCCGTTCCTCATGGTTTTACAAAGATCCGTCTACGTTTATCTTTTGCAACATCAAAGTTAGATATTTCTTTCCAAATATAGAAATATCTACGAAACATAATTCAAAGTAAATGTCTTAAATTTTGACCCAATTTATCTATAAAAGTAGCACATGAAGGTATGTTGTGTTACCTATTTGAAGTGGCTGGATGAATATGAGCTTGTATGCAAAGTTTGGAACACAAATCACAGTGGGGTCAAAATGTATCGTATGCACATAATAGTAAGTCTTTTTCGATTTAATCCTTGATTTGCGTTTATCTTACAAAATTTTATTTTTCTCTATGTAGGTTTTTATTTTCCCTCTTTTTTTGATATATAGATATAGGAAGATGTGGTGTGAGTGCCAATGAGACAACTCTCCATCCAAATAACAATTTATAAAAGTAAACCATTACAGGTCAATGTACGGCCTTCAACACGGAGCCTTGGCTCACACCGAACAACAAGCTATAAAGGGCCCCAGAGTTACTAGTGTAAAACCATTCAAACGGGAAAACTAACGGTCTAATAGGCTTTTTTGACACATTCCCCATTTCCTTTCTCTATTTTATTTTTCTTTATTTAGGCTTTGATCTAATTTTCCTTTTGAAACTTCAGTTTTTTTCTATATTCAAGCGTTGTTCCACTTTTCTCTGTTTAAAAAAATGAAAGTTTTTTTACACTTTAAGCTTTGCTGTACCTTTCTATTTAAATGTAAGGCTTTTCTCTATTTATGCATCGCAATTATTATAGGGTCAGTATCTTTTTATATGTTCCTTTATACGTCATTCAATCAAATTCCAAGTCATTGCATATATAAATCAACCTTTGTGTATTACAAGACGAACGAAAATATAAAGGGTTTATATTTTCGTTTATCAAACTACATAATGATATGTTTCGTCCCCGAGGGTATCACAAGCAAAGTAGTCAGCACTTCGGTGTTGACATGAATATCAATAACGTGGTCATTTTTATAAATTTCCTGTTAAAAAACTTTCAATTTTCGAAAAAATAAGGATCTTCTTATCCCAGGAATAGATTACCTAAGCCGTATTTGGCACAATTTGTTTTGGATATTTTGGGTCACAAGTGCTCTTCAACTTTGTACTTGTTTAGCTTTATAACTATTTTGATCTGAACGTCACTGATGATCCTTATGTAGACGAAACGCGTGTCTGGCATATTAAATTATAATCCTGGTACGTATGATAACTATTGCTATAATATGTCGTATTAACATATACTAGCATACCTGTGTAATAACCTAACGAATTGATTTATCAAGAAGTTAATGTATACTCTCACATAATTTTATCTTTAGGAATAAAGCATGAAACCGGAGAATGAAGTAAGGCGTAGACCTGTCGCCCCTTCCACATGACCACCACTGTCTTCGTGTTGAGTTATTACAACATCTCCAGCTTTCAGACGAATGATTACCGTATTTCCGCCCTGAAGATCCTGTGTGTAATGAGGCGCATCTACCACTGCATCAATAATGTTCACATTGTTTACCTTCAGGTAGATGTATGCCCCTTGAGGTGATAAGCCGCCTCTCTCTCCTATATAAAACGATAGCAAGTACATTCCGCTCTCCGGACAAACAAAAGCCCCAGTGTTTAAGTTGTATCCCCCACCTTCATTGGTGATAATCTATAAAAGAAATCACACATGTCATGTCATAAACAGATTGTGATAAACTATAACAGTAATCACACATGTCATATCATTAATAGATGGCGATAAACTATACCAGTAATCACACATGTCATATCATAAACAGATGGCGATAAACTATAACAGTAATCACACATGTCATATCATACACAGATGGTGATAAACTATAACAGTAATCACACATGTCATATCATTAACAGATGGCGATAAACTATACCAGTAATCACACATGTCATATCATAAACAGATGGCGATAAACTATAACAGTAATCACACATGTCATATCATACACAGATGGTGATAAACTATAACAGTAATCACACATGTCATATCATAAACAAATGGTGATAAAATATAACAGTAATCACACATGCCATATCATAAACAGATGGTGAGAAACTATAACAGTTATCACACATCTCATATCATAAACAAATGGTGATAAAATATAACAGTAATCACACATGCCATATCATAAACAGACGGTGATAAACTATAACAGTAATCACACATGAAATATCATAAACAAATGGTGATAAAATATAACAGTAATCACACATACCATATCATAAACAGATGGTGATAAACTATAACAGTAATCACACATGTCATATCATAAACAAATGGTGATAAAATATAACAGTAATCACACATGTCATATCATAACTAGATGGTAGAATGTAACCACTTCTAATAAGTCCCTTAAATTTAGAATCACATAGTTATAAACTCTTACAGTAATCACACATGTCATAAGTAGACTGTGATAATCTGTCACATGTCCCTCAAATTTGAAAGTCACATAGTTATAGTATATCAATTGTTCAATACTGCTGCAGGGTGCTGAGGAACATTCCCAATTTAAATGAACATTAGTTTGTAAATAACAAAATATATGTAATGAGGCGAAAACTATTTGTTAAAAAGGGAAATGACACTTCATAAATTGGTGCGTCCCGAACGTCATTTAGTATTTACCTCTATGTGACCAAAATGGGACATAAATAGAACAGTCAAAATCTATCATTTCAGGATCATTTTAGTGACAATTTACTATTGCTTTCAGTAATCTGTCTTATATCTATATTTTGCAGTTTAATAGTGTTTATTTTTGTTTCGGTTGCTCATTAACGTTTCTATTTACACATCATTTTTTACTGAAAATTTTGTATATAATATGTGTATTTGAGGAGGTTAATATTTGCGTATTGCTTAACTCTTTCATACCAACCTTATTGTACTTTAAAACTTCAGGCGCACCAAGATCCAAGTCATGGTCAAGATAGACACTGAATGCTATACCAGCACCTACCAAAATAAATTATTAAAATAAGTAATTCGGTATAAATTGCTGAGGAAGTGAATGTGTCAGCATATTGATACAAATACTTATCCAATGCGATGTGAATCAGATGAAGATTAGAAAGTGTATAACAAAGATGATAATAACAGTCATTTTTTTCATGCAACAACATTGAAGTTGCTGAAAAATATTGACTTCTCTTTAATGCAACTATTTTGAAGTTTCTAAAAAAGTAATAATGACCTCTCTTTAAAGCCACAAAATGAAGTTTTTAAAAAATATTGACTTCTCTTTAATGCCACTACATTGAAGTTTTTAAACAAAATATTGACTTCTCTTTAATGCCACTACTTTGAGGTTTCTAAATGATATTGACTTCTCTTTAATGCCACTACATTGAGGTTTCTTAAAAAAATATTGAGTTCTCTTTCGTTAGCCCTGTTTATCTGATAATGAAAGAAGATACGACTCTACAAAATTATTTATTTTCGCCCGTTTCCTTTGGTCATTTACCTGCCATGTTTTCTGCGTATTAGAATATCACTGGCTTTAAAATATGTTGGTTTATGATTTTGGTTGATGAAAGATATTTCACAAAAGTGCATTGGACGCGGAATTCACATAGTATTTTAATTTACAAAAATTAAAATCACTGCTTCCACGTGAGAGAAAAATCATAAAAGGAGAGGTCGAAAACACCACATGGATATTTAAACTAATATGTCAATGACAGAAGGATTCTGAAGATACCATTTACAGCATTAATAATTAAGATATATATTTTAAGTGATGTGAATATTGAATACGATTGATATTGTTGTCCCTCCATATATTACCATTAGACTAAATTAAAGTCAAGTTCTAGTGCAAATGGCTTTTTATCTTTATTTTGAACAATATGATCATAATATTGTATTTAAGCATCGGTTTTACCCCTCGGTATCTATAATATAATAATGGATACACCATCTTCGATAATCTTTGTATTTAAATAACTTTTATTTACATTCTAAAAATTTAAAGAAACATACCTTGAAGTTGTCTGCTGTAGATATTATTCCTCACAGCATGGGGAATATTCGTAGATTGGTTGTTAAGAACTTTGATTTGTGTCCTATCGTTGTTTGTTATTTTTAAGGTTTTGTCATATTCATGATCGGACTCATTGCGTTTTATTTTGTTTGTACCATTACCACTACCATGAAATAGATCTTTAAGTTTTGCTATCTCGTTGGCTTGATCCTTGATTGTTTTTTGTTGACTAGTCAGCTCATGTTCATAAAACCTTCAAAGAAAAAAATATAATATCCAGTAATTTAATTATTTTAAGTAATAAACAATGTCATTATATCTGTTCCTGTTGGAAATGAACTCATCATAGATACCAGTATTAAAATTTTGTATTTGAAACTAATATTCTATACCATTAATATACCGCTGTAATATTTACTCCAGTAGAAGTAATATTCCATTTTTTCCATTTAAAACTTATGTTATGAAGGAACTTAAATTTAGTGACAACCCAGATGGTTACTGCATGGTGCTTAATTTCTTATCATTTTAGTTAAATATTTGTACTTTTTTTTGGCCTTATGTACGTACGGTCGTTATAAATATCGGGGGAGAATAAATCCTGCAAGAAATTTATATCTTAAAGATAATAAATATTTCTACAAAAATCATTAATCGATTTGTTAAACATTAGGATTCTAAAGATGTTGTTTATACTAAATGTATATAAACTCATCATAGATACCAGGATTAAACATTAGGATTCTGAAGATGTTGTTTATACTAAATGTATATAAACTCATCATAGATACTAGGATTAAACATTAGGATTCTGAATATGTTGTTTATACTTAATGTATATAAACTCATCATAGATACCAGGATTGAAATTCTGAAGATGTTGTTTATACTAAATGTATATAAACTCATCATAGATACCAGGATTAAACCTTAGGATTCTGAAGATGTTGTTTATACTAAATGTATATAAACTCATCATAGGTACCAGGATTAAGCATTAGGATTCTGAAGATGTTGTTTATACTAAATGTATATAAACTCATCATAGATACCAGGATTAAACATTAGGATTCTAAAGATGTTGTTTAACCTAAATGTATATAAACTAATCATAGATACCAGGATTAAACATTAGGATTCTAAAGATGTTGTTTATACTAAATGTATATAAACTCATCATAGATACCAGGATTAAACATTAGGATTCTAAAGATGTTGTTTATACTAAATGTATATAAACTCATCATAGATACCAGGATTAAACATTAGGATTCTGAAGATGTTGTTTATACTTAATGTGTATAAACTCATCATAGATACCAGGATTAAACATTAGGATTCTGAAGATGTTGTTTATACTAAATGTATATAAACTCATCATAGATACCAGGATTAAACATTAAGATTCTGAAGATGTTGTTTATACTTAATGTATATAAACTCATCATAGATACCAGCATTACACATTAGGATTCTGAAGATTTTGTTTATACTTAATGTATATAAACTCATCATAGATACCAGGATTAAACATTAGGATTCTGAAGATGTTGTTTATACTAAATGTATATAATCTCATCATAGATACCAGGGCTCTCGGTCATAAAACTTTACTCAGTACTCCGAGTACAAAATAAGGGATCGAAACACAAAATCCAGTATTTTGATTAGTTGTTTCTCGAGTCTGAGTATAAAAATCGTGCTCGAAAGTTTTATGACCGCAAGGCCAGGATTGAGATTATGAATATGTTGTTTATACTAAATGTATATAATCTCATCATAGATACCAGGATTGAGATTCTGAAGATGTTGTTTAAACTAAATGTATATAAACTCATCATAGATACAAGGATTAAACATTAGGATTCTGAAGATGTTGTTTATACTAAATGTATATAAACTCATCATAGATACCAGGATTGAAATTTTAAACTGGCACAGGGCTCGCGTTTCGTCTACAAAAGACTCATCAGTAACGCCCGAATAAAAAAATGTTAAAGGCCAAATAAAGTACAAAGTTGAAGAGCATTTGGGGCCAAATATTTATCAAACGTACCAGGATTATAATTTAATACGCCAGACTCGCGTTTCGTCTATTCAATACTCATCAGTGACGCTCAGATCTAAATAGTGATAAAGCCAAACAAGTACAAAGTTGTAGATCATTGAGGACCCAAAGCTCCGAAAAGGTTGTGCCAAATACGGTTATGGTAATCTATTCCTGGGATAAGAAAATCTAAACATTCCTGAAAGTTTTGCCAAATACAGCTTATGTAATCTATTCCTAAGGTATTTCAACAAAAAAATTGTCAACAGTTAATTTATATCAATGACAATTCATGTCAACACAGAAGTGCTGTCCGTTTATAAAAAAAGAAATTATCAACAAACTCAGAATCTAATATCGCAAGCAATGTTTGCATTCATGAATTTGGTTGTTACAAAATAATGAATAACTACCTTTGTTTTTTTTTTTTAATATCTGTGATCAGTTGTCTTAATTCAGAAATCACATCATTTTCATCGATATCAACAGCTTCTGTTGTAACAATAGAAAATAAATAACATATGGTAATAGCAAAAACAACCCTTGTTACTTGAGATTTGACCGACATTTTTATGTATGTCTTATCTCCATTAGAGAATACTTCAATAGAGTTCAACACTTAGTTACATCTACGATGATCTGAAAGATTTTAATCAATGCTCGAACTTTTAACAGATCAATTTTCATTTGTAAACTGAAATAAATTTTGTTATTCCTTTTTTGTTCCTTGTGACCATCAAGCTTGTTACATTTCTAAATATTAAACTGATACAACTCAATGTAAATGATCCGAAAAAGTGTGAGAATCGTAAAAAGAGCAATACCAAGATTGCAGATAGGATAAGCGTCTTCTATGATCCAAGCATCACCAGCCATGCGTATCCACATTCAGTCAAACTATCACATATTTGAATAGGACACAATTGAAAGATTTATTGGTCAGACTTATATTCTAGTTTCTTAATTTAATAGAACGCAACCGATATAAGACACAAACGTGCCGAAATAGTCGTGTTATTGACCGCAAAACGTAAGTGCTATCAGTATTTAGTCGTTTTTCTTTGTATTTCCTCCTAAAGATAAAATCGGTTTTAAACTCATTTAAGATATATTCAAACACGTGTGAGATAATCTTCAACTGAATTATTTAACACATATCATATAACTTAAAAAATCCTTGATGAATTTATCTAGGTCCCGTGACTTAACTATATTTTAGCATCTAACAAAGACTAATATAAACGTATTTACACTTTTGGTATTTAGCTGTATTTTGCCTCCGAATGACCTTATATCACCTCCGAATAACCTTTTGACGTCAAGAAACAATCACTTTTTAGTTGTGACGTCAAATGTTTTGAATTATGATGTCAAAATTCACGGGAACCTGTGTGATTTTATGTAATGGCGGACAAATTTGCATACAAGTGTAAATACGTCTATTCAATACTATGTCAAAGGATTTAGATTCTATGATTAAACCTAGTTGGTTTCAAAGACTCTTCGTTCATTTAATGTTGATACTACAAGCTGATTTGTAAAAACAAGTATATGTAGTTAGAAATTATGGGTTAATTGTATTGGAGCTTTGTTTTAGATGATAGTTATAAAGTGTCACGATATTCCTTGTGAAAAATATAAACCCAATAAACTAGACCCAAGTAAAACATGATTATGAAATCTCCACCACAATACAATATGAAAATATATATATGAAGATGAGTACTTATGTAATGTGAACAATTGGATATGATACTAATAATGAATGTGCAGAAAAAAACAATGAGCATATATTAAGAAAAAATATTCTCGATAAAGACTTATCAATAAAATTTAGTTTGTGTATAGACCATTTGACAGCAACCAAACAACAATAATACAAATAACGACATGCCATTTCGGTCATGCTATCTTAGTAAAAGACTTTATAAATGACGACATGCCATTTCGGTCATGTTATCTTAGTAAAAGACTTTATAAATGACGACATGCCATTTCGGTCATGTTATCTTAGTAAAAGACTTTATAAATGACGACATGCCATTTCGGTCATGTTATCTTAGCAAAAGACTTTATAAATGACGACATGCCATTTCGGTCATGTTATCTTAGTAAAAGACTTTATAAATGACTGGTCATTATAATGATTACAGTGTTTTAAATGAAAGTAAATCCAAAACACCGATTTGGACGTATGAAATTTATATCGTGTTGTTTTCTTTTTTTCGTACTTTGTTTTGACTTCTTATATTATCATTTTTCCCAGCATAACTGATGAGTATTTGAGGACAAAACACACGTCCGGCATAGAATTTAGAAAGGAAATGGGGAATGTGTCAAATAGACAAGAACCTGACCAAAAGGCAGTAAACAGCCGAAATGGTAAATTCAACGTTTGTAAAACCCGTTATCTGTGATGATTCAAAGTTAATTATTAATGGTTAAATTTTATATTTTTTAGTGTTAGTCTAGATTGTTTTTCAGATCTGTTATATTTTATGACCATATACAGATTGTATAACCATGCTTGTGGACGTTTTACAACTAAATAGACAACACGGTTGTGCTGCAATATTGTATCATATATCGACAATTTTATATCACGTACAAGGGGAAATATTTTCGAACAACTGAGTTTAACTGCATGCATGAACTGGCGCCAAAAGTAAAATTATTCTAAGGTATGTTAAGGGGATAAGACTCACTATTTTATGATGTGTCTTAATTCAATGTTATATGATTGTGGCTTATAATAACAAATGAAATATGTGATAAACATTTTGCGAAAGATAATCTTTTTAAAAGTTTTAATTTTGGAATCCTGAACGAGAATTTTTCAAATTTTCAAAAATCTTAAAGAGTTATGTCCACAATAGAATTTTACGATTATATCTACATTTAATTGACATACCTAGTAGTCGGGCGTTTAATTTTGTCCGATTGTAAGTTGGACTTCAATACTTTTTACAGGTTAATAACTTTTGAAATTAAAGTCTTGGTATTTCCAAGTCATTTAATAACGATATGGAATATCAAAATTCTCAAAAGTTTAATGCCATCTGTCATTGAAACGACATGGAATGCATTTTCCTGATTCAATCATTTGTTACCGCAAGTAGGCGTAAACTATCTTAAGAGCCATCCAGGGGGTATAATGCTCTTTTGTTTGTAATTACAAGAACTGATGTGTAAAAACATACCAAGTAATGTAAACATTAAATGTAAGGAAGTTTTCCTATGCATAGCAATAAAATTAAATGACACTTTGATTAATCTTTTGTACAACCGAATAACAAAATATTATGTAAACCGACTGAAATTTAAACCAATGGCTTGTATAACCGTGTTCATGTTAAAATATCTAGTAAACACGTCGAGCTTTTGCAAAATAAATGAATAAGAGAGAGCCAGATCAAAGAAAAACAAAAGTTTATATCAAAGCTGCAAGATGTCTCATTATGACAATTATCTTTTATACCAGTTAATCCTTTAAACGTTCTGATTTAAAATAACTCTCAGTAATGTTATGGTTAATTGAATGTTGAAATCGTTCAAATTTTGACATATTTACCTATTATGTCAGTTTGGTTGTTTTCACACATCGTAAAATATATATAAAAAGAAGATGTAGTATGATCGCCAATGAAACAACTCTCCACAAGAGACCAAAATTACACAAAAATTAACAACTATAGGTCACCGTACGGCCTTCAACAATGAGCAAAACCCACACCGCATAGTCAGCTATAAAAGGCCCCTGAATGACAATGTAAAAGAATTAAAATGAGAAAACTAACAGCCTTATTTATATAGACATACTGTTTTATAAAACATCCAACAATTTAGAAAAATATAATGAATTATTCGTATATGTAATAAAATATCTTTTTACAAATAGATCACGTTTTACCTGAAAACAATATCGATAATACTATTATTCTTGAAAAACTTTTCTTTTTTTAATCAGATTAAACAAAATGATTGAACAGTTCACTAATTTATATATAAAAACTGTGATACTACATATATGTAACCAATGGTTTATAACCTTAGTAATACTTGTATAACAAACATACAAAAATGAAATACAAAAGATCATAAAATACAAGAAACAATAAGAAACCTATTAATATGATATCTATAACAATTAAAGATAGATACATTCTTTATAGTATAATCTAATATTAAGATCACAACAATACATGGGAACGACGCTCCTACCGGTCTTTGTCTATAGGGTACAAAAAATAACTGGTAAAACCCATGTTCTAGGAAATCAGATATAGCATATGTATATATAGATGTTACCTTTACACTCAGAGGGACTTTACATCTGAAACCCTCAAGGTAAGTTTTATTGAGAAATTTTAGACGTAATTATAGTTGTCAATACTTCTGTGTAGACAAGAATTATCATTGATATGGTCATAAATTGTTATTAACTGTTTGAATTTTTTTAATCCATAAGTAATTTCTAACCAAATAATAATTAAAACCTGTATTTGGCAAAAACCTCACAAAATTGTGTGTCCTCAATACTCTTCAAATTCGTACTTTTTGTTTTAACTTTTTAAGTTTTTCGTGCATTACTGATACATCTCTTGTACACGAAACACACGTCTGTCATATTATTTTTTAATCTTGGGAGTTTATAGTAAAATCATTTATGGTTATTTTCAGTGGACATTTTATATTTAGATTTTTTTAGTGTTAGTGTATGGTTTTATTGAAATCGTTTAAAATAAATAATTTTCCTATAGAACTAACTATGCGCCTCTCCTTGCCTACCTATCCTTATTTTTATATGAATTGGAGTTCGTTCATACATTTGTCAAAAACCAGTTGTGTTTCAAGAACGTCTCGTCCTTTTTCTAAAAAAAAAAAAAGGTTCATTGGAAGGTACCTAGACCTTGTTGACAAATATTCCATATCAACTTCACAAATAATACACGATGGTCTTGAGATATAGATTATGGGTCCTGACGTTGTTTGTCATATTTATAACGAGTTATAATATTATTTTGTTTGTCCTTATGAATATTAATTGTACTGTTTAGTATAATGTTGGTGATATCCATTCGACGTGACTCTTTACTTGTACATATCGTCAGTGTGTGGTATTGTTCTATGATATTTTTTGTTTTCTTGTCTTTCATTTTTAGCTCACCTGGCCCGAAGGGCCAAGTGAGCTATTCTCATCACTTTGCGTCCGTCGTCCGTCGTCCGTCGTCGTCGTCGTCCGGCGTCGTCTGTTAACTTTTACAAAAATCTTCTCCTCTGAAACTACTTGGCCAAATTTTACCAAACTTAGCCACAATCATCATTGGAGTATCTAGTTTAAAAACTGTGTCCGGTGACCCGGCCAACCAACCAAGATGGCCGCCATGGCTAAAAATAGAACATAGGGGTAAAATGTAGATTTTGGCTTATAACTCTGAAACCAAACCATTTAGAGCAAATCTGACTTGGGAAAATTGTTCATCAGGTCAAAATGTATCTGCCCTGAAATTTTCAGATGAATTAGACAACCCGTTGTTGGGTTGCTGCCCATGAATTGATCATTTTAATGAAATTTTGCCGTTTTTGGTTATTATCTTGAATACTATTATAGATAGAGATAAACTGTAAACAGCCATAATGTTCAACAAAGGAAGATCTACAAATAAGTCAACATGATCAAAGGACCTTAAGGAGATATTGAACTTTATAGTCATTTTTTACCATTTTTTCGTAAATTTTGTGGTCTTTTACAAAAATCTTCTCCTCTGAAACGACTAGGCCAAATTTTACCAAACTCCGCCACAATCATCATCGGAGTATTTTGTTTAAAAAAAATGTGTCCGGTGACCCGGCCAACCAACCAAGATGGCCACCATGGCTAAAAATAAAACATAGGGGTAAAATGTAGATTTCGGCTTTTAACTCTAAAACCAAAGCATTTAGAGCAAATCTGAAAGAGTTAAATTTTTTATCTAGTCAATATTTATCTGCTCTGAAATTTTCAGATGAATTGGACAATGGGTTGTTGGTTTGCTGCCCCACAATTGGTAATTTTTAAAGACATTTTGCTGTTTTTTGGTTATTATCTTGAATATTAGAATAGATAGAGATAAACTGTGTCAACAGCAATAATGTTCAGCAAAGTAAGATCTACAAAAGAGGGACGAAAGATACCAAAGGGACAGTCAAACTCATAAATCTAAAACAAACTGACAACGCCATGGCTAAAAATGAAAAAGACAAACAAACAACAGCACACACGATACAACATAGAAAACTAAAGAATAAACAACCCGAACCCCACCAAAAAACTAGGGGTGATCTCAGGTGCTCCGGAAGGGTAAGCAGATCCTGCTCCACATGCGGCACCCGTCGTGTTGCTTATTTGATAACAAATCCGGTAAATAGTCTAATTCGGTAGGTCCCATTCAGGAAAGGGAAGGGGATTGTAGTTATGACGTAAGGAACATATCCGATATCATTTGTGATACGGTTATTCCATAACGGTCAACCAACTCGTGATGGCGTCCGTAAAATTTATGAAGGGATGATTTCAACTTCACCATTTGGAACTCGTGGTTCAATAGCTTCCTTGTGAGCAGCAACCCTCTATCAAGAAAATCATGATAGGAAATGCAAGCACGGGAATATCGTATCAATTGGGAGATATATACCCCGTATGCAGGTGCTGCTGGAATGTTCCTACTTAGAAATGGAAAGTTCACAATTGGAAAGCTGAAATCATCTCTTTTGTCGTAAAGTTTTGTTTTCAACCGACCCTCATTGTCAATTTCTAGATGTAAGTCAAATAAGTCAACATGACCCAAATGGTCAGTTGACCCCCTCAAAGAGTTTTTGCCCTTTATAGTAAAATTTTATTTTCATTAATTTTATTAATTTTTGTAAATTTTTACAAAATATATTCGTCTGTGTAACTAAAGGATCAAGTTTATTATAGATAGAGAAAATTGTAAGTAGCAAGAATATTCAGTAAAGTCAGATCTACAAACACATCACCATCATTAAAACATAATTTTGTCATGAATCCATCTGTGTCCTTTGATTAATACATGTATGCACATAGACCAAGGTGAGCGACACAGGCTCTTAAGAGCCACTAGTTGTTTTAAGTTTGTCTATATGCTTTTTTCTATTTCTTTGATACATATGACGTTGGTCTGTACTTATACATATCGTCATTGTGTTATTGTGCAATGGTATTTTTTTGTAATCTTGTAATTGTTGCTAACTTGCTAATATGCATTGTCTGAATGCATTGTGTGCTTCTGTGGTAATTATTTGTTTGTTTTATAGTGATTAGGATTATAACACAATGTTGACTTCTGTTCTCGTATTTTTGATATTTGGTGGTGAAACATCGTATCATAGTTCCGATAATTTTCGAAATTTATATCACTTATTATGTGAAAATTGTTTCTAATAACTAGGGTTTCCTTCATGCTGGAACTGGTGGCGAATGTAAAATTCAAAGCAATTATACTATGTTTTTTTTTTTAAATTTCAATGCTTTTCATGTCTATATTAAATGTTCTTGCCAACAGATAAAAAATTTTATCCTGCCCATGAGTGTTGTAAATTCGAAAAAAAGGCGTTTAGCGTAAAAGTGATAAGCCAGGTATTATTAAAAGTCAGGTATCTTTCAATATGATGTTTTTTTCATTATCGTAGGTTTTATCATGTCCGGTTTTTTTTCTTCTATTTTTTTTAATAAATGTTTTTGTAATCAGGATATCTAATCCGAATCCGTATTAAAACCACTCATTTTCATTCTAAGAACAATATGCATTTTGAAATAAATTATCATGTTGTGACAGATCTTCTGTACATTTGATATCTGTAATCCTGATCTAGAACCTTTTTTGAATTCTCAATTATCCACTATTTGTCATTTAATAAAACACATCATAGTTTTCTCTCAATAATGATTTAAAATCTTAAAAATATGAAACACATTTGATTTAGTCAAGAATTTGATTTTGTCTGTTTAAGGACTTCCAAATGTTTTTAAATATACATTGTAGCGAATACTTTCTACATGTTTAATACCTATTGAATGTAAAATATTGCTATTTTCAATTAAAAGTTATTATTTCCAACGACAAGGAATGCTTTTTTTCTGAATAACTTCGGTGGTTCGAATAAACAAGTAGGCGTATTGGAAAATATCTCAATAGGTATCGAAGGGATAAAATATCCTTTTGTTTGTATTTCTTAGAACGGATTAAAAAAAAAACGTTCCTAGTAATGTGGACACTAAGTGTTACGAAATTTTCCCATTCATAGCAATTAAATTGATTGTCACATTGAATAATCCTTTGTCCAACCAAATTACTATATAGTAATTATACAGATCAAAACTCAACCAATGGCATTGTATAGACGTGTTGATGTGAACCGTAGTGCATGAGCAAACATTCTTACAAACGCGGCTGGTAAACATATCAAATTAGCTAAAACAATTATGAAATATTTATGTCGGGACCATATTTTGATATAAAAATTGGTACCGTTAATTTTATTGTATGATGTCTGGAAATGATAATAACCTTGCATACATGTAACCTGTTTCAACTGACTGAGTTAATTTGATGACGTAATTCTCAGTATATATATATATTGTTGTATATACATTATGTACACAGCCATGTATCACCATCATTGATGGCGATCCGATGGATACATCTGTTGTAGGGTTGTCACTGACTCAGACGTACTTATGAATATAATTATTTTCTGTGACTGTATCTTACATTAATTTGTAGGATCCTTTACTATAGATAATTTAGCTGATCTGTAACAATAACATCTTCATGCCTTATATATCATGTACTGTAGTACGCCGCTAGATTAAAACTGACGTGGAAAGGTAACACATGGCCAGTGAAAGCTCTTTTTTTGAGAGCCCAGGTGGTCGTGTGGTCTAGCGGGACGGCTGCAGTGCAGGCGATTTGGTGTCACGATATCACAGTAGCATGGGTTCGAATCCCGGCGAGGGAAGAACCAAAAATTTGCGAAAGCAAATTTACAGATCTAACATTGTTGGGTTGATGTTTAGACGAGTTGTATATATAAGAAAATTATTAAAAGATAATAATGGTTTCAATGCATCACTTTTTTACTAGTACTTTCACTGCTTCCGCAGATCTTCAGGTAATTATGTTAGAAGTTGTGTTTTCGTTTTTATATATATATTAAATTGAGAATGGAAATGGGGAATGTGTCAAAGAGACAACAACCCGCCCAAATAAAAAACAACAGCAGAGGGTCACCAACAGGTCTTCAATGTAGCGAGAAATTCCCAGTTAGATATATATATATATATGTGTGTGTGTGGTTAATATTTAAAATCCTTTCTTAACATATAGAAAAACCTACTGAAATAATATTTATATGGAATAAAACATATTGTTTCGAATGAATCATGGTATAATAGTAATGACAGTAATCTTCTTCTTCTTTAGCTACGGAAAACCATAAACTTTTTGAGGATTACTTTCCGGCGCATGCCTGTATGAGGTCGCTTTAAGTTAATTTCATTTTTTTTTATTACTTTTATCTATTTATGAAATTTACAATTTTTTAAGTTTCAATTTTTACATTTTTTATATATATATTTTTTTATAACTATAAGATAAAAACAATAAGCACATTTAGTTCAGATGAGAGTATGTTTTAAGGAGCACCTCATGAGTGAGTGCATCCTTAAAGTTGTCTGTAGAGGTTTGGTTTGAGATATCGGGTGGTAATTTGTTCCAATCTTTGATTGTTTGGCTGAAAAAAGAAAATTTAAAGGTGTCTTTATTACACTGAAGTTGTCTGTATGTCTGTTGATGGGTAGTTCTTGTTTTAGACTGGCTTTTTATGAGTATATCTTGCGATGGTATTGCAATTTCATTGTTGATGACTTTGTGCAACATTTGGAGTCTGGTTTTTAGTCTGCGTTCTTGTAAGGATTGCCATTTTAGATATTCTATCATTTCAGATACACTGCTGGTATTGTGATATCTGTTGCAAGTATATCTTGCAGCTCTTCTTTGTACTTGTTCCAACTTATATATATTTTCTGAGTTGTATGGATTCCAAACTGTACAGCAGTATTCTAGTTTTGGTCTAACTATTGTTTGGTAGGCTCTTTCCTTAACTAATTTAGAATTTATTTTTAGATTACGTCTGATGAATGCTTATGATTGATTTGCTTTTGCTGCTGGTTGTTGAATATGTTTGTTCCATTTGAGGTCTGAAGAAAGTGTAATGCCTAAATATTTTGCAGATTGACCTTGTTCTAAGATATGATCATGCATGTTGTAATAAAAATGTATTTGTTTTTTCTTTGTTGATACTCTAAGGATGTTACATTTGTCCGGGTGGAAAGACATGAGTAGGAGTCTTTCTCCCATTTTATAGCTGCTTCTATGTCTTCTTGAAGCTTTGTGCAATCATTTTGGCAGGTTATAGGCCGATAGATTATGCTGTCGTCTGCAAAGAGTCTTATTTGGCTGTGTCTTAGATAGTCTGGTAGGTCGTTTATATATATGAGAAAGAGTATTGGACCTAGTACAGTCCCCTGAGGAACACCTGATGTTACTGGAATTATGTTAGAAGTTGTGTTTTCTAGGAGTACTGTTTGGGTTCTATTGGAGAGGAATGAATCGATCCAATGAATTGCTTGATCAGAGATGCCATAGTGTTTTAATTTGTAAAGTAGGCGTTTGTGTGGCACTTTATCAAACGCTTTCGCAAAGTCCATGATTACTAGGTCAGTTTGAATATTTTTGTCGTTGTTTTGAGCAAGTTGGTGTACAAGAGAAATTACTTGTGATTCACATGATCTTTTAGATCTGAAGCCATGTTGTAGTTCATACAATATTTTGTTTGTTTCTAGGTGTTTCATCATGTTACTTGCTAATATATGTTCTAATAATTTACATGAGATGCAGGTAAGTGATATTGGTCTGTAATTTCCAGGGTGATGTTTGTCTCCTTTTTTAAATACTGGTGTAACGTTAGCATGGTTCCAGTCTGAAGGTACTTTGACTGTCTCTAGAGATTTGTTGAAGATGATAGTAAGAATGTATGAAGTTATTTCAATGTTTTCTTTAAGTATTTTGCCAGCGATAGTATCTGGTCCTGTAGCTTTGTTAGTTTTTATATTTTTTATTAGTTTATATACTCCTTCTCTACTGATGTTTATTTTTTCCATTATAGGGTGTGAACTAGGTTCTTTCGTTGGTATTTCTATATTTTTTTTCAGATGTGAAAGCTGATTGTAATTGCTTATTAAGGATGTTTGCTTTCTCAGAGGGGTTTGTATGAAGGGTACCTTCACTTCGTAATGGTGCAATGCCGGTGTTCTCATTTCTTTGGCTTTTAATATACGAGTATATTTTTTTGGGTTGCTTGTTGAAACATTATTGGTCTGGTTCTTTTATGTCAATGTCGAAGATCATATTTTCAATATATGCTCAGTATGCTTTTCTCATCTCCTTTTGGAGTTTAGTCTTTATCTCTTTGTATTTGCTGTTGTAGGATGAGTCATGTTTTTTTTTTTTTTGTAAAGTTTGTTTTTCTTTCTGATGAGTCTTTTTAGGTCTCTATTTACCCATGGTAGTTTTGATTTTTTTCCAATTTCTTTAGTAGGTATGTTTTTGTTGATGGTTTCTGTCGTTTTGGTTTTGAAGGTGTTCCACAGATCATCGACAGTCATATTTTTCTTGTTCACTTTTAAGTTATCATGAATTATTTCAAGATCTTTCTTTATGTTCTCCCAGTTTGCTTTTTTTGTAAATAAGTACTGTATGTGGGTGTTGTTTTGGTGATGGTAAAGCAAAATTAATCTGAGCTTTAATAAATAATTGGCATAAATTTAAATGTATTAGATATATATTTTTAAAACTGATTGTAACATATATATAATATATTGTTTCATATTGATTTTTCCAAGAAGAAAAGAATATAGAAGATGGAGCTGCAGTTTTGGTGTTTTCTGGTGCTAATGATGATGAGTCAGTTTGGATGCCATGCTGCAAAATATTAAGAAAAAGTACAGGTCTTATTCTTATATTCTGTACCGTAGGATAATTTCAACCCTTCTCACATGTCATATAAATGTTTATTTCTGACTTGGGAGATGGACATACATTCTCTTTCTCTCATTTCACAGAAACATGAGTTTGAATCATGCAGTGGCGAGAACAAAAAATTGGTGTAACTAATTTTTTTTTATATCGTTTGTGTGTAGAGACTATTGGGCCTTAAAAGGTATAATTTAATAACCTTTGTATTTTTTTGATACACATCTAAAGATCCAATCCGTAAGTTGAATGTTCCAATATTTTAACCTGTTATGTTTGTTTGTTTTGCTAAAAAAAATGTTGCCAATATTATGGAATTCTATGCCGCTGTCATACAAGTGAGGGGTTTATCGACCATTTTCTATATCTTGAAATCAGTTAGTTTCGTTTCGTGTGATGTGTTTGAGGTTTTGACTTTGCCATATGGTAATTATCCGTTTTGAAATTTATCCTTGGATATCTTTATTTTTTGTTATTTAACTTTTTGAGCCTCTATCTTTGACGTATAATATATCATAATTATATTGGTATCTTTTTGTTAATAATAAATAGATCCATATGATCCTCATCGGATGGACATTAAAGTATTTAAATTCCCTTTCCGATCCAAACACTGTTTATAAACAGACAAGTGCTAATAAGAAAGCTTTCGTAGACAAGCAAATGTTACACTTTTCCAGTGAAAAAAAACTCTTCTGTATTGACCTGGTGTAGGCATTAGAACCTCTGTGTGTACATAGTAGGTACATGGTCGTACGTTCGAGAGATGACTAAAATATGTGTGTACAAAGGATTTTTAGTCGATTGAATAAAGGCAACAATAGTTTACCGATGTTCACTTCTCATCAATTAAAAAATCAAATCAAAATAAGACATAAAAACTGAGGAAATGGCATGAACTCTAAAAGTAGTGAGACCGTGAAAACAGATTAAACTGATATGAAATAAATTCTCAAAATGCACATAAAATGCATCTTGTTACTTCGGTTTCTATTACTTTTGTATTATTACTATTTGGTTGATACCATAACCTGCATTACTCATCAACATTAGCCGTGTAGGTATTTTTAATATACGGCATTAAGCAAAGCAACGGCATGTAAGGTTCCGGTTTAAAAGGAGTGGCGTAAGATATGATTGACATTCAAACTCATAGATCGAGAATAAACAAACAAAGCAATGGATAAAAATATAAAAGACAAACAGACAAACAATACTAAACAAGACACTACATAGAAAACTAAAGACTAAGCAACACGAAACCCATCAACAACTGGGGGTGATATCAGATGGGTGAGCTGACACTGCTCAACATGTAAGACGTTAATATGCATAACAATTACTTTTGTTTTCTTATTATATAAGTGATGTAAACTATCTATTCTTTGATACTTATATTTATTTATTCGAATCTTTCAATGCTATTTGATTGAAGTTAACTAGAAGGCCTTTAAATTCTGGATTCGTTTCAGAGTTTTGAAGAAAAGGTTTTTGCCCATGTTGCTAATTTTACACCAGCATTTGCAAAAAGTTCCTTGGAAGATCGAATGTATGACTTAAACACTCGTTTTCTGTCAATACTGATTAACAAAGTAGTGAAAGATGATGCAAAAATATGGAGCAAACTTGAAGTGGAGAGGAGGTCATACAGTGAAGCAATTGAAAGCCTTAAGACTGAGTATCATGAAGAAATTCAGACGGTAGATAGGCTCCAGGGCGAGGTCATCACTCTAGAGACGCACACTGTGAGATTGAAGGAAAGGTGAGAGAAGTAAAAGGATATTATCTGGCATCTTTTGTATGTGACTAACATTTTAGTCTGAGACCATAGTTGTATTCAATTTCAGAGATTCAAAAGAGGACATCAAATATGGAAATTTTAATATTCCACTCCCTTTTAAACTTTGAGTTCTATTTTCGTCGAAGATTTTTGGACAACAGTTTTTTTAAAAGATCTACAAAAAAACTACTCTACTTTTTGTCTCCAAGTCGCTCCAATAGTTATGCAAACATTTTTGCATTTGAAATATTAGAACTGCAACAGTTTACAGTAAATGTGTTGTGTCACAGATTTTTGG
Organism: Mytilus galloprovincialis; assembly: GCA_037788925.1. Taxonomy (NCBI): domain Eukaryota; kingdom Metazoa; phylum Mollusca; class Bivalvia; order Mytilida; family Mytilidae; genus Mytilus; species Mytilus galloprovincialis. Next base: position 982,016 of record JAWDJN010000027.1, on the reverse strand, counting down.
TAAAATTCTAATAATATAAGCTCGTTGAACTGTAACTGAAAATAAAAACAATAATGCATTTATCTATTTTATTATATGATATTTTATCGAATGGAATCTTTCAAAATAAGTGTGTATTTGTATAAAAATTACATAACATCCGAAAACATCGCTCTAAGAGTTGTATTTATATCCCCGATTTCAAATCCATAGATTTCTCAAAAACACTATACATTTATTATTTAAGTTTACGCTTTAATGATGCTAAATAATAATAGGGTCCAAAACTAAACATTGGACCAGATGCAGATAAGATCAAATTATTGACTTGCAACCCAGATATGCCTCTGATAAGGAACTTTTCATTTTGAATTTTCCTCGGAGTTTAAATTTATTTTGCGATTTACTTTTTTGATAGATTGTACTTTATGAATTCGTTATTGTATTTATTACAGTGTTGAAGATTTCAAATCTAAGTACCAACACATGTTGGACAACTATATGAAGCAATCCGAAACTGTCAATGAACTTGAATTAAAACTTCGAAACACACAGCAAACACTTGAGCAGAGAACGCAAGAATATGTTGAAGTGGAAGAAAAAAATACCGCATTAAGAGAGGCAAGTGGTAAAATAGTATTATTATTATATTTAAAAAAAACGATGTATCATGTTAACATAAAATTTCCAAGGGTGTACTTTAACAGCGTGAATGTGTGTAATTTGATTATATGTAGAAGATTTTGAACAAATCTGAGGGCTTCAGATGTTGTGAGGATGCACAAAATTGTGAACAAATAAAGTTAATGAATTTTGTATACGTTTTGTTAGTCATTGTTATAAAAGCCGAAAATGTACTGAAGTAAGATCGCAGTTTTAGATTACAAACATCTTCTAAGGGTTTCGATTAATTCAACACTGTGCTACAAAAATCCGGATTGCAAGCTGAATTAATTTTTCAACGGCTAATCCGTTCTATTCGTTATATTTCAGAAATACTATAGGCAAGAAACTACAACCAAGATCACAGAAAAGAGAATGGAGACATGTGAACGAAAGCTTAAGGTTTGTTTTTGATAAATCTTTTCGGAGTTTAAAATCATTTGTATTCAAAATACGCGTAAATACTTATCAATGGTACCAGGATTATAATTTAATACGCCAGATGCGCGTTTCGTCTACATAAGACTCATACTAGGTTTAAATCTTTTGAACAGTTGCTTAATTTATTAACGGAGAACCTATGATTAGTTTGACATAAATCAAGACAGTACAAAAGCACAGAATACAGCTGATGTTCTCATTACGTTTAACGTTTCACTAGCACTTTTTTCGACTGAGTGCTTAATAAGGATTACAACACTTAATAAATTACGTACGCCCAAAGCGCTTTCCTTGATTTTATATATAAGGCAGCAACCATTTGATTTTCTGGGGGGGGGGGGGGGGGGCTATGGTTTTTTTTGGAAAAAAAAGTTTGTTTCCAGTTTTTGGAGAAAAAAATAATTTGTTTTTGATTCTGAGAAAAAAAAATTGTTTGTTTCACCCTCAGCTGCCACTATATGTAATGCTAAAATTGAAAGAAAAAAAATTGTTTTCGACTTGTCGCGAAAAAAATAGATTGTTTTTCGCCGTAGGCGAAAAAAAAAATTTGTCCAGAAAAAAAAACCATAGCCCCCCCCCCAGAAAATCAAATGGTTGCTGCCTAAGAAACAGTCAAACCCAAACACAAAGCCAGTGATGTAGACGACATAAACACGTTAAAAACTATATGACCAAAATGGACATCAAATGAAAGAAATACATGTTGAAAATTATATAATTTCAAATTAAGACGTCCATAGAGTTATTGAATAAATTACACCTTATGTAAGAATCCTGGATTTTGATTGGTTCATAGCAAGTGTATTTTTCACCAATTTACTGAATATCGTTCATTTTTTAACGCCACCGTGGTATTTTCCAAAAGGATATGCATTTTTTTACCCTGTCTGCCGTGGTATTTGACAAAAAATACTCTACTCTAATGGACGCTTGTAACGTCACGATCATCAATGCGTTTTTGAACATTAACATTCGGTGTAATTAAACAGATATAGCATGTTCTTGAGGGGTATTTGCGAAAATACCAGTCTTGAGAATGAATTTCAATCGCCTTACGGCTCGAAAAATTTAACATTCTCTCGACTGGTATTTTTCGCAAATACCCCTCCTTAACATGATATATCTGTTTATGAATCACTAAAACAATTCACATGTAAGCAACAATTAATTTACCGATATTCAAAATTCATCAGTTGACTTGAAATATATATAACTAGGTAATAATTAACAAAATATCATAAAAACTTTAAAAGGAGAGACATGATGCGTTGATTAAGCGTCTCCTGTAATGCGTGAATCCTGCTGCATACATCTTTAACATATAAAGATGTATATAATTAATGTTCTCACCTTTAAATATATATTTTTTTTTAATTTGTTAGCTATTCGAATCTGTTCGGGTACAAGCGGAGACTGCGGAGGAATTAATAGAAGTGTCCTTGAGAGATGTTTCCAGATTGATTTTCAATATGCAATCTACATTCTGGACGAAAGTACAAAACTACTTTAGAAAGCTAGAGGCAGAATTTAGAACTGAAGTAAGTAATAGTTTTTCTTGAGTAAATTATGAATACAATTATTTTTTTTTTTATTTATTTGCATTCACACAATTAAGCCCTTTGTATCTGAGAAAAGTACAATGTAAAGTAAGATAATTTTTTTTTACCAAACTCCAAGGAAAATTAAAGACGTAAAGTCCTTTATCAAATGGCAAAATCAAAACCTCAAATGCATCGTACAAATGGAATACAACCGTCGTGACTTGGTACAGACATTTCATTAAGTAAAGTGGACTAACCCTTGTTTGATAGCTAGCGGAAACTAACATAACACTTGTAAGACAGAGGCAAAAAAAAATTATTATCGGAACAACAATGTGTAAACCCATAAATTTACAAAAGATTAAGAAAAATTGCTGTAAGCAAAAACTTACAGCGTTGGATAACTAGATAAAGTGATATATAAGTTTATATTAAGGTCCGAATTTTGGATTTATTGTGTCTTGTGCGCAATGTACAGTGTGTTTGTCCTTACTCCGGGACTCCAGCAATACAATGAAATTGGAAATGACAATGTTTTTCGTATTCCCCAAACTAAACAAAATAACCGGTAATAATGAATGAATACTGATGTAAACATAACATTTTTTAAATTTAAAAGAAATATCTGTTTAAACCTATTTGTTAAAATTGTTATTTAGTCTGTGATTCAACATTGAGTGAAAGAAACAAACCTTATTATTCACAGGTACACAGTGTACAAGCGGACAGTGACACAAAACGGAAGTTGCTGATCTGTCCGACGGCGATCGGCTCGTTGTTTTTCAAAAAAATATAGAATATCAACACAAAGTGTCCCATAATGGATTGTTCAGCAGCTCAAGGTAAGTGAATAACTACAATGATGTATTTTTGACCATTTAAAGCTTATTTTATGCTTTTAGCATCAACCGTCTTTTTAAAATAACTCCTGATCATGAAGAGGGGTCAAAATTTTGCGATTTTTCGAGTCATAAATCTTAACAAAACTCCGAAAATTCAAACATTTTCAAGATTTTTAATCGATACATAGTTGAATAATCATATTCCGCATACACACACAAAAGTTTGGTTCATTTTTTTTTATTATATTGTCACAATTGAATCTTTTCTATTCAAAGTGTACTGTCCGCCTCGTTGCCACCGTATGTTTTCATACTGTCCGATTCGTTGGTCATATTCATGATCGATATCTTAAGCAAAAGTAAGATTGAAACATGCAATTTATCCACATTCATGACCGATTTCCTAGGAAATATCAACATTTATAAAATGTTACTGATTATTACATATAAAAAGCATTGTTAATGCATGCACATGAAAATTTAATATACGTTTCTCTAGTTTGTTTTAGGAAAATGGGGCACGTAGGTGATTTTTATGGTATATTTATTCATACATTCATGTGGTACATTGTTATTTTTATCACTTAAAAACATAAATAGGGGTAATAACTTTTCATGAAAAATACAACCATGCAACAAAAGTTATTTCTAGGCCTTTTATAGCTGACTATGCGGTATGGGCTTTGCTCATTGTTGAAGGCCGTACGGTTACCTATAGTTGTTCATTTCTGTGTCATTTAATTTGTTCTCTTGTTTAGAGTTGTCTCATTGGCAATTACACCAAATCTTCTTTTTTATATTTATAAACGTTTGACACAGAAAATCAAAACAATAGTTTTTTACACCCAGTTTGCGTCTTATTTCACCAATAATCAAACAAATCTCATGGCTTGGAATTCAAGTCAAAAAGAATCAATTGAAAAGTTACGGTGTACTTGAATGGTCCATGAGTTTGTTTTCCTATTGCCTTAGTAGAGGTAAGAATACTTATATACACACATTTAACATGAAGTATGCGGTGAAGCCTTTCTTGTTAAATTTTTTATCATAAGGTTCTGGAAGAGTGACCAATGTCCCCCTTTAATTGACACGAGATCCAAGCTGAATATATAATCTATAAATATTTTCCATATATAATCATAGACAGTATCTGTGTTGAATAAAGTTTAAATGTGGATAAATTGCATGTTTCAATCTTACTTTTGCTTAAGATATCGATCATGAATATGACCAACGAATCGGACAGTATGAAAACATACGGTGGCAACGAGGCGGACAGTACACTTTGAATAGAAAAGATTCAATTGTGACAATATAATAAAAAAAAATGAACCAAACTTTTGTGTGTGTATGCGGAATATGATTATTCAACTATGTATCGATTAAAAATCTTGAAAATGTTTGAATTTTCGGAGTTTTGTTAAGATTTATGACTCGAAAAATCGCAAAATTTTGACCCCTCTTCATGATCAGGAGTTATTTTAAAAAGACGGTTGATGCTAAAAGCATAAAATAAGCTTTAAATGGTCAAAAATACATCATTGTAGTTATTCACTTACCTTGAGCTGCTGAACAATCCATTATGGGACACTTTGTGTTGATATTCTATATTTTTTTGAAAAACAACGAGCCGATCGCCGTCGGACAGATCAGCAACTTCCGTTTTGTGTCACTGTCCGCTTGTACACTGTGCAGGTAACTAAGGTAAAGAAGATCGAGTATTCTAAGTATGATAAACTCGTCATAGAACAGAAAGAAGAATTTGAGAGACAGGTAAATGTAGCCAATATGTAATGTCTTAAATTTACAAAATTCTAGTTCAAAGCTAAAGTAAGTAGCAAAACGAGATATTTATCAGGACCTCTTGCCTTTGTTAGTGTTGTATGATTTTTAATTTTAGTTAACTTATATGTTTTGAGTTTATTTTAATACACATTTTTGACAGCGCTGGCTTGCTATGTTTGATGGGTAGAAGGAATGAAAAACAAAACACAATTTGTAAAGTTAACTGAGGGACGAAAGATACAATAGGGACAGTCAAACTAATAAATCGAAAATAAACTGACATCGCCATGTCTAAAAAAAAACAAAAAAAAACCAGACAAACAGACAGACAAACAATAGTACGCATGACACAACATAGAAAACTAAAGAATAAGCAAGAACCCCACCGAAAACTAGGGGTGATCTCAGGTGCTCCTGAAGGGTGAGCAGATCCTGCTCCACATGTGGCACCCGTCGTGTAGCTTATGTGATAAATCCGGTAAATAGTATAATTCGGTAGGTCACACTCATGAAAGTGATCCTTTATGGTGAAGTTGAAAGTGATACTTTATGGTGAAGTTGAAATCATCCCTTTGTAAATTTTACGGACGCCATCACGAGTTGGTTGACCGTTATGAAATAACCGTTTCACAAATGATATCGGATATGTTCCTTATGTCGTAATTACAACCCCCTTCCCGTTTCACAAATGTGACCTTCCGTATTAGACTATTTACCGGGTTTGTAATAACACGAGCAACACGATGGGTGCCACATGAGGAACAGGATCTGCGTACCCTTCCGTAGCACCCGAGTTCACCCCCTCCCCCCTCAGTTTTGGCGGGGTTCGTGTTGCTATGTATTTAGTTTTCTATGTTGTGTCTTGTGAAGTAATATTTGTCTGCTTGCCTTTTTCTTTGCTAGCCATGGCGATGTCAGTTTATTTCGATCTATGAGTTTGGCTGTTCCTCTGGTATCTTTCTCCCCTCTTTTGAGAATTTTAGAAGCCTGTTAATATTGCAAATATCTTAATCTCCAAGAATATTATTGTTATTTAAGAAGTGTCTACAAAGAAAAACAGGAAGATTCTAGAACAATTTCCAAAATTATAAGTTATAAACCATAATTCCAAGAATATTATTGTTATTTTAAGATAAGTAGTGTCTACAAAGAGAAACAGGAAGATTCTAGAACAATTTCAAAACTAAAAGAAGAAAGAAATATGCTCCAAGAAAAACTAGCCATAGTTAAAGTACAAATTGAGGTAAGTACCTATTTAATACGCAACGGAGTAATGTATCTGCCATACATAAGGGTAGAAACATTGTATTTAATAAAATATTAACCACTTTAAATTATTTTGTTTAATTCCATCTTACATTGACAGTTACTACATTTCTAATAACAACGAATATGTTCTATTATTATATTATTATATGATATGAGCAAATAAGACCTAATACGGATAAATCAGCATGTGCAATACTGAAAACGTTTCACTGTCAATATAAATCAAGATTTCATAATTTTTATCAACAGGAATACAAGTCAAAAATAGAGGTAACTTCAGGACAAACAACCACTTATGACATAGTACTGAAAGTGAGACGGGAGGAAGACGAAGGAATGCTTGAACAAGTGAACTTTTACGAAGTTTTAACAGAATTAGCTGAAGAGGAGTAAGTTATATTGCTTCATAAGAACATTTCAGTTCATATGCATACATTTCTTTTGTCATACTGTTAATTTCTTAAGTATTGGATCCTGTCTACTATTTAAATTCGTTATACTGCTTAGGCTTAAGTATGAACAAGGAATTATTTTGTGTTTAGATTTCTAATATGAGATTTTTTTGTTTTACTAAACAAAGGAGATTTTTTTATGGAGATTTTCATCTAAACATTTTTGTACAATTTGTCCCAAGTTAAGCGCTGTGCTGGTACGATATGTCATCGTTGCAGTCTCTTTTATTTTTATTTTTTTTGTACATTAAATGTCACAAGAAAAACTAAGGGTTTACTACTCTTCAGTTTTCGGTAAGTGTAGTTATGAGAAAAGTAAAATTATAGAAATACCGAACGCCGAGGAAAATTCGAAACGGAAAGTCCCTAACCAAATCAGGAATATGACAGTTGTTATCCATTCGTTTGATGTGTTTGTGCTTTTATTTTGCCATTTGATTGGGGACTTTCCTTTTTGAATTTGCCTCGGCTTTCGGGATTTTTGTGATTTACTTTTTTTGTATGACAGTCGCATTAAATTCCATTATATTGACAACGACATGTTAACAAAACAAAATAACATAAGAGGTAAACATGTCCAAATTGAGGTACAGCAGTCAACATTGTTTTATAGTCTTAATCACTATAAAACAGAGAAATATGTAACAAAGAAACACTAAAAGGCATATAGACAAAGCACACCATGAAAATGAAAGATAAGAACTAGACATAGCACAATCACACAATGACGGGATGTATAAGTACAAAGCCGCGTCAAATGTAACAAAGAAACTAAAAAAATAAGTATACGACTGTTACTTGTACATATCATAGCACAGCAACACAATGACGGGATGTATAAGTAAACGACTGTTACTTGTACATATCTTACAAAGCAACACAATGACGGGATGTATAAGTAAACGACTGTTACTATTACATATCTTACACAGCAACACAATGACGGGATGTATAAGTAAACGACTGTTACTTGTACATATCTTACACAGCAACACAATGACGGGATGTATAAGTAAACGACTGTTACTTGTACATATCTTACACAGCAACACAATGACGGGATGTATAAGTAAACGACTGTTACTTGTACATATCTTACACAGCAACACAATGACTGGATGTATAAGTAAACGAATGTTTCTTGTACATATCTTACAATGCAACACAATGACGGGATGTATAAGTAAACGACTGTTACTTGTACATATCTTACAAAGCAACACAATGACGGGATGTATAAATATATGAGTGTTACTTGTACATATCTTACACAGCAACACAATGACGGGATGTATAAGTAAACGACTGTTATTTTTACATATCTTACACAGCAACACAATAACGGGATGTATAAGTATACGACTGTTACTTGTACATATCTTACATAGCAACACAATGACGGGATGTATAAGTATACGACTGTTACTTGTACATATCTTACTCAAATTGATACTACTTCCCTACTAGTACAAACCTGTATTGTGTTTGTGTAAGTGTTTACTAGTACAAACTTGTATGGTGTTTGTGTAAGTGTTTACTAGTACAAACCTGTATGGTGTTTGTGTAAGTGTTTACAAGTACAAACCTGTATGGTGTTTGTGTAAGTGTTTAATAGTACAAACCTGTATGGTGTTTGTGTAAGTGTTTACCAGTACAAACATGTATGGTGTTTGTGTAAGTGTTTACTAGTACAAACCTGTATGGTGTTTGTGTAAGTGTTTACTAAATACAAACCTGTAAGGTGTTTGTGTATGTGTTTTTGAACAGTCTTTTCCACATTTTTTGAAAATTTAGCTTTAAGCAATAATCAATCCCACTACAAATTCATTCTTATCATTTGAACAAATTCATTTATGTGACAACCAATGCTACAATGCATTATCTCGATCAGTTTGAAGCTCACATTCTTTAAATGAACACATGCATACTGTCAATATAGGTATATGTATCCCATATTTTTTTTCTATTTTTGTACTTTGCACTTTAATGACGTATACAAAGTCACATTCCTTTTTTCCTTTTTTATCAAGCCAACTATGATTAACAAGTGAAATGAACATCATTGAATTATGATTTCAGGGAAAGCCAATTGACAGCAGAAAAAATGACAATGAGATGGGAAGATTTGAAGACGTGGTTTAGTCAAGGTATGATCCTTTTAAATATTTCTTACTGTGTTATTCAATAACACGTGCATTTAATTGAAAATTGTCTTCGCGACTTGTATAGCACATTGAAATACTATTCATTGGATTTTTTCTATCTTTTTTAAGAGATCAACATTATCTTTGTCGATGATTCGACGAATCTGTAAAATATGACAGCTGTTTTCTATTCGTTTGATGTGTTTGAGCTTTTTATTTGGTCTTTTCCTTATGGACCGTTTAGAATTTTCCATGGAGTTCGGTATTTTTGTGATTTTACTTTTTTACAAATTTGATTTGACTATTCTGGTAACTGGTTGTTAAAATTAAGGTATACAAATAGAAACATGTGTTGTAATTGTCAATGAGACACATACATATTGTAGTTTAAATTAAGTGGATTAAAGCAATTGCAGGGAACTGTGCGGTCTTTAACTATGCAAATAAATAGATAATACAATAATGTTTTAATAATGAACGATTATGCAGAATTTTAATCTGTAAGGTTTGTACTAACATGAAAAGAGTACGGGTGAAGCATGATGGGCTTATCCTTCTTGAAAATCTGAATTAACCACCAGTTTTTGTTGGGGTTCATCTTGCTCAATTTAGTCTCTAGTTTGCAATGTTGTGTTTTGTACACTGGTTTTTTTTTTTTTGTGTCTGTTGATCAATTTGATTTAGCCATGATTTTGTCGGTTTATTTTTTGACTTGCGAGTTTGAATCTCTCATATATTTAGGCACCTTTCATATGAAATCATTGAAAACCATTCATCATCGCCTTATTTCTAAGTAAATAGTTGATTTTGTGGTGAAGGTTTTGAAGCAATACAGCTTTATAAAACTAGCTTTTAATGATTTCATTATCTACATTAAATCACTCACATGACTTACATGATTGCTACTACAGGTAACTAAATGACCTTCGGCAATGAGTAAAAAACGTGAAAGTAGCTACAAAAGGTGCATCGAAGTGACAAGATGCAAAAACCATTCAAACAAGATAACCAAATCATATAATGACTAATCATAAAAGAAAATGTATTTCTGTGAAAACACTGTACATACAATGTTGAAATATTCTAAACGTCATGTTTTTTTCTATCCCAGGTATCGATTGCCTTAGTCGTTTTTTAACAATGGTATACTACTGTTGCGTTTTTTTGGACAAACCTTCTCAAATTGTCAATAATTAATGCTCTTCAACTTTGTAACATTTGATTGGGCTTTTACATTCAGATGTAACTAACCCAAATGCTTGTTTTTTTTATAGATCCACCAGAATACATAAGAAAAAGACTTGAATCAGCCAAAACTTTACTAGACAACCCTACGACAGTACAGGAGGCTGATTTGGAATCTTCTCAGGTATAACCATGAAACTCAAACAAAACTTACTATTGATAAAAGTTCTTTATATAGAAGTTTTTTAGTTGTTTGTAGCGGAGGATAAATAGTTACAAATTGTCAAGTCTTTGGTGTGACGGGGTTGGGGTTCAACCGAACGAGCACACTATATTCTATGTTTATAGCAATAAAAGGAACGGTTTAAATGTGAATATGCGATTTTAATAAATTTTCACTTTATAATATAAGGTGAGCGTACAATTATCGATAGAACATTCAAAACCATTAGTCGGATAATCAGACAAATGCTGTGTTATTAATTGTTGATTTTTGTACTTTGATAAGGACTCTATTATTGTATCATTGAAACGACTTATAGAATTTTATATCGTATTTGATATAAAAAAAAAAAAAAGAAAGAAAAAAAGGTAAAATCATATCGTTTACGATGATATAACTTTGGTGCAACAAATGGCATTCGTCAGTGTCGTGTTCTTTCAATTTTCATTTTTCTCTGAACGACACATTTGCTTGAACAAAAGTAAAACACATTGATTGTTCTAAAAGTTTTCTTGACATAAAACAATTTGTTTGTTAGGTGTTTACCAGCCTATACTCGCATGTCTATATAATTTTCAGGAAAGCCTAGACCAGCAAATGAAAAAGGAAGGCAAGGACCTCGAGTGAAACATGTGATTAGTAAAACTTTCTTATATTTATATTGTTTCGCCTTCTTTTATGTATTGAAATTGTTTCATTTACAATAAATATATTACTATCATTGAATCATTCATATTGGTTATAAAAAGAATTAATTGCGGAAGGAAGACATGGTAACCGTTGATCGTTATTTAGAATTAAGAAATTACAAACAAACTAACAAAGGATGAGTTTTACGTGGAATCTCTATTCATCATAGGTTTTCTGTCATAAAGCTCTAAATATAATTAGATACGTTGATGTGCATGACTTAATGCCAAATGTTTGTGTTTTTTTAAAGCGTTCAAGATAAATTGAGAAAAGCTCCTCGGACGGAATAAATAGATGAAATGCTAGTTTTAATTAGTTTCTGTATGCTTTGGTGTTGTTTAAAAAGTTAGACTGCTCATTATTTTGCTAACTTATAAAATTGTTAGAAACAAAAATATCACAGAAAAACGCTGTTTGATTTATATTTATATCTCAGATAAAATCCAAAACTGTATCTCACATATGAACACGTATGAAAATACAAAAAAAAAAAGTTGGTATTTATAAATATTTCAAGGATTCAAATATTGATACGTAAACCAAATACGACTTATATTTATGTATTTTCAGGAAAGCCTAAACCAGCAAGTAACGTGAATGAACAGCGGGATACAATTTGTGAAAGGCAAAATGAAAAGCAAGCAGAAACCCGATGGAGACATGTTATAAGTCTTATTCTCTTTTTTATATTCTTAATTTTTCGCCCTTTTTTAAGAGTTTAATAAATGAATATAATGACTTGTAATAATCTTTGTAAAACCATAGTAAAATGTGTGTCTTATTTCTGCAACATTGTTATTCATCGATGAATGTATTCAGATTATGGCGCAACCTAATTTTATGGCAAAGCCATCTTCTTTTACCTTTGATGTCACATCAATAGGTAAAATATTTATATATCTTTTAAATACGAAAAACATGTAAAACAAAATTGGTATCGAGCGTCATGGTAATATTTCTTTTTAAACAAAAGGTATACTTGTGTTGTTGATATGCTTGAACAAACCAGTATGCATATGTTCTGTTATTTCTGCTTTACGGTATCAAACACCACTTAACATAACATTTTGGTTTCATTTGAAACAGGGATTTAATTGTGCCTATATCTTTATTTCAGTCTGTATTGAAACTAAGGTTATTTCGGCTTTCTTTTGTTATATTAAACGGCATTAAAGTGGTCTTTGTATCGGAAAATAAAAACATTCATTCTTAAACCAGTTGTTGGCATGGTACGGGTTGTGTTCTTCTCATATTTTTTTTTATGATGGTATGATACTAAACCCCTAACGGGAGCGATTATGCTTACTTTTCATATGATGAATATATAATCTTTCAATCGGTTTAATTGAGGTATGGAGCTGCCATGGCAGTACCTGATAGTAGTCCTTTGTTTATCTATGTATTTTGCTTACTTTCTTTTGTTACCTATTCTGACATCGGACTCGAATTTCTCTTGAAAAAAGTAAAATCACAAAAATACTGAATTCCGAGGAAAATTCAAAACGGAAAGTCCCTAATCAAATGTCAAAATGAAATGATAAAACACATCACACGAATGGACAACAGCTGCCATATTCCTGAATTGGAACAGGCATTTTCAAATTGAACTGAGTTTTATTGTGCGTATTTTTAACATCCTTTTGTCTTTTCATATAAGACTGCAATAGCTCAATTTTTTTTTCACGCTACAGCTTTATGCATGGAAACCCAAATTTTGTGAGATAATAAGAAAACTGCAATAGGGGTGAAAGATACCTTGATTTGTAAGAAAAAAAACATGAGAAGATAGCTATTATAATATGCTCTTTCAGATAAGGAAAAATGGGGCATGTTTTATTGCTGTATGATAGATGAGATAAACTCACAACACATTACTTTTTAAAAGTTACCTTATCTGAATTATCTCCCCTTATGCCGGTAGTAAATTTGAAAAAAAATGAATCTAAAATAAAATCACATGAATACCGAACGTCGAGGAAAATTCAAAACGGAAAGTCCCTAATCAAATGTCAAAATCAAATGCTCAAACACATCAAACGAATGGATAACAACTGTCATATTCGTGAATTGGTACAGGCAATTTCTCATATAGAAAAAGGTGGATTAAACCTGGTTTCATAGCTAGCTAAATCTCTCTTTTTGTTATGACAGTCGCATAAAATTCCATTATATTAACAACGGTGTGGGAACAAAACAAACAGACATAATAGACAAGAATGTCAAAAATTGGGACACAGCGCTCAACATTGTGTTACAATCTGAATAGCTATAAAAACAAAGAAATGTGTAACAACGAAACACAAAAAAAGGCATATAGACAAAGCACATTTAAGTAAAAATGAAAGACAAAAATACAAGATTTATCATAGCACATTAACACAATGACGGAATGTATAAGTACAGAGCCACGTCATATGTAATAAAGAAACACAAAAAGGCATATATACAAAGCACATTAGCGAAAATGAAAAACAAGAAGACAAAAATTAACCATATCAGAATAACACAATGACGGGATGTATAAGTATAAAGCCACGTCAAATGGGTATCACCAAAACAGACTAAAAAGTTAAAGCAATATTCATAAAGAAAAATAAAAGAATACTACAACACGTTATTACGATGACAACCAACCAACGCAAGTACCCAGAATATATACTTCAAGACCATCGTGTATTATTTGTAAAGTTTATATGGAATATTTATCAACAAGGTTTTGGTACCTTCAGATGAACTTTTTTTTTAGAAAAAGGACAAGACGTTCTTTACAAAACCCTGGCTTATCAACTTTCACTAATAAAAGTCTGAGTAGCAGCTGCAAGCTCTTGAATAGCGAATAAGTTTGGAAATGTATTTTCCATATTTGCAGATGAAGTTGGTTTATTCCTACTTTACTTTTGCTACTAAGGTGGGGGGAATAAATGATTTCAAAATTAAAATTGTCTCGTTTGTCATAGATTCTGGTACTGAGATGACTGATTTTGTCAAATTCGAGATATAAGTAAAAAATGAGGCGGAGGAAGCCGTGTCTGTTTGTTTCTTTAGTTTCTAGTTCTGGGGATATATTAATGGAACCCAATCATGAAAATTTGGACTGTTGATGGAAAGAACATCATCAATATATCTGAATGTGAAATTAAATGACCTGGTTTCTTTAATCTTCTTGTTTTCACAAGTGTCTGAAGGAACTCCGGTTCATATGAAAATAAAAAGAGGTCGGCAAGGTGAGGCGCACAGTTCGTTCCCATAGGAATGCCGACAATTTGTTGAAAAATGTCTACCTTCAAAATAACATATCCCAAAGTAATAAATGTATAGCGCATGCTACTATTTTTAGGTTGAAAAGCATTGCGAATTTAAAAAAAAAAAAAAATCCAATTTTTCTATTTCTCATGAGGAATGGTGGTATACAGGGTTACTTATACATCTTCGGATTTCAAATGTTTGGCTTTGAGCGTTCCTGATGAAGGTAAATCCAGAAAAGCGCTTCGGACGCAATAAATTATTAAACGTGTTGTTTTATATTTTAAAAATCAAAAGAACTTATTTCAGAAAAAGATCGATATTATCCAGAAGTTCTTTCGAATTTTTTTTAGAATACACATAATGGTTAATACCAAAGAGCGAGTAAACAGTTTCGCCGTATTTCTGAAGACCCTCTTTCACTGAGGTCAGATTTTTTGTCAGTCTAATAGAAAATGTCTTAGTTGAACATGCAGATGAGCCTGCATTGTATCGTTGTTTGTACGGAATCGTGTGAAGTTTAGGTATCCAATACAAACCATGATCCTTTTTTTGTTAAATACAGCCGTAACATATGATCAAACACAAAATGTTCTATATAAACATGAAAATCTTTCACATGCAGGGGCGGATCCAGCCAGTTTAAAAAGGGGGGGGGGGTGTTCCAAACCCAGGACAAGAGGGGGGGTCCAACTATATGTCCCCATTCAAATGCATTGATCGGCCAAAAAAAGGGGGTTCCAACCCCCGGACCCCCCCCCCCTGGATCCGCCAATGACATGAATTACACTACTCTCGAAATTTGCAAACTTCGTAAAGATCTAAAAGGATTATTATCTGCTATTTCAAAATCCAAGACTGAGGAAGACACTTCAGCTACCTTTACACGATTAAAGAACATCTACAAGGGCGTGGTTTGGGGAAACCATACGAATTTCTGGAAAAGTGACATAAACTGTACAATTATGATCGATATTGTGTGTGGGTAGTACTTCACTATAAATATTTGCACACCACATATAGCGGATGGTGGAGGGCATAACGAAACTGTATATATATATGTGTATAAAACACAAATTTTGCAGCCTTTGTTGAAGTTGTTCGGTTTTCACTGTACTTTTAATTAGTCAAATTTAATCAATTTTGAATTATTGGATTATACTTAAAAATTTAGACTTATTTTCTTTATTACTATATGCATACCAGCATTTAAAAACTTTATTTTCTCAGCATAAATCGTCATGGTTTGGCTCTCTCCAACAAATTTTAAAAACTCTTCCTGTGTTATATTTAAAAAAAAATAACATCAGGAAAATATTGAAAGAGACGTGTACAAAATTTTGGACGGATCAACTGACCAAGAATTCAGAAGGGAAGCTCTGCACTTATGTAAAATTTAAGAATAATTATGGTTTCGAAAAGTATCTAAATACCATCATGACAATTAAGAGCCGTTATGAGATCATTAACAAAATTTAGGGTGTCATCCGTCACCACTTGCAGATTGAAGTAGGACTATACCAGCGTACTCCTCCACATCTTAGACTATGTCAGCAGTGTAATATTGAAGATGAAGTTCATTTTCTCTTTTATTACACAACATATAACAAAGAGAAACACCATTTATTTATATCGCATTATTTCGGAATCATGTCCCAATTTTATTAACTTAAATTTCCAAGAGAAATAATTTCTATGGCTGCTTGTGAGAACTCGACTGTATTAAAAGAAATGTGTATGTGTATATTCCTGGTTAAACATTGCAAATAAAATAGGAGATTTATATGACATGTTTCGCTGTCGCATAATAAGCAATTGTTGTTATTCAAAAAAATATTATTTTTGTTATTAATGCTATGTTCATTTGTTTATTATAATATCTGTCATGTTATATACTGTACAATGTCTCATGTCTGTTGCTTATATTATCATAATGGTATATTGTAAATGCATGCCCCCTGAAGGACCCTGATTGGAATAATGTGATTTTATTAAAAAAAAAAAAAAAATAGCGAGCGCCCGATTCACACGTTAAAATATGCTAAGAAGTCATTTGGTGGTGTGATTATCAGCACTGTATTTAAATAGAGCACATGTAAAAATATGGTTACTTTATAAAAATAAGATTTAGGCATAACCATCCAATCTGATCTAAAATGGAATAAACACATCAATAACGTAACAGCTAATGCAAACAGACAACTTAATTTTCTCAAACGTAACCTTAAAGTTTCATCCCAAAAAATCAAAGAAAGGGCATACATGTCATTAGTTAGACCTAAGCTTGAGTACAGTTCTTGCGTCTGGGACCCTCACACCAAAAGTCAAATCAACCAAATTGAGATGGTCCAACGCAGAGCTGCTCGCTACACATGTAATAAATATCACAATACCAGCTCTGTCTCAAACATGCTTGATCACCTACAATGGCCTACATTAGAACTGAGACGTATACAAACAAGACTAGTGGTATTCTATAAGATCATACACCAACACATAGCAATTTACCCTAAAGATCTTCTAGTTAAATCAGACAGTAGAACAAGATATAAACATACAAACCACTTTAAACAAATTCAAACAAATAAAGATTCATACAAGTTTTCATTTTATCCACATACAATAGTACAATGGAACCTACTTCCTACATCAGCAATCCTTTGTACAACAGTCGACGGCTTCAAAGAGCAGATTTCTATATCTGCTCTTTCACAAATATTCTAAAAAATGCATAACATGTACATAGTTTTAACAAGAAATATACATAGGATAACAATCCACAAAAAAAATTAATTAAATCACTGTTATATTTTTACTTTATTTATTTTCTAAGCACCAATGCAATGTAACGTAATATTACTGCAAATTTATTTATTTTTAATTGTAAATAAGCCACGCATGCAACGGCACGTAATAGTCAAAGTTGTGACTGAGTGCGGAAATATGAAGATAGATAGATAGATAGATTATATCAGGTGCTCCTAAAAATGGAGGAAGATACAGAGCATACTTAACCATATTCTTACAGTTCCTCTCCCTTAGATAAAAAATCCCTTAATACTTATACGATGGAAAATCGTGAAGAAAACGTCTGTAAATTGTATGTATCTATCTTTCTCTCGGAGGGGACTCACCATACTAATTACGCTATGTTATCATTTTTAGTGTAGGAACTCCAGCATTATGTAATGAACAGGTTGGGAACAACCCCTCAATGTAATGACTATCCTTATTTATTTGAGGGATATATTTCGAGTCAAATCGGCACTTGGTTAATAAATCGGCACCCATTATAGTCAAATCGGCACCTAGTCAAATTGGCACCTGGTTAAATCGGCACCTGATGTAATAATTTCGGCACCCATGTTAAATATGTATAATATACATTTTATATCAATTAATATATATATTTTTTGGCAGTATTCTAAGCTAAACATCAAACGATTAAAATAAAGAATGGGTTGTCCCAAAATATTGACTAATTTACATTTTTTGGGGTTTTTGTATGTATTTTTTTCGTTTAAATTAATGTGAATGTATTAAAGGTGTAAGATATTTTTTATGCATGTGTCAACCAGTTGAGCATTCAGCATGACTGTTGGTTTAGTCAGAGACATATATACATATACATGTCTCTGGTTTAGTGTTGTTAAAACTTTCCTGCAAAACGACCTTAGAATTGTGTCTAATTTTTCGATAATTAGTGATACTAATGAAATTTCAAAGGACTCATAGTTTTCCCTCTTACTGCCTCTAACTTTCTCATGATTAAACAACATAATTTTTAAATGGCTTCATTGTTTTTTATTTAGTTTTTCAGTGAAGAAAAAAAACATCAATAACTACTTGTAATAATGCTAGCAAGCTTAAGACATTGGTTTGGTTAACTTTTTAATCAACAGAGATTTGTATAGGTACTAGTGAATTCTTAAAAATTAATTGATTGAAAAGAAAACTAATCAAATCAACAGTCTGAGTCATTGAATGTTGAGAAAACCCTAAAAAATAAGTAGAAATAGAAAGATCATTTATACATTTTTTGAATACATGTAGTTTATACATGTATATATATTTATATCAAATATAATGCCCAATTGACTTTGAATAGGTGCCGATTTGATTAGATGCCGATTTAATCAGGTTCCGATTTGACTTTTTCTATGTGTGCTGAATTGACCCGGTGCCGATTTGACTTGTACCCTACATTTCAATTGATAACAATTATGTTGATTGTGTGTAAAAAAACACTTTTTAGTGCAAATGTTAATGAGCACATATTTATCTTATTTGAAGAAACGTTTCCCATAGAATTAATATACATCTACCTGGTATCATATGGTCAAAACATGTCCAAGAATTTTGTAATGTTCCTGGACTTGAAGTTAAATCTTCTTTATTATTAAAAATAATGGTTAAAGACAAAGCCCTCACCTAATGGCTACTTACATTGACTTAAAGTACTTTGAGCTGGAGATATATCCTGATATCTCTCAGGTTTGACTGTTCTAGCCGAGTTTCCCAATGTTATTACTCCACAATAATACCTAAATGTGTTACAGTCTGCAACTTGCAGAGGAGATAGTCCTTGTAAATACGTTAGTGACACATGTACACCTCCATTAATCCTGATAGGGGATAGACACATATTCCGCTTTATCCTCGCATCTCAGGAGGGGTTCTTTGAATATCCACCAGGATTCCACCAGTACATAAACTGGTTGAGAACCTGTTACCATCAACAACTTTCTACTTAAGATGACAGAAACCAATCCATGCCGTACAGATAGACGTAGTAGTTGGCGTACCCGCGTTAACATGCACTCCAAAACCATTGTATCATGGAGAGTGTTATGCCGATTAACGTCCGAGGGCTGTATCCTAGGCTGTTGGGTGATACGACCTTCATTTCACTGCCTCACGGCTTTGGTCCTGATAACGCTTCCTGTCATCTTTCGAACTACGTCCGAGATCATCTACCAGTACTCCATCATCGAGGCTAGCGGGCTGCCAAGCTGACCAAACTGGCCCTGAAAGCAGCCGTTGTGAAGTAAACCAACATCAAAATAGTCAACAAAAGAAAAACAACTTACCAAAACCAAGATGGCGGCCTACATATGGCGTCCTCTACTACCTGTTCCTGACCCACGGCATCAAAATATGATAAAGCTCACCAATCGCCTTCGGGCACCGAGCCGACCATGCGAGGGCTGTATAGCCAGTCAAGGTCGTTAAACACTTCCATATATATTTACCATCAGAAATTCAGCTTTTCTTTAATTATAATTTTTAATATGAACTCTTTGGAGAATATTCTTTAAAAATCTTTAAAGAAAGGATTTGTAATTGCACTATACAAAAGCTTGTTTTAAGGTTCATCAGATGGAATTGAAAAATATGGTTGTGTTTACAAGGCTAGATCATATGTACTACTTGTATGTACATGTGTACAGACAAACCTGTATACTGTTCTGTTCTGTTTTAGTACTACTGTATATGTCGTGTACAAGTTACAGTTTTGTACAGGTTATAACATGTACAAAAATATTGTACACGTTATAATATGTACAATGCAAAAATACAAGTTATAACATATATACAAAAGTACCTCGTACATGTTATAACATGTACAAAATATTGCTTAAAAATGGTTTTAACCTGTACAAAATTTAAAAATAATATAAAGCAGAATATACATTCACGATTGAAATTTATCAAATAGTAAAGAACAATAATTAAATGCAAAAGAAGGGGCAATATATACAGCATGCATAAAATACTACATTTTGATACATTTTAGAAACAAGTATTTTTTACTTGTTGCTACAAGACAGAGACATGTGATACCTTTGAGTCGCACAAAACTTTCATTCTTCTACGTTTACACCTACAATACTTACAACTGCCTTTCGTACACTGGCAATGCACAAAACTTAACCCTCCACTTTATGATATCTTACGCACCATCTCTCTCACACTCATATCACTCATCATGCTCATTGGGACTTCAGACACATTTAAAGTTGCATTTGCAAGAAATTCAACCTGGTTTCTACTCAAGTATCCCTTTCTTTGTCCAACTAAGTCTTTACTTCCAATTTTATAACCCCCATATTCATTCACATTCATCACCATGCCTGTTATGTTATAGGAAAATCACCACCAGAAAGCGCCCTCTTTCGAGGAGGTATACCAGTAGATATCATGCATGCTGATACCTCCTCAATAACCATGTTAGCATCACTTCATACAATTACCATTGTTTCTGTTTCTAACTCAATTGTTTGTTCATTGTTGTCTGCTGAATCATGACCATTTAATTCGCCATCAGTTTCAGTGTTTGTGTCAATAATATTGTTAGTCTCTGCCATTGTTTTGTCAGTTTCAATTTCAGTGTCGGTATTATGTTTTGTCTCGGTAAAAAGGTCTTCAGTCAGTATTATTGGATACAGAACTTGCTTCAAATATTGCTTCTAATATAAAAAAGAAGATGTGGTATGATTGCCAATGAGACAACTATCCACAAAAGACCAAAATGACACAGACATTAACAACTATAGGTCACCGTACGGCCTTCAACAATGAGCAAAGCCCATACCGCATAGTCAGCTATAATAGGCCCTGATAAGACAATGTAAAACAATTCAAACGAGAAAACTAACGGCCTTATTTATGTAAACAAATGAACGAAAAACAAATATGTAACACATAAACAAACGACAACCACTGAATTACAGGCTCCTGACTTGGGACAGGCACATACATAAATAATGTGGCGGGGTTAAACATGTTAGTATTCTTCTGTTTGAATACCAGGTAAGAATACAAATAATGTTTTAATATTGACTACATAATTGTGTATTTTTAAAGTCTTTAAGGTACATTGTATTAAGTAATTATAAAAACTATTTATCTGGCCACTAACTGTATCAAAAAGGTATCACACTAACATGAATGGACATTGGACGATAACTTGAAAAAATGATGAAAATATTAGGCTAATGACATGTGTTGTAATCATGGTAATAACAGAAACATATTTTTATTTTTTAAATTTTGTACAAGTTAAAACCATTTTTAAGCAATATTTTGTACATGTTATAACATGTATGAGGTACTTTCGTACATGTTATAATTTGTATTTTTGAAAGTTATTCTGTTATTTACAGCCACCACAATTTAAAAAAAATGAAAAACCTTTCCACTTGTTCAAACTTTAAACCCAACTTCATACACATGTAATTGATGAATAGCATTTGTTGTCATACAGTGTGTGTGTTTCATGTCTACTTAGCATCAGTAATGTCCTCATTATGTATTCACCTACAATTTGTGCTTTTATTTTATGTATCTTTCTATGGTGTTGCCAGTATTGATTTCTTGCCATTTATTTGGATATATATCAATGTTTATGGTCACCATCTGTCTCAACAATTCTTCTCTTTTATTTAGTGTCCTGAACACTTTAGTATAAAGTGTGTTGCAGTTTCTTCATCACCAAATTCACAATAGGGCAAGATGGATTGTCTAAGCAGATCTTGGTACTTGTCAATAGATCTGTTAAATAATTTTTTTTTAAATATTCTCCCTACATGTGTGAATATATATGTTCAAACTCTTTTAGGTCATTTTTTAGTAGCAATAAACAAAAAAACTATGTTAATTGGACATGCTTTGATACTATATGCCCTTGAATTTTTACTAGATAACATTTTTGTTCGCTTTGGGGATTCCGTATGTCGTCAGATTATCGGAATTCCAATGGGGACTAACTGTGCACCACTTATTGCGTATCTGTTTTTGTATTGTTATGAGTTACAATTTATGACAAAAATAAGCAAAGACCCATCGAAACAACATCTGATAAACAAATTTAATAATACTTTTAGATATTTGGATGATATTTTGGCTCTCAATAATGACGACTTCAGTATGTATATTAATGAAATTTATCCTGTTGAACTTACTTTAAATAAAGCTAATACTAACAATGACCACTGCCCTTTTCTCGATCTTGATATCTATATCACTAATGGAAAGCTGAATACTAAAATTTATGATAAAAGGGATGATTTTTCATTTCCTATCGTTAATTATCCGTTTTTAGATGGTAACGTTACCTTGTCACCATCTTACAGTGTTTATATATCTCAACTTGTACGATTCGCTCGTGTATGTAACAATGTTTTAGATTTTAACGAGAGAAATTATGTTTTACTGAAAAATTATTACACCAGGGTTTTCGATATCACAAACTAGTCAAAACATTACTAAATTTTATCATCGGTATAAAGACATCATTCGTAAATATAGCTCAACATGCAGACTTCTAATACGTTCAGGTATTTCACATCCAATTTTTTATGGAAATATTCTTTATAAAGCACAAAGGTGTCAGTATTCACCTCAGAAACTTACAAAACCTTTGAATAGACTTTTTAAGAAGGGATATAATTACGATACTGTTGTCAAGTCATTAAAGATTGCATATTTTGGCGTTAATATTGAGTTCTTGATAAGGTCTTTGCATCGGAACTAAACACATTTATTCTAAAAACAGTTGTTGGCATGACACGGGTTATGTTCTTCTCATATATGTTATGATGGTATGATACTAAACCCCTAACGGAAAGGATTGTGCCTGATGTTCATATGATGAAATCATAATCTTTCAGTCAGTTTAATTGAAGTCTGGAGCTGGCATGTCAGTTAACTGCTAGTAGTCTGTTGTTATTTATGTATTATTGTCATTTTGTTTATTTTCTTGGGTTACATCTTCTGACATCAGACTCGGACTTCTCTTGAACTGAATTTTAATGTGCGTATTGTTATGCGTTTACTTTTCTACATTGGTTAGAGGTATAGGGGGAGGGTTGAGATCTCACAAACATGTTTAACCCCCGCTGCATTTTTGCGCCTGTCCCAAGTCAGGAGCCTCTAGCCTTTGTTTGTTAGTCTTGTATTATTTTAATTTTAGTTTCTTGTGTACAATTTGGAAATTAGTATGGCGTTCATTATCACTGGACTAGTATATATTTGTTTAGGGGCCAGCTGAAGGACGCCTCCGGGTGCTGGAATTTCTCGCTACATTGAAGACCTGTTGGTGACCCTCTGCTGTTGTTTTTTATTTGGTCGGGTTGGTCTCTTTGACACATTCCCCATTTCCATTCTCAATTTTATATGGTATATATATCATGTACATGATGTGTATCAGGGTTTGAGAAGTCAAGTTGGACAACCATCGAACAATAAGTACCAGTTCAAAAAGTTATTGAACTAGCCATTTGAATCCAGCTCCATGTGTAGGTCTAGTATTAAGCTAGGCATATGCATGTAGTTTCCTTGTTATGTAAACCTTCTGAATGTTAGATATAAAGCTGATTGTCATTGCTAACATCAATCAATCAATTGAAAGTATATTTTTCTCAATATTTAAAGAAATAATAAAAAACAAGATGGCAGAAGTCAACAAAAAGGATCAATTAAAGCAAATTAATTCAGATGTCCATCCAAAATTTTGAAAAATTATACGTTTCGAGTGGAACAGGTAAAAAATCTCCAGTAACCATAAACGTAATTCTAAAAGTAATATTTAAATAACTGTTAACCTCCCAGTTTAATTTGGTGAATCATTGTAGTCCATGTTAAAGTCATGCTGATTTTTTAAAAAAACAAATTCAACTGAAGTGATTTAAAAAACCATACTTTTAAACATAAACTTGTGTTAAAGTGGAGGATAAAAACAATTTTCGTACATTGTAGAAAAATATAAAATGTGTTCCTACTTACTACAAAACAGCGGAAAAAATGGCAAGTATTGGTTTTTCTATCTGTTTCTACAGCTCATACAAATAAACTTTTCCTAGAATATATGGATATTGTCTTTGTACACATATTCTTGCTGTAATATCAGTTTTATTTTTATTTTTACAGGTGTTTGAAAACTAAAGTTAAGTACACATGTGGTGTTTGAAAACTAAAGTTAAGTACACATGTGCTCGCTGTAATATCAGTTTTATTTTTATTTTTACAGGTGTTTGAAAACTAAAGTTACGTACACATGTGCTCGCTGTAATATCAGTTTTATTTTTATTTTTACAGGTGTTTGAAAACTAAAGTTAAGTACACATGTGCTCGCTGTAATATCAGTTTAATTTTTATTTTTACAGGTGTTTGAAAACTAAAGTTAAGTACACATGTCCTCGCTGTAATATCCAATACTGCTCATTAGAATGTTACAAAAGTGAAAAACATGTACAATGTTCAGAGAATTTTTACAAGGAATGTTTTATGGAAGGATTGAAAGACTTTGGTTCCAGGTTTGTAGTTAATATTCAGTCATTAAGGTTATTGTAGTTTCTGTAGTCCTGATAGTGGTTTAACATTCAGTCAGTAAGGTTATTGTAGTTTCTGTAGTGCTGATAGTGGTTTAACATTCAGTCAGTAAGGTTATTGTAGTTTCTGTAGTCCTGATAGTGGTTTAACATTCAGTCAGTAAGGTTATTGTAGTTTCTGTAGTCCTGATAGTGGTTTAACATTCAGTCATTAAGGTTATTGTAGTTTCTGTAGTCCTGATAGTGGTTTAACATTCAGTCATTAAGGTCATTGTAGTTTCTGTAGTCCTGATAGTGGTTTAACATTCAGTCATTAAGGTTATTGTAGTTACTGTAATCCTGATAGTGGTTTAACATTCAGTCAGTAAGGTTATTGTAGTTTCTGTAGTCCTGATAGTGGTTTAACATTCAGTCATTAAGGTTATTGTAGTTTCTGTAGTCCTGATAGTGGTTTAACATTCAGTCAGTAAGGTTATTGTAGTTTCTGTAGTCCTGATAGTGGTTTAACATTCAGTCATTAAGGTTATTGTAGTTTCTGTAGTCCTGATAGTGGTTTAACATTCAGTCATTAAGGTCATTGTAGTTTCTGTAGTCCTGATAGTGGTTTAACATTCAGTCATTAAGGT
Source organism: Mytilus galloprovincialis (assembly GCA_037788925.1). Lineage (NCBI taxonomy): Eukaryota > Metazoa > Mollusca > Bivalvia > Mytilida > Mytilidae > Mytilus > Mytilus galloprovincialis. The sequence goes on along the minus strand of JAWDJN010000027.1, from coordinate 956,602 downwards.
TATTGTAGTTACTGTAATCCTGATTAGTGGTTTAACATTCAGTCAGTAAGGTTATTGTAGTTTCTGTAGTCCTGATAGTGGTTTAACATTCAGTCAGTAAGGTTATTGTAGTTTCTGTAGTCCTGATAGTGGTTTAACATTCAGTCATTAAGGTTATTGTAGTTTCTGTAGTCCTGATAGTGGTTTAACATTCAGTCAGTAAGGTTATTGTAGTTTCTGTAGTCCTGATAGTGGTTTAACATTCAGTCAGTAAGGTTATTGTAGTTTCTGTAGTCCTGATAGTGGTTAAACATTCAGTCATTAAGGTTATTGTAGTTTCTGTAGTCCTGATAGTGGTTAAACATTCAGTCATTAAGGTTATTGTAGTTTCTGTAGTCCTGATAGTGGTTTAACATTCAGTCATTAAGGTTATTGTAGTTTCTGTAGTCCTGATTAGTGGTTGATCAACTTGTCGAACAGCCAATTAGATATCTCAGCACAGTAACCAGGGAACCAACAACAGCCAATTAGATATCTCAGCACACTAACCAGGGAACCAATACTATAAACCAACAGCCAATTAGATATCTCAGCACACTAACCAGGGAACCAATACTATAAACCAACAGCCAATTAGATATCTCAGCACACTAACCAGGGAACCAATACTATAAACCAACAGCCAATTAGATATCTCAGCACACTAACCAGGGAACCAATAACAGCCAATTAGATATCTCAGCACACTAACCAGGGAACCAATAACAGCCAATTAGATATCTCAGCACAGTAACCAGGGAACCAACAACAGCCAATTAGATATCTCAGCACACTAACCAGGGAACCAATACTATAAACCAACAGCCAATTAGATATCTCAGCACACTAACCAGGGAACCAATAACAGCCAATTAGATATCTCAGCACACTAACCAGGGAACCAATACTATAAACCAACAGCCAATTAGATATCTCAGCACACTAACCAGGGAACCAACAACAGCCAATTAGATATCTCAGCACACTAACCAGGGAACCAATAACAGCCAATAAGATATCTCAGCACAGTAACCAGGGAACCAACAACAGCCAATTAGATATCTCAGCACACTAACCAGGGAACCAATACTATAAACCAACAGCCAATTAGATATCTCAGCACACTAACCAGGGAACCAATAACAGCCAATTAGATATCTCAGCACACTAACCAGGGAACCAATACTATAAACCAACAGCCAATTAGATATCTCAACACACTAACCAGGGAACCAATAACAGCCAATTAGATATCTCAGCACACTAACCAGGGAACCAATAACAGCCAATTAGATATCTCAGCACAGTAACCAGGGAACCAACAACAGCCAATTAGATATCTCAGCACACTAACCAGAAAACCAATACTATAAACCAACAGCCAATTAGATTTCTTAGCACACTTATCAGGGAACCAATAACAGCCAATTAGATATCTCAGCACACTAACCAGGGAACCAACAACAGCCAATTAGATATCTCAGCACACTAACCAGGGAACCAATAACAGCCAATTAGATATCTCAGCACACTAGCCAGGGAACCAATAACAGCCAATTAGATATCTCAGCACACTAACCAGGGAACCAACAGCAGCCAATTAGATATCTCAGCACACTAACCAGGGAATAAACAACAGCCAATTAGATATCTCAACACACTAACCAGGGAACCAATACTATAAACCAACAGCCAATTAGATATCTCAGCACACTAACCAGGGAACCAATAACACCCAATTAGATATCTCAGCACACTAACCAGGGAACCAATAACAGCCAATTAGATATCTCAGCACACTAACCAGGGAACCAATAACAGCCAATTAGATATCTCAGCACACTAACCAGGGATCCAATAACAGCCAATTAGATATCTCAGCACACTAACCAGGGAACCAATAACAGCCAATTAAATATCTCAGCACACTAACCAGGGAACCAATACTTTAAACCAACAGCCAATTAGATATCTCAGCACACTAACCAGGGAACCAATAACAGCCAATTAGATATCTCAGCACAATAACCAGGGAACCAGCAACAGCCAATTAGATATCTCAGCACACTAACCAGGGAACCAATAACAGCCAATTAGATATCTCAGCACACTAACCAGGGAACCAATGACAACCAATTAGATATCTCAGCACACTAACCAGGGAACCAATACTATAAACCAACAGCCAATTAGATATCTCAGCACACTAACCAGGGAACCAATAACAGCCAATTAGATATCTCAGCACACTAACCAGGGAACCAACAACAGCCAATTAGATATCTCAGCACACTAACCAGGGAACCAATACTATAAACCAACAGCCAATTAGATATCTCAGCACACTAACCAGGGAACCAATACTATAAACCAACAGCCAATTAGATATCTCAGCACACTAACCAGGGAACCAATAACAGCCAATTAGATATCTCAGCACACTAACCAGGGAACCAATAACAGCCAATTAGATATCTCAGCACAGTAACCAGGGAACCAACAACAGCCAATTAGATATCTCATCACACTAACCAGGGAACCAATACTATAAACCAACAGCCAATTAGATATCTCAGCACACTAACCAGGGAACCAATAACAGCCAATTAGATATCTCAGCACACTAACCAGGGAACCAATACTATAAACCAACAGCCAATTAGATATCTCAGCACACTAACCAGGGAACCAACAACAGCCAATTAGATATCTCAGCACACTAACCAGGGAACCAATAACAGCCAATTAGATATCTCAGCACAGTAACCAGGGAACCAACAACAGCCAATTAGATATCTCAGCACACTAACCAGGGAACCAATACTATAAACCAACAGCCAATTAGATATCTCAGCACACTAACCAGGGAACCAATAACAGCCAATTAGATATCTCAGCACACTAACCAGGGAACCAATACTATAAACCAACAGCCAATTAGATATCTCAGCACACTAACCAGGGAACCAATAACAGCCAATTAGATATCTCAGCACACTAACCAGGGAACCAATACTATAAACCAACAGCCAATTAGATATCTCAGCACACTAACCAGGGAACCAACAACAGCCAATTAGATATCTCAGCACACTAACCAGGGAACCAATAACAGCCAATTAGATATCTCAGCACAGTAACCAGGGAACCAACAACAGCCAATTAGATATCTCAGCACACTAACCAGGGAACCAATACTATAAACCGACAGCCAATTAGATATCTCAGCACACTAACCAGGGAACCAATAACAGCCAATTAGATATCTCAGCACACTAACCAGGGAACCAATACTATAAACCAACAGCCAATTAGATATCTCAGCACACTAACCAGGGAACCAATAACAGCCAATTAGATATCTCAGCACACTAACCAGGGAACCAATAACAGCCAATTAGATATCTCAGCACAGTAACCAGGGAACCAACAACAGCCAATTAGATATCTCAGCACACTAACCAGAAAACCAATACTATAAACCAACAGCCAATTAGATTTCTCAGCACACTTATCAGGGAACCAATAACAGCCAATTAGATATCTCAGCACACTAACCAGGGAACCAACAACAGCCAATTAGATATCTCAGCACACTAACCAGGGAACCAATAACAGCCAATTAGATATCTCAGCACACTAGCCAGGGAACCAATAACAGCCAATTAGATATCTCAGCACACTAACCAGGGAACCAATAACACCCAATTAGATATCTCAGCACACTAACCAGGGAATAAACAACAGCCAATTAGATATCTCAACACACTAACCAGGGAACCAATACTATAAACCAACAGCCAATTAGATATCTCAGCACACTAACCAGGGAACCAATAACACCCAATTAGATATCTCAGCACACTAACCAGGGAACCAATAACACCCAATTAGATATCTCAGCACACTAACCAGGGAACCAATAACAGCCAATTAGATATCTCAGCACACTAACCAGGGAACCAATAACAGCCAATTAGATATCTCAGCACACTAACCAGGGATCCAATAACAGCCAATTAGATATCTCAGCACACTAACCAGGGAACCAATAACAGCTAATTTAATATCTCAGCACACTAACCAGGGAACCAATACTTTAAACCAACAGCCAATTAGATATCTCAGCACACTAACCAGGGAACCAATAACAGCCAATTAGATATCTCAGCACAATAACCAGGGAACCAGCAACAGCCAATTAGATATCTCAGCACACTAACCAGGGAACCAATAACAGCCAATTAGATATCTCAGCACACTAACCAGGGAACCAATGACAACCAATTAGATATCTCAGCACACTAACCAGGGAACCAATACTATAAACCAACAGCCAATTAGATATCTCAGCACACTAACCAGGGAACCAATAACAGCCAATTAGATATCTCAGCACACTAACCAGGGAACCAACAACAGCCAATTAGATATCTCAGCACACTAACCAGGGAACCAATACTATAAACCAACTAAATTTGGCAAATACTTTATATTGTGTTTACCTCTTTCTAGATCACTCAGTCTTGGCTTAAATTTACCTGATGTACAGAAATGATGTATTTGATTAAATAAGATAAGATCCTTACAACAATTTTTCAGGTAATTTTTCTATCAATGAAAGTTGCTAAAATTTAGGAGATAACTGTATTGTATTTTAAGCTCCGACGGCATCAATTGGGGATTTGATGGTCCCAAATTAAGATTACTGACGACGCGTTAGCGGAGACAGTAAACGGGTATATACAACCATCAAATCCCCAATTGATGCCGTTGGAGCTTAAAATAAAATATTGTTATCTCCATTCTAATGAAACCGACAGAAAACAACGTTAAAAGATGTATTTAAAATCTGTCATATGCCGTCTGCGCATGGGCATACATCCCATAGCATCAATTGTCAATTGATACTATGTAAATAAGTGTCAATTTATACTATGTAAATAAGTGACGTTATCCTATCAAAATGAACGTTACAAATGTTGATGCATTAGAATAATTGTTGGCATAGACCAAAAGATTTAGAAAACTATTTATTTGTGAGACAGCCAAAAAGTCAGACAAAACTAGGATTTTTATATGTTCTTATCAATAAGTTCAAAGGGTACATGTATTAGACCTTTTATCCAAGAATGGAAAAGAAAATCTAATTCTGCCTCAGGAATATAAAGCAATTAATTTATATATGATATATATTACTACAATGGTTCCTCAACTTTAAATTTGTTTTACAAAAAGGTTAAGGAACATTTAGAGAATTTCTTGTACTTATTGTATAATGATAATAAAATTTTATCTTTGATAGCAAAGAAGATAAACAGAATGTTCTTGAGATGTTACAGAGAGTCAAAGATGAAGATCCTGGATTTGATTCTGATGATGGTAACTGTTATGTTGGCTACAAATAATGAGATGTTGTATCATTCCCAATGAGATGTTGTATCATTCCCAATGAGACTATTATTCACTGAAGATCACAGGACAAGAATGTTTACAGCTACAAATCACCATAAGGCTTCAACAATGAGAAAAACACATACCCTACTACCTAGTACAAGAAAAAGACCCAGGGAAAACAAATGATAAACTATTCAAAAGAGATAACAAATGACCTGATTTATAATAAATTCAGTACACACATAACAATTATTATGCACTTTACAGATAGACAAATATTTCACTACAGATTTGTGACTTGATACTGACACATAGAGAGTATGATTGTAATATATAAATAAGGAGATGTGATATGATCATGTTGATGGTCAATAAGACAACTATCAACCAAAGGATGTGGATGTCACATGTTTTAGAATGCTACAACCTATATCATCTACCCAAGACAGTGGTGTCACAGCACATAATGAGAACAAACTGTAAAATGTATTAGAAAAGACTTGACTCAATCAGTTAGAAGTAAGCACAAAAACAGCTAACTAAAAGATAAAATATACAAATTATCGATCAAAGACATACCATGCTTACAGTCAACTCAAAGCTAAAAAAACAGCTTTTTATCACTCTACAGATTATGCAAAATTGTCTTATTTTCTATGGATCATGCATGGAAAACCTAATTTTGAGTGATAAGAAGAAAACAAAACAATACTAAAATAATATGAAAAGATAACTCTAATAATTTTGTACAGTATTTTATCAGTAAAAATATAACACATTCTCTGTTCAAACAAGTATTATATCATATGTATATGTCACAAGAGAAATTTACATACCACCTGTTGCCTAAATAAGATGTGTTTATTTTATAGATGATGAAGATTTGGAGGCTAGACTACAAGGTCTAGATTTAGGTATGTAACTAGTGGTAATTAACAATGTCAACATATACAAAGCTATTTTTCTCCAACAAAAGTTCTTATGGTTTCTAAATTTGAAGAAGTATCTATGTGCACCCATAAAAACATGAATTATATATACTGTATAACTTCATCAGTTTGTCTATTGGTCTGTCTCATAATCAACACATCTCATCAAACTTTTTACATACATGTATTAGATAAGTCTCTCTCTCTCAAACATAGGCAATTTTATCTTTTCTATCCAGTCTATTTGATTACCTTTTTATGCCCCACCTACGATAGTAGAGGGGCATTATGTTTTCTGGTCTGTGCGTCTGTTCGTTCGTCCGTCTGTCTGTCCGTTCGTTCGTCCGTCCGTCCGTCCGTCTGTCCCGCTTCAGGTTAAAGTTTTTGGTCAAGGTAGTTTTTGATGAAGTTGAAGTCCAATCAACTTCAAACTTGGTACACATGTTCCCTATGATATGATCTTTCTAATTTAAATGCCATATTAGAGTTTTTATCCCAATTTCACGGTCCACTGAACATGAAAAATGATAGTGCGAGTGGGACATTCGTGTACTGAGGACACATTCTTGTTTTCTAAAGAGATTTGTACAGGGAACTCAACTCAATATATCCATGCACTATTCGTAACAAGTAATGGTCTTTTAAGGAGTGAGTTTTGAAATTCCAATTTGTATTTTAGAAACAGATAGCAAGACTGTATGGAATAAATTAACAGACAAAGAAAAGAAAGAGTTTGAGAGGTTGATGGCAGGTGGAGAGTTATCTACCTTGGTGGAAGTTTGGACGCCATGGTGGAATGATAAGGTTTGTTCTGTATAACTTGGTTATCTTTAGGAGAGTTATCTACCTTGATTGAAGTATGGATGCCATCGTGGAATTATAAGGTTCTGTATAACTTGGTTATCTTTAGGAGAGTTATCTACCTTGATTGAAGTATGGACGCCATGGTGGAATGATAAGGTTTGTTCTGTATAACTTGGTTGTCTTTAGGAGAGTTATCTACCTTGATTGAAGTATGGACATTATAGTAGCATGATAAGTTTTATAACTCAATCTATGTTATATCACTTCCAAAGCCAGGGGATGGGGTTCAGACAGGGTTAAACATATTTTGAGCATTCTACCAAAATGTTTCTCCATGGTGCCTCTTTTGTTTCAAATTAATTCTGACATTCCTTTATTTATATTAAAGGAACAGGCTGAACACAAGCACAACAAATCTCCTTGTATGGGTCAAAGTAAAAGTTGCATGCATACACCCCAAAATGAGGTCCAATATATGTAGTTTATAGAGAATAATATATGGCAAAATCCTTATCACATGCTGTATCATCCCAAGATACCAATTTCAGCCTGAGGGCCTTTAGGTGCACATCAAAGTTGAGCGATACAGATTAAACAGCAGGTTATTATTTCAATAAATAAATTTAAAGAATCAAACATATATATATATCATATCTTTAGTGTTACAATACATGGATAACATTGTTGTATTGTTGAATAGTTCATTGACATACACTCTGCATTTCCTTTTATTTATGATTTCTTGATGAATTTAATTTCTATTTTGTTGTTTGAAATTACAAATATTCATTGAAATTATTTTAACATATGATTTCCACCATTGGCCTCTATAACAATTATCATAATTAATCCAATCACTGCATGTTTATCATAACACATAGACGTACAATTATTTCAGGTTTTGATATCAGAAATTAAGGAGAAAAAAGTAAAAACAAGAATCCCAGCTATTCAGAAGGATATAACTGATATTTCAACTTTATTGTCAGTAAGTACAAGCTGCACAGATTTCTGGGTACAAGATGCTTCTAATGGCATAGGGGGAGTGGGCCCCATCATTAAAAGATTTGGATCTTCCGCTGTATAGATATTCATTACAACCTTCACAGAAATCTCAGATATATATTATTCTTTGAAAGGACATCATTTATTTAGAAGACAGAAGTTTAAGGAGCATGCTGTTTACTTTTATTTTATCCTGAAAAGCTGATGTTTGAAGACTGCCTCTTAAAAATAAAGGGCACATTTGGTTAGGATAGGAATTCCTGTTAAAAACATGTCTTCCAATTGTAACAAATAGGTTGTCACTTAAAAAAAAACACATCATCTTGATGATGTCAGTTTCAGTGTACCTGTTGTTCCAATTGGAGTGTATGTTTTTCACAAAGTTTGATTTATTCCTGTAACAAGATATATATATCAACTTAGGCCATCTACGTCACTAGAAAAAGGTACTTTGACCCATCACTCAAATATAAATTTTACTTTGACGTCTTCCAACATGACAAACAAAAAATTCTATATAACATTTACTAAACTATTCTGCTTTTTGAAGAAAAAAAACTGAACTATATTCTCACAATCTTTCTTTAAATTTAGACCAGTAAATCATTCAGAGAAACTTTGTAATTGATATGTTTATTTTTGTCCATATTACAGAAAGGGAAACCGTCAGCAGATCTAAAGAACAATGTGATTAACGTTCTGTATGCCTACTGTTTTGTTTGTCGACTGTACAATGGAGATCACATTTCATTCCCAATAGAGGTTACCAAGGTAAGTTTATAAATCTTTCTTTAACTACTGGTGATATAAAGAGTTTAGAATAAAGATGAGAGATAATTGTGTAATAACCAAGCTGAATACTTCAAAAGATCAGGATGAATATATCTCAAAAGACATTGTAGCAATAACGAATTTTAGATAATCATTGGTGTCGCACATTTCAGTAATTACTCATAAAATGATTAACATACACATACAATGATTTATAGTTTGGGGGTAAAATAATAGTTTGCTCTACTTTTTTTATTTATGTCATTTGAAACAGATGTGGAAAAGTAAATACACGTATAGGAATTTGAACTTTTACGAATACAGTCAACTCTCCTTATCTAAACCAGAGAAATATTTTGAGATACCTGTTGTTTGACTCAAATGAATAACGGAATTTTGACTCATCAGGAGTCAAAATATAGTTATATGGAACAAAGTTATGGAAATTTTTAGTCATGAGTCTCACAAATAATTCATCAAAGTTTAAACTCTCAATTATACATGTATCTGAATTTTAACTCTCACAAATACATGTTTTGAATTTGAACTCTCACAAATATGTGTATTGGACTTAATGCTATATTCACTCCATTATTTCACCACAAAAAGCTGCCAAACCTACATATATAATAAAGTAGATGTTTGTTTTATAGGAAGTTCTATCCATTAGTAAAGTACTAAGTGGTACAGCAGTGTGCGGCAGTCCTCCTGAGGCAATACAGATGTGTTTCCAATGTTTACAACATGTACGTATTTAAATATTATCTATAGTTAAATGTAGCCTAGAAGCTTCCTCAACTTGAAAGACCATAGATGATCTGTGTACCTCTATTTTCCTAGGCAGCGTCAATGATGCTATCATTGTTTTAAAGACTACTTGACTGAGAAAAAACATCATCAGTCAAATCATTTGAAATGGATAATTATCAAGTACAAAAGAAAATAGCAATAAAATGATTTTATTTCATGTTAGAGACCTTGTAAACAGTATGTAGTTATTCCAGGAAACACTCATATGATACTTTTGTTTATAGAATAAGAGTAATATATATTTGTCACACCTTCAAAGAATGCCTCTAGTCAAGACATAATTGAAAGTTACAAAAAGTGCTTTAGTTGTAAGCTCTTCATGAGATATGGGAAATACTGAAATGATATCAAAGTTCTAAAGGTGGTACAAACAATGACCTACTTTATAATGCGTTGACAGAAAAAAAGAGATTTGAAAACATGATCAATTGAGATTTAGGGTGTATAGCAATTTGACAAAAGCCAACCACTTAAAAAAATGCATGATCAAAATACACATAGATGTCAAAAGATGGGCTTAATTACAAGTCAGTGTTGTAAATACAAATGTACAATAATACCTGAAATCAAAAAATCTGTAACCAATGTATTGTTATGACAAACTTTTTATGTATAAATCTATTTATAGAGGGATAAAGAAAATTTGACCTCACGACAATTCAACATATCACTAATAGAGGATGTAATCAGAATAATACAGGGACCAAGTCAATATGATCCTTTACAGTTTGTTATGGCTGCCTTGTCAGAACTCGTCCTGTTGTTCCATAAGACCATGTCAGAATTAACAACAGGTATGTTATACAGGGACCAAGTCAATATGATCCTTTACAGTTTGTTATGGCTGCCTTGTCAGAACTGATCCTGTTGTTCCATAAGACCATGTCAGAATTAACAACAGGTATGTTATACAGGGACCAAGTCAATATGATCCTTTACAGTTTGTTATGGCTGCCTTGTCAGAACTCGTCCTGTTGTTCCATAAGACCATGTCAGAATTGACAACAGGTATGTTATACAGGGACCAAGTCAATATGATCCTTTACAGTTTGTTATGGCTGCCTTGTCAGAACTCATCCTGTTGTTCCATAAGACCATGTCAGAATTAACAACAGGTATGTTATACAGGGACCAAGTCAATATGATCCTTTACAGTTTGTTATGGCTGCCTTGTCAGAACTGATCCTGTTGTTCCATAAGACCATGTCAGAATTAACAACAGGTATGTTATACAGGGACCCAGTCAATATGATCCTTTACAGTTTGTTATGGCTGCCTTGTCAGAACTCATCCTGTTGTTCCATAAGACCATGTCAGAATTAACAACAGGTATGTTATACAGGGACCAAGTCAATATGATCCTTTACAGTTTGTTATGGCTGCCTTGTCAGAACTGATCCTGTTGTTCCATAAGACCATGTCAGAATTGACAACAGGTATGTTATACAGGGACCAAGTCAATATGATCCTTTACAGTTTGTTATGGCTGCCTTGTCAGAACTGGTCCTGTTGTTCCATAAGACCATGTCAGAATTGACAACAGGTATGTTATACAGGGACCAAGTCAATATGATCCTTTACAGTTTGTTATGGCTGCCTTGTCAGAACTCGTCCTGTTGTTCCATAAGACCATGTCAGAATTAACAACAGGTATGTTATACAGGGACCCAGTCAATATGATCCTTTACAGTTTGTTATGGCTGCCTTGTCAGAACTGATCCTGTTGTTCCATAAGACCATGTCAGAATTAACAACAGGTATGTTATACAGGGACCCAGTCAATATGATCCTTTACAGTTTGTTATGGCTGCCTTGTCAGAACTGATCCTGTTGTTCCATAAGGCCATGTCATAATTGACAACAGATATGTTATACAGGGACCCAGTCAATATGATCTTTTACAGTTTGTTATGGCTGCCTTGTCAGAACTGATCCTGTTGTTCCATTAGGCCATGTCATAATTGACAACAGGTATGTGTTTTACAAGGATACAGTCAATATTATCCATTCATGTTCATGTTGAAGGTCAGTGGTTCTATCAGGGCACTCTGCAGTAGTGTTGAAAGTGGTGTTAAGGTTATATGGGTGTCTTTCCCCCTCTTGGATTAAAAAAAAAGAGAACTTAAGGTCCAGATTTTCAATCTAGTTAGCAAAATTTGATGCAGGAATGCAGATGACTAATGTGATTTTTATGCAGTTAATCTGCATTATGCGAGCACCCTAGATTTGTGGTCTACCCAAAAAATGCTGAAATACTTGCCATTGTTATTATCTAGCTGGCTACTATGTTATATATAACTAATTGAACACTTTTTTAATACTTTTTATTCTAGAATATTAAAAATATTACCATAAAAACGTTAAATGGTCGTCGATTTTCCCAAAAGTTTTGAAGTTGCACATAGGAAGTAGTGCTCATTAGGAATTCTTATGTAGTTTATTATTGCCTGTGCTTTTGGCTAAGATGTCAAAAAACAATTGTACGAAATATTTAATCGCCGAAAATCTTTTAAGACAAGTAGTTAAGATTTCCCAAATGGCAAAAGTCGTAGGAATATTGTTTGTCGTCAATACGTAGTACAACTACGTCAGTAGTCTATTATATAATAAGTTCAACTGTTCATGCTGTTGGCGGCAATTTCAAATAAGAAGACGAAATTCGTATCTTTTCAATTTGGAGGCAGGGGTTCAAATTAGCGTTGGTCTGAGGTCCGCGACCTTCCACTTTCGAATTGGTTACTAGCCACGCCCGACGGGCCTTCCACTCTGAGACAACAATATCACAGTTATAGTAGTCTCAGTTCCACTTGAAAGAAAATAAAAAATAGCTTTGCAAACCTTTTCGCCAAAGTCTCCAAATCAACGATCCAAAACTTATTTTAATCATTATTATTCATGACAGCGATGTCAATTTTGTTCAATCGCTAGTTATATACAGAAAATCGCCGACAAAAAAAATGTTAATACGAGTAAAATCGTATCTGACTGACAAAAACAACATTGGAACACAATGCAATGGCTGCCGTGAAAAGACAATTACAATTTCGGATCCGATTCCGGAATCGAATAAGGGTAATTCAGGGTTTTTGGCGAATCCAGGCAGGTGACAAAATACATATATGCATGGTAAATGAATATAAACACTAGAATTGAAAACCAAAAGATCTATGTAAAAGAAAGTAAAGCAGAAAATATTTTAAACAGAAACTCAAAATTACTTTTGACAAATTTTAATGTCAAAATCCAATACAATGTGACAGCTGGGAACAGTATATCTAACAATATATATGTTCCTGGTCACAGTTTAAATTTTTTTTATCAGTGATAAATGTTGATAATGCATGTAACATGTGTAAGATGCTTTTAAAGTGTAAACATATTACTGCAATTTTGAAGGGGTATTTTTTTTTTCTCAATTTTGAAGGATCAGTTAAAGTAGCTGGAAGATTCTTACTTTATTTTCACAAATAACTACCTGAATGTAGGCAAATCATATGATATATAGGTGGCGTCCTTTGGGCCACTCTACCCCCTCCTGTTTAATAACTTTGAAACGGATGACCTCTCAACCATATACATTCATGTATGGTACTATATATGTAACTAATCAAATCAAATATAAGGGGAGTCCATGGGGTGACCCACCCCCTCCTGTTTGGGAACTTACGAAACGGTCGAGATCCCCACCCCTAAACAACATATATTCATGTATGGGTCAATATAACTAATTAAATGAAATATAGGGGGAGTCCCCCTACCCCCTCCTGTTTGAGAACTTGGAAACCGATGAGATCCCCACCCCTAAACCATATATATTCATGTATGGGACAATATAACAAATCAAATGAAATATAGGGGAAGTCCCTGGGGTCATCCTATCCCTTCCTGTTTGAGAACTTGAAAACCCTCGAGATCCCCACCCCTAAACCATATATATTCATGTATGGAACAATATAACAAATCAAATGAAATATAGGGGAAGTCCCTGGGGTCACCCTACCCCTTCCTGTTTGAGAACTTGAAAACCCTCGAGATCCCCACCCCTAAACCATATATATTCATGTATGGGACAATATAACAAATCATTTACATTTACTATGGGCAGGTCAGTCAGACCTCACCTTTGATCCTTGTAGTAGTAAACATTTGTCTGATTTGTGTCGCATAACTATTGTACTATAGAACACATACTCAGTTTTCTTTACAGGGAAACCAGTCCATTCATACTATTACATGTTCGTACTAAGTCAACACGTACTACTAACAGTCAACTAAAACCAACGTTAACTACCAACTAGTACAACTACAATCATTGCGAACTTGTACCACTGCAGACTCACCATAAAAAATATACATTTATATATTCATTGCTATTGAAACCTTGATAACATATAAATTATTTGCCTTAATAATTAATTCATTAGATAACATAAATGTACAATACATGAATGTTTAATGCCACATCAGAGGCGGATTTAGAGGGTTTTTCAGTGCCCCCCCCCCCCTTTCCATTTTTGAGAAAAAATTTGGTTGATTATATAGGGAATCACTGAAGCATGACTGGAGCAGGTCCCCTGTTAGGCAGGCAGTGGGCCCCCACTTATGAAAATTTCTGGATCCGCCACTGCACATAATTACGTTTGCCTGGTTTTTGGTTAACTGCCTTCAGCGCTTACAGTGCTTTGATTCATTTTAAAGAACAAATTTTTAAGTATATATTATATCTGCTTGAGTTTTAATGTTTTTAAATTGGCATTTTAAGGGGAAGTAACTCTGAAATAGTACATGGAATTTTCCTATATTGTGCTTTTGCTGGACAAATGTATGGTGACCCTATCTTTTCTTTTGATATTCTCAAAACATTGCCTTGTCTCATATTTTATTTTACGAATCTATCATTTAGTTTAGATTCTAAACACATAATCATGTTTTTTCCTGTATAATCCTGTAGCTTGCAAAAATGCACGGTGACCTATCATTTTTATTATATTTTTTAACATATATCAATGAATACTACATTTTGGCAAAGTATGAACCATTTCTTTCATTTTTAATTTAGACTCCCATACCACCTTTAACACCAATCGATTGAAATAATCTAATTGTGTTTTCCTTTGATCATCTGTTTACTGACGACAGGTATTTTATACAGTTAATTGCCTCATAGAAAGTGAAGGTACATTATTAAAGATGTATTATTTTATATTTAAATTGTAAACAGTAGTGATGTTCTTTCACAACGTGTATATTTACTGACACTCTTAAAAGTCTTTATATGTATATACTTTTTTTTTTACATATATTTAGAATAAAAGGATATCAAATACAAATAATTTATTTAACACATCCAAAGATTATTTTACACACATTTTTTTTCAACAGTAGTAATATTCTTTTACATGCAGAATATTTTCTGACACTCTTTGTATACTTTAATTTAGATATAAAGAAAAGTAAAGAAGAGAAGACACGACTTGAAAACAAAAATTTAAAAAAGAAAGTGTTTATAAGTTTGAAGAAAGTAGAGTTTTTATTAAGCTGGACACAAAGATTTGGTATGGCATTGCAATCAGCAGTGACAGAACTACAATTAGAATTTTGTAAGTTTTCTGTATTATTCAGGATTCCAAATAAAACAGGGCATACATCAAAAGAATCTTCAATATAAGCATTCAAACTTTTTAGCCACCCTTACTAGAACTAGAACATTTCATGAATGTTTTCTTCAAAATCTCTGAAACTTCAGGGCCAGGGTGGACCACCATTCATCCTGCATCATCAGTAGGAGCTCTGCTCTAAATTTAAAGTCTTGTTGATAACAAGTCACAATTTGTAAAAGATACCCATTATAGGTTAAAGTACGGCCTTCAACACAGAGCCTTGGTTCACATCAAACAGCAAGCTACAACGAGCCCTATAATGACTACTGTTAAACCATTCAAACAGGAAAACCAATAGTCTAATCTATATATGAAACGAGAAACAGTTATGAACCACATCAACAAACAACAACCACCGAACGACAGGTTCCTGACTAAGCACAGGTGCAAACAAATGCAGCAGGTTTAAATGTCTTAACAGGCACCAACCTTCACCTTAACCTGAAATAAAAGTGTAAATTATGTCATTTGACAAGCTTGAAGTTGGATCAACATCTCCTTACTTTATTAATGAAATTTTTGGCAATTGTTGTAATTATATTCATATCTGCTTGAGTTTAGGGAAATGTTGATACAATAGTTGCTGTTAGTATCTAAACATTTGGTGAAAAACTTCATTATTATTGACTTATGCTCCAAATATTTTGTAGGTGCCATGAGCAGTGATTTAGCAGAAGTGAATGAAACCAAACAAAAAGTGGAACATTTCCAGAAAGAAAAACAACTGAAAGACAGTAGAAAACTTGTTCAGGAAATATAGATACTATGAAGGAAAATATCATGAATTAAAATTAGAGATGATTATTGGGTGTTGGTTTACTCCCCTGAACACAGTTATACACTTCCTTACTGGCACAAGACCACAATTAATGACCCTGTTTTTCGTTGTCCATGAATATAGTTTCTTTTAATTAAAGTATATTTTTTCTTTATTTTTTTTTCTTTTCTTTCTCATACAATTTTAGTTTTGAAGGGGTGGAAATGAAAGAATAGAGCTGAAATTAATCTTTGGATGTTTTACTTTAACTGATTTTGATATGGAAAGAGTTATTAGGCTAGGTGCAAAAAGGTAATATTTACAGTTTTCAGACCATCTCTTGACTTGCCTATAGGGGTATGCAAGTGTATTGGCTAAATTTGTAAGATGTAAACACATACCTGTCAAACTGTGACGATGAAAATGCAGGTCATCACCTGCATTGAAGAATGAGATCTCAGGTCATAACAGAACAAACTTTTTCGAGTTGAATTTCAGTATTTAGGAGAGATTTTTCTTAGAAATTAAATCAAAGTTTCCAAAACATGTTCACTTGGTTAAGTAATTTAAAATTTAATTAATTGTTATTTCATTGCACTTTTAAAAGCTTTTGATAAATTGGTGTAACACTACCTTATGTCCATTTCTTATTAATATTCCTGCCAAGTACCTCATCTAATATATACTTCAGCCTCAATCATCAACAGTAACACTAATGAGAGCATATGACTAAACATGCAAATGTTCTGTAGTACTAAACATCACATAGTATACACAAAAAGATTTACAAAAAGATTAGGTGAAATTTCTTTAATGAGACAAAACTTTAAGGGGAATTTAATTGTGGTCGGTGGTCTAATAGGGGCATTTAAGAAAATATTGAATTTGTACTTTGGCAACTTTCCTGAATGGTTTATTGGTATTAATTTGTCAAACTGCAAGAGAATAAATGATTTCCACTTTTATTTGATAGAAATTTTGGCAAAAGTAATATTTCAGCTTACTTGCCAAAAATTATTTTTTTCAGTGGTTTAACTAGTTTTACAATACATGTAGTAGCATACTTACTTTCTCTCTGACAGTTTTTTTCTGATTTTCTTTTTGTGTTTGTGGTAAATAGTTTTGATATTTTACTCATTCATGAACTCTAAACACGAAGATAAGACTTTAAAAAAACAGAAAATAAGTGCAAATGTGTCTAACAATCAGTAGGAAGCAAGTGAAATATCATCTTCGCTAGCCAAGGGTTACGATCCACTCCCGCTCTCTTCACCCTTGGCGGATTGAGATAATATTTCGGAGACACAAGGTAAGGATTTTTATTGGTTGCAGTAGAAACTCGCTGCATCCAATCAAAAAGCGCCTACAACATGATGACATGTCAATGTAGAAAGTGTTTGTAAAAATTGCCACGTGTTTATTGTGCAACAAGTCTTTACATCACTAAACATACCACTATATTTAGTGACAACTTGAATGTTTTTAATCAACAAATAGAAACTCCTGTGTATGTTTCATGCACAAATGCATGGATGTTGACGTATATTTTCGTTTCCGGCTTTACCCAGTGGGTAGAATCTAGACACTACCGTGTTTTTACCTCCAAATTGAAGAGTTCAAGTGCTACCATTGGTCAAGAATAATGTATTCGGAATGGGCGTGACTTTAATCTTCCGATAGATGGCGCGACATTGATATCACAAATGTTGGCTCAATCTGCCAAGGGTGAAGAGAGCGGGAGTGGATCGTAACCCTTGGCTAGCGAAGATGGTGAAATATGAGGTTCTTTATATGCAAGTTTTCCTTTTAGCAAATTTCATCAAATATGTATCAAAAACACTTTTACTGTTTTTTTTACTGAAATTTCATGCCAGGTTTAAACAGTTAAGTGAATAAACTATGTATAAGACCATACTGTATGATGGAAGTATGGTAGGTTTAGATTGTTATAAACGTAAAGCAAAAACTGGAAAATTGGTAATTGCTGCATCTTTATTAAGCATGTGGCATTTAGGAGAAAGATCAAAGACTGGTTGACTTGGGGTCAGAATAATGTGTGTGGTTATGGTGCCATAACTTCATGTGTACTTTTAATATGTGAACCATGTGAATTAGCATGTTAAAAACCTGCATCAGTGTGTTGGTCTGGTACATAGTATGATTCATATCCTGATGTCACATGATATTGTCCTGATATCACATGATATTGTCCTGATATCACATGATATTATCCTGATCTCACATGATATTGTCCTGATTTACATATTTACTGCTGGATATTAAACACCTATCCATCATCCATGACAATCTATCCTTTGCCAAGATTCTGTGGAATAAAGAGATTATCACATATTTGTCAGAAAACTTTTATGTTGGAATATGTAATTCCAACAGAATAATCATATCAAATAGCATAATATGTATCAGTCATTTCCTGTTTTGACTTTCATTAAAGCTTTTGATTTTATTTGATTGACTTCAAGTACTTATGAGTCTTCTTAGGGAGATAGTTTTACCTTCCAGCCTTTGTAGTCAAAAGTCCTGCATTATAGTCTGGTGCCATGAGAGACTTTCATGATGAATTCTATTTTAGTCTTTTTCAAGACATTTCGGCCATTGGCCTTCTTCAGTTCGTTTATTTATACAATTATAACAAGAATGTGTCCATAGTACACGAATGCCCCACTCGCACTATCATTTTACATGTTCACTGGACCGTGAAATTGGGGTCAATACTTTAATTTGGCATTAAAATTAGAAAGATCATACCATAGTTAACATGTGTACTAAGTTTCAAGTTGTTTGGACTTCAACTTCATCAAAAACTACCTTGACCAAAAACTTAAACCTGAGCTTCACACTATCTTCTTCTTTGTTCAGTGGACCATGAAATTGGGGTCAAAACTTTAATTTGACATTAAAATTAGAAAGATCATATCATAGGGAACATGTGTACTAAGTTTCAAATTGATTGGACTTCAACTTCATCAAAAACTACCTCGACCAAAAACTTTAACCTGAAGCTGGACCAACGAACGAACGGACGAACGAATGGACGAACGGAGGCACAGACCAGAAAACATAATGCCCCTCTACTATCGTAGGTGGGGCATAAAAAGTATGTTCCCTATTGGAATTTTGAAAACAAGGATCCATTTTAGTCCACAATGTTGAGGAGTGGCCTTTGTTGAATATGCACATGAAGGTAGGTTATTAACACATACTCTTTAGAGCCTCAGTTATTGGTTTCTAATCCAGTGTGACAGGATTGATATCATGTGAATTCTTCTGTACAGGAAAGGAATGCTCAGTTATGTGTTTACTGCGAAGAACATTTGTTGTGTTAACCATTAACGATAAACCATAACGTATAGGTCTGGTCAGATGAACCTTACCAGACAGACAAATACACCTTACAATCATTCCTTAATCCAAATTTAGTTACTCTGAAAAGTTAGCATAAATTTACTGATGACCATGAAAATGAGGTCAAGGTCGGTTGAACCTGCCAGACAAGACATGTTCACCTTACAATCATACCATACAACTACTATCGTTGAACTATTGTAACGAGTATCAAAGAAAGAGACCAAACCATTAATAATTAACATTGACCAATGAACCATGAGGTCAAGGTCAGATGACCTGTCCAACAGACACATATATACACCTCTTTCAATAGTTGACCTATTAATTATAGAATATGAGAAATAGGTCAAAGTATGCATACTTAACATTGATAAATGAAATATGAAAATGAGGATAAGGTGACTGTCAGATGAACCTGCCAGACATATGCATCTTAAGATCATACCATACTTGATTTAAAGTTAGCTTTCTGTTTATATATATGAAAAATGACCTAACCAATTAACTTTAATGTTGATCACGGATTCCTGGTCCATGAAATGAGGTTGAATTCAGATGAACCTTTAGGCATGAAATATGAAGTTTTATACTAATAGTTTACTCAGCTGATGCCATATAGTTATCCTTACATTAATGTCGCACATTCTGAGACTTTCTTCCAAGGCAAGACAACAATGGCCTCCAAATATATACTGCATCAGATAGACATTGATCTCTGTCAAATGAATATCTATACATCTATGCAAAGTCTGTTTAAACATTGATTTGATATAAGAACCCTACATAACAGACCAAAATTTGTCTCTTATTTCGTATTTGAATGTTCCAAATCAATCAAAATCTTCTACACATGCATGTATTATGCATTTCATACAATATATTTCTTTTTAGATGCAGCTTGTATCTGAAAAACTTAATTTTTGTTCAATAGTGACCTACATCAAGTTTCTAGTACAGGCAATGGTATTTAATGAACACAATTCTGTCATTTAGTCTTTACCCATCAATCATTAAGCATGTCTATGGGAAGCTTCCTTATATTCTATAAATTAATAAATTTCAAGCTTGTATGTTGTAGGGGGGTCTAGGTAGGGTCTTCATATCAATAAACTTTCATTTTTCTCTTTTCTTTCTTTTTTTGGTCATTATTCTCTATTCTGCAAACACCAAACAGACCATTATTCTAGCTGTAGGCTAAAAATATCCCTGTATTCTATTCCTCTTTAAGCATGTTAAGGACATAAAAACATAAGAAAGCTCAAATTTTTGTGTATTTTTTATTATCAATTGTCAAACTTGAAACAGTATAAACAATTTCTGAAATACTGACTTAATGATCTCATCAGGCATATAAGTATTTTATCATTATGTTGCCTATCAAGATTATGGCATAACATGTTGTCACTCATGATTATGACATATTATGTCATCTCTTATGATTGACATGTAATGTTATCTTTCCTGATTTTGACATATTATGTCATCTTTCCTGATTCTGACATATTATGTCATCTTTCCTGATTCTGACATATTATGTCATTTTTCCTGATTCTGACATATTATGTCATTTTTCCTGATTCTGACATATTATGTCATCTTTCCTGGTTCTGACATATTATGTCATCTTTCCTGATTCTTACATATCATTTTGTCTCTCACGATTCTGACATATGTTATCTGTAACGATTCTGACATATTATGTTCTCTATTCAATAATAAATTATATCATACGATAAGCTTACTGTAACACAGGGAATGTTTCCATAACTTAAACAAAAGTCAAAGATTAAGTCAGGTGAGCAGGTGAACAAAAAATTAGAAAAAAAAATATTCATGCAAAATTTAATTCAGATGAATATATAATATGACATAAAAAAAACACTGATGGATTTCTATTATGACACAAAAAATGGATGGAATTCTGACATGACACATAAATGGATGGAATTCTGACATATATAAAAAAACAAAAAAGTAGAATTCAATCAAATAAAAATAGTGCAAGATAACAAAAAATATAAGACAAACCAGGGACGGATTTCTGGTAAATGAACACTAACTTAATAAGATCTCCATAGCAATAGAACAAAAAAATTTAAAATCAATGATGAATATGTACTTGATTTCACGTGATTTCATATGATCACCATGGCAACAATGGCAATAATGATTGTGAAATGATAATTGATAATGAAATATAATATAATACGTAATTGATGAAAACAAAAAAAAACTACATGTAACAAGAATGTGTCCTCAGTACACGAATGCCCCACTCGCACTATCATTTTCCATGTTCAGTGGACCGTGAAATTGGGGTAAAAACTCTAATTTGGCATTAAAATTAGAAAGATCATATCATAGGGGACATGTGTACTAAGTTTGAAGTCGATTGGACTTAAACTTCATCAAAAACTACCTTGACCAAAAACTTTAACCTGAAGCGGGACAGACGGACGGACGAACGAACGGACAGACGGACGGACGAACGAACGGACAGACGGACGGACGCACAGACCAGAAAACATAATGCCCCTCTACTATCGTAGGTGGGGCATAAAAATAACCATGTGTATAAGGTCACATACATATAAATGAGTGTAGAAAGTATTACAAGTCACATACAAATATTTGACATAAAACACTTTGATCATAAGTCTGTTCTGTAAACGATGAAATGTCATGCTTAAACTAATTCCTAAAACCTTTAAGTAGTAAATTTGCCTTTGTTTGTTAATTAATGTAACATCTTTTATTGAAAAAACAGCAATTGATGATGAATAAAAGGTGTATTACATAAAAAATTATTATAACATTTAAAGAAGAGGGACATGCATACGTACCATCTCCGTCCAAATATGTGGGTTTTTTTCATGGAATAATTTAAAACAAAACAGTCATTAAATAGAATAAAAAGAACAGATATGGCAAGAAGAACACATAACATGATGGATTTAAAAAAAAATTGACAATTAAAATTTTTGGACAATAAACTATCCAATTTTAAGAATACAATATAGGTATTGATCTCGGTGGAGCTTATTAATGGGGACCTTTTAATTTCTCCTGAGAGATATCCATTACTCATTGATTTATTTACTTGAAAAAACAAAAGGTCTGTTTCATATTCTTTCAATGGGACAGTTTATTGTCCAAATATTAAAATGGACACAGGTAAAGCTACTCAATTTATTGTAAGTTTGTATGTTTAATTATCATAATGATAACTTGAATTTAAAAGGAAAATAAAACTACTGTGGTTGTTAAGTATGTTCTCAAAATTAAAATTTAATGATTTACAAATCAAAATATATTACATGAGGAATTAAGGCAGATGACTGTATATGTATATGTATAATGGAGAGGTATATGGTATCAACACAAGAAAGCACTTTTGTCATACTAAAGACATAATCACAATACTACGACGGAAGAATGATATACCGGTACTATAAATACTCCTGTTTTACAGAAATCTACAATAAATAATTACTATAATAAATCTATCTTCACTTTAAACAATCAATAAATAATTTAATCTAATAACAATTAATTACTTTAAATTACTTTGTATTTACAAATAAATATAACTATATTGGTCACATAAATCGCTTTTATACTCTTTTGGAAACATGCTCACATTCTTTGTTAATATTTGATCAGTTCTATTAATTTCCACAATATTTATCATCAAGAAGATTAACACATTTGATCATTTTTAGGCATAATTTAACACACATCATTAAAAGTAATACTTTCATAATTGAATAAAACCGTATTAATACTTCACAATTAAAAAGATTCTCCTTTCTTAAAATTTCATTCTTAAAATGTCATTATTTTCGGGAATTTAAAGCTTGTACTGAAACTATTTATCTGAAACATAAAAAAATTAGATAGATTATCAGTGACACGATGCTAAAAACAGTTGCCAGAAATATCTATATATTCTAGGAGAAACCAAATTATTTAACACCTGAAAATTGTTTCAAAGGCATATATGATAAATGTATTACCCTCAAATGAGCCATCAGGTCATAAAAGTAAAATTCTCATTTCAAAAAAATAAATATCATTTAATAAAATATTAGCAATATTTCACTGGGTTGATAAATTATTTGTTGTAAAAAAAATGTTTTAAGCTACAATAAAGCAATTCATTATAAATATGTAAAGTTAAAATGAGACAGAATGACTAATGTATGATTAAATATAAATATGCATATAATAATGGAATGTAAAAATACAATGGAATGACAGTTGCCATGTAAAACAAATGGACGGGATACACATATATTATATAACTCTGGATGGGATCATAACTGAATGGACGGACATAAGTCATTGCACAATTTCTTGACCAAGAATAAATTACTTTTCTCTCTCATTAATCAAACTTATTCACACAGAAAATCTAATGCTTTTCTCACTATGTAATACTGTTTCTATAGTAACACCAATGATAACTGCTACCTCGGTGTTTCAAAATGTCTACTGTTGGTAATTTCTGATCTGATTGGTCCAAGTGGAGGAGTTCTTTCCCTTGTACTTGGAGAGACATTATAATATCCACACTGCTTCAGTACACTTTCAATCATATATTGCATCTGTTCATAGGTGACACCACCGTCTCTGTTGTCAGGATCACACTGATTTGTTTCTAAAACATATAAACATATTATTAATTTTGTATTCATTGTCTTCATTCTCTTTTACAGAAAGTGTTGAGTGTTTTATGGCACTAAAATTGGTCATAATGCCATGAAGTTTATTTAGATGATAGATATATATCTTATTTTATCTTAGGGTTAACTATTTTTTTAACACAAAGAAAGGTTTGAAGAGTTTATTTATAAAGTTGTAAGGGGAGTAACTGAAATATTTCAAAGCCATCAATTTAAAATATGAAAATTATATGTGAAATAAAATCAATCAATGTCTTTCTATGTTGTGATGTTACACTATTGTTTTGGGTAAGGGTGAAGGTTGGTACCTATTAAAACGTTTAATCTAGCTGCATTTGTTTGCACCTGACAGATGTTCCGTGGTTGTCGTTTGTAGATGTGGTTCATAAATTTTTCTCAATTCTAGTTTTTTTTATAGATTACACTGTTGATTTTCCTGTTTGAATGGTTTTACACTATTAAATTTTTGGGGCCCTTTAAAGTTGTTCCGTGTGAGCCAAGGGACCTTGTTGAAGACAGTACCTTGACCTATAATGGTGTACTTTTACAAATAGTGACTTGGATAGAAAGTTGTCTCATTGGCATTCATACCACATCTTCTTATATCTATGAATGTTATATTTTTTCCCTTTGTTTAAAGGATATTGGTAATATACAAACCTAATCTATCTATTCCTCTTGTTTCTCCATCAGACATATTTTCTTTGTCCTGTGAACTGGTAGAACTAGAACGACTTCCACTGTCTACTGGCCCTAAGTTTAAATCAATTACATCCCTTGAGCCACACATCAACTAAAACATCAAATAAAATTATATAACAAATATTTTCCTGAAGTCTTCTGATTATATATCTTTTCATGTAAATGCATTTATGTATTTACTTCAAAAAGTTCCGTACAATGGCTTGAAACAAGATTTTGGCCTAACATGATGGTATTCTGCTTGCCCCACTTGATCAAATTTAGATCAAATAGATTTTTTGAGTTATTAGTTTCATTGTTGTTATACAACAATTCAGAGTATGGTCCTCAAGTCTATTCTATTACATCAACTCTAAATAACTAACTATATAAATATAACTTTAGTACCACTTATGCAATATTTAAATCAGCTTACTCCACAATGATCAAACTTATATCAGCTAGTTTTGTAGGCCTGCAGAATGATCAAACTTATATCAGCTAGTTTTGTAGGCCTGCACAATGATCAAACTTATATCAGCTAGTTTTGTAGGCCTGCACAATGATCAAACTTATATCAGCTAGTTTTGTAGGCCTGCACAATGATCAAACTTATATCAGCTAGTTTTGTAGGCCTGCACAATGATCAAACTTATATCAGCTAGTTTTGTAGGCCTGCAGAATGATCATGCATATTTTAGTGATTAGAGATTTACTGATAATAAGATAATAAGAAAGCCAATAATTTTTCAAAACTAAAAGAAAGAACTGCTTCCAGAGTTCATACAGAATCTGTTTTGTGCGTTCATATCAGAGTGAATTTCTTTTAAGTTGTCTCTTAATCTAAAACTTATTATGTAATTTTATTCTAGTTTGTATTGCTCATTACCATTTAAACTGTCTAAAATATTTATCAAATTTAAAAAACATATATAAAAACTAAAATTAAATTTAAGAAGCATCTTACCTTTTTTAATTCACTTTTCAAATTAAAGGTTGTACTATGAGAGGAAAACAATGCTCTCTTAAATCGTTCAATCATTCTCCTCTTCGTGTGGGGTCTCAATGTAGGGGGTAACTGAGTTATATATAGTATCTTATGAAGCTGATGCAACATCTGTAGTATTGGGTCACTTATTTGTCGAACACGTCTCTGTGAAATGGTCAATGTTGGAGTATTAGCACTGTTTGGACGTTTGACTTTTTTCTTACTAGATCGTACAACATTGACTGTTGGACTACTGTTTGAGCGATGGTACTTTTTAAGTGATAATCCCTGAAGATGACCATTGACCAGAGGATCAAGTGAAATAGTTGTGCTTGTGTTTGTACTGTTATTAGGTGATGGGTCACCAGAACTAAGTCCTGAATCACGACTACTTTTCCATGGAATATCTAAATTCAAAGGTGTTATTGAAGATTTGGATTTCTTTAATTTTCCTCCATGAAATACTTTAGGTGATCTTGGTGGTTTAGGAAGTTGGTGAGTGACATAAAGACTTGAGCGATCAAGGGATCGCTGACTACCAGCACTATTTTCTCGACTGTCATTTTCACTACTGTTACAACTATCCTCATCATCACTTGTCCAGCCTGAAACTAAAATACATTAGTTATTAGTAAACTTATAAACATGTTCTAATAGGAGATAAACATCCCAAAACATTAAAATCAATTAACATCCTACATAGATGGATTGATTAATGTTTAATAATGGTAAATATTTCATACATTTCATAAACAATACATGTTAATGTAATGTGAATATGAACTCTGCTTTATATTAGACCAAAACACTGAATAAAAATTTTCTAATGCTATTTCACGAGTTTTGCAAGAATACTTGTCCTACCCATTATTCTGACTAAGCAAACCATTCTTTGCTTTATCTGCTTAAGGCCATTCCCTGCAAATACGGTTTTAAATTGGTTTAACACACCAGAGATTGAAAACACTACAGCCTGCTCTCTTGGTGTCACCAAGGGGTTCAACATTCTTTTTGTTATTTGTATACTAAAATTGCATCTAATTAAGATGTATCAAACGTCCTTTTTCAATCAAATGAGAAGACCCAATATTACTACTGACTATACCTAGACATCTAATTTTCATACCTCTATCATTGTCATCAAGATCCTGATTGAGTTGTGAATTACATCCAGAATTCCTCAGTAATTCAATATCAACAAAAGCTGGATCTAATATTTCGGCATCTTTCAAGTCTGATGCCCCACCACTTCCTGCTAAGTTGGCCAGACGGTCATACCGTTCTTGTGACAAAACAAATAATCTATGATAGTTCTGCATATTCTGGTTAGCTTCAAAATAATGTCTAAAAAAACGAAAGAGAAAATAAAAAATGCATTTAAATTATTTTTTCCAAATTCCATAAGGTCTTGAATACTAAAATATTCTTGTTTTTTATGCTGTTGGATAAAAGAACAGATTGTCTGCTTAATAATGTTCAGTGGCAAATCAAATGCATTTTCAGGTTGAAAACATGAATGTAAAATGTGTTTTGCACTAAACTAACACACTGAGTCAAGATTTTTAGGAATTAGTTCACATTAAACTGAGCCACTGAGATGGTTTAGATAAAAGGCATATTGGGTATATTGTACCAATCTTCAATCTTTAAATTTCTTTTTAACACTTTGACAATAACAGGGATCCAGAGCACCAATACTTTTATCAGGGCCTATCAAACAAATATAAAATTTTATTTGTTCCTTTTTTTTTATCGGAAATCTTAATTAATCAACTACATGGTGACCTGATTTTCTGCTGTTAACAAACACAATAATACAACTAAAACTTGACTACTTATTGTCTTTCTTTATTTTGTCTCCATGTCAACTCTAAAACATGTTTTATAATTATGTTTTATTTGACTGTACCTTTGAGCTTTGTGCCTCTCTTTTTCTAACTTTTTCTCCATAGTGGATTGTTGTGTGGCCATGCTATCTATATGTACCATCAGTTTATCAGCCATAGTGCTAGCTACTTCAACAATATCTGGACGTTTCTCTGTGGACTCACAAATACAACTAAAACAAGAGTTAAATTGCTACATATTATCATAACAACCTTTTCATGTGAAATATTTTCAATAAAATTTAGAATCTTTTATTTAAATTTTTATATTAGATTGAGAAATCTTGCAGTAGTCATTGAAAAAGTGATACATCAGAAGATATCATATCTAATTTTCATACCTCTATCATTGTCATCAAGATCCTGATTGAGTTGTGAATTACATCCAGAATTCCTCAGTAATTCAATATCAACAAAAGCAGTAAATTACCCGTAATCAATGTGAATATGTACAACTTACGTTTTAGCCACATTTATTAGCCTATCTGTATAAGTCCCTGATGGAATTGGGTCATAAGATGCTGAACATATCTGTAAATAATAAATATAGTAATTTCTTAATATCCCTTTATCAATTAAAATTATATAATTTGAAAACTACTACAATATATATGTTAAGGGGCCAGCTGAAGTTGGATTTTCTCACTGCATTGAAGACTCATTGGTGGCCTTGGGCTGTTTTCTGCTTTTGGTCACATTGTTGTCTCTTTGAAACATTCCTCATTTCAATTTTAAAGATACTTTATATATACTAAAACATTAATTGAAAATAAAAACAAGGGAAAAAATTCATTTTAGCAATGTAAAAAAAGTAACATTCATGAAGAAATGTACCATCAAAATTCTATCACTTAAATATTATGAATATATTTCAAAACCCTCTTCCTTAGGCTTAACATATACATTTACTAAGTGACATGTAATGGTGACTGGCCATAGCATATGAAACTATAAAAACCTCTTGGTAACCATGAAAACATGTAAACTAACCTTAGTAACTAATGACAACATGTTATCACTATAAAATGGAGGCTTTAACATACACATCTGATACAGAATACATCCTAAAGCCCAAACATCAGCTTTCTCTCCATAAGGTTGGTTCTGCACTATTTCTGGGCTGAAAAAAAAACCAACACTTTACATTGAATGAATACTTCATGTGAAAACATAGAAGAAAAAAGACCCTTCCTGAAATTCAATACAGATTACTTTTTCTTTTTTCTTTTTTTTTATATATTTTCATGATTGTAGTTACTATTACATGCACCATATAACATCAATAAATTGTCTCTACTTATTGCCAAAACAAATTAAATCATTGGATAAATCCCATTTATTACCATTATTCCTTTCCTATTTAACTTCTACTTACCACCAATAAACAATAGTTCCCACTACTGAAGTCATTTTACTACAATCACTTCTCTTCTGTTTGGCCAATCCAAAGTCAGCTGAAATACACAATGTAGGATTTCAATGGTCATGTTGCAAGTAGAATTGTAAAATACATAAAATAGTTTTCTGTCATGATGTTTCTTTACAGTCAATCCTATATCCTATCTCACTTAGATAGATGGAATACAAATAATATGTATGGACAGTCTAACATAGATAGCTATCAAGTTTCTGTATAAACTCAATTTCACACTCATAAAAAAATGTTCAAGTAGAAAAAATAAATAATTACAGAAAAGACTTAATCAGTGTTATAACTTTTTTTATCGTAATGAATATTGTAACAAGAAAAGTTCAATAATCAGCATAAAACCTAGCTACTGCCTTAAATGTAGTGGTATTTTATATCCATCTAACAGATTGAGTGTAAATTCACAAGCCTCAAACAACCCAATACTAAAGTTTCTCATTTCAGACCAAATCATGCATTGAGTTGCTTCCCTTTGTCCAGTTGGAAATTCATTTAGAACAGTGCAGGATAATTCATCTTTCCAACTTTAATCAAATAATGTATGACCAAAATGATCTTTTTGTAAGCCCAGACTTCTAACAAATAACTTACTAATTGTAACTTTGTCATTTTCTCCTAACATGATATTTTTTGGAGCCAAATCTCTGTGTAAAATTCCCTTTTCTTTGTGCAGGTATCTCAGTGCAAGCACCATCTGAAAGTTCAAGAGAAGAACACATTTTAAATCATTGACAATAAAGAAGCACACGAACAGTTAACTACTTAATTTCACAGTTGTCTTTTTACACAACTCTAAAATCTAATGATTTGTGTTGACTACAAGATTATTTTTTTTTATGATAGTCAATGCTTAGGGAAAATTATTTTCTGCAGCAAAGTTTAAAGAGTGATTCAATACTGATAGTTCCCTAATTCAGGTCTATGGTTTGCAAAAGGACAGGAAGCATGTTAAACTTTGTAGTGGAAACCATTTATTAACTCTTGACACTGAAAAACAAAAGTGTATTGAAACAACTAAAAACCAAAAAGCTGTATTATAACAGTTTACAAGAATGTAAGAAATTATGAAAAATTGCAGATATATACATGTTAGCTTGTTCACACTGTGACTTTAATGAAGAAAAAAGCATTTGTATTATTACACTTTAAATGATTTAGTAACAATGGTATGTTTTATTACCATACATTCTAATATTGACAGATTTTATGAGAATATTCTTATAAAGACACTAACCTGCATGAGTATCTTCCAAATTCTATCTTCAGCAAATTGTTCATTCTTATCCTTCAGATTGTTGAGGTGTTCCTCTAACGGAACACCATCGATCAACTCCATTACAATGTATAACTTTTGACCTGAATAGATAGATAATTAATATAGTGTTGTAAGTTTATGCAACAAATCTTATTTCTTTTCAATTTTCATTTCTTACATGTTCTCTATTTTGCTGATTGACCTGTGTCCAATGATATTTTGTAAAGCTAATTATAGTTCATCATGTTCAAAGCAAGGTGCCTGTTAGCCACTGGTTTTTGATGTTATCTACCTGTACATTTTTGTTTGATTGGTGACCTGTAAATGTAACATTTTGTCTTTTTGATGACTGAATGTTTAGTAATAGATGTGTTTTGTGTGATCATGTAGTCTTCAGATATTTGTTGTCCTATATTAGATGGCTACATAACTTACTCTCAACAAAGGTCTTGAGGAACCTGACCACGTTGGGATGTTTCATCTGCTCTTTAATGATAGCTATTTCATTCATAATTTCACCAACACTTTGGTCTATCTCTAGACTGTTTTTACCAAAGGATGGATTGTCAATATTGATCTAGAATATACATATAACAAAGATATAAAACATGTTGAAATTAAGTCAAAGGATGGATTGTCAATGTTTATCTATAATATAAAGTTGAAAAAGTTATAAAATATCTTAAGGCGATAAAATTTCTTTGTATGTGTATACATATGTTTTACCTCTGCCAAAGCTAAGAATTGTTGCCTGGATGCAAGATATAAATAATTTCTTTGTACGTGGATAGTGGATATCAAGTAATAATATTTTAACTCTTTTAAAGCTAACAAGAGGCTGTCACAACGACAGCAAACCGGATTTATTAATATTTATTTGTGTCCTGGCAATATCACAAGAACCATTACTGATGAATGGTGAAAGTGAAAATCTTCAATATCAAATTTGACCTCCATTTTGTCATCAGTATCAACATATTAAAATTTGAAAAGCTTAGATTGAATGGTTCATGAGTAAATGCAACAACGTGAATGGAAACGCCATTTTACAATATTTCAAGAACCATAACTCCTGAACGGTAAAAGTTAAAATCGTCATTATTGAACTTGACCTCTATTTTGCCATCAGTAACAACATATAAAAATTTCAAAAGCTTTGGTTGAATGGTTCATGAGAAAATGCACGGACACGACTGGAAACACCATTTTTCAATCTTTCAAGAACCATAACTCCTGAACGGTAAAAGTCAAAATCGTCTTTATTGAACTTGACCTCTACTTTGTCATCAGTAACAACATATTAAAATTTGGGAAGCTTTGGTAGAACAGTTCATGCGTAAATGCACGGACACGACTGGAAACTCCATTTTTCAATCTTTCAAGAACCATAACTCCTGAACGGTAAAAGTCAAAATCGTCATTATTAAACTTGACCTCCATTTTGTCATCAGTAACAACATATTAAAATTTGGGAAGCTTTGGTAGAACAGTTCATGCGTAAATGCACGAACACGACTGGAAACTTCATTTTTCAATCTTTCAAGAACCATAACTCCTGAACGGTAAAAGTCAAAATCGCCATTATTGAACTTGACCTTCATTTAGTTGTCAGTAACAACATATTAAAATTTTAAAAGCTTTGGTTGAACGGTTCATGAGTTAATGCACGGACAACATTTGATTGCCGCCCGCCCGCCCGACCGCCCGCCGTACATCCCCAAATCAATAACCGACATTTTTGTCACAAAAATCCGGTTAAAAATTGTTGCCCTGCTGCCAGATATAAATAATTTCTTTGTACATGGATATCAAGTAAAATGTTTTACCTCTTTCAAAGCTAAGAACTGTTGCCCTGCCACTTGCTTTTTTACTTTGAACACAGAACCAAATGCTCCTGACCCTAGGAGTTCAAACACAGCATAATCACCAATGTAACGATTTGGTGTTCTATTATGGTTTGTTTCCATTATGTTTGTTTTTATATCATCAACGATGTCAGCCTGAAACAGAATGTATATAATGTAACGATTTGGTGTCCTATTATGGTTTGTTTCCATTATATTTGTCTTTATATTGCCAACAATGTCAGTCTGAAACAGAATTTGTCTGGTTGATAAATCATAACTTGTAATATGCAATAACACAGAAGGCATTCTGTTAAAAATAAAGTTTTTTTATAAACTAAATTCAAAACTGTCATTTTAGAACTGATAGTGGTTTTCTCTATGTCCAATGAGAAGTATTTTAAACATATATTGTATTCATCACAAGTTTACTTCACAGAAAATCTATTTGATATTTTTATTTCCCAGAAAAATTCCTGATGTTTTCAGCAAACTTAAAACTGCCCAGAAAACCAGTTTTGTATAGCTCATATATATTTCTAAAAGGGCAGAAATTAAGGAAAATGAAATTCTCCCTCGCCCTGCTTGTCCGAATTTAAAGTATTTAATCTCTAAATTCAATAGGCTATAAACAAAACAAACACAGATATAGGATTAGTTGCTCGCAGTAACATATCATTTTCTCTTGCGATACAATATTTTATTTTACTTTCTTGTACATATTTCTTCGATTCAAACCACTGACATATGAATCCATGACATATAACATTGTTTCTCATTCGCATTTTTCCTCAGTTAATACCTCCAACGCCTGTATGTATGTAATAAACATAGCAGCAACTGTCAATATACCAATGTGACCAACTTCAATTCGACGCAACTGCGAGCACCTTCTATAATATTACATTTAAATGCCAAACTTTATATAGTACCATTAAATCCCACCCGTAGAAACCGCCAAAACTTTCCTCGTGCATTATACACCCGACATCAAACTCTATAAATAGTACATACTGTTGCAGAACTAGTTATACTAGTTCCCATCTATAAATAATTACCACTAATAGCAAACGGGAAAACACCAATTTCAAACGAAATAAAATATATTGGGTAACATCTTACTGAATTAATGGTTTTTTTTACAAATCAGTCAACAGGAGTTTGATGTAGTGCATATCACCAAGATTAGCATGTTTACATATAAAATTTGAAAAAAGGGGGTTAAACTTACCCTATAACTGTTGATTTTCTCTACCAGTGTTTTATAAGCTGACAGATCTTTTATATAATGTCCAACACTTATAAACATATCAAATAAATCTGGAGGGAAAAGTCTTTTAAACAGCCGTCTATTTCTCTCCATACTAAACGTGAATCTCAAGGCTCGGAATGCATTTCTCTGAAGATTTTTGGCCCATTTTCTCTCTTTTCCAACACATTGTTTACACGGTGGAAGAATAAGTAGTCCAAGGTAGTATAAGCCGTTAGCCAGTATTATATGTTGACCATTAGCATCATTCAAAACTAGTTCCATTAACGCGGCACAACTGGCAGATTTTAATGAATACTGTATCTCCATCAATTCTTCTGACTGTAAATAAATGGCATTATTATTTCGTACTGTTACCATGGTTACATAGGACTGTACATGAATGTTATTATTGCAAAGAAATACCCTAATTAAATATTCAAAGTTTCAAATGTGAAATAAGTCTGCAAATTACCCTCCTCCAATTTGAGGTGTGTTCTCAAGACTAATATTATAATATGGCATCACAATAAAATGAGAATCTTATAGAAAAAAGTATAGTTTTTTGCATTTTCTTCTTTAATTCCCTTAAATTGCCCATGTTCAAAGTAGCCATGTCCCTAAATATTGCAGAAAAAAAAGCTTCCAGAGGATGAGCACACATCTATACCACTGCAAGTTTAAAAATGACGGACGCCAAGTGATGGGAAAAGCTCACTTGGCCCTTTGGGCCAGGTGAGCTAAAAATGATTCTACTTTTTTATAAAACTAATTTGAAAATTAAAGTGTGATCCTCTGTTATGAGAAATCTTCTGACCTCCCAAAACTATATATAGCTAGCAGTGGAGATCTCCACACTATATATAGCTAGCAGTTGCGATAACTGTATAAAGCATGTATATATTGTGTACAAGTTGTAATGTTGTACAAATTATAATTTGTACAGATTTTTTGTACAAGTTATCAGTGTTTTATGAACGGCTTAACACAAATGGATGATGCAAGCACACAGTCTTTTGTTTTGTATATTTTTGTCATATTTTCACAACTGCATGGTACAGTCTAATACTAAGCATTGATACAAAAAACATCATAAGACCATAAGAAGTCTTTTATTGGGTATGAATATGGTAAAAGGAGAAAAATAAAACTATAATTTAAACCATTCAGGTATCCTCATTTCAAGTTTGAGGACAAGGAGAATGGCACTAAATGTTAGGTAGAAATATATAAATTTGATTTTAAAACATCAAACTGTTACATTTTAGAAGATAAACCGGTATCACCTGGTGCAAGAAGGTATGTGTCAAAAAACTTATAACTTGTACAAAAACTCTGTACAAACTTACATCTTGTACACAACATATATAAAGCAAGGAATGTATTACAACATTTTAGGTAGTTAACTTTCTTTATGTTTTTTAAATGATTTGTGCTGCTCTCTGTCTCTTTTTTGTGCATATAACTGAATGGTGTATCTCTCTCTCTCTTTCTCTTTACATAACTAATTGATCCTGATCTCTCTCAAAATAATTTCTGCATATAACAGAAAGAGGTCTCTTTCTCTCTCAATCATTTGGAAAGATGATTTTTGCTTTTATGAACACAGCACACAAGGTGTTTCCCTGACAAATATAATAATCACCTGATATTTTAACTGCCAATTTAAATAGGGATAATTGGAATAAACAAATGTTTAATATGATTATCAACGAGTGGTAAAGCCTACACATAATTTCTATTGTATCCATAGCAGAGAAAATCCAGTTTGTCAAAATACTCTTGTACTTGTTTTTGATGCTGTTGATATAAATATCATCAAGTTCAAGTTTTTATGTAAAACTGTTATGTGCAATGGGTAGGAAAGCAACCATTATAACATTAAATTCTCAGTTTTAATTATTAGTACAGGAAGATTTTGATGAATTTGATTAATTAAAACTGTTAAATTTGTGGGCTGGTTTATCACTGTAAAACTTATCTAATTATTAAAATAAGGGATTCATAAAGAGAAAGTTATAGCCTTTAAAATAGCAAGTTGGGAAAACTGATCACAAAAATAAATATTGGACCTGAAAATTAACAAAAATTGAACTGATTCTGTAAGCATCATAAACAAAAAAACTTGAAGTAAAAATTACAGTCTACAGAGTCGTTTCCTTTCTTATAGGAAACTGAATGATGCCTTATGATTGGTGTTCAAAACAATATCTTCCTGCAGGACAAAAAGGGTTATAACAGTTAAATGTAACCTGGATATTATCAACTGTGACATGATAGGTTCATAACAGGGAGTGACATGATAGGTTCATAACAGGATGTGCCATGATGATGATAATGATATACACAGCACACACCAATTACCTTCGACATTCCTCGAGGTTTGGTTAATATTGTCTCCCATATAGCCTAGTAGTCAAATAAAAAATGTGTCTTCAATTCTTTATTTGTCATTTATTTTCTTTTCCTTTATTCATATCTTTGAAACATAATAAGCTTAATGTAACAAAGAAGATATCAGCTTTTTAACAATATTAAAATAGACATTTCTTCATTGTTCTTCAAATAACTAGTTAAAAATAAGAATGTAGGACAGAAAGTCACAGGACAAAAAGTCACAGACAAAAAGTCACGGACAAAAAGTCACAGGACAAAAAGTCACAATTCATTTTTTCTGATTATTTTCTTTGAATAAAAACTGCTTATTTCTAGAAAAATATTTTTGTATTTTTCTTGAACTATTGTATATAAACCAACTTTGTTAACAAAATTTATCCAAAAAACTATATATTAATGGTTTACTATTATAAATTGTTATTTGGATGGAGAGTTGACTCATTGGCACTCATACCACATCTTCCTATATCTATACATCCTTTACTTTATACTGAACTAAAATATTCTGTATATTTAACAACAGACAAAGTTTATCCCTTCTCCTTGACCCTTTAATTAACATACTCCTAGCCTAAAACCATTAGTCCCATTCTACTTACATCATCAACAACAGGGGTCCTCCCATGGGCTCCAGCACTGGCTGGCTGGTCCCTCACTGTTCTCCATTCTCTCGGTTACAAAAGTTCTATCACTGAAATAAAATAATACATAAATAACAACTTATGTACTGTAAAGAGATGTAATTTGTATAGATCTATTTCATATTATCAATAAAAGAGACATAGACATCCAGAGGACTAAGATTATCAGCATTCATTACAATTTTTCATTTAAATTTCTTTTTTGTTAAATTTAAATTAAACCTCTAACTTTTGTCCAAAGTTCTGGTTACTATAAATATACAATATGTGTTCTGCTCTTTGGTGGATTTGTTGTCTCTTTGACACATTCCTCATTTCCATTCTCTTCTCTTATAACTTCAAAATTTTATATATTTGAGGACCATGTAATACTCATATATCTTTCTTAAAAAAAATCTAACTTACTGCAAAAGAGAAAGTAGAAGTGGAATTCCTCCAATCTGTCTTATTTCTTTGCTGGCAACAGGATCTTCACAAAGTTGAGCTAAGCACCATACGACATGCCATAATAAATTAACATTGTCACTGTGGAGTTGACTGAAACACATAATATAGTACTAATTATTACACATGAATGGGTAGGGGGGGATGTGCAGGATATATATATAGGTTGCATACAGCTGTTTCACAAACCACACCTCTTTTGGGCAGATACATAATATTCAAAGATAATTTATTGTGTTAACGTATTTGTTCCCAGATATGATCTCAATGTTTCATCTCTTGAAATATAACTTGGGAAAGTTAGTGTGTTACTCACTAGGGATAGTTGACCATACAAGTTTCTATATCTACACATTTTTCAAACAGGCTTAGGCCGTACCTTGACCTATAATGGTTTACTTTTATAAATTGTTATTTGGATGGAGAGTTGTCTCATTGGCACTCATACCACATCTCCCTATAGCAATAAACCTTTTACTTTTCTGATGTAGTTAATTCAAGCAATGTGTACCATTGTAACAAATCCAGTATGATTGACAAAGACTAAATGATACACAGGGAACAATAAATATTCTACATATTGTGTATGTTTGTAAGTGTGTGTATTTCTATATTTATATTACCTTAGAAGAATTGGAATTCCATCGTGTATCATTACACTGTCTCGTGATAAAGGATCCTGACACATAAACTGTAACAGCTTAGCTGCCAATCTGTCAAAACAAAAATAGGTTTTTAAAAATGAAGATTGAAAGGATAGCCGGAATATTATTAAAATATAAATAATAGCAGAAATGCAGGATACTTAATCTGCCAAAAATGTAAATCTGCAGTTTAAGAAAATTATTTTGCCACAAATGATGAGAGTTCTGAGCCTTAACATCAAATATGTGTCGTCTCACTGACTGTATCACTCTTATCGGCTCTTAATAAAATTGCATATCATGGCTTTGAGACATCAAATACATTGACCTGGACTTAACTTTGACCCTGACATATAAGCAAAGTCAATGTATGAACGGACATGGATAAGTTTGAACCAAAATTATCAAGTAATCTTTTGGTTTGCTCGTGAAACAAAGAAAACATTTGTTTCTATCATGCAAAATATGCAAATACAACCCCTTAAATCAATTATCTTTTTGTGTGCATATATTTATATTGTAAAGCTACTTGGCACATAATGAAGCCGTTTAGAACTCATTCACTTGACAAAAAGTTTGATATTTATACTCACAGCTGATA
This sequence comes from Mytilus galloprovincialis, assembly GCA_037788925.1. NCBI lineage: Eukaryota > Metazoa > Mollusca > Bivalvia > Mytilida > Mytilidae > Mytilus > Mytilus galloprovincialis. Next base: position 918,338 of record JAWDJN010000027.1, on the reverse strand, counting down.
TTTCACAATATCATATGCATACAACCTGATAATCAGAACGTGTCTATTTACAGACAGATTCTTTATTATTCTACCATTCCTTATACATTAACCTGATAATCAGAACATATCTATTTATAGACAGATTCTTTATTATTCTACCATTCCTTATACATTAACCTGATAATCAGAACATATCTATTTATAGACAGATTCTTTATTATTCTACCATTCCTTATACATTAACCTGATAATCAGAACATATCTATTTACAGACTGATTCTTTATTATTCTACCATTCCTTATACATTACTAATATTTGACTTACTTTTTAGACAAGTTATCATACTCTTGCACTATTATCAACAATATTTCTATACAGTTCAGCATTCCAATTTCCTGTCTTGGTTTTGAGCTGAAATTATGAGAAACAACTGTATATATAGTTATTTATTTTCATGAATATTCATGATTAAGAAAAAATACTGATAATTCTGAAAGAAAAAGAAAATATGTCATACCTATATAATTGTTAAAATTTATCAAACTTATTTTTAAAATCATAATTTTCCATAATCTACATAAAATTGTTTTTTCCCCTATCTGTGTTGTCAAAGTACTTACCTTTGAGCCAATCCAATCAATGCATACAAAGAGCAATGTAGAACTATAACATCACTGGCATGGAGCAGCAAAACTAACGACTAAAATTAAAACATTTTAAATATCATGTATCCTGTCTGTTAATGAGCAAACAAACGATTAAAGAAAAAAACAACATTTCAAATATATGTATCATGTCAGTTAATTCAGTACCAAAGTGTATCATTTAATATATATCAAGATTCAGTAAATCAAGACATAACAAAAGAGTTGTAAATGACATTTCAATTTTTTATTCAATATATTTTCTCATCAGATAAACTAATATTTGCTTCACATAATGAGGTAGAAAATGCATCATTGAGCCTAAAAACAATTAAAATCAGTAAATTCTTCATTTCATTTTCATGTATAAAAACAGCCATAGACTAATTAATCCTAATAAATAAGTTGAAATCTGTTAATGGCATAAGAATTAAGTTAAAATGACACTTACATTGTGTGCTTCATATTCTATCAACCATTCTCTCTGTTCTCCAATGGCAGATATCTTCTGAATAATGTCTGTTAAAAGAACGTTTTATGTGAAATCATAAGTTTTATTTTATATAGCTACTAATAATTATACACTTTAACACTTTATGCGTAGCTGTATTTCACAGATTTATAACCATTCTAAAATGAGTTCTACTTTTGGAGTGTGCTTAGTGTCCCATGTTGGATCATCAATGGAGGTACAGTAGTAATTGAGAAAGGATAATCATGTTACTTAGCTACAGATTAAAACAAGAATATGTTTTCATTGGACACCATGCTCTGCTCAGGTTATCACTTTTCATATCAAAGAACCACAAAATCTAGGACAAAACCCTAATGTAGCAAATATATAAAGCTGACATCATAATGAACAAGTGTAGCAAGTCATAAAAATGTCACAGTTAAGTGGATTCATTTATTTTCGTGGGTATCATTTTTCGCGGCTTGAGAAAAATTTGCAGTTTCATGGATATTTGATTTCATGGTTTTGTTAATATATGCATAAAAAGCCTATAGAAAATTTGTAATTCGTTGAACATTTGAATTAGTGGTTCGGCTGTACCCATGAAACCTACGAAAATTGATATCCAGCGAATGATAATGAATCCATAGTAATTACTCAGTGTACATTGACCAACATTTTTTTAACTTGATAAAAGATATTAAACTGGACACATAGATTGGATATAATGCCCCTGGGATTAATAAATGAAATCAACAATGAAATGTCTTATATTCTAATAATTACATTAGATGTATGTTTCATTATAATATTTTATTCTGATTGGCTAACTGCACATCACGTGTTATTCCGTAAGCAGTTGCATTGCTCAATACAACTTTTCACTCATGATAACACGTGCTCCAACAATAAAGTGCACAGGTGAATTAAATAATAAAATGTATAAAATTCGTGTTTTCATGATCATAGCTAAAAAATGTAATTATAAGTATTGAATGCTTCTTTTTGTAACTTTATAGGGTTGTAAAAGCGTTCACCGTGCGTACATTTTTAGAATGAGGCGCTTCCACGCTTCATACAAAATGTACTTCCGTCAACGCTTTTACACCCCAATAAATTTACAAAAAGAAGCATTCAATTCTTAAATATATTATTTTTAAATGACATTTAAGGACTTTTAAAGAATACTGTGCCCGACTCCCAACATCACATCACATATTATTTAAACATTTCTTATCATGAGGATAAATATATATATATGTCCTAAATTGCAAGCTAATGTGACCACAACTTCATAATATTGTAGGCCAGGCATACATAATGATACTTACTTGACATTTCTTTAAGAATATCCACAATGTAGGGACTTTCTCCATATCTTAGGTAACTCTGTGTCGCCTTTTGGAAATGCTGAAACAGAAATGACAAAAAAATTATTTCCTGAATCTGTATACATTTTTAGGAATTTTCTTTAGAAATATTCCAAATAAATTAAAAATACAGAATAATTTTCCCCTTTAAGAACACTTAAGTTTTCTACATTCAAAATAGGAGATATCTAGATATCACTAAACAACACTAATAAATTGAGAAAACTTTGTATGTAACATCTCAATCCAATAATAAATTGAGACCATTAAATCGTTCTGTATACCAGACAAAACCTGTTTCTTATAAAAACTCAACTTACATCTTATAAAGATTTGAGACCAAATAACTAATAAAACAGTTTCTGATTACTAAGATCTATACTTACATCTGAAAGAGATTTGAGACCATTTAACTAATAAAACAGTTTCTGATTACTAAGATCTATACTTACATCTGAAAGAGATTTGAGACCATTTAACTGATAAAACTGTTTCTGATAAGTAAGATCTCTCATTAATATTCTGAGACAGGATAAAAGAAGGAATATGTTCTTTGGTGGAGCCTGAATAATCCATTCTCTGAAAAACAAAAACAGTATAAACATTTATTAGAAACTATAAACATAACAACTTTGAAGATATTTACATCAAAATTTTTGCACAAAATAAAACAAAATGTGGTGAAAATTTCCTGTCTGGCCATAGAAAAATAAGCTGAATATTTTCAAATCACTAAAGATGTTTAAAATATACTCAACTTTCTCTGAACATTTCTAGTTAGTACATTCTTGACAATATTTTTGTATCATAAGGTATTGCACATGGAAAAAAATTACAATACAGGTGATCAAACTTACTCGCAACATAGTCTGTACTTGATTAAAGCTGTGAAGACTTCAGAAAACTTTGTACTCTGTGGATGTTGACTGAAGTTCCTCTCTGACTGGTACCTCGATCTAAACTTCTCCAGCGCCACTGATTCTGTAGACTGGAGCTGATGAGCACCTGACTTTGGTTGAGGTAGAGGCCATGGGGTCTGTTTTGTTAAAGGACTAGAGGAGAGTTCTATGGACGGAAGCTAAAATCAGAAAACAAACATGTAGATTTGTATCAGATATCAGATGAAAAAGATTATTGCAATGTTAACTGTGTACATTTAGGTTTGTTTATAAGTGATTAAGTGTAAGAGTTTGGTGTCGGCTATCTTAATAATCATCCTATTATTAGGCGCAGAAGGCCATACTCTCATCGTTTAATTGTTAGCTTTTTATAAATTTTGATATGGATGGAGAGTTGTCTCAATGGCACTCAGTCATACTACATCTTCTTCTTTCTATTATCTAATGTAACAGTATGGTGTCCAGTAGATCACTTTTGTAACTTGATGTCAAATGCTTACATGATGGTGAAATCATAAAGTATAGATAAATTATGATGTCCACTATATAGAGTGAACTTAGCTTCTGTTTACAGACAGGTATATCATCATGTGTAAGACTAAGAGTATGCTGTCAACTATATACAGGTGAACTTACCTGTTGTTTACTGGCAGGTGTATTTATTAGGTGTAAGAGGTTGTTGAGGTTCTTTCCTTCTCTGAAAAATATGAAATAATACTGATTAAAGGAAAAGCATCCACTTCATTGGTCATTTTCTATTGTCAATGGTTGCTGTCTGTCTTATTTGTTTATTATTTAACCTTATGAGGCAATTTATAGAGTTGATCCACGTTTATCTGCCTTGTATAAGTTGTTACTTCTTACAATACAGTATAGGTTTTTTCCTCCTTGTTAAAGGCCTGATGGTGACCTGTAGTTGTCCTTGTATTAAGTGGATAGTTATCTTAATGACAATTATACCACATCAAGAATAATTCTTTCATTACATTTTTGGCTGTCCCATGCTTCAGATTGACAACTGACTGTTCAATGCTACAGTTTATCAACCAATTCAGTTAAACCTGTTCTGATGTATTTGCACAAGCTATATACATGCATGCTGGTCATTACATTTAAATGATGAAATAGAGTGATATACATGTTGTCTAGTAACTATGAACTTTCTATTTTAGTCACCAGTAATTATACCTATCATCTTTCAGACAAAGCAAAGTTTATTCTAGAAGTCTATTGTTCATACTCTTATCTTAGCGCTTTTAATATAATAAGTACCACTGCATAACAGTAAATCTAGTTAAACATGTTAAATATACCTCCTTGACCCAGAAATATGAACTTTAAATCATGACAGAATTCTATTGTGACATAACAATTTAAATAATCAACAAAGATCTTTGTTTTAAACCTATAATAAAAACTAAAGTTAAACCATTCAACCATTCTATATCACCTCTATATATATAGCTAATAAGCACTTCTAACACATATCATTTTCAAGGTTAATAGGTCTCATTAACATTTTACTATAATCTTTTTTATCTTTACCAACCCCCACCCCCTGTGTTCTATCATAGTTTGCTGCTTTTTATGCATCAAGTTTTCAAAACACTAAGCCCTATAAGCATGATAAGTACATTTTAAGTTAGATTACAACTTTTAAAAATATAGCTGTTCTTAAACCTATTTAACTGTGGTATAAAATTCTTACAAATTCTCACTTTTCCAATCCTTTGTTTGACAATAAACTTGAAAGCAATTTAAAACAGATCATCTATGTTTAAACAATCTTATTAACCTTAAGTAAAGACTTCAGAAAAGTTTGCATTTGTATATATATATACGTGCTTCTAGTCTTTATAATGATAAATTGCTTTTCTGTGTAAACTTTAAGAAATTTGTATAAATATAACTATTTAAAAGGCACTTGTTATCTTATCAACAGTTATAATAGGTTAATTTGCTCATTAATAAGACTTAAATCATGATTTTATCAACACTTATTATAGGTTAATTTGATAGATATGCCTAACAAGACTAATATTATGATACTAGTAAGTATGTTTCTGGTGAAACTAGTTCATAAGATCCTTTTTCAATAAAACACCATAAAATGTTTTTTTCACCAAATTATTTTGCAAAATACCTCACATATAGGATACTGTAAATTCAGAACTTTTAAGGAACAAAATAATTAGATCTGATTATCCATTCTTCTCCAATATATAAGGTTTTGGTGTTAGGTAGTAAAAATGTTGTCCTTATTTTGGCTTAGAAATGTAAAAGCAGAGTTAATCCCCTAATAAAGGTATGTATTAATTAGATAGTTATACCTTTAGGGTGTCAGCTCGATTGGGTATATCTAATTCAAATAATTTAGGAAGGGGTCCTTCAGCAATTTTATCACATGTAACTGAAAAGCATGACTGATTATGACTATAAATGCAAAGTATTCAAATTCATGGACATCTTGGTTGTAAATAGTTAAGGAATAATAAGTGTCAAATAATCTTAATCAAATCTCCTATTGAAGTTTCCTTAATGTCAAGTGCATAAGGAGATGTTTTTGTCCTGAATAAATGCAGGCAAATTCAAGGGCAACATCAGTTGACACTTTGTCAGATTTACTTGAATCTTATAGGGAGAAAATATTAAAGCTTCATGTATATGAATATTACACCGCAAAAGGCTTAACCTTAACAGGAATATAAATTAAATTTATCACAATAAAATTAACATAAAACTCCAGAAACTCATATATACAAATAATCCAAGAACCTAAACATCATTTAAATATTCCAACATCTTACTCTAACAATAAGTGGAAACAAAAATATTAAACAAGAAGAATTATATTAGATCCCTCAAATCAATGGCAAAATAATAACAAGATATCAAATTACAATTTTATATTAATAAATAAATTGGCGACTTACATTTTACAAGTTTTGTCTATGTTTTTCATCCTTCTGACCCTCAGAGTTCTCACCAAACATTTGAAATATTGTGTTATGGTTTATCAATGTAAATTACATTTTTTCCACACAAGACTGAACTTATCATGCTTCCACACGATCATGTTTAAATCGGTTCAGCAATTAAAAATATATGAAGTAACGGGACCAGAGATTTAAATACTATGTCAATGTACCCTAAATAAATGTAATATCATTATAATAATGTAAATAGTTGGGGGCGTGTGATATGATATATTACGTCTGTCAACAAAAGTCATATTGTGTGTTTAAACCACCAGCAAAGGAATACAGAAACTCATTTATTTAAAAAAAAACCTACAAAGGTATTCTCTAAAGATCGTGAACAGACATGAACTGTTACCTGTAAAAATTGAACTGGATTACCTGTAATCAAATATCCTGCTTCTGATGACTGGCACTTTTAAAGTGATCTCACCAAACATACTTTTGTTTTCATTACTTAAGTAATAAGATTTAATAGTACAACATTTATAAAACCTAACACAATATGTTCTGTAAAGACAATAAAGACCACAAAAGATCAGCAATGTTATAAAAAGGGATGAATTAAAGACATTAGAGAGAATCGAAATTACTTTAAAAAAAGTTTTTCTTGAATCATTTTTTAAATGCTTTGATTGTGATTTTCCAGTTAATTAAACTCCAATTTCATTTCCAACCAATAGTTCAATGTGACTTTAAATATTCAATACAACTATTCTACTACATTTAAATTAACCATAATTATAAAACTATTAGCAATAGTCAATATATCAATAACAATAAAGCCATATTTAATTCATGTGGTAAATTATAAAATCAATGCTAATGCCTTTCATCCTCCACATCAATATGGAACTTTAGGAGCAAACTAAATGGTTCAATCTGTACTACATGTCAACATAAGACAAACGAGTTGACTATTTACAGAGCCAATGTAGAGTAAAGCTAGATTCAAACATTCAATGCAGGAAATCTAAAAACGTTTAATACATGGTAGAATATTGATTTTGAAAAAAGAATGTGAAAGGTTGTGTGATCCATTTATGGCTTTAAAGACTTGAACATTTAACATGCAATAATAAATTCACCGACTGCCAAGCAGGGAATCAGAATAAGGGTTCTATGTAATGTGGCATGTTCTCTAAATTGACTCAATTATTAATTATTCAAATAATAGTGCTCAACTCTGTCTTTTGTTTTAAATTGATATTGGTAGTTTTTGGTACATTAAGACTTTCTTGTTATAAAAAAGAATCAAAACAGAAATTCATCATAACTCTAAATCTGCACTGTTTGTCAAGTTGTGAAAGGACAACTTATGAATGTTTTTCAAATTTCCCTTGAATTACCATTTGTACCTCACTAAATGTGTAGACATGTGTAATGTAATTGTGTACCAAGTCAGGAATATGACAGCTATTTTCAATTTATTCGAAGTGTTGGAGCTTTAATTTGCCATTTTATAAAGGACTTTCAGTTATCTACATACATCATACTTGATCATTATAAATGAAACTTCAATCGTTAAATACATTTTGTACATGTGGTAACTAATTATTTTCAATAATGTAGAACTTTTACTTGAATGATTTTATAAATATTTATATATATATATATATAGAAATGACACTTTCCTTACTAAATTCCTGTAAAAATGACCTTTGCCCTTTGTGCTCATTGTATACACACTATTGACTTTATTATGTAATGCAAACATTAAACTTTCACTTTTAAATTTATTATCTGTAAAGCTAATATTACTATTTAATTTATCTAATAAAATAATAAATTCAGATTTAATTTTCAAAGGTAGAGCATTTATTCAATTAACCACTGCATCATTTGAAATTGTGTGGGTTTTGAAAATGAGAAAAATCTTACTTATTGTACAAAATGTCAAATAAAAAAGAACTTTTTAAAAACAAACCATCAACTTAGGCTACATTTTATTAAAATATTAAAGTTTGTAATAGCAAATTTAACTGAATTACATTTGATCCCTAATAACATGTACATTTTTTACATCAAGAATAATTTTAAAACGATGATATTCTCTTCTCATAAAAACCATAGATGGTACTATGTAAAACCATTATAAATGCCTATGTACTGGCATGACACGGATTAGTTGCTGTTAAATCCTCATGTACTTATATGACATGGATTAGTTGCTTTATACAGATGGCTGTTAATATTGTGACAGGACAATAATGATTACCTTCAAATTGTCAAAATTATTTTAATTTTTGTGAGTCAAAATTAATGACATCAACACATGGATACATAGGTACCATACAATATAACAAGGTTTTTTTCCAACAACAATATAGATTTCAATCTATAAATATCATGTTTAATGATTTGTTGTGACCTTTTTTTATTTTCCTGCAATTGTATGTTTAAGGTGACTTGTCTATATGCTAGATTAAGATAATCAATTCTTGGACCATAGAAATGGTTGAAATTGTAAATCAACAACAAAAGAATAAGGCAGATAATTTAGCTAATATCTAATTAAAGGGGCACTAGCTGTCAAATTCGTGGTCACCGATTTGACTCAAATTTTCATATTTGATTTATAATAGTGTAAAACATTTATCTAAACTACCAAAAGTCTAAAATAAAAACAGTTTATAGAGCATGGGGTAGATAATATGTAGGTTCGTTTCGTGTGTATTTTAGTCCAGACGCCAACTAATTAACTATTGATTTGACCTCAGATGACCATATAAGCGATGTAAACATGAATAAAGATATGAATTAATTAAACCAACACGTGCAATTGGATTTTTTTTAGGTCTGTTTGAGTTTATTTTATAGATTAAAAATCTATGTTTCTCATTGTTTTAACCGTTTAAGAATTATTTTATATGGATCGAATCAGTATTCAAATGATTTACCGTAGTTTCACTTTCATTGTTGACATTCTTTTTCTTTAAATAACCAGTACACGTACAATGCATGCGTTGTCAATCTCTAGCAAGGGGTTAAATTGAAGTTCACATGAATACGGATTTAATGAGGTCGACTAATTCACTTGCAAGTGAATGAGTAATTATCAATGTTTCTTCGCTTAATTTGAGAAAATTGAACCATTTTGGCTGCTAAAAGCGAATTAGTATTTCACTATTTCACTTTCATTATTGATTGAACAAAAAAAATCTTACTTTAGTTTTTTTTATATATCTCGTAGCTAGTGCCCCTTTAAAGGAATATCTAAAATAAGCTGATCTCCTTAAAATACACCTGCTACAAAATGTATTTAATACAGGGTTGGCAAAGTATTACCCACCCGGGAATTCCCGGGCGGGAAAACCCGGGTTTTCCCGGGCTGGGCAATACTCCCAGAAATGGGTGATAGTGGGCATTACCGGGCAATATGATTTTTTAAGCCTTTTTTAACACAAAATAGTAAAAACTTGTTATAGTTTCATAGTATAACAGCTAAATATATACTTTTTATACAGATAACCATTGACAGTCATTTCTAGAAAATTCAATTTCATTCTCTTCTCTATTAATTTTATACCTTTTAATTACTAAGTATTGTTTCAATAATCCAAACTTTGAAAAATGCATTTTATTTCAGTGTTTAAGTAAATTGTTAATTTTGATTGTAATACATTCATATTGCTAAATAAACACCCTACAGGGTCATGGCATTAACACTTATAAAATTGAAAGGACTGATTATTGTTACATAAACAAATCTGTGTTCTAATCTGAATAATTACTTATTAATTAGTGACAGTAAATATACATTATTTAAATGTGATGTTTCTTAAATACATGTAATTGTTAATTCTTAATAGGAGCTATATTCATTTGAAAAAAAATGATTTATTTGCTTTCTATTTACAGTTTGCCAATCTAGACAAATGTTAAACAAACAAAATAGGGTATAAATATCTTATTGAATGTATTGCATTTGTGTTTACCACTGAATCCTCTTTAAAATTCAGACAAATATTTTATATTACCCAGTATTGCCCAGTATTTCCCACTAAAACCCAGTAAAACCCGGGTTTTCCCAGTATTTCCCACTGGGCTGGGCAATACTCATAAAACCCGGGTTTTTGCCAACCCTGATTTAATATACATAGAAAATAAACTAAACGATTAATGAGAAGATGCATCACATGGAATAGCATGCATACATGAAGCTTGTACCAAATTTTAGAAAGCTATCATTTTGAATTCTCAACAAAAATGAGAAGAAATTTTATAGGATGGACAGACCGACGTAAACTACCTTCCTTGTGAAAAACAAACCAACAGACACAATTCAACTAAAAAAGGTCACCTTGAGGCCAACATACTGTCCCAAAATGATTTAACATATATACCATACAGGTATGAAGAAGGATTTTGTATCTTTTACATCAACTTATAAAGTAGCCAAATTTAAAAGTCTACATCATAAAATTTTCCTATTTAATTTCTATTTAACTTATTTGTACTCTAAAAGTACCCCGAACTTGAATGTAAAATATCAAACAACAGGCATATACAATCTATAATTCACACACACAAAATTAACGAGTTTGTTAAAGGCTATAGCTATCTGCTGTCAAAATAACTAAACAATGAAAGGGAGATAACTTCTGAAGTCAGAACTTATAAAGAAGACTTCATGATCAGATTTCTGCATTTTACTTTACTATAGAGTGACACTATAAGCCGTATAAGGAGGACTGAATGAAGAATTCTTCATTTTCGTGAAAAAGAACTAAATCAAGACAAATTATAGGTGCCTTTCAATTTATACAAAATTTGATTTTTTTATTACAGCTACAGAATCTCAATATAGATCTACACATCAATTGAGTGGCAATAGTTAGATAATGACACAATATAGATCTACACATCAATTGAGTGGCAATAGTTAGATAATGACACTAGAAATGATTCAACTATAAATAACAAACTGCAGCTCACATGCAAGTCATTAAAGTAGTTTTGGTTCCTATTAAATTGTCTTAACAGTATTGTAAGAAAATTCTCACATGCATTGTAAACAATCTGATATCATCAGCAATTTGTATTTTAATACTTTTAAATAAGACTTACTGTTCAGGTGAAGTTTGCCTCTCAGACGTCGGCATAATTCTGGACGGAATTAGTAAGGATAAGGAACCTCTTCTGTATCTTCTCTCTTCACATCATGTCACAGGTTTTCATAGTTTACTGAAAAACAAACATCTAGGTGTAAAACAATCATATTTATAATCAAAATTGAATCATCACTCAGTATTCATACAAGTTTACTAATATACATTTTGTAAGATATCATCTGACTCAGGCGATACAAATCTAAAATTAAATTTGTGATTTCAAAATAATGTGTTCAACTGTAAAATCTGCCTATATAAATAAACAGAAGCAAAATCATAAAAAATCCTATTTCATGTATCAAAATGGTTATCGAAAATATAAGTATAACATGTACATAAACATATTAACAAGTGCAACTGCCTCAAAATTATACAACAAAAATGGACAAGACATTATAAATTGGGTTTCAATAAATTTTAACAGATGCATTTTTTTTTGCATGCATATATGCCTACAAAATGTTGAATAAAAATAGAACAATTTTTTCAAGCACCTGTATAAGAAAACTGACCTTCTCAGATTCTTGTTTCTTATTGTAGACTAGAGAAGGTAACAGTGACCTAACTGTGATGGCAAATATTGTATGCAAAAAAACAGATTTTTATTGGAAATTGATTAGATTGTTGGTTGCTTAATATTTTTGGGGAGGGAGAACACAGATTGATTAAGCCAGTCTGTACACATTCCCAACAGAAGCTAGGACAGTAATCATTATATGTGATTTCTGAATGGTCTCAGATTAACAAAAAGTTGCCTTATAAATTCTAAATATTTTTTTTGGATGTGTTTCCATATAATATTGTATACAGAGCTGACCATCAACCTCATTTCAGTTTACAACCAGGTGCTCCGCAGGGCGCAGCTTTATACGACCGCAGAGGTCGAACCCTGAACAGTTGGGGCAAGTATGGACAAAACATTCAAGCGTGATACAGCTCTGAATTTGGATTGTGATCAAATTTTTGACATTACATGGTTTTTTTTTACACAAAACAAATGTCAAGATTTTACAAATCAATTAAAGATTTCTTCTTCAAACTTTTTAAATCTAAAATTAAATAGTTGACACAGCATAGGTTTCTGACACAGAATGAATGTGGTCTAATGAACTTAAAAGTTTTTTTTTGCCTTTGAGCAATTCACTATGCTGTTGAATATTAATCCTCTCAAAAAAATGTTTGAAGAAATTTTCTTTTTATTTATGAAATCTGAAATGAAAAAAATTTAAACCCCCCCCCTTTTTTTCACATCCTTGTTTCCCTTTTTCCAAAACTGATATCAATTCAAATTTCTAATGGAGTTTGCAACAATAACTACTCTTTTAAATACATCATAAAATATTAAAATGTAAAATAAAGTGCTTGTTATCACTGAATGGTAAATATTGGTTGGTAGTAAAAGTGAATATACATTGTTTATTGTATAAAACAATAAAAAAAAACTTCATCAGCAACATTTTATATTGGCAAATTTCCAATGAAGTTATTAACATAAAGTTATTGGCAAATAAAAATAGAAAATGACATCATAGTCATGTCTGGCAAATGTCCAACATACATTATCTAAAAACATTTTAGATAAGATAAGGAAAAAAAGCTTCATCAGCAACATTTTATATTGGCAAATTTCCAATGAAGTTATTTACATAAAGTTATTGGCAAATAAAAATAGAAAATGACATCATAGTCATGTCTGGCAAATTTCCAACATATATTATCAACTACTATTCTATACAAAGAAAGATAACTCCAATTGAAAATTAATTGCTATTGCACAATATTGTGCAATTAGATATTTCTTGCTATTGTGCAATACTGTGCAATTGAAAATTTCTTGCTATTGCACAATACTTGATATGGAATCCTGATTTGGACCAACTTAAAAACTGGGCCCATAATCAAAAATCAAAGTACATATTTAGATAAAGCATATCAAATAAGCCAAAGAATTTAATTTTTGTTAAAATCAAACTTAGTTTAATTTTGGACCCTTTGGACCTTAATGTAGACCAATTTGAAAACTGGACCAAAAATTAAGAATCTACATACACAGTTAGATTTGGCATATCGAAGGACCCATTTATTCAATTTTTTATGAAATCAAACAAAGTTTAATTTTGGACCCCCATTTGGACCAACTTGAAAACTAGGCCAATAATTAAAAATCTAAGTACATTTTTAAATTCAGCATATCAAAGAACCCCAAGGATTCAATTTTTGTTAAAATCAAACTAAGTTTAATTTTGGACCCTTTGGACCTTAATGTAGACCAATTTGAAAACGGGACCAAAAATTAAGAATCTACATACATAGTTAGATTCGGCATATCAAAGAACCCCAATTATTCAATTTTTGATGAAATCACACAAAGTTCAATTTTGGACCCTTTGGGCCCCTTATTCCTAAACTGTTAGGACCAAAACTCCCAAAATCAAACCCAACCTTCCTTTTATGGTCATAAACCTTGTGTTTAAATTTCATAGATTTCTATTTACTTATACTAAAGTTATGGTGCGAAAACCAAAAATAATGCTTATTTGGGCCCCTTTTTGGCCCTTAATTCATAAACTGTTGTGACCTCAACTCCAAAAATCAATCCCAACCTTCCTTTTGTGGTCATAAACCTTGTGTTAAAATTTCATTGATTTCTATTTACTTATACTAAAGTTATTGTTTGAAAACCAAGAATAATGCTTATTTGGGCCCTTTTTTGGCCCTTAATTCCTAAACTGTTGGAACCAAAACTCCCAAAATCAATCCCAACCTTCCTTTTGTGGTCATAAACCTTGTGTCAAAATTTCATTGATTTCTATTCACTTTTACTAAAGTTAGAGTGCGAAAACTAAAAGTATTCGGACGACGACGACGACGACGACGCCGCCGACGACGACGACGCCAACGTGATAGCAATATATGACGAAAAATTTTTCAAATTTTGCGGTCGTATAAAAAGTAAAGTTGATATTTCATTGATAAGTACATGTACATGATGTACACAATAAAGTACAGGTACAAATGTACATCATAATTTGTGTACTGTTTTTTTTACCTTCAAATGAATTCTAAACATATTAATATTATACATGCATCAGATCCCTCTATTGGACTTCTCACTTTGTTTTGCATTCATTTATGTTATATACATGATATATCTGGATTGGAAATATATTATACCATTATGTATGAATATTCAATATTAGCTTACTTATCTAAATAAATTATATATTGAATGAGGAAATAAATGATAAAATGTTACAGAATACATGTAGATCAATAGATATTTTCTTACATATATTTACTAAATTTTTAGACAGCAATCTAACTAACAAAAACAGAGAATTTTACACTATTGATGACCATTAGATATGAGTAAAAGAAAAAGCATAATTTTCATCAATATGACAGCAAAGAATAAACTGAGAAAAAAAACACCTCTTAAGGCCAACATACATGTTTAAAAGATTTTTTGTACCTACCCCGATATATGATGCTTTGTTAATTTCTCAGTGCTCATTATCATATGCAGCACATTCAGTAAAACCTAATGATTAGTGGTAGTGACATTGAGATAGCGTGAGATAATCTCAGTTCAGGTATTTAGTTTGAAGAGGGACAGGATGTGATTTCTATCAATACATGTATTGTTACTCTTATCATGTTTTAAGGTCAAAAATTCAAAATTAAATAAAAAATATCTTAGTTGCTAAGATAACAACATTGAGAGAAAGGTAAAAATGGTCATAGGACGTTAACTGAGCCTGAGGTTAAACATAAAAGATTGACCAAGGTCATAGGACTTCAACTGAGCCTGAGGTTAAACATAAAGATTGACCAAGGTCATAGGACTTCAACTGAGCCTGAGGTTAAACGTGACGATTGACCAAGGTCATATATAGGACTGCAACTGAGCCTGAGGTTAAATGTGAAAATAGACCAAGGTCATAGGACTTCAACTGAGGTTAAACATAAAAGATTGACCAAGTTCATAGGACTACAACTGAGCCTGAGGTTAAACATAAAGATTGACCAAGGTCATAGGACTTCAACTGAGTCTGAGGTTAATCTTGAAGAAAAAACTTTTTTGCTTTAAAATATTTTACAAAGTATCATTAAATATACAGCAGAAACTAGAAATTTAACAAATATACAATCCTAATTAAAAATCATATGTCCTTGTCTATTTAAAATTTTCAGAACCTCCAACACATATGTATTAATATGCCTCCATATGATATATACATGTATTGAATGAATCATGAAGTCAGCTAGATTATTTTGAAAGATTTATCATCTCTTTTTAGTACATTTAGTATGGTGGTTAGGATCAACTTTCTAACTTATCACACTTCATAATTCAATCCATGCATTTGGATTTAATAATTTATACAGTGCATGTATTTGATGTCCTCTGAGGTCACCTGATAAATCAAAGAGCAGAATGCTCTAAGGGATACGATTGCCATAGTTTTCATTGACACATGTATAGCAGTTCTGCCAACTTTTCATTAAGCAAATGAGTGAGATTTGACCAAAATTGAAAAGATCAAAGAGGAAAAAAATAGATCCAAGGATACTGCCGCAAAAAAGCATGAACATGCGTGAGTCTCACACATTTTTCGTAGCCCTGGTACAGCTGGATAGTCAAATGATAGTATTATTTTCAAAACTAATTCGACTGCACATGCAAAATGTAATAATCTGAATAGTCACTCAACTTTAAAAATAGCCAATCCCGGATACAAGTGTAGGAGCAATGTACTTATTGTGTTTTAGTTTTGTACTATCAATTCCAAGTTTACTTTCCAAAGCAGTCACCGAGAGTGAGAGAAGGTATTTCACTTTGCATCTTATCACCGTTAATTCTAGGAGGAACCCCACTTCTGACTCTTTAAATATTAATTTCCTTTGGGTCAGTGGGCCTGACTCCTTTCCGTACACACTCCTCTGTTTAAATTGAGATCGTTCTTAATATATTAACGAGTTAATTTTTCTTGACGAGTCGTATTGTATTTCGATTGACGGGAAATCCTTCCGGAAGGGAGACAACAAGAAACAATAATATGGAAGACTCCATTTCGGCTGAAGGGGTGTTATAGGTAAACCTACATTTATTTAATTTAAATGATGCATATGATTTAAAATTATGCAACAACAATAACCCTCAATAGCAGACAGACATAGAAAGAATCCCATGAGTTTCAAATTAATCAATGAAGCGTGGAATCCAGAGCAACCACTCAATCTGATACCCCTTGAAATCAAGAAAACTATACGCATGCGCATTAATACATAAACAAACCCGCGACTTGCAATTTGGAACAGGAACGTTTATTTTAAAAATGATATGATGAATGGTTCTCCATTTCTTTATGAGAGTACAGTGTCAAATATCAGTTTCATAACGGTAAAATATAGAAAAATTCCACTTCAGTTCTTATATGACAGAAATAGTTTTATCAGTCAGAGAACTCTCGCATTTATCAAAACTTGGGAATTCCCTTTGACGTGTTTCTAAATTTATAAAAACACTAAATATAAATACTGCTTAATTCTGATTTTCCGTGTTGTTAAAAACACGCATATAAGTCAAAGGAAATATCAAACATGAAGATTATGAGAAGAACATTACAGGAAAGTTGTTTATGTTCAATCCTTTTACTTGTTTTTACCTTTTAAAGCAAGACAATCATAAGAATCTGAGATGATGCTGAATGTTTAGAATAAAACGGTTGACGTGAGGGAATGCAGCCCTGAGTCAACGGTAAAAGTCTACAGATTGCTTGAAAGCAATCGTATCCCAAAAATATACATTATGTAGAAACTAAGGAATGAATCTTTGTAAATTCTGAACAGCTGAATTGATCGTACAAAATTTATACAAACCACTCACAGTGATGAAAAGATGTTTTTTAACAATGTGTAATGTTTCATAAATTCCCTAAGTTGTATTTTTAAATGAACACATACATGTACATGTACTACATGTACATATGTAGCTAGTGCTTTAAATGCCAGAAGCGAGAAGATCATGCATGATATTTAAGTTTTCAATCTTTACTGCCCTAAAAAGGCTATAATTGTTATGAAAAGATCTAGAAACCATTAATTATATTAAAACATTAAGGAATACCAACTTAACCATTAAAACCCCTAAAATATATAGAAAAGCATGAATAGGGTGTCCATTCCCCATTGCATATTGTACCATCAACATGATTAAGCCTTATACATATCCTTGTCTCAATTTTTTTCGTGCTGTTAAGAATGCAATGTGATGTCACAATTGCCATTGAAAAGGCATGCTAAATACGAATTCATATGATATGGTATACAAAAACATCTGATCTGACCATATATATTCTCGTCTCTGCTGTTTTCATGCTATTATAATTATTAAAGAATGCATTGCGCATGTTGTGAGGTCACAATTTCCATTGAAAAAACATGCATACGAGTACATATGTAGTACAAAAACATATGATTTGACCATAAATTAAGCTTAATAAAACATATGATCAGACCATACATTTAAGTTAAGCTTAAACATTTAATTTACTGCACCAGTTTGAAGCTTGACAGACTAGAGTTTTCAAACCCATAATACAACATAAGATTTATCCAAATTATGCGTGGTTAACAAATAACTCAACTGCCTCAATTGAGCTTATAACCAACTGAACAAGACATAACGGTATTTTGATTCGCTTGAATGAATATTATTGACAGATCTAGCTGTGTTTCTTTAGAACTAGAAATAAGACATTATCTTACCAATTTTATCAACGAAAAAAACATATTGGTAATGTTTACTTGTTTCTTGTCAATCAATATTTGCCAATCTATACAGCGGATGTCGTTTAAAAGTTTGAAATGAAAGAAAATTGTCAACAAACATTACCTGATTTTACCTGCAAAATCAATCACCTGCAGACATTTTCGTAACCTACTAGGATCCAATCAAACATTTTGTTGCAAAACTTTAATAACCAATTAAAATTAATCTATCTAAAAACCAGCTGACAGGAAGCACAGACTGGTATCAAGTACTGCGACCGTTTAAGGAAACAGATCGTTAAAGCGAACGAAAACATACAATTCAGGAAACTGTTATAAAAGTTAGACGAGACAATCTGTAATTCGTTCAAGGTGAAAATAATGTAATACGTATTGTATACCGAAATTTTAATGAAATAGTTTTAATTGTTCTAGAAAAAAAAAATGCCACGCCCACCTTTTCTGTACTTTCATTTTCACTTTGATTTGACCTATTTCAAATCATTTTTTTTAGGAAAATGGATTTTTTTTTTTGTAAAACCATTTTTTTTAAATCTTAACTTATGTTTGTGATCAACATCCGAAAATTTTGATTTTGGTAAGAAAAGAAATTGAAAAAACAAGGACAGGACATCTGTACAATCCTGCCAAATGTGGATCTGTTCCCCAAACGAGTAGCAATCCCTCATTTGAGATCATTTGATAGTGCTAAAACAAAGATTTCTTCACTGAGTATTTTTAACTTAAAATGGCATATTTTCTTTAAAAATATGCTGCATATTTTCCCAAATATGAATATTTACTGAAAAGTTACAAGCCTATGAAAACTTCGAAAATTGATTAATTATTTCAAAGGCTACTAACAGAAAAATTTAAAACTCCAAATAAAAATATGGTTCATTGGAAGAAGTTGCTCTATTTTCTATAATATTTTGCCATTTTAAATAAATAGACCCAGTTTGAGAATTATATTTTTAGCACTATCAAATGATTATTCAAATGAGGGATTGTTACGGTACTCATTTGGGGAACGGTTACCCGTTTGGTGGATTACACACAAACTGTTTAAGCCTCACTCAAGGCTTATATTTTGGCCTCAAAAAACAAGGCTGATGAAGAAAATTAATGTTGCAATACACCAGTCAAAATACTTTCAAATTGCAAAAAAGTAAAACCAATCCTGGTCATTTAAATTCAAATGGTTTAAAAAGGTCAATCGCTAAAAATAAAACTCTTTTTTTTTCAGTTTAAAGATGTTTAGATGTCCACCGATTTCTATTCAAAAAAGAATTTTGGACAAAATAGACAAAGTTAATGCAACAGATCAGTGGATGTATGGCGTTTCTAAACAATGGATGGAAGAATTCAGAAAGCAGTTTGAGGACTCGCCTGAAACTGTAACCACTGCCAATGAACTGACTTGTTCACCTCTTAAGTCTGATTTGAAAGTAGACAGAAATGTGTTTTTATCAGAGAAATGGTGGAAAATATTGGTTACATGGTATGGTATTGAAAAGGAATGCAGTATGATAAGGCATCCTGTGATCTCATCTTACATGACAATAGTACATGATAGTATTCAACATTCAGTACTTAGTAAAAAGGAAGCAGATTATATAGAAATTTCTACTTGTATGTTTACTAATATTGATGACAAATCATCCTATAGAGCAGTTAATTTGTATGCCTGGGACAGTTTTGAGTTCTTAGAATATCAGATAAGAAAAAGATTAGCTTTTTCATCAA
Source organism: Mytilus galloprovincialis (assembly GCA_037788925.1). Classification (NCBI taxonomy): domain Eukaryota; kingdom Metazoa; phylum Mollusca; class Bivalvia; order Mytilida; family Mytilidae; genus Mytilus; species Mytilus galloprovincialis. Next base: position 898,376 of record JAWDJN010000027.1, on the reverse strand, counting down.
AGGTAAAAGTTCGTTTATGGTTAATTGTGCAAGAAAATGGAAATGAAATTGTATTTGATAATCTTGACAAAGTTTCAGGGTCAGTTGTTGCCAAATTATCAGAATATCTCGCTTGGCTGTCTGAATTCCTATCCAAGAGAGACCAGCAGACAACTTCAAAAAGTAATGGGGTACGAGATCCATTCCTATTTACAGAAAGGAAGGTTCAAATTGTTGTTGCCATAGAACCTTTAGCTTTCGATTTATATCAAAGTGGAAAAGATGCTGATGGTTGGATGCAGTATGATGTTGACTTGGGAGGAGAGTGTGAGAGTATTGTTACCTTGGCAACAATCAACAATCACTGGGATGAAATTTTCACCAATTGCCTCGATGAACTCACAAGAGAGATAACTGATATTACCTTGGACAAACGAGCAACTCTTATTAATACAGCAAAGGATATTGTAAATGAAAAGATTTCACAGACAAATATAATCCAGGTGGAAATGGAAAACAAGATAAAGCAGTCGGACGAGAAAGACAAACTTCTGATGAAAAAAGAACGAGAAATAAAGGAAAGAGAAGATGAACTGAAACAAAAGCTTGTTCAGTATAAAGAGGGCCTGGATTCCTTCATGAAAGAAAAGTGTCGTCTTGAATTAGAGTGGAAAAAGGTACAAGAACAAAACATTATAACTGACTCTCAAATCACACTTGATATAGGAGGAGAGAAGTTTACAACTTCCTTAACAACTTTAACTAATGTACAAGACTCTGTCTTTGTTCATTTATTTTGTGGTACCTATATTGCAAAGCCAGGCAAAGATGGCAGCTTTTTCTTCGACAGAGATGGAACTCATTTTCGTCATATTCTAAACTACCTTAGAAATGGACCAAAAGCAATTGCAAGCATTCCTAATGAAGAAAGTGTTCTTGAGGAAATATTGAGTGAAGCTAAATATTACATCTTACCCGAGCTGGAAGCTTTGATACAACAAAAACTTGAAAATATGAGTGTACAGTCTGTAGCCATTGGTGACATGGAATTCATTTCTTATCCTTCATTTTCATCTAACTCCTCTAAATAAGTTTTGAAAGAATACAAATTCGAGACTTAAATAGATTTGAAATAAAAAAAAAATGTCTTTGATTTGAATAAAATAACTGTAGTTGGTCATCTGTTCGTTACCCTATTGACATTAAACATAAAACCTATATTTAACATCAATTTGCTGTACTATTGAATGAAATGGTAACCCTTTTTTGTTACAACTATTCAATGCAGTATGGGTTTAAACAATTACTCTAATTGGTACAGTTGTACGTCAGGCAATAACTGGAATTTGGTACAACTGTTCATTCCAGTATTGAATTTAAACATGTACTCAAGTTGGTTCAACTGTTCATTGGACTATTGACTTTACACAATTACTGTAGCTGCATTTACATCTGTTCGTCGGACTATTGGCTCTAAACAATAACAACAGTTACAATAGATGGTACATGTGTTTATTACAACACTATTGGCTTTAAACACTTTCTCGAATTTACATATGACGAAGCTCTGAACTTATACATTGTGTTATTGTTCTATGATAATTTTTGTAGTCTTCAAGACTTGTCCTTTTTATGTCCCACCTACGATAGTAGAGAGGTTTTCTGGTCTGTCCCTCCGTCTGTTTGTTCGTCTGTTCGTCCGTCCGTCCGTCTGTCCCGCTTCAGGTTAAGGTTTTGGCCAAGGTATCTTTCTATTTTTAAAGCCAAATCAGACTGCGAGTTTCAGGTTAAAGTTTTTGGTCAATGTAGTTTTTGATGAAGTTGAAGTCCAATCGACTTGAAACTTAGTACACATGTTCCCTATGATATGATATGTCTAATTTAATGCCAATTTAGATTTTTTTACCCAATTTCACAGTCCATTGAACATGGAAAATGATAGTGCGAGTGGGGCATCCGTGTACTTTGGGAACATTCTTGTTTGTTGTTGAGTGCTTCGTTTATATGCCCTATTGTGTTTCTTTGTTCTTTTTTTAAACTCTTAAGAAATCCACAATAGGCATATAGATAAGCGCAAGAAGGACAAGGGAAATTTTTCTTTAGATTTATGCAGAATATATGCTGAAAAGATTAAGTTCAGGGTAAAGATTCGGTCACAGTACTTAAAATCATTCAATCCTTATTGGGGGAATTAATAATGATAAATAAAATCGTATAACAAAAAAAGCTACGAAAGATGGTTGCTAAATTATGTGCTTCTTTGTTTCATATTTTTTATAGTGAAATTAGAACACAATGTTTACTGCTGTACCCCTATCTTGACATTATTTTTTTTAAAATTATTTCTGGTTGTTTTTGTTCGTTGACAATATAATGGAATTTGATGCCACTGTCATACAAGTGAGAGGTTAAGCTAGCTATAAAACCAGGTTCAATTCACCTCTTTTTTACATAAGAAAATGCCTGTGCCAAGTCAGGAATATGGTAGTTGTTATCCATTCGTGTGATGTGTTATGAGCTTTTGATTTTGCCTCCTAGTTCAATATTTTTTGTAATTTTACTTTTTGGTACTACTGTTTATTACAGTATTGGATTTAAACGGTTACTTTAATTAGTACATCTGTTCATTGGACTGTTTACTTTAAACAATTACTGTAGTTGCATGGTACATCTGGTTTGGACTATTGGCTCTAAACAATTACAACAATAACAATAGATGGTACATGTGTTTATTACACAATCGGCTCTAAACACTTTCTCGAATTTAGTACTACTGTTTATTACACTATCGGCTTTAAACACTTTCTCGAATTTAGTACTACTGTTTATTACAGTGTTGGCTTTAAACAGTTACTCTAGTTGGTACAGTGTTGGCTTTTACTGGACAAACTACTAGCTTATGGTGTATCTGCACTTTCAGTATCCCCCTTGAATTCATATCTTTCTAACAGAAAACAACAAATCAAAGTCAATGGTATTCTGAGCAGTTGTACTGACATACAGAAAGGTTTAGTTTTAGGCACTCTATACTATTTAATATGTTCATAAATGATATCTTGCACTTTGCGAAATTGTGATTAAAACATAGGCTAAAAATAAGTTGAGCCGATCACTGAAAATATTGACTGTAGCGACAGCAACTTTGTGGATTGGCAGTAAATTCCACTTCATCTTCAGAGACGGCATGCACAAAGCTGAGTCCACAAACGTAACGTCTTCAAATTACAAAAACCATTTACGACGTCGGCATTTCCCCCAGAAAACGTAAGCGTAACAAACACGCTGGACACTTAGTTTATCACATAACTTTAAACATTCACGTTCAACATATTTCTTTTTTTTTTTTCGAACAAAAAAGAGCAGCAAATGCACATTCTGAAAATATAAATAAATATATGCTTAGAGCAGTGCAGTGGAAATAATTAGCGACTATGTCGTGGACCCTTTTCAGAAAATAGCGTTAAAACGACATTTCTTCAGATTGTAACATAATAGCTGGACAATTAAAAAAATCAGGTGTTCAGTCTGGACTATCGAATCATTCATATGTTGCAGATAATATTAATCATCTGGTTATGCACATTTGGAATACCAAGTTATTTTGAAAATAAAAAGATTGCAATTACATACTTTTCTTACCGATTCCTCAATTTTGATTATTCCTTCCAAATAACTACTTCTTACACATAACGAAGATCATTCCAAACTTATCTACCATGGTCCTTTTTGATTTCTTTGCGGTAAATTTCATATGATGTCCAAGTCCAAATCTTAACAATTATATGTACGAAAATGCGGGAAAATATGTTGAATTTGTATAAGTTTTAGGTCAAAAACTCTATTTTATGCTAATTTAATGTTACAAGTTACACTGTATTTTTGGCGTTTTCTATATGTCCGGTTCATGCTTTATATATAAAATTTTAATTTACCTTACTAGTAATGTGGATTCTAATGGCATGCATTCATCATTTTATCATAAAAAAAAATTCTTCTTCAAAAAATATTATAAACACAGTTGGATAAAACTATTTAAAAAGCGCATTTTACAGTTGCCGTCAACTTTGTGCACGCCGTATGAGTTATGGTATACGGAAAAAATGAAAATTTATATGTATCTTTTTTGTTTGAAATGTATTAGAAAAAGATATTATGTTTATGCGGGTTCTACTGTCTGATAGAATGAGAATATCAGATGGGATTGCTATGATTTCATGTACTATTTCGTAGACTGTGACATTATCAATCTTGTGCGTAGTCTTCTTTCTTGTAGTGTGGACCAGTTTAATGAGTTTATCATGTTTGTCAGACTACTGATGTTATGTTTCCCGTTTCAGACATACACGTATCTGGCAGTTCGACTTTGGACGGTTGACGTCTGGCAAGGCTATTTTATTTTTTTTTCTGGGTCGCCTTCCTGATCTCAATTCAAATTTCTAATGGAGTTTGCAACAATAACTAAACATTTAAATACATCATAAAGTCTTAAAATATAAAATGTCATACAGTCATGGTTAAAATTAATATTAATTAGTAGCAACTTCTAAAATAATGAATGGGGAATGTGTCCAACGGGACACAGATGATGCCCCCACTAGCATATAATGTTATAAAGGGACATAACTCAAGAACTGTAAAAGTGAAGCTGCCAAAAATTGAACTTAAACTGAGGTTTATTCTTGGGGGGGGGGGGGGGGGGGGGGGGGGCAGGAGGATTTTGAAAATAGATAAGTCAGCCTTGATAATCACAAAAATAAATGGTTTGTTCTGTGGTAGTTTGAAAATAAATTACCTGACTTGCAATGTATAGAAAATAAATAACTCAGCAGGTCTAATCGAAAGTATGAGATGGCACCAGATTCTTCATAAATTCATCTTTTTTTCCCCAAAAAAATCGGGAAACACTTCCCAAGTTTTTTAATAACAAAAGTATAAATATTATTTAAATATACTTGAAATGTCTGAAAATTGGTTTCATTTAACTTGAGTTATATTGTCTCAGGAAACCTTACCTCACTTTTATTTTAACAGGGCTATAACTACATGTAGGAAATTTCAAAACCAAACACTTGTCTCCATATCAAATTGTGTTCACGGCCTTGCAAGAAGAAAGTTCTGTTTTCCCTCAGACTTATAGCCCTGATTTTTCGGGACCAATGTTTCTTATTTATTTGTCTTTTGTTCATTGATTGCCCTTCTGTATTCTGTTAGTGTTGCATTCTTTTTGTAATCTAGTAATTTTGTTATAAAGTTGATAATGAGTTTTAAAAAAAAAACAGCAGCCGCAGACTAACTATGTGAATTCCATTTTTGCTTTATCATGCACATTGGTCTTTTGATGTTGTCCCTAGAAACTTCAGTCTTACACTGAATTTATACATTTGGCTTTGAGACCAAAATATTGTCAAAAATTATTATAACAAAACTTCATTTTCAGATTATGAAAGGGTCTTCGGAACACCCAGAAAGCTTGATTTTGCATCATTTGTCTATAGCTTCTTGGGCCTTCAGTGGCTCCAAAACCCTTCCAAAAAAAATTTGCCTCGCTCCGCTCGCGGCGTAGTATGTTTGCCAATACATTTAAAAGTGCCTAGTTATAACTAAACTATAATACTATGTATGTATGCAATACATGTATATGCAGTTGGGAATTTAAAAGTTTCATTTCTGCAGAGGGCCCGGGGTGGTTGATCTAATTAAATGGTACACAATGACTTAACTATACTATATGTATTATTCATAATAAACAAATCCTTTAAAAATTGTATGTTTTCGAATATCAAAAATATAGTTGTGAAAATGAATAATCATTATTAAACATTGTGGTACAATTTCAGAACAATTGAAACACTTATATTCAACTTATTCTTGCAATCGATAAATGCTTCTTTGGGCCCTTTGGGCCCCTATTCTTAAACCTTAGAGACCATAACCCCAAAATCAATCCCAAACTTCCTTTTGTGGTTATAAACATTGTTTTAAAATTTTATTGATTTCTATTTACTTATACTAAAGTTATTATCCGGAAACCATCCGTCTTCCGACGAGGCTGACGACGACGACGACGATGCCGACAACGACATTATACAAATATACGACCGCAAAAATTTACGACCGCACTGTTGAAGAAACCTCTAAAATCGAGATGGTCGGTCATAATTATTTGGACTAGGTTTTATGCAGATAACTTTCTTTTCTTCGTATGAGCTTTCTATTATAAGGAACACCCCTTATCGGGTAATATTAAAATATTAAAAAGGGGGAAGAAACAGGGATAAAAAATATTACATCAAGGTAAAATCCAGTAGTGGTGTGCTATACATTGACAGTGAATTGTAAAAAAAAAGTCATAATAGATAAAATAAACAATTATATACATGAAAAAAGATAAACCAATCTACAGAAGGTCATATAACCCAAATAATTAGTCATTCATTTTACCAGCAAAAAGCTTTCTTTAAATTATGTAAGAATAAAATTAATGTTACAGAATAGTGGGATCGATCTCGGGGGGGCCACTTCAAACTTTTTTTGGTAGGGGTGAGCAGCTGAGACATTGAGTACCCCACCCTTTTCATATATTTTGTTAATCAAAAATATATACCTTGTCATATATTAATTAACAAAAAATAGACCTATAGATATATTTCAATATTTTCCCCGCTCATCATCTTGTTAAGAAGCAAAAAAGTCGCAATAATATCACCTTCTTTTCCAATAAATTCGTCACATCTTAAACACTTTTTTCTTATTGCCCATTTTACATCTTCATTATATAAATGAAGATATTTCAATTCCAAAATACAATACATATAAAACACGTTTGGTCAGATCATAGATGGTATTACATCTGTGGTCAGATAAATGTAATATCACCCCAGAGTGAAACACCTTCACTGATTTTAACATGTTTAAATATTAATTAAAAACTGATAAAAAGTTTCATTGCCGTTCCCTCTTAAAGGACGCTGTCACAATGGAATTTCTTTAAATAATTGTTATGTTTTATGTATACAAACCCTTGAATGTTAATTAGGTGCAAAAGTCAAAATAGTTGGATTTATTGCATCTATCACTGGCATCAGTGAAAATACCACATCAGAATAAATAGAGTATAATTGGTTTGACAAATAACTGATGCATTTACGACTGTGGTTTAACCGCATCAAGAATAAATACGGACATCTGATTAGTTTCAGATACTTATGATATAATCAAGCAAGTGATAATAGCAACCTATTGATATATTTAATCTGAATTTCTCACCCTTTTCATATATCATAGAGCATAAAAAGGGACCTATTCCAGCGGCTCATCCCTACCACTAATTATATAGCAAGTGGCCCCCCCGAGGGATCGATATATATAGTAACATTCATGATCATTTAAAAATGATCATTTAAAAATTTATCTATAAATAAATATTTCACTTTTTCATTGTCTATGATTCACTATCCAATTCTTTATGATAATTTAATTGTCAGCCGTCTAGCATTTTCAGAAGAGATAATCTTTTGTAATGTAGCTTGAAACAGAAGTGTCTTGTAAGCGTTTCCAGTTTAAGAATTAACTCTTCTTTGACATGAAAAAGCTATTTATACTTGTAAGATTCTTGTAAAAATTTGCAGACGACAATATCTCACATGATTGCATTGCAATCTACTAACCGGAAATGGACTTTGTATCACAACAACCCAGTAGACACAAGTGGCCACAACTGATATATTTTGAAAAACGCAGTGCCTTGAGTAATTTCATTACTACTTTCAAAGCATTACTGCAAAATATGTATTGCAAAAGTTTTCATAGGGCAGTCAGTGGCAGTGCCACGACGATAAAGGACGATAAAGGCAAAACAAATAAATTTTTAAATACACCTTATCGCTATTATCCCGGCTGCTTGAACTTTTGACGCATACAGCAATCACTTTTCCATTGTGGCGTCAGATATTTTGTTTAGTGACGTCAAAAATTTACGGGAACCTGTGTGATATCTAGTAATGGCGGAAAAATAGCGATAAGGCGTTTAGGGTCTCCTTACACGGTCACCTACATCTACCTAATATTTATTAACTTCAATATGTTAATAATGAGTATATATGTAACACTCTCAAACGTGTCCTTCCCCCCAAACGTGTTCGATTCCCCCAAACATTTCTTTTCTCCCTAAACTTGTCCGTAATGTTCAATATTCCCCAAACGTGTCCGATTTTATAACCCCCAAACTTGTGTGCTAATTGTTATTCCCGAAAGCGTGTCCAATATTTAAAGCCAGAATGTCACGTGTTTTATGTATCGCCTAAATAAAATCGCTTATAATGTTTACTGCAATTCTATGATGGGGTACAATCATAGGCACTTGTTTCTATCCATAGGAAGGTTTCTATGGGAAGGTGTAAAAGGCAATACAGAGATACGAGATACAGCGATACAAGATACGAGATACGAGATACAAAATAACTGAAAATTATATAATAATTGATTAAAGCTAAAAAAATGTATATTATGGAAATACATGAAACTTGTTAATGCATTAATCATTGATATTAATGTTTTTACAAATTTCAGTTATTCTAATACAATGGCATAAAGAGGACACAGTCTTATGCAAAAAAAAATAATTTTAAATTCTCTATGGTTCATTTGAAAAAAATTATATAAAATTGCTTATTTGGTGACAGATCTTGCAAGATAAAAACTTGCATTGATGAATATCTATCAATTATTTCAGTTATTTTGAATTGAAGAATCATATTTATCTTAATGACATAATATGTATACATTTAATTGTTGTTATCAGAATTAAAAAAAAAATGTTTTATGTTTTTCAATATTTTAGACACAACCTTGTAACACTCATGAAATGTAGCATATCAAATTAACAAACCATAGGTCCCTTTCAAAAATAAAAAAATATACTGACAATTTGTTGAAAGTGTATGTGGAAAAGGTAATAAAATTGCATTTTTATCAGTAAACTTTTTATCACAATGTCAGCAATTAAACAATTTTGAAACAGTACAGAGGTTAATAGTGTCACTTTACATCTTAAAAATATAAAAAACTGAGGTTATGGGAATGGTTCCAATGTTGGACAATAAATAAGCCACTGCTAGATACTGGTTCAGCAAAGCAACATGTCGAAGAAATTTTTTTTAAAGAAAACTTATGCAGAAGCCCTTAGGGGTTTACCAGAACGAGAAATGAAAGGTAAGTTTTTTTCTTATTATTAGACTTTTACACTGTGAGCTATTGTCATCACTTGAAGTCTGTCGTCTGTGTCATTCCTTAAGTTTTCATGATTTGATATTTGTTTTGAGAACCACTAAATATAATTTCACCAAACTTTGCAGATATGTTCCTGTCAATGTCCTTTTTAAGTGTTGTTAATTTGTTCCTGAAAGGTGAATAAACATGTCTGCCATGGTGGGTGTAAAATGTGTGGCTGAACGTACATAAATTTCAAATATTATATATTCAAATAATAGTGCATGATTGCACATTTGGTTCATTAACACTATCAGACCCTGTGAAGTCAGCATATGCAAAATTAACAGAAATATCTACCTAACATTTTTATACATATAAACACATGAAGATATGGTATGATTGCCAATAAGACAACCCTCCGTCCAAGACCTATACATACATGTATAGAAGTAAATATAAGCAATTATAGGTTATAATCATATGTCACAGCCTTCAACATGGAGCTTCACACTGCAAAGACTTGTAGTAAGCAATAAATGGCCCCAAAATAAGTGTAAAACAATTCCTACAGGACAAACCAAAGGCTGTAATAGAATAAAAGAATGGAAGCAGGGAATGTGTCAAAGAGACAACAACCTGACCACAATATTCAACACAGCGGGAACTCATGTACTCATAGGCGAGTTTGACCAAGCTCCAAATGTACACAAAAACATTACAGATGAACTAAACTAAAAAAAAACATGCAAGACTTGCAAAGGCTAGAGGTTCCGGACTTAGGACAGGTTAAAAAAAGGCTGGGTTTAACATGTTTATACCCATGTTAGCCAAGTTTTATCATTGTGCATCTAGATAGCTGTAATATATGGATGGGGTTAAATGAATAAAGAATAATGCTCTTCAAAAAATGAAGATTAGAGAATAACGGCAAACAAAATGAAGATTAGAGAAATGTGTGGTATAAAAATATAATGAATATTGAATAATTAATAATTAATAAAAGAAAACGCTAAACGTTAAATGTTTACAGAATTTCCCCTTCTTAAAATTTAAAGAAAATTATCAAAATTATCATTGTAAATTATATGTTTAATAGCATGTGTTATTTATCGTCATGTAGTCAAATTCACTGGAAAGAACTGGTGAAAACTTGGACATGTTACTTCAAGTACTTTAACATTTAAATCATGCAGAATACACATCAACACAAAATCAAAAGAAAACCTTGCTGTTCTCATTCATTTTAAAGAATGTTTTTACTATTTTTTAAAGATTAAAAAAAAACATGGGAAAAAATAAGAGAATAATGCGTAAAAAATCACTTTCAAAAAATAGATTATTTTTTTTCGCCGAGCGCAGCTAGATAAGACTGCAGAAGTCCAATCCTCTGTTTTTAGACTATAGACAAAGAAATAGCAAAATAAATTGTGAATAATCCTTAAATTTAAGAAAAAAAAAAAAAATTGCCCCCCCACCCCTAAAAATATTTTACCCCCAATTTTTTTTCCAAAAAAAATGGTAATTTCGTAAATCTGGAAGAAAAAAAAGTTTGGCCCCCCATTTTTTTTTTACCCCCCCCCCCCCCCCCCCCCCCAAATTTGTTAAGAAATTTTATATTTGTAAAATGTGGTACAATTTAAGAGATATCCATACACTTTAACACATGTTATAGTCTGAAAACTAGAAAAATGCTTGTTTTGGGCCCCTTTTTGGCCCCTCATTCCTGAACGGTTGTGGCAATTACCCCCAAAATCGATCTCAACCTTCTACTTGTGGTATTGAACCTTGTGGTATTGAACCTTGTGGTACAATTTCATAGCAATCAAAAATTTTATTCACAAGTCATTGTCCAGAAATTAGAAAAATGCTTGTTTTGGCCCCTTTTTGGCCCCTAATTCCTGAACGGTTGAGACCATTACCCCCCAAAACAATCCAAACCTTCCTTTTGTGGTATTGAACCTTTTGTTTAAGTTTCATAGAGATCCAGTCACTTAAACTAAAGTTATTGTCCGGAAACCAATCTGTCTACGGACGACGACGACGTGATATATATAGCAATATACGAACGTAAATTTTTTGCGGTCGTATAAAAAGGGGTGAAAATTAAATGTTTACAGAATAACAGACCCCCACCCCCACACTCCAGACCCTTATAAATAAGTTTTAACCCAATTGTTAAATGGTAATTTTTATGATTGTGAAAAAAAAAAAAGTTAACAGATAACTCATTAAAGCATAATTTCACAAAGATGAATGAGATAAAATTCCACAGAAGTATTTGTGTGTGTCATTTTAACTCCAGTAGAAAACAGAAAGTCTTTTACAAATTATAAGGTACACAAAAACATAATTGTTATAGTGAATATTAATATGACTTTATAATTTTTAAATAAGATGACAATAAACAAATGATTAAGAAATCAATTTAAAAATCTATGTTGAAATAGTCTACATTTATATAATTAACAAGATGTTTATCTGTTTTAAATAAATAAATCACTAAAGAATTTTTATGTTTGACCATGGTAGTATCAAATTATGGCACAGGCCAATAACCTCAAATAAAATTAAAGTGTATAATCTTCAGAAGCTTTTATTTATTGTAATGCTTGTGTTTTAAATTGATGTTGACAAATTTATCTATTAGTTCCCAGAGTTTACAATTTTAACAGTTTGTCTAAATGAAATTAGTTTAGTTCAACACACTTGACTTATTTTTTTCATATTACTTATAATTGTTTCTCATATCTCGTATCTCGTTTCTCGTATCGCTGTATCTTGTATCTCGTATCTTGTATCTCTGTATTGCCTTTTACACCTTCCCGGTTTCTATCCATACTAGGAAGGTCGACTATCCATATAAATAGAATTTATATTCTATTTATATGGATAGTCGACCTTCCTATGGATAGAAACAAGTGCCTGTGGGTACAATGCACAGGTGATGAAGTTGTTACATGTATTTATCAGATTTAGTTAGGTCAATGTAATTTTTTATGATTATCATAATTGCAAATTTAATTAGTAATTATTAATTAACTTTTGACTGAATTTGCTTATTGTCCAGTTGAAAGTATTTCATATTCATTTAGAGCAAACATACACATTATTCTGGAGTTGAATTAGTTGTTAACTTTGTAAATTATTTTGTACTTATAACTCCGATAATGCCTTTTTCATTTATCCGAATATTGCATGACGGGCTTTTAGCAGTGTTTTTATTCACTTTTGTCAATACATGTAGTTCTCCAATTGAATTAGTGTGTATTTCAAAAGCTCATCAAATCATAAACTGGTTATCCGGTTTTTTAATAAATTTTAGGTTCCAAGCATCACTAAAGACACACATTAAAGAGACATAACGTCCAGTGACAAATATTTCTGCATAGGTTTTATAGATTCTTTTTTTATGAATATGGTTGTTATGTGATCAACGCCGGTTTTAATTGCAAATTTATTTTGTACTGTATAAATAAACTTTAGACTGTTGATTACGTAGTCTCCAGTTGCAAGTACTTTATGCATATATATTTAGAGCGAACAATAGTTTTCCAAGTTTTAATGTTTTTACAGTTGTACAGTTGTAACTAAACATGTCTGCTTACAATTTGCATACGACATAACCGAAATGACACCCCCCACTTTAACCCAGTTTATTCTGCCGGTTTGAAAAAGTACAAACGTTCCTTATTTATATTTTTAATGAAATGGTAAAATTAGTACCGGTATATGTTTATAAAATAGCAATAACCAAATAACGCTTGTGTTATGGACACATTTGGGGGTTAGTTGAGAAATGGACACGTTTTGGGCGTTTATACAAATGACACGCTTTGTCGGTGTTTTCAACTTGACATGTTTTGCAGTTCAGTGATGTCGATGTGGACATGTTTGGGGGAATCTGACACTTTGGGGTGAAGGACACGTTTCTGAGTGTTACATACATGTATATACAAAATAAAAAAAATAAAATTGAAATATTTGTAAACATGTTTAGATTTTATTTTTTTCCCTAGTATGTGCCTTCTTGTAATCTTCAACATATTGAAGTTAATAAGTATTAGCATGATTAGGTATAGATGAAGGTGTAAGGAGACCCTAAATGCAATTTAAAAATTTTTTTTTGCCTTTATGGTCGTGGCACTAGTGCAAATAATTATGATGTCTAGAAAGGCTATTTTATTTTTTTACTATGCCACTTTACTAATTGAAAAGACGTCTTGAAAGGCTATTTTTTTTCTGTGTCAACTTAAATTTGTCTTAGGAAGGCTTCACAGATTTTTTTTTTATAGAAGCCATTCTAGGCATAATTATTTGGACTAATATTGATCTTTGTAAATGATGTAGGTTACATCAAGTAATTTAGGACTACAATTTCCTTTTTGATGTGTATAAATGGCAGAGCGGTTGCCTTAACTCCCTATTACTGTATCAAACAAGAAATAGCATCTGCTGGTCAATTTTTAATACCTTAATGACTGTTGTAGTTCTAGATCAATCTGTGGCTGCAAAATCAGAAAATTACCCTGAACACAGAATTCCAATGTCTGGGTAGATGACTATACCCGACTTTAAATAAATCTTTTATGCTTATGCTTTTTATGATGTAGCTTCTTGCAGAATATTTTTTTGTTTCATGTAAAGAGCTAGCTTGGTGAAAATACAGCTAAGCGTAAAAAGCAGGCCATTCTCCACTAAAACGGCTTTAAAGTATATTTTAGTGACATCTTGATTTTTTCCAAGCATTCAGTTTATATTCTCCCTACATGTACCTACATAAATATATTCATCTCATTATTTATCACATGTTTTATAATCTAAATGTAAAGTCATAACATGGAGCTCATCCAAATTAAGATAGTCCAGGGTAGCCCTATGCTTAATGACTGATGTAGATTTTAGGACTTAATGACGTAATATAATGTCTGAAACTAAAAACCCAAAACTTTTACAGAAACATGATGATAAGAATTTTCAATCTTTCTATAAAAGTTTTAAAGAATTATGAGTATTTAAAATGTTAAGCTGCAATCGCTATCGAAAAAAGCCTCATTTTGAGATCTTGTCACTAATATTTATATACATGGCAGGACTTTATACAAAATGATATTTGACTTCAAAATGTGTTTTATTAAGATGTTGATTGTGTATAGCAATATTATATTTCTGTGTGTAAAGCCTTGCCTTTTCTATTTTGTTTAAAAACGATGAATTTGATGGCAATTTTTAAGACATCATTGTGAAATTTTAAATCAACTTTCTGCACTAAAGTTTCAAGATGTTTTTAATCTGTTCATTTATCAAAAAGAAATTAAAATCATTTTGAAAGAGTTTGATAAGTTTACATTTTGCATTTTTCAAATAATAACTTGGTCTACTACTTCACAATATAAAAAAGAAGATGTGGTATGATTGCCAATGAGACAACTGTCCACAAGAGACCCAAATGACACAGACATTAACAACAATAGGTCACTGTACGGCATTCAACAATGAGCAAAGCCCATACCGCATAGTCAGCTATAAAAGGCCCCGATAATGTTCTCTTCTTAATGAACTAGGTGGCATAGATTTGGAGGGAAAAAAAAAAAGTTCTTATTGTAATGTTTATTTGTAGAATGGCAGGTAACTTAGATCCAGACCTGATATATAGTACAACTGAAGAGAAGACATTCAGTAATCAGGATAAATTACCTCCCTTACCTGTACCAGACCTTAGTCATACATTGGACAGATATTTAGATTCTGGTGAGTTATAGCTACGATTATCTCCCTTACCTGTATTAGACCTTAGTTGTACACTGGACAGATATTTAGATGCTGGTGAGTTATAGCTAGGATTATCTCCCTTACCTGTACCAGACCTAAGTCATACATTGGATAGATATTTAGATTCTGGTGAGTTATAGCTAGGATTATCTCCCTTACCTGTACCAGATCTTAGTCATGCACTGGACAGATATTTAGATGCTGGTGAGTTATAGCTAGGATTATCTCCCTTACCTGTACCAGATCTTAGTCATACACTGGATATATAGATATTTAGATTTTGGTGAGTTAAAGCTAAGTTTATCTCCCTTACCTGTACCAGTTCTTAGGCATACACTGGTTAGATATTTAGATGCTGGGTAATTAGCTAAGATTATCTCCCTTAGATTCTGGCGACTTAGTAATTAGGTTTCCCCATCATATATTTGACAGTCATAATATAGTTGTTATCCTGATCGGACGTCCCCATTTGATGAGGGGCCTAAAAGATAACCATTGACTCAAGCCTAAGATTGTGATATTATAGTTACTGTTATATGGAAAGATGTAACAATAAGATTTAAAATGCTTTGACTGCAACTTCTGCAAGACTAATATAGATATTTATTATCTGATGGGTTATTCCCCCTCCATGTATGTGATTTGAGTAGACATTTTTTATCTGATGGGTTATTCCCCCTGCATGTATGTGATTTGAGTAGACATTTTTTATCTGATGGGTTATTCCCCCTGCATGTATATGTGATTTGAGTAGACATTTATTATCTGATGGGTTATTCCCCCTGCATGTATATGTGATTTGAGTAGACATTTATTATCTGATGGGTTATTCCCCCTGCATGTATGTGTGATTTGAGTAGACATTTTTTATCTGATGGGTTATTCCCCCTGCATGTATGTGATTTGAGTAGACATTTTTTATCTGATGGGTTATTCCCCCTGCATGTATATGTGATTTGAGTAGACATTTATTATCTGATGGGTTATTCCCCCTGCATGTATATGTGATTTGAGTAGACATTTATTATCTGATGGGTTATTCCCCCTACATGTATGTGATTTGAGTAGATATTTATTATCTGATGGGTTATTCCCCCTGCATGTATGTGATTTGAGTAGACATTTTTTATCTGATGGGTTATTCCCCCTACATGTATGTGATTTGAGTAGATATTTATTATCTGATGGGTTATTCCCCCTGCATGTATATGTGATTTGAGTAGACATTTATTATCTGATGGGTTATTCCCCCTACATGTATGTGATTTGAGTAGATATTTATTATCTGATGGGTTATTCCCCCTGCATGTATATGTGATTTGAGTAGACATTTATTATCTGATGGGTTATTCCCCCTGCATGATCTGAGTAAACTTACTAGACAGATGTTTTTGTTCTGCTCTTTGGTTGGGTTGTTGCCTCTTTGACACATTCCCCATTTACATTCTCTATTTTATTAACATTCTATAATTATACCTGACCCTTGGTGCGTTAATAGCAAATAATTTTCTTTTTCAGTAAAACCCCACGTAACACCAGAGCAATATAGACAGACAGAATTTATTGTTCAACAGTTTGCATCTGGTGTTGGCAAACAATTGCACAAGGAGCTTTTAGAAAAGGCTAAACACTCTAGAAATTGGGTATGTAAAAGGCCTATTATATTAGGATTTACACTTAAACTTTTTGATTTATAACAGTTTATGTAAAATATCAATATTTATTTCATCAGTTTTTGGATCTTCCCTGAATTCTTGTCCTGAGTTTTAAAATTACATTCATCATGTACAATTTATGAAAACTGTCTTATTGTAACTGGTATCAAGTATCGCTTGTTAAGAGAAGGTAAATTTGGACCGGACCTATAAGTAGAATAAGGAGATGTGACATAATTGCCAATGAGACATTATCCTTGTTCATTTTGTATCACCTATTATCGAAATAATACCCATTAATTATTTGTTTTTTTCCTCCCCACCCATATTTTGTTCTTTGCCTTACTACAGCTTTATTTTACTGCTTGGGCATGACAAGACTCTATAGTAAGAAATATATGTATAGAACTTCATCATCAATACTAAGGTTACTTAATTATTAACTTTATTGTTTTATGGACAAATTGGATATAAATGGCTGATTATTTAATTCTTCAGTTGGAAAGTTGGTGGGATTCAGCTGCTTACCTAGAGGGTCGATACCCAGTGGCACCTCATGTTAACTTTGGTGGACCTGGACCATATATTCACCATGTCTACCCACCAAAGGCAGGCACACAAATTCACAGAGCTGGCATGATTTTGCATTCATCACTAAAATTCTGGCAGTTGGTTAGACAGTATGTAAATTTCACAATTATAAAAGAATTAACCTTTTAATACTGAAATCTTGTAAAATAAATATAAAAAACAACATGCAAGCATAAGTATGTAACATGATTTAAGAAACAGATCTTAATCGATAATAAAATTTTTAAAAAGATGTTATAAAATATTTTCATATATACTAAAATTTGTATGGCCCACCTAGTGGCAGCATGTTCTTTTTTGTCTGTGTTCATCAGTCCTTCTGTTCATCTCTCTGTCTTTACCGCTTTAGGTTGAAGGTTTTTGGTCAAGGTAGTTTTTGACCCCAATTTCACAGTCCAGTGAACATAAAAAATGATCAGTGTACTATGGACACATTCTTGTTTTTCTGAGGAGTTTAGTGATAGCTGTTGATGTATCGGGGTATTTTGTTTTTTTCTGAGAAGTTGGGTGATAGTGGTTGATGTACTGGTGGTATTCTGTATTTTTTTCCCTGAGAAGTTGGGTTCAAGTGGTTGATGTACTGACATGAACATTCTGTATTTAAAATTCTAAGGAGTCAGGTGCTAGTGGTTGATGTTTTCTGTATTTTTCTTAGGAGTCATGTCCTAGTGGTTTATGTTTGGGGATATTCTATATTAAACATTCTCAGAAGTCAGGTGCTAGCGGTTTATGCATTGGGAATATTCTGTATTAAAAATTCTGAGAAGTCAGGTGCTAGTGGTTGATGTATTCTATATTTTTTTTTATGATTCCTGTTAATATATTATTCTTTTTTTCAGAGAAAAATTAAGAATAGATAAAGACAGTAAAGGAAACAAAATGTGTATGAACCAATTCCTCAGAGCATATAGTACCTGTAGAATACCAGGGGTTCATGTTGATCATTTGTCCTTCAACTTTAAAACAGGTATGTGTCACGGGAGAAACTCTGAACTACATCACCAGAGCATTAATGGCATGCAGATGTCAGCTAAATTGATTTTTCAACTCTTAAACAGATCTGCAAGGAAAAGTAACTATATATGGAGCATAGGAGTAGAATTTCATATAAATCAAGCTGTTTGTTTTCTCTTTTGAATTATTTCATATTTTGTATTAAATACAGGAAAAGGTATTAAACTCAAATGTTGATGGTTATTGTGCTGTTTATAAACTTCATTTAAGTAACTTTGAGTAAATTCAGCTTCTTGTATCCTTAAATTTTGAACTCAATTATGATAATTGTCAAAAAGTTATAATTAGAAAGTTATAATTAGATATCTACTTTTAGAATCACAAGGAGACACCCCTAGACATGCTGTGGTGATGTACAAGGAGAGGATATTTACATTTGATTGTGTTGATGAAGATTATGACATTTTAACTCCTCCAGAAATAAGTCAACAGTTGCAAAAAATCAAGGATTTCTGCAAGACACATCCACAGGGTCTAGGTGTAGGGGCACTAACAGCACTTGAAAGAACTCCCTGGGCAGAGGTAAGGAAAGAATTAACCCCAGGACTAGGAGTTTTAGCCCTTAAATAATGAATTTTACCCAACTTTTGCAAATTATGTAGAGTACCGGTAAACAATACAAAAATTAATCAGCTCAACAAGATTAACAAAAAAGATAATGTTATTCCTGAATTATATTTTAGTCTTTAATTTTGGAGAGTAACGGTAGTTGAAAATGCATACAGATCCATGTGAGGGACACCAGCTCCTCAGTACGTCTACTATAGGTGTTGTTTTATACTTTACAGATGAGGAGCAGATTGATGGCTTTACATCCAGAAAACTTTCATTATCTACGGACCATTGAGACTGCAATATGTGTTATAACTTTAGATGATGCCAACCCTACTAGTGAAGTTGAAGTAAGTTCCCTACTTGTCCCTTAGTTTATCAATTGATCTGCTTTAAACAATTGTTGAGGGATAATCTCTTAGCAATTGTTTAATATTCATAACTCTGACACAAGTTGAAGAATGCCACGTGAATATAAAGTGTAGAACAGCATTTTATCAGAACTCTTTTCTTCCATCAGTTATTTGATCCTGAAATACTTTTCTGGATGATATCAGATTAAGTCCTTCTAAGTTTACACTTAAACATTACCTTAATCAAAATGTAAAAATTAAATCTAATTATTATTTTAAAAATAATCTGCTCTTGTTTAAACAGTTCAACAATTTTTAGTAGATTCAAAGTTATTTGGCAAATGGCGTCTTTTATGGTTATGATAGTGATTTGGGTTAGACAGTCTTGACAAAGCCCTGGAAACACACCCCAAACAAAGTTCTGTAGCTGTTTGGGTTAGACTGTCTTGACAAAGCCCTGGAAACACACCCCAAACAAAGTTCTGTAGCTGTTTGGGTTAGACAGTCTTGACAAAGCCCTGGAAACACACCCCAAACAAAGTTCTGTAGCTGTTTGGGTTAGACAGTCTTGACAAAGCCCTGGAAACACACCCCAAACAAAGTTCTGTAGCTGTTTGGGTTAGACAGTCTTGACAAAGCCCTGGAAACACACCCCCAACAAAGTTCTGTAGCTGTTTGGGTTAGACAGTCTTGACAAAGCCCTGGAAACACACCCCAACAAAGTTCTGTAGCTGTTTGGGTTAGACAGTCTTGACAAAGCCCTGGAAACACACCCCAAACAAAGTTCTATAGCTGTTTGGGTTAGACAGTCTTGACAAAGCCCTGGAACACACCCCAAACAAAGTTCTGTAGCTGGTTCCTTACTGTCTATGTTTTGTAAGCAGGCATAAATGGTTTTGTATTCAATTTGTCTTAAATTTATGACCACTCAACCGTCGGCCATCTTGCACTAGGCAAACACTCTCACTAATTATTACAACGTGCATTACTTTATGAGACTCTCACCACTAAAAAAAAATAAGAAATATAACAAACTCGAAGAAATGTTTTTAATCATAAGGTTTTTCTTCTTCTCATAGTATATTCCTCCTTTCTTGGAGCACCAGTGTCACACAGAGACAAAACTCACACCAATAGAAAAAAAAATCCTACAGACTAGCACCACTCAAGAAATGTTTTAAATCATCTGAGAGTTCTAGATTGTCTTCTCTTAGTTATTTCCTCTGTTATTGATGTACTTGTATCATACAGAGACAGAACTTGACTCAAACTTTAAAAAAAAAGATACTACAAACTAGCACCACAGAGAAATGTATTATTATCAGTGTTCCATGTTGTCTTCTTTTTCTCTGAGTTATTTCCTTCTTTCTAGGAGCACATGTGTATCACAGACTGAATCTACTAATTGGACAGTTTGAGAAACACAAACCCAAGCTGTGTATCATCATAAACATTTCAAGTAGTATTCAAGCCGTGCTCATACTGATTTTTCTAGTGAGATTGAATGTTTGTTTGTTACATTGATTCCTTTATTGTTTTTATTGATCATGTAGAATATATATCATTTCAGTTGTTTCAAGAATCATTGGGTGGAACACCAATAGACAAATGGTTTGATAAATCACTTAACCTTATCTTTTTTGAAAATGGGACAGCAGGTTCCAACTGTGATGTAAGTATCTAACATGTATCCTACAGGTATCCAAAGTACCCTGTATGTATGCTGGGTATCCACAGAAATTGTACAGGTATCTAACACACATCCAAGGTATCCTTCAAGTATCCAAAGTATCCTTCAAGTATCCAAAGTATCCTTCAAGTATCCAAAGTATCCTGTATGTATCCTAGGTATCCACAGATATCCTACATGTATCCAAAACATATCCAAGGTATCCTACAGGTATCCAAAGTATCGTGTATGTATCCTGGGTATCCACAGGTATCTTACAGGTATTCGTAGATATTCAAGGTATCCTTCAGGTATCCTACATGTATCTACCACATATCCAAGATATCCTACATGTATTCTATACATATCCTACAGGTATCCTACATGTATTCTATACATATCCTACAGTTATCCAAAGTTATAGAACAGTTGTCCACAGGTATCCTACATGTACATTGTATCTAACACATATTCAAGGTATCCTACATGTATTCTATACATATCCTACATGTATTCTATACATATCCTACATGTATTCTATCCATATCCTACATGTATCATATACATATATCCTGCATGTATCCTATACACATATCCTACTGGTATCCTATACATGTATTCCACAGTTTTCAGGTGCACATGTTCATTTATGATGTGAAATTTCAAAATTACTTGCTAAATTGCAGTTGTTAACCCTGATCTCATTGTTTCTCTGAACAGAAAATTTAAAGTCATGAATCCAGTACATTCTCAGGGATACAGTTTTAAGGCAATGTGTCTAACCAATTCAAATTAACACTTTGTACACATATTAATTGTGATTTGAAGATTAATATTTTGTATACCAAATTATAGTTTTTACCCTGATTTCACAGTTCTGACACTTAAACATGTAAATGTGATAGTCATGATAGTTGTAGCAGGACATGATGTCCCATGGACACCTTCTCTTGGTTATCTTCAGCAGATTCATATTTTTATTTGTTTTTATGCGTAATCATATTGTATTGCACAAAAGCAAAAAAAAATACTATGAATTCAAATCACATAACAAATTCAAGTTCTGTGACTACAGTTATTCTGTATCAGAAACCTATTATGTGTCAAATATTTAACTACAATCCAAATTCATACCTGTATAAAGTGCGAATATTGTGTCCATGTTTTTACCCAACTGTTCAGGGTTTGACCTCTGCAGTCGTATCCAGCTGTGCTCAACAGCAATTAATTGTTTATTGCTCACAATCACTGATTGTATAGTTTATTTATGTTTTATTTATAGCACAAATCTGCTGATGGTATTGTCAATATATAGATATAGATTGTACCACTGCATCGAGTGTAATATGATATTTATCCACTCGAGACAGTTAAATTTTCAAATTTAAAACGCGAGGCTTGTCCGAGCGTTTTAAATATTTAAAATTTAACTGTTGAGAGTAGATAAATATCATATTACACGAGATTTGGTGGTGGAATCTGTTTCTCTAATGATTTTCTAACATTATGCAGGCAAACTTATTCCTTCTTTTCGAATGATCTGCAAAAAGATGTATTCTTTCTATGTGACGTCATCAGGCATGGTCGCTTTTTTTCATGCCGTCACAGTAGGAAATTCAGAGGAAAGCAAGAAAATTCGACGTCATAATCAGATTTTAACCAATGAAGTACTGAGAGTTGATTAAATTTCTTTTATACAATGGGTGCAGAAAGGGATAAATTGACAAAGAATTAGAGAAATCTATTTATAGAACACACCTGCTGATGTTATAGTTGATATGTTTCTATTTATAGCAACTTCTTCTAATGGTAAAGTTGATATATTTCTATTTATAGCACTCACCTGCTGATGGTATGGTCTATATTGCCTTTAAGTCTTATGTTGAACTGCTTGTATGCAAAACTAAAGGACATTGGCAGGTAATTGTTTTATATTTCTATTTATAGCACACACCAGTGGATGCAATGGTTCTTGTAGCCAGTACATATTATAATGATCTGTTTATTGCTAAACATAAAGGAAAATGGCAGGTATGGTTTGATTTGGCTCCTATCAATCCTGTTTGAGAATCACTTTATAAATTAAAGGTTAAATGAAGGTTAACATGCACAGTTTTCTTGGTAATTTGTTTAATGTTGTTTTTCATCACTTGCATATAACTTGTTGTGGGTACAGTCAAACCTGCCTTAACAACCACCTGTATTGAATGATTAGCATATAACTTGTTGTGGGTACAGTCAAACCTACCTTAACAACCACCTGTATTGAATGATTAGCATATAACTTGTTGTGGGTACAGTCAAACCTACCTTAACAACCACCTGTATTGAATGATTAGCATATAACTTGTTGTGGGTACAGTCAAACCTACCTTAACAACCACCTGTATTGAATGATTAACATATAACTTGTTGTGGGTACAGTCAAACCTGCCTTAACAACCACCTGTATTGAATGATTAACATATGACTTGTTGTGGGTACAGTCAAACCTGCCTTAACAAACAACTGTATTGAATGATTAGCATATAACTTGTTGTGGGTACAGTCAAACCTGCCTTAAGGGCATCCGATACAGTTTCAAGGGAGTTAACTCTTGGCACGACGTTAAGCGTTTGAATTCCCGTAAAACGTCACTTTTTGCGGGACGTAATGCGTGTAATTTTCCGTAATAAGAAACGTAATGTGGAATTTCGATGCTCCAATTTCTGTTTCTCCCGCATGCTAACTTCTATGCCATTAATATTAGTGCATTTGATTCTAACAGGATAACAGTCTAATAACATCATAAGAAATAAAACAAATTACTGTTTCTTTGAGATCTTCAATAAAATAATGTAAAGTGAGCAATCTCAAGACGACTGACCCTTTTGGTGTTACTAATATCATGCATGTCAATTATCATTTTTATTATCATTCATCATCCATGACATTTTATTGCAGCACAGGAAACCAATGATATTTTAAAACTAATACCGAAAATGTAGGTACACGCCGCTAATATAAAAGAATAAAGTTCTTATTTCCTCAAAGTTGCACTTACTTTATCTAACAAAAGGCAATAGCCAATAATATGTTTATACACCCGTATTTTTTTTTACGGGACATATTATGGTACACAAATGTCCGTCGTAAACATGGAACAGCATATTATCCAAATTTCATTAAACTGAACACATGGTTGTTTTTTCAGTCATGATGGTCAAACGATCTGTTTAATTTTTGGTGAACTTTTTGAGCTACAGGACTTTGTAACTAAAACAGATTTTTTTTTTCACAGTTCGCGCTGTAACTCAAAAACGATTTATGACTATTGCTTAAAAATTTACACACTTCTTAGTTATATTAATCTGAAGATCTGTATATACTTTTTGAGGATGATTCAAAATTTGATTTTAGAGTTATTGAGTTTATGACAAAAAGTGAGAGTTTTTACATGTCCCGCCGTATCTCAGAAACTATTTATAATTATTACATAAAACTTCACATACTTTTTAGTTAAATTATTCTTAAGATCTGTATACTTTTTCGTGATGACTCTTTAATTCATTTTTGAGTTCTTGAATTTTTATTGAGCTTCAATTTGGGGATCATATAAAACATGTTGTGATATACAAACTTACTATTGAGCAAGAATAATGAATGAGTCAAGATATACTTAGCATGACTTCCTGTACAACCCCCGTGTTATTTTAAAAACATGTATAATGGTTTTTTTTCATAACACGACGGGTGTATCATGCGCTCATAGCGCAGCTGTTTATTTTGTTCTTCACTGATATTTTTGTAAATATATTAGAGAAATGACGGAATGACAGCAAATACAATGCATTTTCCAATATAATCAATGTTTCCAAATGGCATAACTCTTTTAAAGAATATTTGATATGATCTGATTTTCGAACGTATCCATACGATATCAGTTTTATAAAAAGTTGGCAAGAATTGTTCACTTGAAAAATGTAATTAACCCGAAGGACTGGAAGGACAGACAGAGGAATCGACGTGCGATATTTTATGTATGCGCTATGGTGAAAAAATGTAATGTTATTTACCAATAAAATTACGCTATGAGAGAAGGATTTTAATCGCAACTAATCCAATCGTTTTTGCCAAATCAAAAATTTCAAAGTTATAGTTTCATTGTTTGGACAAGAGCATTCTTTAGGATATTGAAGATTCTCCTTTATAAGAGTTTGCTTTTGTTTTCTGACCACATAAAACAGAAGATGTAGTATAATTGTCAATGAGACAACTTTCAACAAGAGACAAACATGACACAGAAATTAACAACTATAGGGCACCGAACGGTCTTCAACAATGAGCGAAGCCCATACTGCATAGTCAGCTATAAAAGGTCACGAATTGACAATGTAAAACAATTCAAACGAAAAAAGTAACGGCCTAATGTATGTGCTGCAATTTATGTACAAAAAAAGAAGTTCCGTTTGCAGGATAATGCTGAGTTCACACGTAATTGGAATTCGATTCGCATTAACTTATTCAAATTAGTTTAATTCGCATTCTAAATGTTTGACATCCTAACTTAAATTCTAATTCGAATTGCAATTCGCGTTAAATTTGATTTACTGTCCAAACGAAGTGAACTTTTAATTCGTATCAACAAAAACGGATTTCTCAGTGATTAAAACGAGAATAAAAGGATTTTTAAGAAATATTTGTAATGAAACAGCAGCCCACCAAACAAAACAAAACAAATCTAGAGGTCAACATACGGTATGAAATAATATACAAGTGTGTACAGTAAATGTACCTGAATGTCAAGTTCTAAATTGCCGAGTCTTTATGGAAAGCCAACGGGGTCAAAATTCTTAATTCGGACTTTTCAATTTGTAACTTGTAACTGTGTGATTCGTCAATTTGTATATTGATGTTTCGTTAACTTGTCAATTCGTTAAACATGTTAAATGTCGATTTGTAAATTTTCAACTTGTATATTGTTGTTTTGTAACATGTCGATTCGTAAATTGTCAATTTTCATATTGATGTTTTGTAACTTGTCGATTCGTAAATTGTCAATGTGTATATTGATGATTTGTAACTTGTCGATTCGTTAAATGTCAATGTGTGAAATGTCATCGTTGTATTATGCTAACGAACATTATGACGACAGATGGCGCTCTTCTTCTTAGGTGTATAAGTCTCCTGTAAGTATGTGCACTGCCATATGGAAGTAATTTAAATCAATTATGAACACAACATTCATATAAAAGAAAACAAATAGATAAATACATTTGTTTGTTTTATATGGCATGTATACCAGGGTCCCAGTTTTATATAGAGGTGTCTGACCTCAAATAAACATGTTTGTTTACTGACCAAACCTGGGATGGGGTGTGTCAATTCCTGTATTAAGGTATATATCGATGTGTTGCTGGAACGGTCTTCCTTATTAACTTCGCAAATATATTACTGTCACTTGGCAGGAAATTTCTACTTAATATTTCACCGGTTCAACTGAAATAAGACTAAATACATGAAAGATAAGACGGTGCTTGAAAATTTATTCTTATATTGTCCTGGGCCGCAAATTTTGGACTAAATGTATAATGGGAGAAATGGTTTGACATCCATTACTCCTTAATATTATAATCTCAATATGAAAATTTCAGAAAAGAATGTAATTATCTAATGACGTTTTAGTACAAGAAGCAAATGGAAGAACAATCTTTTTATGTTTGGCTCCTGAGTAATGAAGATAAAAACATGTTTTATTATATCATATTTGTACTTTGCAAAACAAACTGAATGAAAAATTATTTAAAATGAGTCACTTAGTTAATGTATACTATATATTAAAACTGTATTGAATATGCACTATTTTGTAATAAAATCTAAAGGAACCAGAAAACTAAACGAGGACCTAAAAGGGACTACCTACCAATATTTCCAACGTAGCCAAAAAGGCAAATAAACAATAGGATAAGAAATTTGAGATATTGTCAATCGGAATGCAAGAAAACCGCATATACTTCAATGGTCACGTCAATAATGGGATATCATATGCTCAATAGTATGGGACCAGTACACACCTACAAACATCAATAAGCTTGAAAGAATACAGCAACAACCTGCGAGATTTATAAAAGGAGACTAAAAACCCAGAGAAGTTGGTCGCGTCTCAAACACGCTCACCAAATTGAAACTACAAGACATACAGACAAAACGCTCAAGCCAGAAGCTAATTTTTATATACAAGGTAGTCGAGGGGCTGGTTTCTCAGTGCTATAGAACCAGAAAAAAAAAGCTCGTCCAAAATGAACACTGAATTGCTACCAAGGGCCTGATAAAACAATTATCAGTCAAGAAATGTTGTGGGAAAAAATGCAGATCAAAAACTACACAAACTGTTTTGAGATTTCAACGAACAAAATACTACAATTTTCTTACTCATTTTTCGTAAAAACAGTATTCGAATGGAACCACCTTGAAGAAACTGTAGTGCACACACCGAGCGTTGACAGCAGTTCAGAAACTGCTCTCCTCCATTGTTAATACATCTACGACTCTCTCTCTACCGTTGTATTAAAGCCAGTATTTGTATCTACAACGTTTTCCTACAGATACAGATACAGATCTAGAATGATCATGGTACTAGATCGAAATATACTAGGAGGTGTCCCCTCTGGATATTTTGTTAATGACCCTGATCGTAAAACTATGAAACCGTTTATTTTTTACTACACGCGTCGCCTACATAAAATTGAGAATGGAAATGGGGAATGTGTCAAAGAGACAGCAACCCGACTATATCTAGCAGACAACAGCCAAAGGCCACCAATTAGTCTTCAATGCAGCGAGAAACTCCCGCACCCGGAGGAGCCCTTCAACTGGTTCCTAGACAAATATGTATACTAGTTCAGTGATAATGGACGTCATACTAAACTCTGAATTATACACAAGAAACTAGAATTAAAAATCATACAAGTCTAACAAAGGCCAGTGGCTCCTGACTTGGGACAGGCGCAAACATTCGACGGGGTTAAAAAAAATTTTGACATCTGAACCCCCCCCCCCCTTATACACCCACTTTTAACCAAAGTGACGCCCTATCACTTTGACTTGTTAGGGAAAAGATCTCGCCATCACGCCATATGCATGACAGAGGCAATTATCTGCAATACGCTTACACTAATTTTATTTCTCCATGAAAATATTTGCACATGATTTGGGGTTTGGCCCAGGGGTATGTATTGGGTCATTTTTAGAGTAAAATGGCAGCCTTGGATCCTGACTGACTGCTTGACAGAAGAGACAGGCGGAATACAACATGGTTTGTGAATTGGATATTAGGGTTATATTGTTACGAATTCTTTGCAAATGATTTTTAAAATATTTTATATGCCATGCAATTTAAAAAAAAAGAAGTTTTATTGATTAACAACGTGAATCATTTCGGTTAGTTAACGATCCGATCGACAAGATATTAGATTTTTTAAGGTTGCCGGGCTTTAAAGGAGGTGTGGCACCGAGTGGGGTTCATATCGGGAATACTGGGTGTAAAGCAGCTGTTAAGATCGAGGGACTCTGGAATATTTTGGTCTTTTTGGTTGTAAATTTTTACACAACGGAAATCTGGAAGCGGCAATCTTTAAGCTTCTTGACCAGAAAAAATCAGTAGGCATGTATATTAATATATATATATGTCAGCCCTTTCCCCTCCTGTCAGAATAAAATGGTCCGATACTAGCATTTTAGGATTAATAGAAATCGTTTATTACTAGTACGTACCTGAGTTTTCCATTAATGATGTAGCCTTTTATAGCCGACTATATGGTATTAGGTTTTCTCATTATTGAAGGCCGTAGGTTGCCTATACTTGTTTACATCGACTTTATTTGAACTTCGCTTTGGTGGATAGTTGTCTCATTGGCAATCATACGGTTTATTACCATATCTCCTTATTGTATTTACCTGAACAAACCAGTCGTTATATTTAAGTGTTATATTCCACTGACTAACGACTATTTCATTAACCTCGCAATTAGGAGAGATCGATTACGTCGAGGGACTGGACGAGTCGGGATGTACTTTTATATAGTTTCCATTCTCGAACGAAAGTCCACGTCAGTAAATAAAATAAAACTGGGATCCTGTAAACATGTAATTTTTGTTTTGCTTTCTTTTAGACGCATTTGCTATAATTAATTTATTAAAATTGCTTAGGAATATATATGCTCCAACTTACAGGAGGCTTACAAGAAGAAGAAACCGAGCGCCATCTGTCGTCATAATGATCGTTAGCATAATACAACGATGACATTTCACACATTGACATTTAGCGAATCGACATGTTACAATTTACAAAACATCAATTATATACAAATTGACAATTTACGAATCGACAAGTTAAAAAACATCAATACACAAATTGACAATTTACAAATCGGCAAGTTACAAAACAACAATATACAAGTTGACAATTTACAAATCGACATTTATCGAATCGACAAGTTACAAAACATCAATATACAAATTCACAATTTACGAATCGACAAGTTACAAAACATCAATATATACAAATTGGTATTTTAATAACGAATCGACAAGTTACAAAACAGCAATATACAAATTGACAATTTACGAATGGACAAGTTACAGAACAGCAATATACAAATTGACAAATCACACAGTTACTAGTTACAAATTGACAAGTTACGAAGTAAGAATTTTGACCCCGTTGGCTTTCCATAAATCTTTTATTCTAAAAGCCGTAAAAATTATCAACAGTCCGTTATAACTTTTCTTGAGCTGTTTCTCACTTAGACCACAAACAGAGAGAGGTATTTGTTATTTAGATGATTTTATTTCCGGAAACAATATAACCAATTTATTGATAGTACTTTACAAGCAATTTTTATACATCTGAAAAATGTCGCCGGTAATTTGCAGAGATAACGTCGAAATTGTCTGCCAATTTGAGGTTACAAAGGGGGGACGCAATTTTTAGGATAAATCGCGTTTATCATGGAATCAAGCACGGTGACCTATATTTTTTATTTGAGATTTGGAGAAAGCATGACAAAATGCAGTTTATGCAGAAAAATGATAAAAATTACATTTTCAGAAACAGTTTATTTCCATTTTTTTAGGTTTAAAAAAATACCACTTTGAGCATCTGGTTCGCAATGTCAAGCAAGGCTTGAATAATTGTATAGTTATTCGTGTAGTGATTTATTTTTTTCATTTTTGTCACTTATCACAGCTTCAGATTGAACCCGATCTTAATAATTTACGACGAAAAATATCTGCTCCAAAAAAATTATAACATTGCCTAATTGTTTTACAAAATTGCACAAATCCCCAATTTTCAGCCTCAATTTTCTCGAAAACAAGCATGGTGACCTATGTTTTATTTTGTGTTTTATTTTATAACTCGCCATTTTACAACATCACAACATATTACAAAATTATAAAAATGACATTTTATTGAGAAACTGTATCGGATGCCCTTAACAACCACCTGTATTGAATGATTAGCATATAACTTGTTGTGGGTACAGTCAAACCTGCCTTAACAACCACCTGTATTGAATGATTAGCATATAACTTGTTGTGGGTACAGTCAAACCTGCCTTAACAACCACCTGTATTGAATGATTAGCATATAACTTGTTGTGGGTACAGTCAAACCTGCCTTAACAACCACCTGTATTGAATGACCACTACCTGTTAATGAGCACTTTTCCAATCATGTAATCATCAATATCTGCAATGTAGACACAATATCAAATAAATATTGATGTTTGTTTCAAACACCAATTACACACCAAGACATACCCAGATGTCAATATCAATGATTTTCAACACTGTGGACACAATATCAAATTCATATTGATATTTTGCTGAAGACATCCATGACAAACTCAGACATACCAGAGGCTGATATGTCAGAGACAGGGTAACAATGGTTTTTATAAACACTGATATGTTATATGTAACAATGGACATTGCAATGGAGTTTACAGAAAAAAAAATTAACTTATTTGGAGTAAACCTTGAGGAGTAAAGGGGTGATAGGAGAATATGGAAAATATTTGTGCCCTTCAAAGAAACAGAAAACAACTTTTAAAGGACCTCTAGGGAAAAACTTTATCAAGCAATTTGAGAAGGTACTGATTGTTTGGTAGCATATGTTTACCTTCTACAGGCTGAAACTGATAATTTACATTTTATAACCAGTGAGACTGATTGTTTGGTAGCATATGTTTACCTTCTACAGGCCTGAAACTGATAATTTACATTTTATAACCAGTGAGACTGATTGTTTGATAGCATATGTTTACCTTCGACAGGCCTGAAACTGATAATTTACATTTTATAACCAGTGAGACTGATTGTTTGGTAGCATATGTTTACCTTCGACAGGCCTGAAACTGATAATTTACATTTTATAACCAGTGAGACTGATTGTTTGGTAGCATATGTTTACCTTCTACAGGCCGAAACTGATAATTTACATTTTATAACCCGTGAGACTTGCTATACATGTTTTCTCTTACAGGGAAGTACTACAAAAAGAGATTTACCAGAACCTGAACAACTTATATTCCATGTAGATGATGTTATTAGAGATAATATAATCAAAGCTAAAATTGACCATAAACAAGTAGTAAGTATTGTTGTGTAAGATGAACGGGGTATGAAAACTCACTAAGATGAGAAAAAAATATATTGCCTGAGTGCTACTTTTTAAATTTATAAAAGTTATTCAGAAACTGAGGATCCAAATTTTGTTATTTAAAGTTGATAGGAGGATAATGAAGGTTCTATAGATGTTCTATAATCAGGGAGTTGTTATAAGGGGATAAGGGGGTTGAGAATATGCTCTATAATAAAGGAGTTGCTATAATAAGGTAGTTGAGAAAATGCTTTCTAATAATGGAGTTGTTATGATAAGAAAGTAGCGAAAATGCTCTGTAATATGGAAGTTGAGAATAGGCTCTAAAATAGTGGAGTTGTTATGATAAGAGAGTCAAGAAGATGCTCTATAATAAGGGAGTATTTTTTTATCAATATTTAAAAGAATGAGCACAGATTTTAATTTGATATTTCTATTTTAGTCAGACAATCTGCAGTGTAATGCAAAGTTTTATACAAAATATGGAAAGACATATTTACGCAGAAATAAACTACATCCAGATACACATGTACAACTAGCATTACAGTATGCTTACTACAAAATACACAAAAAGTAAGTATAGGCATAAACTACATCCAGCACACATGTACAACTAGCATTGCAGTACGCTTAGTATAAAATACACAAAAATTAAGTATAGACATAAACTACATCCAGCACACATGTACAACTGGCATTACAGTACGCTTAGTATAAAATACACAAAAAGTAAATATAGACATAAACTATACATCCAGCACACATGTACAACTGGCATTGCAGTACGCTTAGTATAAAATACACAAAAATTAAGTATAGACATAAACTACATCCAGCACACATGTACAACTGGCGGTACACTTACTATAAAATACACAAAAAGTAAATATAGACATAAACTACATCCAGATACACATGTACAACTAGCATTACAGTATGCTTACTACAAAATACACAAAAAGTAAGTATAGGCATAAACTACATCCAGCACACATTTACAACTGGCATTGCAGTACGCTTACTATAAAATACGCAAAAAGTAGGTCTAGACATAAACTACATCCAGCACACATGTACAACTAGCATTGCAGTACGCTTGCTATAAAATACACAAAAAGTAAGTATAGGCATAAACTACATCCAGCACACATGTACAACTGGCATTACAGTACGCTTAGTATAAAATACACAAAAAGTAAATATAGACATAAACTACATCCAGCACACATGTACAACTGGCATTGCAGTACGCTTAGTATAAAATACACAAAAGTAGGTCTAGACATAAACTACATCCAACACACATGTACAACTGGCGGTACACTTACTATAAAATACACAAAAAGTAAGTGTAGACATAAAATACATCTAAACATACTTGCAACACTAGAATTACAGTACACTTACTATAAAATACACAAAAATTAAATACATGTCCTATGTAATTTTGTAGTATTATATATAAATGCAAAGTTTCAATTCTATTTTTCAATGGGAACCAATTTCTTAAATATTTTCTTTTGTTGATAACAAAACTTACATTTCAGACCTGGGCCAACATATGAAACAGCAACAATAAGACGATTTTATAATGGACGTACAGAGACAATGAGGAGTTGTACAACTGAAGCTTTGGAATGGAGTAAATCTATGTGCAATAAAAATACCTCCGTAAGTCATCTGTATATAAAAATCTATATGACTTCATTGTAATGGATTTTTAAAAATGATAAGTTTATTTGATACTTATATAAAACTTTTATCTTTAAGACATTTAACATAAAATCAATAGTCAGTAAAGCAGGGGAGACATTTCAGCTTGTGCACTCTTGCTTGACATTTTACAGTGTTTTTTTAATTTTTTTTATAGATATTTGAATGTATTATCTTATTCACTTGAGTTGTTCTTCTAGCATCGACTAAAGTGTTGATAAATCCCTTGTATACTCCATCAATTATCTCCCTTTGGACAACTGTTTTCATTCTTTTTTTCACTGGGAGCTTTACATTCAACATAGGCATTTAGATTTTTGAACAGTCAGTACTTTTTAATCATTTGTTCAAAAATATCATTATAACTGACAACATTATTTTAAAACCTGTTTGAAAACAAACTTCTATGGAGGAGCATGTAGAGAACAGCTGATAATAGGTAAAAACAAACTGTAAAAATTAAAGATGTTTACTATAGTTTTGTAAATATTTTTTTCCAGGAACAGACAAAATATAATTTATATCTGAAAGCATCAAATAAACATAACAGATTGATGAGTGAAGCACAGGAAGTCAAAGGTAAGATTTACTTTATAGGTGCTAGATTTATTATCAAATGTTTAGAATCATGGAAATTAACTACTGTTAGATATCTTCATTAAAGAATTTGATTGTTGATATGCATGTCATACATGTTCATCCGGCAATGTCTTTGCAAGCCAAGGATGACAATCCAGTCCCCTCCTCTCCACCCTTGATAAAATAATAGAGAATTTAGGATCTACACAGTAAGGGTTTTTATGGATTTCAGTTGTAACTGGCTGTGTTCTATCATAAAGCACTTTGAGATGATTACATGTAAATGTAAAAACGTAAATAAACAAGTTCCATGTGCTGATTGTGCAACAAATCTTAATGACAAATTTTAGAGGTCTTAATCAATCTTATAGTAATTGTACTGTAATGCCAGTTGTACATGTGTGCTGGATGTAGTTTATGCCTTTACTTAATTTTTTGTTCTTGAACAGAATGCTCACCCAAATCTTGGAATGTCAACATACATTTTGAGTTCTGCTTTAGGAAATTTGTGAACACTATATAGACACAATTGTTTTTACACCTCCACAATGAAGAGATTTCAAGTGCTGCCATTTGTGAAGAATTATGTAGTCAACATGGGAGTGACTTATGTCTGCCTTTAGAGGGCTCAGCATTGTAATAAAAAAATGTTGGCCTAATCAGCCAAGGGTGGAGAGGAGGGGACAGGATCGTAATCCTTGCCTATCCAAGATGATCAGGCACATCAGGAAATTCTTAATGAATTTCAAAAATGACATTTAAATCCTGGAATGTATTGTTTGTATTTTTTGTTTGATTGTGATTTAAGGATTTACATATTTAGCTCAAATGAAATTAAATCTTGATGTCTTAGTCTATCCTACCTTTTTTATTACATTATGAAAGATAATTACTTAAAATTTGTTTTCCTCTGATAAATTTCTATCCTAGCCTAGGTATAATGAATTTGGCTTCTAAATGGTATGTTAACATTTAATTTTCTGATTTGGTCCATTAACGACTTACAATATTATATTAAGAACACCTTGTAAGCATAGTGGAACATTCTGTTCCTGCTTTTTCTGTGACTAATATATGTGTAATTTTTTATTTTTTTTAATTTTAGGTTGTGATCGACATTTACTAGGGCTATACCTGTTAGGAAGAGAACAAGGACTACCTGTTCCACAACTATTTACTGATCCTGCTTTTACTAAAAGGTATTTTGTAAGACTTCCATCTATATGACTGCATTTACATCTGTTACAGTTAACAGTATGCAAAAAAGGCAGACATTTCAAAGTTCTGTCTGTATTTGATTTTATACAATGAATGAGACTTCAATAACATCTAAAAAAAAAAAAATGCTCTAAACATGCTAAATGTAGATGTAAACTAAGAATTTTTGGTGTAAAGAGTATCTAAGTTTTACAAAAAAGCAAAACAAAGAGATGTGATCGCAACATTTAAAGTGTACCTAGATTCAATGGTGGCGGTGGTAACTGCCTTGTCTACAATGTTCTAATGCCTACATCTGTGTGTGTCCTCACTTATTTTGTTCATTTTCAGTGGTGGCAGTGGTAACTTTGCCTTGTCTACAAGCTTTGTAGGATACACAACAGTTTATGGTAGAGTGGTTCTAATGCCTACATCTGTGTGTGTCCTCACTTATTTTGTTCATTTTCAGTGGTGGGGGTGGTTACTTTGCCTTGTCTACAAGCTTTGTAGGATATACAACAGTTTATGGTAGAGTGGTTCTAATGCCTACATCTGTGTGTGTCCTCACTTATTTTATTTATTTTCAGTGGTGGCGGTGGTAACTTTGCCTTGTCTACAAGCTTTGTAGGATATACAACAGTTTATGGTGGAGTGGCTCCAATGGTGGAAAATGGTTATGGTTGTTTTTATCACATGGAACCCAAACAGTATGTATACATCAAGCTTAAGTGTTAATTCTAAGGTTATGGAAAGGATTGATATTGGTGGTGAATACCACTATATTATTTCATGGTACTCTGTTAACACTGAGTTTGTGAGTTCAAATCCATGCATGTGGCAGATATGCTCAACTCCAATCTTTATTAACCATGATTGTTTGATTTGTTTTCCTGTTGAAGCCTGGAACTCTGGATTCCTCCACCAAAAAAACCTGAACGCCACGAAATATCCAATAATGCTAAAAGTGGCTTAACATCAAACAATTAATCTTGTATGCTATATAGCATGTTTAAACTCCACTTCATTATTCCATTCTAGTTCTACATTTAATTACATATCTGATGATTATTTACAGAATAGCGGCATAAAATCCATCTGATTATATCATAG
Organism: Mytilus galloprovincialis; assembly: GCA_037788925.1. Taxonomy (NCBI): domain Eukaryota; kingdom Metazoa; phylum Mollusca; class Bivalvia; order Mytilida; family Mytilidae; genus Mytilus; species Mytilus galloprovincialis. The sequence continues at coordinate 862,343 of JAWDJN010000027.1, read as the reverse complement.
AATGCATTCTAGTACCACATGAAATCACATATCTGATGATTATTTACAGAATAGCTGCTGTTGTAACAACATGGAGAAGTTGTAAAGAAACAGATTCTGTTGTGTTTATGAATGAAGTTCACCAATGTTTAACAGAGATGGGAAACATGATAGAGAAAGGCCAACAAACACATGCTAAATTATAAATATTAGCTGGCTCAATACAGGTGTTGTGGATTCATTGGTCATTATGTGTTGTGTCTTATCTGGCACTGCCTAAATAGTTATTATTATATGATAAACAGATTTATATAGAATAAGTGTGCAATAAGCAGTCAATTTTAATTATCACAAACTTGATGGTCCATACAATAATAATTTAAGATACTAGGAGTAAATATTAGACAAATCTTACAATTTGGGCCAGACATCTTTCCAAAAAATAACAGGATTTTTTAAATAAAAGGATTGTGAGATAAGGACAGCAATTGCATGTTATTCTGTAAAACATAATTTGATATTTTGTATGAGGTATATGTGCCATAAATATCCTGTGAGGATAAGGGTTAACTATTTGCTGGTCCCCTTTCAAATCATATTTCAAAATCTGCACTTTTATATTACTCTTTTGTATCGCATTGCTACCATAGAAATCTTCTGGAATCCATTCCTTAGCTTGTTTATATAAAATGAAAAGTAATATGTTGGGTTGTTCCACAAACTGTGTTGTAATCAATTAACCATGCATAATTAAGAATTGATTAATTTGTTACTGTTTACTTAATATAAACTATCCAAAGTTCAAATGAAGTGGATGTAAGCAATTAATTTCTGCTGGGAAATGATAATTAATCATCCATAGTCATTCAATTGATCGGTATATTAAAGATAAGAAATAACCTGTTCCTTTAATTGATAAATGAACTTTCTGATTATTGGCAAGAGACAATATTGCTCAGGGTTATTTCATTAGTGAATTACCTGCATTTGATGTTCTCTGTGTTTTTATGCCTCACCTACGATAGTAGAGGGGCATTATGTTTTCTGGTCTGTACGTCCGTTCGTCTGTTCCTTCGTCCGTTCGTCCTGCTTCAGGTTTAAGTTTTTGGTCAAGATAGTTTTTGATGAAGTTGAAGTCCAATCAACTTGAAACTTAGTACACATGTTCCTTATAATATGATCTTTCTAATTTTAATGCCAAATAAGAGTTTTGACCCCAATTTCACGGTCCACTGAACATAGAAAATGATAGTGCGAGTGGGGCATCTGTGTACTGGGGACACATTCTTGTTTGTCATGTAATGATATTGTTGAGCATTTTTTTAAGTAACTGTAGTTTTTGTATCTTTAGATAGAAAGTATTATGTTTTACTTTTTACACTTCTGTAATACCAAAGTTATTTTGTATTTTTATGTCAAACTCTGAACAACATTCCATGTCTTTAAGAATTAAGTAAATATAGTCATAATGAGTGTACTTACTCGTATTCAATTTTTATCAATTCAGTGATATGTATTTATTGTTTTAATTGAGAAAAGGGAGAATACCTTGTTTTGTAAGAAACAAAAGTAAAGCATTCTTGTTGAATTCTGCCTTATTTTGTCATTTTTATTGGTCATTTTTGTGTGGTCTGGAAAATTATTTGTTTATTCTGCTGATTTTATGATTTTATTTAATATTTCCTAGAATTACTTTATTGCTATTTTGTGTATTTTCTCTTTGATAAGTTTTTTTTATTTTGATTTGCATATCATGCTAATGGCTTTAGATAGAAAACTATCGCTAGAAACTAAAGGTGTAAACATCACAACATTATGGGAAAAATAGCTATAAACAGATTATCAATGGTCTTTCAAACTTAAGGATCTTTCTAGGCCACATCTCATTTCAGGGCTGTCACCCTTCAATGAGATTGTAGCTGAGAAATACAATCTATGAATATTGCGTAGAATAACTGATATAACATGAATATCTAGCTCAGTCTGGAAACCAGTGTATAAATGTTGGAAGCTCCAATATCAAAAGGGATTGTTTCAAAGTGAAAATCAATAAAAACTGTTCAAGCAAAGTCTTTGAATTGTTCCTTTTAAAATGTTGGTATAAAAGAGCAGCACTGGTAATCTAGCAATAAGGTTGTTGACATATATTATGTAGACTCTGTAACAGCGCCGATAGCAATAAGGTTGTTGACATAAATTATGTAGACTCTGTAATGCTGTTCAAATTTATATTGAAATGATTGATTCAGCTTTAATATTTTTTATTGGATTGTAAATGGCTGTATTTTGGTGCATTTAATGTGATTTATTGTATAATTTATAATTTATATTCATTTAAACATAATGTTTTTTTAGTTAGATATTTTATAGCAACTGACAATGCAATTAATTTTATTATGTACAAATTCAAAATATTTTAAAATAAAATGATCAGCCCTTTGCTTTTTTTAATTTAAATAAATTTTGCAAGGAAATGTGATGAAAGTGAGACACAATTTTACTTTTCTGCCATAGTTGTCTAAATCGTCATCACAGAGTGTTTTTGGTCCATTACAGAATAGTGATACTTTCCAACCAGAAATATCTCATTTGCTAGGAAGTAAGGAGGCCTATTTTCATACCTACACTCCTTAAAGAAGGGGTATGCTGGTTTTTCTACCTATCAATCAATGGGGATCTCGGTCCTTGACACATTTCTGTCACCATTTTCTCAACAACTACCAAACAATGTGACACATTTTCTATTTAACTCCTTCTGTGTCTTTCTTTCTATTTCTTAAATACTGATATCTTTATAATGTGAACCAAGATATGGTTAACCACTTTGACCTAATTTCTTGTCATGGTCAGGATTCATCTTTCTCTGAGAAGATTCAACTTGACCTAATTTTCACTGTCCGGGTCAGGATACATCTTTGTTGGAAAATATTAACCTTGACCTCACCTCATTTTCATTGTCATGTTCGGGATTCACCTTTCCCTGAGAAGATTTATGTTGTCCTAACTTTCAGTTATGTTCAGGATTCACCTTTCCCTGAGAAGATTTACTTTGTCCTAATTTTCAGTCATGTTCAAGATCAATCTTTCACTGAAAAGATTTACGTTACCCTAATATTCACTGTCATGTTCAGGAATAAAGGCAACAGTAGTATACCGCTTTTCAAAAGTAAAAAATCGATGATGAGAATACAAAATAAACCAAGGGAAACACATCATCTATATGATGAAAACAACGAAACAACAGAAACACTGAAGTGCAAGAAATAATCAAACGACAATGTAACAAACACAGAAGCGAACTATAAGATAGCAACTGCCATTTTCCTGACTTTTAAGAAAAGTGGTGGGTTAAACATGGTTTTATGGCTAGCCAGACCTCGTGCTTTTATGGCAATGTTAAATATAACAAGAGCCATCTTTCTCTGAAAAGATTAACCTTGACCTCATTTTCACTGTCATGGTCAGGATACATCTTTCCCGAGAAGATTTATGTTGACCTAACGATCACTGTCATGGTCAGAATATTTCTCTCCAGCAAAGATTTACCTTGACCTCATTTTCACTGTCATGGTCAGGATATTTCTTTCCTGAAAAGATTTACCTTGACCTCACATGCACAATGGCAGTAAATAATTACAAAATGTAATATTAAATTTCAGGATAGTGGTAAGTTTTTAAGACTCTTAGATTCTGGTTGCCTCTCAGAATTATATATTATAGGTTGAAAATGTTTTGTGTAGGTATGTAAATTCTGAACATATATATGAACATGTCTACCTGACAGGTTTATTTTGTCTTTGAGATATCATTTCCCTGTAAAATAATTCAAAAGACATTTTAGCATATCTACTCCTGTTCAATTACGTGTACATATAGATATAAGAAGATGAGGTATGAGTGCCAATGTCTTCATCCATGTCACAAGGTATAAAAGTAAACTATTATAGGTCAAAGTGCATGCATTCTACATCCATTCATTTGTTTAGGGTCCAGCTGAAGGACGCCTCCGGGTGCGGGAATTTCTCGCTACATTGAAGACCTGTTGGTGACCTTCTGCTGTTGTTTTTTTTCTATGGTCGGGTTGTTGTCTCTTTGGCACATTCCCCATTTCCATTCTCAATTTTATTAGTTTGAAGATAGTATGGTTCTATCAATAAAAACAGTATCTATATATTAATATTTTTTACCGAAAACATATTCTAATGAAAGTCCCCTGCCCAGCACTTTAACTTGCTATTTCAAAATTTTACTAAAAGGTAAAATAACACAACTACCGAATTGTGGAAATTAAGACTTGGTACTGGCATTTTCTTGTGTAGGAAAAGGTAAATAAAACCTGGTTTAAAAGCTAGCTAAACCGCTCACATGTATGACAGTCACATAAAATGCCATTATATTGACGAATTAGATTCAAATTTTATATTTGCGCCAGACGTGCGTTTCGTCTACAAAAGACTCGTCAGTGACTCTCGAATAAAACATTGTTGAAAAGGCAAAATAAAGTATGAAGTTGAACAGCATTGAGGACGACAAGATGTTCATCAAATAGTTTTCATATGACTATAGAAACACCAGTATACTACTGTTGTCATTATTTCCATAATAAACAAAATATATCACTATTGAATTCCACCAGCTGCTGCTTTAATCATTCGCTAAACGTTATTGCCATGTGACGTAGTCCGAATGGCATTTACATATACTGATTAAGTCAACTGTTTAGCATTGAATGCATAGTCTTTCTTTGTCACCTATTTTCATTAGTGTTTGTTGATGAGCCATATCTAATTCTAAAAACCACTGATATCCACACATATAGCATTAAAGTTATCTCCGAACAATCTTGGGGATCGGATACGCATCTAAGACTTAAATGGTAATTTCATTTAGTTTCCGACAATCAATACATAGCCGTCATGATGAGTCTTTTTTAAAGCAATGGGAGCAGACCATGGACCAGATGATTTTTCTATGATCTTCTATGATATTTCTTTGTTAAAATTTCTATTTCATTTTTCAAATTTGCCTCTTTAACAAAGGTATTCTTCTCGTGTGTTGCGTCATGTAATTTTATAGAATGTATCCCTAACATTGTTTTCCCAGTTTTTCCATTAGGATTTACAGATACCTCTTAGAATAGCACTAACATCTTTCAGAATTCATTGATCTCTTAACGTTTTTATGCCTTACCTACGATAGTAGAGGGGCATTATGTTTTTTGGTCTGTGGGTCCGTTCGTTCGTTCGTCCTTTCGTCCGTTATTGTGTCCGTCTGTCCGTGTGTCCCGCTTGAGGTTAAAGTTTTTGGTCAAGGTAGTTTTTGATGAAGTTGAAGTCCAATCAACTTGAAACTTAGAACACAAGTTCCCTATGAAATGCCAAATTCTATTTTTGACTTTTTTCATGGTCCACTAAACGTAGAAATGGATAGTGCGAGTTTCAGGTTAAATTAAGGTTTTTGGTCAAGGTAGTTTTTGATGAAGTTGAAGTCTAATCAACTTGAAACTTAGTACACATGTTCTCTATGATATGATCTTTATAATTTAAATGCCAAATTAGATATTTGACCCCAATTCCACGGTCCGCTCGTTCGTTCGTCCTTCCGTTCGTTATTCCAACCGTCCGTCCGTCTGTCCCGCTTCAGGTTAAAGTTTTTTGTCAAGGTAATTTTTGATGAAGTTGCAGTCCAATCAACTTGAAACTTAGTACACATGTTCCCTATGATATGATCTTTCTAATTTAAATGCCAAATTATATTTTTGGCCAAATTTCACGGTCCACTGACGATAGAAAATTATGGTGCCAGTGGGGCATCCGTGTACTTTGGACACATTTTTGTTCAGTTAATAATTTCTTTCCATTAATAAACGTATTGTCCATATATGTATATAATTTATAAGCCATCTAATCAAGAAAATTATATAAGATATCTTATAAACGATATAAGATATCTTATAAATTAGATTTCATATAGGATATCTAATAACGTTTATGCAATATCTTGTTGTTAGAGTAAAAAACAAAACGACTTGCCATTTCCCCATTGTACCACTGGCATTCAAACCACACTTCCTTATGTCTATGTACTAGTAGTTCATAAAGTATTCAGGGCGATCTCAGTGTCCCCTTGCTCAAAGAAATTGTATAGTATGCAAGCTGACAAAGTATTCAGGAAAATCCACCAATTAGGTCCTGATTAAGGAGATGTGGTATAATTGCTAATGAAACAACCATCCACCAGAGTCTTAATGACAAAGATTTAAGAAGCTATAAGTAAATGTACACCCTTCAACAATGAGCAAACACCATACCTTCTAGTCGGCTATAAAAGATATAGCAAGTAAGACAAGAAAAAACCCAACAAAGGTCAAGATTAATTAATGACCAAAAAAAATATACCTTGGATTCATGACTATTCGGTTGGATAACAATTTTCGTGTCCTTATTTAACAGATGAACCATGCAAGGAATAAAAATGTTAACGAAGTACAAAATATCTATTGGCGTATACGAAAACTTGATTAAAAATTACAAAATCTAACATCCACGATTATACATTTGTTCCGTAATCCACGAACCTTGTAATCTACGATAATAATGATTAAACCAATTGTTAATTCAAAAATCATTACGTGCATTTATTATTGGGATTTTTTAGAATGGAGAAAACATGCGAGGTAAGTTTTCGCTGTTTCGGAAAAAGCTGCATACAGATGTATCTATCATAAATGAGAATGCAAATCCTTATTATTGCGAAACTCAACCTGTCGCATAATTCGTTTTAATAAAAAAAAAACATCGACAGTAATTGCAGGCTTCACGATCTAACGGAAAATATTGCACTACAATAAAAATAGATAAAGAAAAAAGATGTATGAAAATTTCAATAATGCGATACAATGAAAAATAATAAAAGGTGATGTGTGTCATACATCAATGAGGCACCACAATGAAAATAATAAGAAGATGTGTGAGTCAGTGCCTCATAAAAAGCAAAACAATGAACATACAAAAGAGATGCAATGTATAAATCCGTAAGGCAACACATCAGTTGAAAATAAAAGAGGAGATGTGGGTTTACATCCATAAGGCAGAATAATAGATTTAAAAAAGGACATGTAGGGTATACTTCAACGAGGCAGCACAACAAAAATTAAAAAAAAAGGAGGTGTATATAGCCCCGTATGCATCAATGACATCAAGTTAAAAATTAAACAAATGAGATGTAGGGCATCTATCAATGAAGTAACTCAATAGCCTGGTATCGCTCACCTGTAATTCTTGTTTTTTAAAAGGATCACCGAATACAATCTATAAACTATTTTAATATCACTCTATTAAACCCTCCTTCACTTTTGCTCTAACTGTTGCAGTTTTCCATTTCTAAGTAGCAACGTTCCAGCAGCACCTGCATACGGTGTATATATCTCCCAATTGATACGATATTCCCGTGCTTGCATTTCCTATCATGATTTTCTTGATAGAGGGTTGTTGTTCACAAGGAAGCTATTAAATCAAGAGTTCCAAATGGTGAAGTTGAAATCATCTCGTTCGTGAACGCCATCACGAGTTGGTTGACCGTTATGGAATAACCGTTTTACAAATGATATCGGATATGTTCCTTACGTCGCAACTAAATCCCCTTCCCTTTCATGAATGTGACCTACAGAATAACCACGGGGGGTCAACTTCCTATTATTGGGTATACAGGGATGTGCCAAAAATATGGGTCATAATTTTGCGAGATTTTATATAAAAATAACTCTCTTTTTTAATGACATCCTATATTAAAATGCATTTGCGTTTGAAAACTATATATTGATTTGGGGTATGATCTACATATCATATATAAATATGCTATTGAGAATCATACATTATTAATGGTAAATTATTATATTAAATTAAATCAATTCATTTGAAAGTTCACCTTTCAAACAAAGTGCTTTCAAATAAGTTCCCAAATGAACACCGATGAGTTAGTGCTTATATAAGCATGGGTCATATTTTAAATATTGTATATAAGTATAGGTCATTCTTTCTTAAATATTTATATAACTATAGGTACTGAATTTCAGTGAATGTTATATTAAAATGGGTACGTTTTTTGAGGCAAAAATGGCACACCCCTACCAAGAAAATATCGAAGTTACCCCCCCGTGAGAATAACAATTAGACTATTTACCGGATTTGTAATCACATAAGCAACACGACGGGTGCCACATGTGGAGCAGGATCTGCTTACCCTTCCGGAGCACCTGAGATCACCCCTAGTTTTTGGTGGGGTTCTTGTTGTTTATTCTTTAGTTTTCTATGTTGTGTCGTGTATACTGTTGTTTGTCTGTTTTTGATTTTCATTTTTAGCCATGGCGTTGTCAGTTTATTTTCGATTTATGAGTTTGACTGTCCCTCTGGTATCTTTCGTCCGTCTTTTGAGAAATAAGCCAAAAACTGTGTTTGTCCCCAGAGGCGGATTTAGGGGGGGCCCAGGGGGCCCGGGCCCCCCCTTTTTGGGAAAAAAATTTGGTTGCTTATATAGGGAATCACTGAAGCGTGACTGAAGCGGGCCACCTCTGGTCAGTCAGTGGGCCCCCACTTATGAAAATTTCTGGATCCGCCACTGGTCCCTGTGTTCTATTTAACCATATACATAGCGGTCATGTTTGTTCGATGGTTAAAACCTTCGGATATTAACAAACTAGACTATCTTAAAAGAAAAAGTCAGTTAATAAAGTCACGGTTTGGAAGTATTTGGTCAAGTAGTTTAATTCAGAGATTGTGAAGATTTTTGACAAAGTAATCATAGACATGCACAAAAAAATGTAAAAAATAAACGTTTCAAGGACAACAGCTCCTTGAGTAGCCAATTAACTATTTGATCATTTGACTTATTTGTAGATCCTACATATATATATAGGTGAACATGAAGACTTCTTGTTTTTTTAAGTTTTCAAGTGAAAGAATGTCTACTATCATTTTGAGTTTTCTTTCTTGTTGCTTGCTTTTTTTTTTTCAAGAAAAGCCCTTAAATTGTACAGTTCACTATAATGTGAATATAAGAAATGTATGAATAACAAATCGACAGACAAAGTATATAAACAAATCAATCTTTATATAATTTGTTTATTTTCCCATGTGAATTAATTCCCGGATTTTAAAAAACCGTCATTGGCTTTATATTTAGTAATCATTATAAGAAAGACAACGTTTGGTTGGTCAATAATCTTTGGTTGTATACTTTTGATAAATTACACCTTACAATTCTCATTTAGCATGTTTAGTATAAAAAACATATTTTTGATGAATTATTTTGCATTATAATTAGATATTGCAATGAATACTCTAATTATTAATCAACGTAAGTGAAAAATGCGATTAAATTATGTAGCTAAATTTAGTATCCAATGAAATCAACCCTTTCATCTTACACAGATACACCTTGTAATTAATTCAGAAAAATGAAAACGAACAATGTGGAAAACAGGTAAATTTAAATGTTTTCATTTTTAAAAGGTAATCACATATTTAATGCTGAAAAGATGATAACTATTTGTATTTTGTGACTACATTTACGATGTAACAATCTATTTTGCAGTCTTTTTAAAAACCTAAAGTGGCTTTACCTGCTTGAAACAGAAACTTGCAATAGATTTTTATATATGTAACACTCCCAAACGTGTCCTTCCCCCCAAACGTGTCCGATTCCCCCAAACGTGTCTATTCTCCCCAAACGTGTCTATAATATTCAATGTTCCCCAAACGTGTCCGATTTCATAACCCCAAACGTGTCCAATAATATTGTTATTCGCCAAAACGTGTCCACTATTTAACGCCAGAACGTCTCACGTCTTTTAGCGCTAATACATGTATCTCCTAAATGAAACCGCTGATAACGTTTACGGCAATTCTATTGGTGATAAAGTTGTCATTTATTATCATTAGTTAGTGCAATGTCGGTTTATAATGATTATCATAATTCCAAATTTAATCTGTAATTGTGAATAAACTTTTGACTGAAATTGCTTATTGTCCAGTTGCAAGTATTTCTTACTCATTTAGAGCGAACATACAAATAATTCTAGAGTTGAATTAATCGTTAACTTTGTAAATTATTTTGTACTAATAAACTCCGATGATGCTTTATATATTTATCCGAATATTGCACGACAGGCTTTCAGCAGGATTTTTTTTCACTTTTGTCAACAGTTCTCAATTTGAATTATATGTATTTTCAAAGCTCATCAAATCATATACGGATAGTCAGGTTTTTAATAAATTTTAATAAATTTTAGGTTTCCACCATCACTAAAGATAAAATATTTAGAGCGAACATAGTTTTTCAAGTTTTAATGTTTTTACATTTGCTGATTAACTTTACACTGTTTATGGCGTATTTCCAGTTGCAAGTATTTCATGCATATTTAGAGAGAACATACAAGTTTAAATGTTTTTACATTAATTTTCTACTGTTTAAATTAACTTGAGACTGTTGATTGTGTATAATGTCCAGTTGCAAGTGTTTCATGCATATTTAGAGAGAACATAGGCTACAAGTTTTTTTTAAGTTTTTACATTTGTACTATATAAATTAACTTTAGACTGTTGATTGCGTATTGTCTAGATGCAAGTGTTTCATGCATATTATGACAGAACGTAAAAGTTTTAATGCGTAGAGAAAGGGACATTATTACCCGGTAACTATACAGTTTAACTGAACATGTGTGCTTACAATTTACATACGACATAGCCGGAATGACTCCCCCACTTTTACACAGTTTATACTGCTTGTTTATAAAAGTACTTACGTACCTTATCTATATTTTTAATGACATAGTAAAATTAGTATACGTTAATGAAATTGCAATAACCAAATAACGCTTGACATGGACACGTTTTGGGGATCGGACACGTTTGTGAGTTAGTTGAAAAATGGACACGTTTGGGCGTCTATATAAATGCCACCCTTTGGCGCCCTTTTGCAACTATACATGTTTTACAGTTCAGTGACGTTATGTGGACACGTTTGGGGGAATCGGACACGTTTGGGGGGAAGGACACGTTTCTGAGTGTTACATATATGTGGGTTCGTGGTGTAGTGGTTAAGACCTATGGCTACATTGCTGAAGGTCCCGGGTTTGATAATGACTCGGGGCGCTGGAAATTTCAGTACATCACAAGTGTGATCTGCACCCTCCCACTCACTTCTCTGGAACCCAGACCGAAGTTAAAACTAGAATGGGTACTTTAGGGGCCTCAGTTAGTCAGATTTGTCCCCTACTTTGATTCAGAGTATATTATAATACATATAATTTTATGATTTATTCCTTTGAGCACAGTGGCTTGTAAATACCGCAGTCCCACTAGGCCACGATCGCACTACGATTTGTGAAAAAGATAAAAATTTTGACGATCCTAGTGCACTACGATCGTGGAGATCGCAGTAAGGTCTTAGTACAGGTGTGGTGAGGTCTTCACGATCGTGATGAGCATGGTCAACTTTGGACCTGTTCAAAACAATACTGGATAAATTCTGGTATGGTGATTATTAGGACTTGATGAGCGTAGGAAAATCGTGATAATCGTAGTGAGATTGCAGAATAAGCATGGTGAGAACGTGGTATAATTGTAGCGGAATTGTTGTAGGAGCATAATGAGGAGGTAGTAGCAACGTGAAAGAAACAAAATTTACTTTTTCATGTCGCTCACCACGATCTGAATTAATTTGAGATCACAGTGAGCGTGGAGTGATCATGGTCTAGTGAGTCTGGGGCTTTAGGTCGTCAAACGAGATTTTACTGTCAATGGTGGTTGCTATCCTATATAAAATACCACAATAGTGCTGAAAGTGGCTTTAATATACAAATCAATCGATGAACTTTTTTTTTATGGCTAACCAAGTATGTATAGTATGAGAGTAAATACATGAATATATTGACTGCAACTTGCAAATGATAATCAGATGAAATATCCTATCATATTTTTAAATTCATTTTTTAGTTTTAATCAATTCAACACAATTATAAATAGTTAACATGCATAGTGCAAGGTCTATTACTACATGTCATGCATGTACATATGTATGTCACATTGTCATAATTTTCATATATGCAATTTTAGGAGATACAAACCATTGCAGTCTTAAATTATTGCCTTCCACAAATCTTTATTAAATGTTTAACAAAAATGTAATAATGTAATAAATGTATGTGAATTCGAAGCATTTGTTGTTCCTTATTTTACTCTTTAACTTAAGACTTTACAATGCAATTTAAGTGACTGGCAACAAAGCTTGCTACCGACTAGTTTAGGTAACTGTTAACATATTTTACAACAGAGCACCAATCTTTTTCAGTTCAGTATAAACATAGTTTGCACTTACTAATTGTTTTTTTATGAAAGTACCATTATATATATCTATATATTGGCTTAGATAAATTTTGTCATGTGCCATTTTGAATCCCACTAACCATGCTAACATCATGCAGATGCAGTCTGAGAATATTGACCACTCTATGTACATAATGTACACAGGGCTCACACTACTTCAGAATTATAGGGAGAAGTGACTTCTCTTTTTGAAACTGATAGGGAGAAGTGGTGAGATTTGAAAGAGAAGTGCTCATTCGCGCGGTGCGCTACAATGTTTGGATTTTACAATAGTATAAAGGGCAATATGTAAATAATGTTCTTTTTATATTGTTCAATTCATATCTGAGTAAAAAAATTACAATTAAAGTAGCATTTGAAATTAAAAGTTGTTTAAGTTTTACTAAGGTTCTTGTGAGAAACTACCAACTAAATATCTAGCACTAAAAAAAAAAAAAAATGTTTTAAAAAATGTAAAGGAATTATAATATATCAATTACAATTTAATTTAAAATTATCTTGTGTATGAAATTCAGTTATTCTCATAAAAAAATATAAAAGTTATTGAGCTAGGCCATAATATATTGATATTAGTATAATAGTCTCAGAGTTGAGCAACTTTAATCAATAGTTTGAAACAATCCATGAAAAATATAGGGAATTATATACACCAATCAATTAGATGTAACCAAAAGTCTCTTAATGTGTGTGGAATGCGTAATTTTTCCCTTTGGGATCAATATTCTTCTGTCAGCTGTTCCATCCGTGCGTACGTAGTAATTATAGTAAAAGTACAGATTTCGGTCATAGCTGGTCGGGTTCAGATCCGTAGTTTAGAAATCGGTCAATGGCGGATAATTTATAAAAATAAACGATGTTTGACGAGTTATTTTGAAAGGAACATGACGTTTTTAGGCAGTTAAGCTGCCTTATGCGAGCACCATGGATTTGTGTTCTACCCAATAAATGCTGAAATACTTGCCATTGTTATTATCTAGCTGGTAACTATGTTATTTATAACTAATTGGACAGTTTTTTCATACTTTTCATTCTGGATTACAAAAAATATGACCAGAAAAATCTTAAATGATCGTCGATTTTCCCAAAAGTTTTGAAGTTGCACATAGGAAGTAGAGCACATTAGGAATCCTTATGTAGTTTATTATCCCCTGAGCTTTTGGCTAAGATGTCAAAGAACAAATGTATGAAATATTTAATCGCCGAAAATCTCTAAAGACAAGTAGTTAAGATTTCCCAAATTGCAAAAGTCGTAGGAATATTGTTTGTCGTCAATACGTAATCAACTACGTTAGTAGTCTATTAATATACGTTCAACTGATCACGCTGTTGGCGGCAATTTTGAATTAGAAGACGAAATTTTTGTATCTTTTCAATTTAGACGCAGGGGTTCAAATAAGCGGTGGTACGAGGTCTGCGACCTTCCACTTTTGCAGTCGGACTTTCTACTTGGTTACTAGCTACGCCCGACAGGCCCGACGGACCTTGAAAGAAGAAAAATAATAACTTTGCACACATTTTTACCAAAGTTTCCTAATAAACGATCTAAAAATTTTCATTATTACTATTCATGACAGCGATGTTCAATTTGTGCAACCGCTAGCTTTATACAGAAAATCACCGACAAATAATGTGTAAATCCGAGTAAAATCGTATCTCACTGCATATCTGTCAAAAACAACAATGAAAACAAAATGGCTGCCGCGAGAAGACAATTACAATATCGGATCCGATTCCGGAAGCGGATAAGGGTAATCCCGGGTTTTGGCTATCAACTGAAAGAATCCAGACAGGTGACAAAATACATCTATGCATGGTAAATAAATATAAACTCTAGAATTGAAAACCAAAAGATATATATTGAAAAGAAAGAAAAAGCAGAAAATATTTTGTACACCAATTTTAATGTCAAAATCCAATGCAATGTGACAGCTGGGAACAGTTTATCTAAACAATATATATGTTCCTGGTAACAGTATAAATTTTCTTTATCAGTGATAAATGTTGGTAATGCATGTTAGATGCTTTTAAGGAGGCTCGAGGGTATAAAAATTTCAGAAAAAAAATAAATATTTGTTTTTCATTTCAAATTTTATTTGTTACCTTTTGTAGTTGTTACTTATCATATGGTACAAAAATCATTCAAAACAAACAATTCGTGTTGGCCCCAGATGACTTTTAAAATGTATACATCATTGAAAAAGTTCCAAATTATCTCCCTTTGGTGGAAAAATGCCATTTTTTGGCTTTAAAATTGAAATATCTTTTTTAACTCATCGGTGACCTATATTTTTTAATATAATTTCCATATAAGCTGCACTTAAACTAAATTATTGTAAAATTTGAGCGATTTCTGTAATAAATTTCTTTCTTTTTTTTCAATATTACCTTTATTTCTCCTATTACTTCAACAGAAAAAAACCACCTTTACAAAAATGTATGCTTCTTTTGAAGGCAGATTGTGAGCGCAAATGAACGGTGACCCCACTTTTTTATTTTATTTTTCTGTTAACTATAAGATAAAGTTCATGTATAGAAAAATATAGAGAAATCCTATATAAATGATTTAGACCCGCGAACCCCCTTAAAGTTAAACATATTACTGCAATTTCAAAGGGTATTTTTTTCTTCTCAATTTTGATAGGTAAGTTAAAATAGCTGGAAGTTTCTTACAAAAAAAAAAGATGTGGTATGATTGTCAATGAGACAACTATTCACAAAAGACCAAAATGACACAGACATTAACAACTATAGGTCATCGTACGGCATTCAACAATGAGCAAAGCCCATACCGCATAGTCAGCTATAAAAGGCCCCGACAAGACAATGTAAAACAATTCAAACGAGAAAACTAACGGCCCTATTTATGTAAATAAGTAACAAAAAACAAATATGTAACACATAAACAAACGACAACCACTGAATTACAGGCTCCTGGCTTGGGACAGGCATAAATAGTGCAACTATATTATATGATACCTGAATGTAAGCAAATCATATGATATATAGGTGGAGACCATTGGGCCACTCTACCTCCTCCTGTTTGATAACTTTGAAACGGATGAGATCCCACCCCTCAACCATATACATTCATGTATGAGACTAAATAACTAATCAAATGAAATATAGGGGAAGTCCCTAGGGTCACCCCACTCCCTCATGTTTTAAAACTTGGAAACAGTCGAGATCCCCATCCCTAAACCATATTTATTCAGGTATGGGACAATATATATATAATCAAATGAAATATAGGTGGAGTCCCTGGGGATCACCACACCCCTCCTATTTGAGAACTTGGAAACGGTCGAGATCCCCACCCCTAAACCATATATATTCATATACATGGGACAATATAACAAATCATATGAAATATAGGTGCAGTTGTGGGGCCAATCTTCCCCTTCCGGTTTGAGAATTTGAAAACGGTGGAGATCCCCAATCTTAAACCATTTATATTCATGTATGGGACAATATTACAAATCAAAGGAATAATAAGGGGGTCCCTAGGGTCAATGCAAACCTTTCTGTTTGAGAACTTGGAAACATTCGAGATCCTCAACCCTAAACCATATTTATTCATGTATGGGACAATATAACTAATCAAATGAAATATAGGGGGATTCCCTGCGGGTCACCCCACCCTTCCTGTTTGAGAATTTGGTAACGGTCAAGATCCCCACCCATAAACAATATAGTATGGGACTATATAACAAATCATATGAAATATAGGTGGAGTTCGTGGGGCCACTCTACCCCTTTCTGTTTGAGAATTTATAACGATCGAGATCCACAATCTTAAACAACATATATTTATGTATGGGACAATATTACAAATCAAATGAATTATAAGGGGGTCCCTATGGTCACTGTACACCCTCCTGTTTGAGAACTTGGAAAAATTCGAGATCCTCACCCCTTAACCATATATTCTTATGTATGGGACTATATAACACAGACATGGGGTAATTGAAATATGTAATTGTAATTGACTGTAATTAATTACAATTTATCATGTAATTGAATGTAATGTGTAATTGAGCATTTTTTCAATTACATGTAATTGAATGTAATTAATTACATAGCCAAAATTGCCTGTAATTGACAATTACTTTTCAATTACAAGTCAATTACATTTGAAATTTTGGATCAAAAGATTAAATCTTGTGTTTTCTCAAAAAATTATTAAAAGCAATAATCTTAACAAATGTTGTAAGCTGACAAAGAAAAGCCTTCACAGTATACTTTCTGTATTAACACAACCATGGTAGATTCTTCATTTTGTATTGAATGATAAAAAAAATGTAGACACATGCCATAATTTTAAAAGAAACCACTAGGAAGTCACTGTCTTGACCTTAATTAGTAGATTTAGATAGATATTTTAAGACATTGATTTAACATAATTAACTTTATTCAAGGACTTAAATAACCAATAAATATAACCTCTGGCTATTTGTTTTATTACAAACTATATAATGACTGTTTTTATAACAGTTATGTTAAACAGATATAAGGCTAATTAGAGAGAGATAAATATACCCCTAGGGCCTATAGGTACATGTTTAAATTCTTGAAGGGATAATGCATATGACAAAATCTCACTTGCAAAATTTGTTCACTATATATATGAATGTTGAAAGAAAACATTTTATCAGATTTAAAAATGAGCTCCAAGAGTGTACTGGAACATTTTACTGTTCCTGATGACTTCCAAAATGGAAATACTTTCAAAGGAAAATGTATGCATTGTGGCACCCTCATTAGTGGAAGTTATAAAGTTACATCCAACTTTGTTACACATATGAAGGTAATACTATATAAGAATTTTAAAAATTAATAAATTCATAATGCTTCTTTTTCATTTCTAATCAGATTTCATTTATCTTATATCCTCTAATAGCTTACATTTAAATTTGGAAAATATTTTGTTTATTAAATTAATTAGTTGTGATTAAAACTAAAGTTTATTTTTGTTTTAAGAAGTCAGATTTCTAAATCACTTATTTAAGATAAATAATTTGAATAAGCTGGGATAAAAATGAAAATCATTTCAAAAAATAAAAAATAGTGCTCTTTTTTTGTATCATTTACAATCAAATAAATTTAAATAAATGTAAAATTTCAATAGGTAAATTAAAACAATTTAATATTTTCAAGATATTAAATAAGGCCTTTTGTAATTTTCAGAGAAAACACAGAGATTTGTACATTCTGCATTCTGAGAATAAAGAAATTCAACCAACATTGACACAATGCATAAAAAAAAGTGTAAAATATTCACCGTCTGATCCAAAACAGTTAGAAATGACAAATGCTCTTATAATGTTCATAGCTGGGGATCTTTTACCACTCTCTATTGTCGAAAGTGAAGAATTTAAAAACTTGATGGAAAAAGCTGACACTAAGTATCAAGTGCCTAGCAGAAAGCATTTATCTTCGAAACTTCTACATGAAAAATCGGTTGAAATAAAAAATAACCTTGTAAATACTCTTAAAAGAGCTGAAAGTGTGTGTTTAACCATTGATCTCTGGTCTAGTAGACAAATGAGAGGATTTTTGGGAATCACAGGCCACTTTATTTTGGACTGGGCTATGAAGTCTGTCATGATATGCTGTAAACGATTCAAAGGTAGACACACAGCAGAATCCATCAGGAGTGAATATGAAGAAGTTGTTACTTCATTTGAAATAGGTTTTAAAATTGCTGCAATAGTCAGTGACAATGCTAGTAATATGGTCAAAGCATTTTCAATTCCTGGCTTTGATGACTTTAAGGTAGATCATGAGAGTTCTGATGAGGAAATTGATGATGTAGACAAAGAAATTGAAGATGACCAGTCTGATGATTTACATTTATCCGACTGCTTACCCAAACATTCAAGATGCTTTGCACACACCTTACAATTGGTTGTTAAGGATGGCCTGAAAGATTGTTCACCCCACCTTAAAACTGTTATTACAAAGGCATCAAATATTGTCAGTTTTGTTAGGAAATCTATTATTGCTTCAGAAATCCTTGAAGATTATAAAAGATTGCAAGCTGCTAATGCTACAAGATGGAATTCAAAATTCTCCCCCATGTAAGCGAGCAAAAAATGATGATCTTTTCAGTTTCATGCCAGCCCCATCAGTGGAAAGAAAAAGAAACCCTTCAGGGATTTCTGTAAGTTCAGAAATGGATGATTACTTGTCAGATAATTGTATTGATATGTCAAAAGACCCTCTTTTGTATTGGCATAGTAACTGTCAACGTTTACCACGTCTAGCTAAGTTAGCAGTGCAATATTTAGCTATTCCAGCCACATCTGCACCAGTTGAACGCTTATTTAGCACTGCTGGAAAAACATTTAGGCCGGAAAGGTGCAGACTGGCTGATGGAACATTTGAAAAGCTGATGATGGTCAAATGTAATGGGAAAATGCTTAAATAAGTTATATGACACAATACAAAAATGTATATACTAGTTGAACACTGTCTAATTGTTATAACTATAGAGCAATGTATAATACTTATGTACATATCATAGAATAAATGCATGTTTTCAATGTTTTATCTTAAATTTCCTTTCAAATGTAATTGAAGTAATTAATTACATTTGCCAAGTAATTGGAATGTAATTAATTACATTGGTAAAAAAAGTCAAATGTAATGTGTAATTTAATTGAAGATTTTGTAATTGTAATTGAATGTAATTAATTACTTTCAAATGTAATTGACCCCATGTCTGATATAACAAATCAAATGAAATATAGGGGAAGTCCCTGCAGTCACCCCACCCCTCCTGATTGAGAAATTGGAAACAGTCGAGATCCCCACCTTTAAATTAAACCATATGTATTCATGTATGAGAACTAATCAAATGAAATATAGGGGATTCCCTGCGGGTCACCCCACTTCTCCTGTTTGAGAATTTGGTAACGGTCAAGATCCCCACCCATAAACAATATATATTCATGTATGGGACAATATAACAAATCATATGAAATATAGGTGGAGTTCGTGGGGCCACTCTACCCCTTTCTGTTTGAGAATTTATAACGGTCGAGATCCACAATCTTAAACAACATATATTGATGTATGGGACAATATTACAAATCAAATGAATTATAAGGGGGTCCCTATGGTCACTGTACACCCTCCTGTTTGAGAACTTGGAAAAATTCGAGATCCTCACCCCTTAACCATATATTCTTATGTATGGGACTATATAACAAATCAAATGAAATATAGGGGAAGTCCCTGCAGTCACCCCATCCCTCTTGATTGAGAAATTGGAAACAGTTGAAATCCCCACCTTTAAATTAAACCATATATATTCATGTATGAGAACTAATCAAATGAAATATAGGGAGAGTCCTTATGGTCACCCTACCCAGTCCTGTTTAACAACTTAGAAACAGATGAGATCCCCACCCCTCAACCATATATATTCATGTATTGGACAATATAACAAATCGAATGAAATATAGGGGAATTCACTAGGATCACCCCACCCCTCCTGTTTGAAAACTTGATAACGATTGAGATCCCCACCCAAACCATATATATGCATGTATGGGACAAGATAAAACATTAAATGAAATATAAGGGTAGTCCATAGGGTCACCCCACCCCCTCTTGTGTGTGTTTTGAGAACTTGTAAAAGATTGAAAAACCAACTCCTAACCTAAACCATATTCATTCCTGTTTGTCATTTCAAAGAGATTGAATGACATACAATGTCAATCTCATAGGCGTCACATATGCATGTCTTTCTATGTTGTGATGTAACATGCTATTGTTTCTGAAAAAGGGAGAAGATTTGGATCCATTAAAACGTTTAATCCCGCTGCAAATGTTTGCACCTGTCCTAAGTCAGGAATCTGATGTACAGTAGTTGTCGTTTGTTTATGTAATATATACGTGTTTCTCGTTTCTCATTTTTTTTTGATAGATTAAACCGTTGGTTTTCCTGTTTGAATGGTTTAACACTAGTAATTTTGGGGCCCTTTATAGCTTGTTGTTCGGTGTGAGCCAAGGCTCCGTGTTGAAGGCCGTACATTGACCTATAATGGTTTACTTTTTTTTTAAATTGTTATTTGGATGGAACGTTGTCTCATTGGCACTCACACCACATCTTCCTATATCTAAGTACTTTGCTAGACCTAACCAATGTGTACTAGATCTTGCCCAATTTCAGGCGACCATGGGAATGAATAATTATTGGAGCTTTGTTTGGAAGACTTCGTAACAGCATTATGTAACAATATTTTTTTTGATAATTATAAAATTTTATTGATGGAAAATAATTAGTAGGTTTAAAGAATTTACCTTAATTATAATTTGAATTATTTCTGGTCCTATAAAATTTTCATTTTCATATGGCTCATTATAAAGAAAACACATCTTTCAAGCCCAAGAATGTTTGACCAGCTGTTTTTATAATTACGTCATTTTACTCCAAAGTCAGACATCATAGACTTGGGATGAAGGTGGGGGACATTTACATTTACTATGGACAGGTTAGTCAGACCTCACCTTTGATCCTTGTAGTAGTAAACATTTGTCTGATTTGTGTCTCATAACTTTTGTACTGTTGAATACAAACTCAGTTTTCTTTCCAGGGAAGCAAGTCCATTCATACTTTTACAAGCTCTTACTAAAGTCAACTTGAACTACTAACAGTCAACTAATACCAACGTTAACTATCAACTAGAAGAACTGCAATCATTGCAAACTTGTACCACTGCAGACTCATTACCATGAAAAAAATATACTTGATATATGCGATGCTTTTAAAAACTTTGACAAAATATGAATTATTTGCTTTAATGATTAATTCATTAAATGAACATAAATGTACAATATATGACTGTCTAATGTTTGTTCTTTTTAAAAATCTTTAAAAAAAATTTGAAGGAACATTGCCACAGTTTTTATAATTATGTTTGGCTTGGTTTGTGGTTAACTGCCTACAGCGCTTACAGTGCTTTGATTAATGCAATAAATGGATTAAAAATTTACTGGAGGCAACTTTTATCACGTTTAAATGAAGTAACAAACTTATTTTGCCGCCGAAATTTAGGTTGATGTACGTTTTCGAGTAACAAGCACCGGAACTTGCAGAAATGCACGAAGTGATAAAAAGTTGTATTTTTATCAAATAACCTGCTACACACTGCGAAGACAATGCTTCAACCTCTTTTCTAAAGATAATGAATCGTTTATGTCTGAATTTCTTTAATTATCAATAAAAAATTGATGTTTCATCAAATTGTAAAAATTGAAAATGTCCGATGACGGAAGCGACTGAAAGCGAGTATCGTCATGGACAGGCGACTTGTTTTCGCTTTTAAGGGTCGGGGAAAGCGAAGTGACGGTCGGGAAGGCGACTTCTTCGCCCAAGTCGCCTGGTAGCGTGAGCCCTGGTACATGTATGTAATGTATACAGACCATGTTAGTTTTGGACAACTATTTTTTTGTCGATTTTAAATAAGCAGAAAAAAATCTAATTAGTTAGTCATGGTATTTTTGTTGTTAGTTAGAGTTATTCCTCTTTGTCTGGGTTGCTTTCTTTGCCTGTTTACAAATGTACAGGTACATGTTTTTTTTTTATTATAACTGTAAAATCAAGCAACAAAAAAGAAAATATAGAAAACAAAGTCTTATTGAGCACCAAAGGACATACTCAGATATGAATATAATTCAGTATTGAGGTATTTATATGTTTTGTTTTAAAATGGTAATATTTGTTTGTTGACAGATACCACAGTAAGAAAGCTTGTTTACATATACCACAGTGAAAAAGCATGAAGTGACAATGGAGGTGAGTTGTTACTAACATTTGGAAAATCCTTAAAATTATGTTCTGTTGTTATACAGGCTGGCAGTATCAGGTTGAATTGCTGACTCTTCTAATTGCATGTCTAGAATTCCAACTGTTTTATGATACAATTCTACTTCAATTCTTTTCTGAAGATAGAAAAGTACTAAAGGAGGCATGCTCTGTCTGTACTAACCAGAACTCCTCCATGAATAGTCAACATGTTTACAGTTTTGATGGATATTTTCTATATTACTGAAGTTTTCTTTAGCAGTACCTGTTAGTGAATTAGTGAAGTAATCTTTAGCAGGTACCTGTTAGAGAATTGGTGAAGTAATCTTTAGCAGGCACCTGTTAGAGAATTAGTGAAGTAATCTTTAGCAGGCACCTGTTAGAGAATTAGTGAAGTAATCTTTAGCAGGCACCTGTTAGAGAATTAGTGAAGTAATCTTTAGCAGGCACCTGTTAGTGAATTAGTGAAGTAATCTTTAGCAGGCACCTGTTAGAGAATTAGTGAAGTAATCTTTAGCAGGCACCTGTTAGAGAATTAGTGAAGTAATCTTTAGCAGGCACCTGTTAGAGAATTAGTGAAGTAATCTTTAGCAGGCACCTGTTAGAGAATTAGTGAAGTAATCTTTAGCAGGCACCTGTTAGAGAATTAGTGAAGTAATCTTTAGCAGGCACCTGTTAGTGAATTAGTGAAGTAATCTTTAGCAGGCACCTGTTAGAGAATTAGTGAAGTAATCTTTAGCAGGCACCTGTTAGTGAATTAGTGAAGTAATCTTTAGCAGTACCTGTTAGAGAATTAGTGAAGTAATCTTTAGCAGTACCTGTTAGTGAATTAGTGAAGTAATCTTTAGCAGGCACCTGTTAGAGAATTAGTGAAGTAATCTTTAGCAGGCATCTGTTAGAGAATTAGTGAAGTAATCTTTAGCAGGCACCTGTTAGTGAATTAGTGAAGTAATCTTTAGCAGGCACCTGTTAGAGAATTAGTGAAGTAATCTTTAGCAGTACCTGTTAGAGAATTAGTGAAGTAATCTTTAGCAGGCACCTGTTAGAGAATTAGTGAAGTAATCTTTAGCAGGCACCTGTTAGAGAATTAGTGAAGTAATCTTTAGCAGGCACCTGTTAGAGAATTAGTGAAGTATTCTTTAGCAGTACCTGTTAGTGAATTAGTGAAGTAATCTTTAGCAGGCACCTGTTAGAGAATTAGTGAAGTAATCTTTAGCAGTACCTGTTAGAGAATTAGTGAAGTAATCTTTAGCAGGCACCTGTTAGAGAATTAGTGAAGTATTCTTTAGCAGGCACCTGTTAGTGAATTAGTGAAGTAATCTTTAGCAGGCACCTGTTAGAGAATTAGTGAAGTAATCTTTAGCAGGCATCTGTTAGAGAATTAGTGAAGTAATCTTTAGCAGGCACCTGTTAGTGAATTAGTGAAGTAATCTTTAGCAGGCACCTGTTAGAGAATTAGTGAAGTATTCTTTAGCAGTACCTGTTAGTGAATTAGTGAAGTAATCTTTAGCAGGCACCTGTTAGAGAATTGGTGAAGTAATCTTTAGCAGGCACCTGTTAGTGAATTGGTGAAGTATTCTTTAGCAGTACCTGTTAGTGAATTACATTACTTGATTATCTCCCTTAGGCTTGTAAAATATATATTCAGACATTTTTGTAAAGAAAAAGATTGCATTAGATATTTATATATGTGGGTTGGTGGGGTAGTGGTTAAGACCTATGGCTACAGTGCTGAAGGTCTGGGGTTTGATTCTGACTCGGGGCGCTGGAAATTTCAGTACATTAGTGAATTAGTGAAGTAATCTTTAGCAGGCACCTGTTAGAGAATTAGTGAAGTATTCTTTAGCAGTACCTGTTAGTGAATTACATTACTGGATTATCTCCCTTAGGCTAGTAATATATATATTCAGACATTTTTGTAAAGAAAAAGATTGCATTAGATATTTATATATGTGGGTTGGTGGTGTAGTGGTTAAGACCTATGGCTACAGTGCTGAAGGTCTGGGGTTTGATTCTGACTCGGGGCGCTGGAAATTTCAGTACATTAGTGAATTAGTGAAGTAATCTTTAGCAGGTACCTGTTAGAGAATTGGTGAAGTATTCTTTAGCAGTACCTGTTAGTGAATTACATTACTGGATTATCTCCCTTAGGCTAGTAATATATATATTCAGACATTTTTGTAAAGAAAAAGATTGATAATGATTTTGATAGATAATCAAGGAAACTGACATTTTGTTTCCGTGGATGAATAAAGAAAAAATGGCTCTGTATTCAGACTGTTGAATTTAAAAAATGGAAGGTCTGTTTTTGTTTTATGTTTTTCTGCTTTGTATTGATCTGATGAGTTAACACCTATTTAACTTATTTTTGTTGAACCTGCAACATTGATGTAGCAAAAGCGAGATATATATCCATCCTAGAATTTTATGAAACTTTTGCAGAAGCTTTTTAATTAGATAATGTCTGAGGCAAACCTTTTGAAACTATATTTTCATTTTCAATATATTTCTGATAGATGCATTAAATTTTTTTGACATGATAATTTTGTAAACTTTCATGGATTGCTATGTAAAGAGGAAAGAAGCTTATCGTGAAGACCAAGAAATAGCATCTTAAGAAAATGCTTTTTTTTATTAAATTTTTGTATTTAACTGTACATAGCAATTGTAGGCAAGAAACTTAAAAAAAGTATAGTTTGTTCATATGTTGTGCATTAATAAAACTGACCCAGGTTAGAGTGAGGGTTGAGCCCTGACAAACATTTTTAATATCGCCACATTCTCTATGTGTTCCAAGTCAGGAGTCTGTAGTTCAGTGGTGGTCATACATGCCTGTCATATTTGCTTTTGGTAAATTGTTTTGTTATACATTAGGCAGTTATATTTTCATAGTGGACTATATGGTATGGGTTTTCTCATTGTTGAAGATTGTACAGTTGCCTATAATTGCTTACATCCACTTCATTTGAACTTGAGTGGAGAGTTGTCTCATTGGTAATCATACCTCAATATTTTTTTTATATTATATAAGCATTCACCATTATCGTTTTTGAGCATAGAATGAAATGGTTATAGATTATTACATGACATTTTTCATATCAGCCTTTTATTAGCCAGGGACTTCCACATTGGATCCCAGGGCTTTTGTATGTGAGGGCTGATGTGGCTCTCCAAATGGGAAGCCCATATATTGGTCCAAGCTGTTTGCTTCAGGCATGAATATGACTTTGGCAATTCAGTGTTTATTACATAAATATACAAAACCCAATGTTTTAGTGACAAACATGTGATAATTATATATATAAACATGACAAGGCCTCAGAGTTTTTTTTTATATCTGTGTGGTCCAATTATCAGTTGGTGTACCTGCTCTCTAGTTCTTAGGCTATTGAATTGAAACAAACTGATCTGAATTTTATTACCACAAATCAGTATTGAAAGATTGTTAAACAGACATGTTTATAGATAAAAATGTAATTTGATTGACAAAATCTTGTAAATTTGGTAAAGCAGACATAGTTGTTGTGTAATGTTACACTTTGTAAGACAGGTGATCTATTGATTTCTAGCCTAAGGGAGATAATCTAATAGTAGCACATCATGTGATGAGGGGTAAATTCAGTAAAAAATCTCCCATTGACTTTAATGCTAATCTATGTGTGGAAATAAATTTATACCTGATTTACCTTTAGAAATTAAAAACTTTCATATATCATTCATGAAAGTACAAATGTAGCCCTACCTTTTGCAACAATAAAAACATAGGGTCATGCGGCATTTTTGGGCATTCACATGGCCTTGTTTACAAACAATGTAGATTCGCACTGAATTCCTATACTGACCCCCATTACTTTTCAACCCTGTAGGGAAAAAAAATTGTACATTCAGCATTTATTTTTTATTTTTTTTCAACTCTAGTTTTGATCCATCTACCATAAAATATTTATTACAAACATTATCTACCAATCAGAAGAGCACATGACTTCACTTTTAGACAGAAAGCTCTCCCCCAAATGGGCGGTCCCTGTTGACGTATATTTATTTACTGAATTTACCCCTATAAGGGACTTTTTTACTTCTTTTCCATTTTTTTTTGTAATAAACATGTAATGTATCCAATTTCCAAGTTCCAGTTTCAATACTACAACCTTCATAAATGCTGAATTTGTAAAGATAGAGCAAAATTTATACTACAGCCCATACTGCGGCCAATGTATATTTGGTATATAAAGTTGTGCATTGACTGTTTTTAAAAGAATGGTGTAAAATACTATGTTTAATAAATATGAATTGTTTTCTGTGTTTGCTTTGATCAGTATTACAAGTACATCTAGAAACTAAAGTCTTGGTGTACTCTTAGTTAGATTTTTCCTTATATGGAGGTTTTTGATTAAATACCATGAAAAGACCACAAAAAGACTTTTCAAAGGCTTTTTTAAGCAGTATCATACCAAATAAAACAACAATTATGTTTCATTATACTAAATCTGTGTTTTAATTACTTGTAAATTTCACAAAATGTCATTGACAATCACTCTGCAGAAATTCCTGTTACCCCAACATCAGGATGGGTTCTTCGCCAAAACTAGACAGCCAGAACTGAAGTAGAAAAAAGTGCCAAATATGAAAAAAATAAGATTAGGTATGACCAAACTTTACATTTGGGAGATTCAAGTAACAATTTAGAATATTTAAAAGCCATTATTTAACATAAAAATCCAATTACAAACATTTCAACACTTGTTTCATAGATGAAGGACATGTAATCATGAAAAGTTGTCTAGTATATTCTTTAAATAAAGAAACGCAATGTGTTATGTAAAAATAAATGAATACCTTCATGCGGTTAGATTATTCGAGTGTTAAAATACTAGGGAGGTAATCCATTTTTTTCATATGATTTTATACATTGAGGAGAAATATGTTCAAAATATGATGTAAATGGGGAGAATATTTATGCCTTTCATTGATATCATAACTCTCAAGTGTTATTTCTATTGTTTCTTTCAATCTGGACACAAAAACTGATTTTTACCATATACTCCATGCTTCTCTCACAGTACACTGAGTGCATCCTGGATAGCCACAGTTAAAGATAGAAATTTGTGTAAAAAGCAACTTCAAAAGGTTCCAAAATCCTTCCATTACATTAACATTTACAGGAAATGAGTTTTGTGATTATTGTGTGGCCTTGGACAAGTACAGTGAAAAAGTGCATATTTTCCTATAGGGGTAAATTCAGTAAAAAATCTCCCATTGACTTTAATGCTAATCTATGTGTGGAAATAAATTTATACCTGATTTACCTTTAGAAATTAAAAACTTTCATATATCATTCATGAAAGTACAAATGTAGCCCTATCTTTTGCAACAATAAAAACATAGGGTCATGCGGCATTTTTGGGCATTCACATGGCCTTGTTTACAAACAATGTAGATTCGCACTGAATTCCTATACTGACCCCCATTACTTTTCAACCCTGTAGGGAAAAAAAATTGTACATTCAGCATTTATTTTTTATTTTTTTTCAACTCTAGTTTTGATCCATCTACCATAAAATATTTATTACAAACATTATCTACCAATCAGAAGAGCACATGACTTCACTTTTAGACAGAAAGCTCTCCCCCAAATGGGCGGTCCCTGTTGACGTATATTTATTTACTGAATTTACCCCATGAGCAGGACCCTGTACGGAAAGAAAGGGAAAAAATCCAGGAAATATAATGCTTAAAAGACTTTTTAAAGTTGTTTTCTGTTTTAAATGAAAAAGGCCACTTAAACTAAATGTACATTAATAAAGAAAGCAGAATGCATGAAGCAACTTTAGTGTTAACATATTAGTTAAGTTGTTATACATTCAAGATTTCAATTGTCATGGGCATACATGTACAGAAAATTGGAAGGCATCTCTCTAGAATTGTGTTTGTATGTTTCTGTCTCATTGATCAATATAATTTTAAGATCATTATTTTTTTTTTGTATATTTTGTTGGAGACATACAATATAATGAATTGTGAAGAATTTTCCTGATTTAACATTGAAAAAGCTACAATTACACAGCTATATGTATTTCTAGTCTGTATTTTGGTAGTGATTAAAGATTTCTGTTTTATATGAATAGCAAAATGCAAGAGGAGTGATTTTATGGGTGACTGATAAGATTGAAGTTATAGTAAAGATTGGAGGAGTGTAAGATTTTTGTTGTCTCTTTGATAAGAAGTTAATATGTCCTGAAGATATGTTTGTCCATGGATGACCGGAAGTCTGTTGAGTGGTCTGTCAATATTTACCTGTCATTGTGTGACATTAGACTTATAGTGCCTAAAAAGATTTTGTGAGGTAGACGAAATTGACTTTAAAACGATCGTATTGACTTTTGATGTGCAGAAATAGGCAGATCGGACATATTTTGACTTTAGTTACTTACTTCTTAAGTTTGGGATTAATTGTAATCAACATATTCCAATGAGACTGAAAAATGCTTTTTTTTATTATGATAAATAATAATTTTACCTGCCGTAGTCGTGCGTAAAATATATTTCGGTATTTCTCTTAAGAAAATGACTTGTTTAATGGAACAAAACGTATTATTTGTAAACTTTCTCTTTACTCTTCACAATAGGCTTTTAAAAAATAACCTTTCAACTGTATATTCCGAAAATTTTGTGAAAATCGAATAAGTGGCAATTCTTACCTTTCATACCTTAACTTTCATTGATAAAACATAATATTGACTCGTCCAGTGTCCAGTTTGAAGGTCATTTTAGTTACCATACACATTCATGCACGTTCTAATTAATCAATAGTCATGTATGAAAAGCATAAACAAGTTTGAAGGTAAACTAATAACAACTTAATCCAATCAAATTGCCTACGATTCAATAACAATGACCAGTCCACATCATAAAAATGTATAGGGGTAAACTGGGTAGGGAGAAAATGTCAGATATATTAAGTTCATTATTTTGCAATAACGAGTAAAAATTTGTTAACCAATAGATTTGTTATAATTTCATAAACATGTCGTTATGTATTGGTATAGTTTTTGGATCTTTCATTAGCGTATTTAAGGCTGTAGAAAGTTTGGCCTTCAAAAGTCAACATAATCATTGACTTTATAAAGAAAATTCGCCTTTTTAAAACATTGAATGTTTCACAAATAATACGCGACAACAAAGCAAAATCATTTCTTAAAACACTGCAAAAAAAATAATTCTGATTGATGCAGTGGTATTGTCATAAATTACACTGGAGTGAACAGTGGTACATCAACCGTCGAATTCCCTCACACAATGTTATCACACACTATACCTGTAAATACAGGTACATGATATTGTGTTAATTTGTTTGCCCTTGTAAACACTAATATTGATAGACTTATCCACATCTATCAGCTAAAGAATAATAAGTAAATTAAATGGTCAGTTAATGTATGTCGTACTTCTTACACCACTCCTAAATGGAGAACTAAATTATAATAGTATAAACATTGGAGTTGTACTATGGAAAGAAAGGAATGTTAAACTATTTTTATAATAAAGAAGGCACAGTTAGGGAAGAAGGAAAAGTGGAGTCAGAAAACATTTATTTTGAAGTTTATCTGTTTGTGAATTCTGTCATTTAAGATTTATTTACAATTTCTAAACCATATTTTCAGGTGGAAGTTGTTCATTTTTTAATCTTAAAGCAAATTGTAAAATGAATAAGTTTGGAATGGTCTGTATAGTCCAACTTCAGAAATGTTAAAAAGATATATAACAGTTTTACAAATACTTTCTACAAAATCAGGTGTTTTACTCTACAGGTAACAAAGGGTCAAGAGTATTGCTTATTGTTTCCCTGAGTCACCCTTTAATGTAAAATAGGAAAAAAGAAAGTTATGCATTAATTTTGGATTAAAAAAGGAAATATGTTGTAAGGTACATTGTGTTGTTACAACAACATGAA
This sequence comes from Mytilus galloprovincialis, assembly GCA_037788925.1. Lineage (NCBI taxonomy): Eukaryota > Metazoa > Mollusca > Bivalvia > Mytilida > Mytilidae > Mytilus > Mytilus galloprovincialis. The sequence continues at coordinate 832,219 of JAWDJN010000027.1, read as the reverse complement.
GTTTCATTATCATAGTATGTTATCACCTCATCATACAACACAAGTCTGTGTAGATTATTAGGTCCATCAAACACATAGGTAAATATCCCTCTACATGATGGAGAAAATATGACAAGTATGTAATCTACAGATTACTGAAAGATCTCTGACCCTTTGACCTGCTAGATCTGATCCTAGGATTGTATAATACCTGTCAATCATTAAGGGTTAGAGGTGATATACCCCAGTAGATATTGACAGACGTTACATGTCTGGTGTGTATTATTAGACTGGTCAGCCCCAAAGCTTTATTATTAACTGGTAATTTGGTGTATTAAAGTACTTGGTACATGTTGGCTTTATGGATCATCAACATATTTCTTAAAACTATTTGGATTATAACATGGATTTAGATAACTTGTAATGGAAAATGTTGATCATATAAGAAGTGAGGGATTAATATAACTTGTAATGGAAAAAGTTGATCATATAAGAAGTGAGAGAGACAGACACTTGGTAAGAATTTTATGTAAAATGTATAAACATTGAATAATGATAATCATGTATTTATCTCCCTTATAGTGCTGGTCTGTAACAAGGTGTCCTTTGTGACAAAGTGGTCATTGTATTAGGTCAGAATTAAACAGACTTAATCAAATTGAGTTGATGTTTTTCCCGACGGTGAATACATCTTCTTTTATTTGCTTCCTTTAAAAAGATACAAGTAAACATTCTTTTGCAATAAACAGGTTTACAAACAACTTACAGCAATATTTCCTGAATCAAACTTTCTTTCCACTTTTTATAGACCCGTTTACAGGACATATTGTATACTGTGTCTGTCTGTCTGTCAGTCCGTCGTCAACATGTAGGACAGTAACTCAAAAACAATTTAACCTATTTGCATGAAACTTTGGTGAATTGTATATATCGATTGACATGAGCTCCCTTTCCATTTTTCTAAATTTAAGATTTTATGTTTCCGAGTTACAGGGTTATTATAGGGTTTTATAGGGTCATAAGAAAAAGGGTGATTTTCCAGTTTTTGGACAATAACTCAAAAATGCTTTCAGCAGTTCTCATGAAACTTGAGAATGGTGAATGGTTTATATCTATTGATGTAAGCTCCCTTTAGAATTTTATAAATTTTACATTTTACATTTCATAGTTGTGGGGTTTTATTCATTAAAAAAGGGGTGATTGGCTGAAAACTCAAAAATGCTTTCAGCAGTTCTCATGAAACTTTGGTGAATTGTTAATATCTCTCTGATGTAAGCTCCCTTTTGATTTTTATAAATTTCTAATTTGACATTGAGAAGTGATTGAACATCTGTGAAAATGTGATGGGCATATCATGGCGCAGCTGTGTATCGGTAAATAACTAGAAATGAATAGCAATTGTTACTTAGATGAAATTGGACATACTTTATACAAAAGGTGCAGGTAGCTTTATTAAATATATATTATAACATGTATGACTATTTCAATAGTTTATTTTACAATGTTATGTAAAATACTGTATGTTGTATCAATTATATATGTTATGTGTATATGCCCCCCTGGGGACCTAATCTGGAAAATAAATTTATCTTATCTTATCTTATCTTATCTTATCTATAACATATAACAATTAAAAATTCTCTTGTGATGTTAAACTGCAGTCAAGTGTATTGATTTTGTTCATCATCAGTGTGGATTTATTGTGATTTGATTAATATATGTTCTGATAATTATTGATATATCCCTCCTGCAATACACAAATATTACTATTCATATGGTGTTCATTAATCTGTATTCTTAGCATTAATACAGGAGAATAACGTAGTCCTATGACACATATGATTCAAATGTTTGGGTTTACTACCATCAAATAATATTCAAAATACAATGGGATAAAATTATCAGAAGGAAGTCTATATCTTCTTTCCAATGGTCATGCAAATTATTAATGATAAAATTAAATAGATCCCATACACATTTTTAAACTTATTATGATGAAATTTTATTCTAAAATGAAATATGTAAAACGTTTACTTAAAGTGAACAGTAAATATATTCATACTTATAAGATATATATTTTCCTAAGTCTATCTTTCTTAATAGAAATTAAACAACACCAAATATACAATTATTGTTAATATTATATTTACGATCCTGTTGACTGATGTTACTTCAATGACTGTTTGTTCATCATACAATTGTTTCTCTAAACATGCACCATTTTGGTTTGGCCTTATTTCACACTCCTGTTCTCATTAAAATGTCTGATATAGCTACAATGACTGTCTGTTTGTCATAACATAACATTGTTTTCATGCATTGGAAATGCATCATGTGCACTTTCGTGCAGTGACTATTGATTAGTTGTGATAAGAGGTGCAAACATAGAGGGTGAGTTAATAATTGATACAATATCAGATCTTAATTTCATTTTATTTAGATCTAATTAAAAGTAAATCTTTTTGCTATTTTTAAAAAATCTTTCAATCCAGCACAACAATTTTCTTCTTGTGGATTAATTGTACAATGAAAATCAAATGTCTCCCTCTAGAATTGTTATAGCTTAAGTTGAGATTTGTTTATATAAGACACAGTTATATCAATGAGAACTTGAAATATTATAAATATAAACTGTTTATTGCTTAAACCATCATTAGATGTCTTAATCGACCTTGATCTGGCCAGAAATAGTCAGTGTGTTTTAGTTTAAACATATTTATTGATAGTGGATTGGGAAACAAGCTATTGCAACTTATATTAATCTTTTTCCACTTTGTGGTTGTGAGTGCTGCCTTCTTTTTCGAAATCTACAAGGGTGTCTTTAAAGTGCAAGAGATATGGCTCTCTCTTAACACGGGTCAGCCATTTATCGTCCCCTTCCAACGGACTATCAATGTTTCCTCAAGACCATACTCGCAAAAGTTGTCAAGGGAGAGCCAAAAATTCAGTCCCTGAAATTTTCTCCCCTAAGCGGGGATCGAACCAGGAACCTTTGTGTTAGTAGTCCCATGCACTAACCACTACACCACAGTCAGTGTGTGCTATTACTTTTACCATTGTAAGATGTCATAACCAACCTTGATATGGCCAGAAATGGTCAGTGTGTGCTATTACTTTAACCATTGTTAGATGTCATATACAACCTTGATCTAAGCAGAAATGGTCAGTGTGTGCTATTACTTTTACCATCATTAGATGTCATATACAACCTTGATCTAACCAGAAATGGTCAGTGTGTGCTATTACTTTAACCATCATTAGATGTTATATACAGCCTTGATCTAACCAGAAATGGTCAGTCTGAGCTATTACTATCAATTAATGTCATTCATTAAAAGAGCCTATTGGAATCAAGTCTTTTTTTCAATCAGCTCAAATTAGACTAGTTTCAAACTTTGCAACATTTATTTTAAGTTTAAAATGTATAATATCTTTTTTCCACTTGAATTTATGCCACATATCTATATACATGATATATATATATAATCATTATATGTCAATGAATTTGACTTATTCTGTAAGTTTTTTTTAAAGAATTTCTGTTAATAATATCAGATCATGTCTACATTAAAGTCCTTATAAAGGGAATGGAGGTTTCTGTCAATCTTTACTGTCAACTTTGAGTGACTTTTCATGGTATGGAACTTTGATTGACTTTTCATGGTATGATTCACAGGCTAGTTAATTAATTGTTATCAAGGATATAGACCTCAAGCTTAGGTGGGATATTCATAAAGACGCGAGACAAGATTTGAGAAAAAACTCAAAGGTTATACAACAAATATTACAATTTTAGATGTACTGGATAAGATATCTTTGAAACAGCTGATTATCAGTTAGATGCATGAACATTTCAACGATTTCCTTCAGTTATTAATTTGTGTACAAACATAAGTTTTTGGTGGATAAATAAGCTATAGACTCTATACTGACAATATGTGTGTGGGGTAATGACTAATGCATGATAAATTCCATAGTGCAGGTGAGAAGCAGATAGTATAGATATTATCATGATTATAGATGAGAATATACAATATTGTAGCAACAATTTTTGAAACCATTGATGAAAGGTAAAGGAAATTTTCTATGGAAACACAAATATATGTGTTAGTTTAATGAATGTTTACAGAATGTGTAAGGCCCAGTCCAGTTGAAATAAGTCTTAAGAAGAACAATTTTTACATCTCTGAAATATATAACAAGTTATATCATATATACATTGTGCCTGTAATTCCTTAGCATGCTTAGTGCAGATTTTGAAGACAACATTGATGTTTTCCTAGAAGGGGAGAGACATTCTTGTTTCTTTTACTTCTGAACTTTTAAGGTGCACATTTCTAAAATACAGCTGTTAAGATAAAGATGTTAAAATATTGCTTGGATATATGGCTGGGGAGAGATTGTACACCTAAAAAATTATTGTTTACAAGCAATTGTCAGGTTACCCACTCAATAATTTCCTAGTTTTCATAAATTCAATCCCAATATAATTTCCTGCCAAGTTCTAACTATCTTTGGATGTCCACATGAGCAACACAACAGGTGCCACATGTGGAGCAGGATCTACTTACCCCTCTGAGGCACCTGAGATCTCCCCCAGTTTTTGGTGGGATTCATGTTGCTCAGTCTTTAGTTTTCTATGTTGTTTCTTGTGTACTATTTTTTGTCTGTTTGTCTTTTTCATTTTTAGCCATGGGGTTGTCAGTTTATTTTCGATTTAGGAGTTTTGACTGTTCCTCTGGTATCTTTCGCCCCTCTTTTAGCTTGTGTTGGAGCCTTTGGTGTCATTTAACTTTCCATTTGTTGAAAGTTCTGTCTTAAGCTGTGACAAGCTTGTATTGGAGCTTTGGATGCCATTTATATTTCCATTTGTTGAAAGTTCTGTCTTAAACGCTGACAAGCTTGTATTGGAGCCTTTGGTGCCATTAAACTTTCCATTTGTTGAAAGTTCTGTCTTTAGCGCTGACAAGCCTGTATTAGAGCCTTTGATGCCATTTAACTTTCCATTTGTTGAAAGTTCTGTCTTAAGCTCTGACAAGCTTGTATTGGAGCTTTTGATGCCATTTAGTTTTCCATTTGTTGAAAGTTCTGTCTCAAGCTCTGACAAGCTTGTATTGGAGCTTTGGATGCCATTTATCTTTCCATTTGTTGAAAATTCTGTATTTAGCTCTGACAAGCTTGTATTAGAGCCTTTGATGCCATTTAACTTTCCATTTGTTGTATATTCTGTCTTAAGCTCTGACATGATTTGGTGTAACTTTGGATGCCATTTAACTTTCCATTTGTTGAAAGTTCTGTCTTCACCTCTGACATGATTTGGTGGGATTTTAGATGCCAGATAACTGCCCATTAATTGTATTGTACTTTGTAACCTCTGACATGAACTTGTTGTGGATTTTACAGAATCTTTAATTGATTGTGAAAAAAATGTATGTATAAAATCCAGACAGATTTTTGTCTTGAACATTATTTTAATTTCTTTTGTGATGTTCAAATACATTTATACAAAACTTTACATAGGGGGACATAACAATTGGAATATAGAAGTTGGTAGATATTCCTAGAGAATTATGATTACGTCTTTGTTGTAATATGAAGACAAGATATCATTTTGTTTTAGTTTGTCCTGTATACAGACCTGTAAGGTCGCATTATTTACCAAAATACTTTTGTTCTTGGCAAAATATTTATAAACAAGATCATATGTTAAGAGCTGTCAATAAAACTCTTTACTATAAAATTAGTTAATTTCGTAAGGCGACATGGGAAATAAGTTGGAACCCTTTGACTTTTTCATGTTTTTGTGCCTCTATACCTCAAATGTATATAGCATTTAGATGAAATTGGGACAAACAAATTGATTTGTAAATTCTAGAATGTCAGTAGGTGTTTCAAAGTTTTAAATTCTGAGCCTTTTATACCTGTATTTAAAGTATTCAGTTTTGAAACAATGAACTGCATATTTATTTGGTTTAAAAGTACATTAGGAACAATTAAATAGTTAAGCCACAAGATGTGTATTGTGATAAGATACAAAATGTATATATTGTCCCTGTCTATGGCCTCTTCATTCACCTGGACAGTTATACTGCTTAATACAGAGATTGTTTAATTTTTAAACAGGATTATTATTTTAGATTAAAAAACAACTTGGAATTTATTTCACAAAGGTATGTAGATTTTATTATGTAAAACAAGGTAATTTACCTTTTTAATTAAACCATGTTTTTTAATGGATTGAAGTAAATGGGAAATGTACATGATGTTATTATTAATGTGGACAGTAATTGTCATTTTTAGTTATCCATGTACAGAGATTGTGCAGGACCAGTCACTAGATAAATATGTAATTTCTGTCGCACATTAAGTTTTATGAATAAAGTAGATCAGTCAATAAGCTTTCTTGGACACAAAAAACAGACATTTTTATAAATGTTTATATTACAGTATTTGCTAGTTAAATTAGTTCCCACACATCAGATGGAAACAAAAGTCTATTAAGTCATAAGATACTTAAAGGATGTCAATAAATACCAGATTAAATTTCTATATTTTGTCATTAAACCACAAATATTTCCCAGGAAAACATTCAGATTTATTTAGTGAATAAAACATTGAATGTCAAGGTTTTCTGTTTACATTAAACAAGAGGGCACTGTTTAAATCTCAAAACAAAAAGGCACTTATTAACCATGAATATAAATTGTTCTGTACTTTTTAAATATCAGTTTAACTTATTTTCTTCTCTTCGTCAGACTCTAATTAATAATCAAACATTATATAATTCAGGAGACACCTGCTCTGATTAGTCCCCTTAGTTAGTGACTCATCAAGGAGGGGGGTCTCAAACGTTCAAAACTGTTGTATGACAGGCTCCAAATAATATAGTGTTACATGTATATACAATATGTTCGGTGACAGACAACTGCTCTAATGCTTACTCCCCTGAGTTTGGAAAGGCAGGAAACATTAATGGCATGGGTGTATTTAAATTTCCTCCTATTATCTCCCTTCAGTTAATACTATATGTTACTTTTCTGACAAGTTCATCAGATGTTCCAGTAACCCAGTTATTTTAATCATTTGTGAAAAATCTGACATTTTAAAAAGTTATTTCAACCAGTTCAAAACCTTTTTCAAAAAGATAGAAAAAGGATTGTATGGCTGACTGAATGTACAGATCATTTAACCCAAAGGTCACTTATCAAATTAAATTTACAAAAGCTAATCATATCTTTTTTTCACTAAACAATTCTAAATGTGCTTTAAAGTTTTTACAAAATTAGCAATAGCATGATAGCTTTGTTTATAGAATTATTGTGTTGTTATATTTTGATACAACTTTATGTTGGTTTGTGGTCAGTTAAACAAAACTAAATGGTGAAAAGTTGGTTATGTTTGTAAAAGAAATACTCTGCATTGCCATAATTTTTAGGAATGTGAAGAAAAGTAAATATTTGATTATTAAAGTTTGTGTACAAAGGTCAGCTTAGAATCTTAAGCATCTTAAGTGAAGAAAAAACCATCTAAAAATAACACATTATACAAACAATTTAAACATGTATAAAACATAAAAATAAATGCTCTACTTGGCCTAGATTACTTATTTTTCCAATTTATAAAGTTGTCAGTATTTTAATTCTTAAGGCAATGAGAAAGAGACATTGTTTTAATTTAAATAAGTGTAAAAAACAGTAATTTATGTAGAAAACAAGGATTTTATGGATCCCTCAGGCAATAGTTTAAACATTTCTGTTAAATATTTCAGGCTATCCTTGACATTATGTCAGACCGGTATATAATTATTTGGTAATACTGGGGATACCTATTTGTTTAGCCTGCAAAATGTTGCAAAAGCAAGACATAGCGATTCTAGATTCCTTCATTGGCAGAGTAAGCATTTAGGTTCAGTCTATGGTTAAAGTTTGTTTGACATCAATAACTTTGTCATACAGTACCTTCATGGATATTTTGGAAATTTAGACAGAAGCTTGTTTATGACCAAAATAAATTATGAAAATGTTTATTTTTGGTTTTCCATATTTTACTGATAAATGGAGATACAGTTTGGGGTTAAAGTTTGTTACACATCAATTACTTTGTCAAACCTTTATAGAATTAATGAAACTTTGGCAAAAGCTTTTTATTTGCCTGCACAGTAGCCCAGAGTCCATCCATACATCTTGAAATTGGTTTTCATTCTGTAAGGTTTTCCTCAACCAAATGTTATGAAAATTATGCACAATGCTTGTTACCAGAAAACAAATTTGGGTGGCATCATTTTTACCTTTCTAAAGTTATGTCCCTTTACAAATGAATAAATTGCTGAATTTTATCGTTTCCATTCTCTAACTTTAATTTGCCTCAACCAAATGTTATGAAACTTATACATAATGATTATTACCACAAAACTCAGATCAAGAAGGAATTTGGGTAGTGTCACTTTTACTGTTCTTGAGTTATGCCCCTTAATAACATCATGCAAGCAGAGGCATCATCTGTGTTCCATGTGGAGTACCATTGTTGTAGACTGTACTATGAATGTTTATAAAATGAAAATGTATGCTTCTCAAATCAGGTTAATTTGTTTGTTTTTTATGGATGTTTATACATCATTTAATGGTTGTAAAAAAGGATTAAAATGAAATCATGATTATGTAAATTTGTCTATACATTGTAGAAATTTTAAATGTGGTGGACCTTAAGGATGTACACCTCTGAGGAGCCTTAAGTTCACATTTCTTTTTTTTTTTTTATGTAATCAAGTTCTCTTGTAATTTGATTATAACCTAATGACTCCATCATTACTTTATCAATTCAGTGGCCATTGTTGTTTACGATAATGAAAGGTTCTGACATAATGAAAGGTTTTGACGTAGATGAGTCTTTGATTTGTGACGTAAAGTTCTGTTGATTCCTGATTCTCTGTAACTGGTCGTTGATTTATTGACCTTTGACCTCTTACATGATTACATTATGCTGTTGAATTTATAAGATATAAATGATTGAGGGATTATTATTGAGGGATTATTAAAAAGAGATTCTGAAGGATAAATAACACAGATGGTTTGAACATTAATGATCTGTCTGATATATTTATGGAATATAGTGGTTATGGTTTACAATCAATACTGCTGGAAGATGATATTGGAATATATCTGACATTTGTCTGTACTAGTAAACATTGTAATATTATGGGATGGAATAACCAGACAGAGAATTGGGATTTCAGGATGGAAATTCTATTTTAATATTTTTTAATAAGTTAATTGTAAACTAAATGATGATGATCAACGCAGGTTTGACAGACTGTAAGTAATCAATAATGTAGCAAGATTTCTGGACAAAATAAATTTAAATTCTAAAAAAATAATTATGGGCATGATGCTGAACAGCTGAAGGTCAACTTAGTTCATCCCTCAAATATTTGATTAGAATAAACCATAAGGCAGAAATAAAATGTAAATTATTAAAATAAGCAGATGTGTGGCAAACACGATAACTATCCACTCAGACCTAAGGATTTCACTGTTTGGCAAACATGACAACTATCCACACAGACCTAAGGAGTTCACTGTGTGGCAAACATGATAACTATCCACTCAGACCTAAGGATTTCACTGTGTGGCAAACATGACAACTATCCACACAGACCTAAGGAGTTCACTGTGTGGCAAACATGACAACTATCCACTCAGACCTAAGGATTTCACTGTGTGGCAAACATGACAACTATCCACACAGACCTAAGGAGTTCACTGTGTGGCAAACATGACAACTATCCACTCAGACCTAAGGATTTCACTTTGTGGCAAACATGACAACTATCCACACAGACCTAAGGAGTTCACTGTGTGGCAGACACGACAAATTTCCACACAGACCTAAGGAGTTCACTGTGTGGCAGACACGACAACTATCCACACAGACCTAAGGAGTTCACTGCGTCGCCATCATTAATTAGCATAAAGAATATGTTATGGTTAAACATGTTTGTGCTGTTACTATTGTCCCAGGTGTATGTGTAGGGGGTCAGTGTTGATCAGTCTTTAGTTTTCAATGTTAAGTTTTTGTGTTTCATTTTTTGTTGCTGGAGAAAACCACTGACCTTCCATAGGAAAACTGACAATCCTTGTCAATTAAGATGGAGTCAAGTGCACCTGCACAAGAAGGGTTCAAAACTCACAATCTCAGTGTTGACTGGCCAGTGATTACAGTAGTAAAACTACACAGAGGACTTGGCCATTGAGGCTCCTAAATCCTTTTGTACTTGTTTACCCTTTAGTTTTGGAGATCATGTCATTGCTCATCTGATTGGCAATCATCCATGTACCACATCTTCTTAATGTTGTAATGTCTTTACACTAAATCCTTTTGATGTGTACTTGTTGATACTTCAGTCTGGGAGAACAAGACAATGTTCTGACATCATTTGATCATCTCATTGGCAATCATACATGTGCCAAATGATTCATCCATCAATTGTTTTTTTCAAGATTTCAGTAACTTTTTTAGTGGTCATATGCGTCAGCATTGGCGGATCCAGGGGGGTGATTCCGGGGGTTGGAACCCCCCCCTTTGTTTTGGCCGATCAGTGCATTTTAATGGGGACATATAGTTGGAACCCCCCTTTGTCCTCAGTTTGGAACCCCCCCCTTTTTTAAATGGCTGGATCCACCTCTGGTCAGTGTTGATGATTATAGTTAACGTTGTTTCTGGTGCCAATCTGAAGGTCAATGGATTTCCATTTGATTTGTACAGTTAGGTAGAAGGGGAACGAGAAGGGAGGGATAAATTAAATGACAGGAAAGATGTAGATAAGATGTTGATGATGTTGAGAATTTATTTAAGAGAACACATTACATAAGAGGCCAGGGTGATCAGGAAGGAGAAGGGTTGGAGAGAAAGATGTTGATGATGTAGAGAATTTATCTAAGAGAACATATTACGTAAGAGGCCAGAGAGGCCAGGGTGATCAGGAAGGAGAAGGGTGGGAGAGAAAGATGTTGATGATGTTGAGAATTTATTTAAGAGAACATTACGTAGGAGGTTGTCAGATGAGAAGATAATTAACAGTACAGAGTATATTATATATGTATTACATAATCATGTCAGGATTTATTGGCCAAACATGATAAATATTTCTGATATTAGAAAATAAGGTGTAAGCTTGTTCACATCAGACAGAACTACTCATTTATACATATCAATTAAAGTAATAAATTGATAATTGAATTAATTTGTTGTCATAAATTATTAATAAGTTACATCTAGATATATTTTTCTTTATTTCACTTATAAGTAATTTTACTCTAATAAATGCCACAAGTCAAAATAAAGAGACACATCTATATACAACTGAACTCTACAAATCAAAAGCATGGAGACACATGTCTATTTATAAACTAAACCACAATATAAAAAAGAAGATGTGGTATGATTGCCAATGAGACAGCTATCCATAAAAGACCAAAATGACACAGACATTAACAACTATAGGTCACTGTACGGCCTTCAACAATGAGCAAAGCCCATACTGCATAGTGAGCTATAAAAGGCCCCGATAAGACAATGTAAAACAATTCAAACGAGAAAACTAAAGGCCTTATTTATGTAAAAAAATGAATGAAAAACAAATATGTAACACATAAACAAACGACAACCACTGAATTACAGGCTCCTGACTTGGGACAGGCACATACATAAATAATGTGGCGGGGCTAAACATGTTAGCGGGATCCCAACCCTCCCCCTAACCTGGGACAGTGGTATAACAGTACAACATAAGAACGAACTATAAAAATCAGTTGAAAAAGGCTTAACTCATCAAATGGACAAAAATACAAGTGGACGTGGCCTGGTACTTATACATCCCGACACAAAAAGACACAATAAACGGATCTGAGAGTACTCACAGTTATCTGACAGCTAGTTCAAAGCCACTTACAACTAATAAAAAAATCATGCAACTAAGACTAAACTATCAATCCGTACACATCCAACATCCAATGGATTTAGTGTAAAGACGTCATAAACAGCCAGAGAAAAACATGACCTTGTGCAATGCCAAGTTACAGGTATCGACAGATTGTAGATCCATGAATATGTATATACATATAACATACTAGGAATATTAAGTTAGCTTTTAATTTACTGATAACAAAATCTATATTTATACCAATAAAACAATATTCAATGATCTTATTACAGTGTTGAATAGGTAACCTTTTAGAATAAGTTTATTTAAAGGAGCGACAAGTTTACACGGATCATTTCTAAATTGTCAAGAGAAGGGAGAGACATGTTATACAGCTAATTACACAAGTCACAAGAAAGGAGACACAAAAATTAAAAACAAGGAGACACAAAGTCATGTATATACAAACTTAGTGATAAATCAAGGAAAAGGAGACATGTATATGAAGTAACTAACAAAATAAATTAAACAGCAATGGGATGCATGTAAAGTTTTGACCACCCATCAAAACCAGAAATAACTGTAGAGGTTTAACATTCTGAGCATTCAATTCAACATCCATTTAATATAGAGCATGTATAGCCCATGTAATGATCAAAACCATTTACAAGTCTATTATTTTTAAAGGTCAACACAGGTTAAAGAACATAGAGCACTGGTTGTTTGCATCCTATTGTGACACATAATAATGATCAGCAATATTTACCTAGTCTAGTCCTTAAATCTTTAAAGTGATTATATTGGTTATACTTTATGCCACTGTTATAATGTGTGGTGTACACAAGTTGAGGTAGACCGGCTGATATATGTATATATGTGATAATGTGTGGTGTACACAAGTTGAGGTAGACCGGCTGATATATGTATACACCATATGTAAGTGTTTTATATAAATGTACATTACCTACTTTATTTTACAGAATAATGGGGATCATCAATTGACTTCTCTGCTGTCGACCTGGAGAGGACCTCGTACGGTCATTATACCAAAGACTGACCAAGGATATGGCTTTACTCTCAGACACTTTATTGTATACCCTCCTGATATAACAAGGTCCAGTCCAAATCTACATGTAAGTTTTGTGGTCTAGTGACCAAGGATAAGGCTTTACTCTCAGACACTTTATTGTATACCCTCCTGATATAACAAGGTCCAGTTCAAATCTACATGCAAGTTTTGTGGTCTAGAAAGTAAATCATTGAATCAGAATCATTATAGAAACAGATCCTACCACTATAACTTGTGTATCACAATATTTCTCCAGTCTCAACAGTTAAATTTTAATTATTTAAAAAAGCTTGGCAAGTCTTGTGCTTATTCCAATTTAACTGTCTTGAGTGGAGAAATATCATATCATACTTGCTGCAGTGGTGGAATCTATATTTTTATCATACCTAAATCTCTGCTTGGAACATTCTCTTCAAAGCATCTGTAAAAATCATTTTATGTCTACTGATTTTAGATAACCGCTACTTTGCTGTTCGATTGGGAATTTAAGGTTTTGATATTTAACATTTATTAATTCCTCAGTAACTGCAGAAATAGTTAAGCTCTCTGATTTGACAGATATTGAATTATACTTATATAATCATTCAAATTAAACAAGGGAAAGATTCTTTTGTTGATGGAATATAGTTAAAAATTGTGGTAAGTTTCAATTTGTTCTTATGTACTTTGTAAATGACAATGTTTTGCATTAAATAGTTGTAACCTACATTGTTTTTACTATATATAATATATTTCATATGATAAAAAATTACTTTTAAAAGTACTGACTCCTCTGCACCAGGCACGAGGATGACATACCAGTTATGTACAACTTCTTACAATATTTTACCATATCATTAGTGTCCTGATACAGTTTAATATGCACCCACCATGCCATATAGCACCGTCCCTTAGTGCCTCCTGCAGTTCGGCTAGATATATTCGGCCTACTCACAGTGTTCTTTTTTGTTACTTTCTAGAGGTGTGCCTGAGACGAAGGTTTTATGTATACTCCTATACATGATATATATATATATAATAATAATACATGAAGACTGTTGTCTCTTATTTGTGTTTGTGACTATGTATACTGTATTGTTTATTATATTTGTAAAATAATAATATTGTAATGATATTATATCATGCTCCTTGTGAGCCCATTTTATGGAAATAAAGCATGTTCTTCTTCTTCTTCTATGATAAATAGGTTTTTTTTCAAAAAAATATTTTGAAGACATTTATGGTTAAATTTGTGCAAATCATTGAAACATGGAAGGCACAGTATTGTTTGAAGTACACTTATTAATTTGGTCATAATTTAATTTTTCTCTTTATGTAAACATGTATTATATTTGTTTTACAATTCTTGCAATTTGATTTGTTTGAAATATATATCAACTTTTTTGACAAAAAAAATCTAAATTGTTACCATTTAATTGCATCCATTATCACTGAACTAGTACACATTTTTGTTTAGGGGTCAGCTAATAGGGGTCTGTTAGGTGGGTTTTCTCACTGTAATGAAGACATATTGGTGGCCTTCGGGTCTTCAGCTGTTTTCTGCTCTTTGGTCGGGTTGTTGTCTCTTTGATGCATTCCCTATTTTCATTCTCAATTTTATTGGATATATGGTCACATACAATGATAGAAAGATCACTATATTGATTTTGAGGTCAAAAGTATATATGAGATATAAGCTTTACTTGGATAATGAGAGGAGGCTAGACCAGTATTGATTGTTAGGTCAATATCTTCAAGGTCATATTAACTATAAATATACAACATTTTGTGAGAGAAAATGGTTTTTATACGACCGCAAAAATTTAAAATCTTTTGGTCTTATATTGGTATCATGTTGTAGACATGGTCAGCATCGTCCGAAGACAGATGGTTTCTGGATAATAACTTTGGTATAAGTAAATAGAAATCCAAAAAATTTAACACAATGTTTTAACCACAAAAGGAAGGTTGGCATTGAGGTGGGGGTTATGGTTACAAAAGAGGGACGAAAGATACCAAAGGGACAGTCAAACTCATAAATCTAATATAAACTGACAACGCCATGGCTAAAAATGAAAAAGACAAACAGAAAAACAATAGTACACATGACACAACATAGAAAACTAAAGAATAAACAACACGAACCCCACCAAAAACTAGGGGTGATCTCAGGTGCTCCGGAAGGGTAAGCAGATCCTGCTCCACATGTGGCACCCGTCGTGTTGCTTATGTGATTACAAATCCGGTAAATAGTCTAATTCGGTGGTCACATTCATGAAAGGGAAGGGGATTGTAGTTACGACGTAAGGAACATATCCGATATCATTTGTGAAGGTTTAGGAATTAGGGGCCAAAAAAGGGGACCAAATAAGCATTTTTGTAGTTTCCAGTCAATAACTTGTGTTTAAGTGTATACATCTCTCTGAAATTATACCACAAGTTTCAATACTACAAAGGGATGGTAATGGGGGTTATGGCTCAAATCATTTAGCAATTAGGGGCAAAAAAGAAGGAAGTGAAAAAAAAATTGGGAAATAATTTTTCTCATTTCAGATTTCAAATATTAAATAGAAACTTTCTTCAAATATTTTTTTTAGGGGATTAATATTCAAGAGCATAGTGTATTGTTTAAAAGCAAAACAAGTTCATTAGACCACAACCATTCTGTGTCAGAAACCTGTGCTGTTTCATCTATTTAATCACAATCCAAATTTAGAGCTGTATCAAGCTTAAATGTGTCCATACTTGCCCTAACTGTTCAGGGTTCAACCTCTGTAGTCGTATAAAGCTGCGCCCTGAAGAGCATCTGGTTTCCAACTGTCAACTTTCACCTATTTCTATAGGAACTAGCCCCTCATTAGCATAAAATACATAGTGTTAGTATCTTGCTCACCAAATTTACTTTCAGTTTTCAGGTATTTTTTCTAACCCCTCTTTAGTAGATTAGACCATTGTTTGAGTGTGCATAGCTCATTGATTTTATTATGAACTTTCAGGTATCCCTTCTGGCCCTTATTTAGTTGTTTTGAGTATTCCTTGCCCATCAATATTTAAGTAAACTCATAAATGAAAATGAAAATATTCTTATTCTTATTCTTATTCTTATTCTTATACACAATAAAATGTACAAGTTATTATTGTGTATCATTCTGTGGTATTTATACATCTGTTGGATACATTTATGACTTGCAATAAAAAAATTGACTGCTGTCTGTCTTATGAAGTGTTGATAAAATATTCCATGTTATCAGTATAGTGTTGATAGTAATGCTTCATTAATACAACCTAAGATATTTCTAATGTTGAGTCATACATTAGGCTGCTGTTCGTTTTGTAGACTCTTTACTAACACAGGTTCACAATCAGCTCTAACTGTTGTAGACTGCCTTAAATCATTCCTGATACATGGTACATTAAGATAACTTTTTATACGACCACAAAAATTTTAATTTTTCGTCATATATTGCTATCACGTTGGCTGCGTCGTCGTCGTCCGAATACTTTTAGTTTTCGCACTCTAACTTTAGTAAAAAGTGAATAGAAATCTATGAAATTTTAGGGGCCAAAAAGGGCCCAAATAAGCATTTTCTTGGTTTTCGCACAATAACTTAAGTTTAAGTAAATAGAAATCTATGAAATTTTGACACAAGGTTTATGACCACAAAAGGAAGATTGGGATCGATTTTGGGAGTTTTGGTTCTAACAGTTTAGTAATTAGGGGCCAAAAAAGGGCCCAAATAAGCATTATTCTTACTTTTCGCACAATAACTTTAGTTTAAGTAGATAGAAATCAATGAAATTTAAACACAAGGTTTATGACCACAAAAGGAAGGTTGGAATTGATTTTGGGAGTTGAGGTCTGAACAGTTTAGGAATTAGGAGCCAAAAAGGGGCCCAAGTAAGCATTATTCTTGGTTTTCACACCATAACTTTAGTTTAAGTGAATAGAAATCTATGAAATTTTAACACAAGGTTTATGACCACTAAAGGAAGGTTGTGTTTGATTTTGGGAGTTTTGGTCCCAACAGTTTAGGAATAAGGGGCTCAAAGGGTCCAAAATTGAACTTAGTTTGATTTCATCAAAAATTGAATAATTGGGGTTCTTTGATATGCAGAATCTAACTGTGTATGTAGATTCTTAATTTTTGGTCCCGTTTTCAAATTGGTCTACATTAAGGTTCAAAGGGTCCAAAATTAAACTTAGTTTGATTTTGACAAAAATTGAATCCTTGGGGTCTTTGATATGCTGAATCTAAAAATGTACTTAGATTTTTGATTATTGGCCCAGTTTTCAAGTTGGTCCAAATCGGGTCTAAATTAAACTTAGTTTGATTTCATCAAAAATTTAATAATTGGGGTTCTTTGATATGACAAATCTTACTGTGTATGTAGATTCTTAATTTTTAGTCCCGTTTTCAAATTGGTCTACATCAATTTTTTTTTAACAAAAATTGAATTATTGAGCTTTTTTGATATGCTGAATCTAAACATGTACTTAGATTTTTGATTATGGGCCCAGTTTTCAAGTTGGTTCAAATCAGGATCCAAAATTATTATATTAAGTATTGTGCAATAGCAAGAAATTTTCAATTGCACAGTATTCAGCAATAACAAGAAATCTTCAATTGCACAGTATTGTGCAATAGCAAGAAATTTTCAATTGCACAGTATTGCACAATAGCTAGAAATCTTCAATTGCACAGTATTGTGCTATGGCAAATATTTTCAATTGCACAGTATTGCGCAATAGCAAGAAATATCTAATTACCCAATATTGTGCAATAGCAAGAAATTTTCAATTGATTGGAGTTATCTTTCTTTGTCCAGAATAGTAGTTGAATCAACTTAAATCATTGTTTTATACAATATACAATGTATATTCACTTTTACTACCAACTGATAAATTAAAACAATCTTTACCATTCAGTGATAACAAGCACCTTTTGTTACATTTTAATATTTTATGATGTATTTAAATGAGTAGTTATTGTTGCAAACTCCATTAGAAATTTGAATTGAGATCAGTTTTAGAAAAAAGGAAAGGGGGATGTGAAAAAAAAGAGGGGGGGGGGGGTTAAATTTTTCTCATTTCACATTTCTTAAATAAAAAGAAAATTTCTTCAAACATTTTTTTGAGAGGATTAATATTCAACAGCATAGTGAATTGCTCAAAGGAAAAAAAAGTATTTTAAGTTCATTAGACCACATTCATTCTGTGTCAGAAACCTATGCTGTGTCAACTATTTAATCACAATCCAAATTAAGAGCTGAATCCAGCTTGAATGTTGTGTCCATACTTGCCCCAACTGTTCAGGGTTCAACCTCTGCGGTCGAATAAAGCGGAGCATCTGGTTTAAACTGTTTACCCATGTGTACCTTAACCCTTTCGCCGATAGTTGCCCAGACAGAAGCTACTCTGAGACAATGGCTTTCCTGGCTACTATTACTTAAGTGGGAATTCTTCACAATAAATGTCAATAAAAACTTGTCTGCAGTTATTTGTGTCTTTATTTTATTCACTTACACCATGTTCACAGTTTTGTTCATGTTTTGATAATTTTTTCTTCATGAAATATTCAAATTCCAAATTTTCAGCATTATCTAGGTGAAATTCTCATTATCCAAGTAAAGCTTATATCAAAATTCTGCTCTTTGACCCTAAATTGTATTTTTTTTTAACCCAAAATGGCAAAATTTAGAAGTGCCATGTTTACACTTAAAGCTTTCGTCTTGCTTTCATCCGGGTATTCAACAAAGAAGGATAACTCGTGTTTGCATTGTTTTGAGCATGAAATATAAAAGAGATATTCTGATCCCGGTAAATTGGACTCATCGTCAGCTGTCTGAAGCGTGAATCCTGATAAACCGGGACTCATCGGCAAAAGGGTTAAGTTCTAACTTTTTTAGAATGCCATCACCCCTTACACATGTGTATCCTACGTTCTAATTTTGAGGACTGCCTTTTTGATTTAACTGGAAATGAAATTCTGTTTTCTATGTTTTACATTACCTTTTAAATCATATTTAGCTAATTTTGTTTGATTGTTATTTAGATTGTGTTCTCTCGGTTTTACTGTACCATCAATATCGTAATCATCTAGTCTGGGTTTAATTGTCATTTTCTCAGTTGTTTTTTTACCATACTCTAGGTTTTACTGTACCATTGATTTCATATTTAGCTGGTTTGGGGTTTTAACTGTTACTTAGATCCTGTCCTCTAGGTTTTACTGTACCATCAATATCATGTTTTAATTCAGCTGATTTGGGTTTAACTGTTACTTAGATCCTGCATGTCCTATAGGTTTTACTGTACCATTGACATAATATTTAGCTGATTTGGGTTTAACTGTTACTTAGATCCTGTACTCTAGGTTTTACTGTACCATCAATATCATGTTTTAATTCAGCTGATTTGGGTTTAACTGTTACTTAGATCCTGCATGTCCTATATGTTTTACTGTACCATTGACATAATATTTAGCTGATTTGGGTTTAACTGTTACTTAGATCCTGTACTCTAGGTTTTACTGTACCATTGATATCATATTTAGGGCCCTTATTTCGATAATTTTGGTTTAACTGCAACTTAGATCCTGTTTTCTAGGTTTTTCTGTACCATCATATTTAGCTAAATTCTGTTTACCCTTAAGAATTTTTCATTGTAATAGTTGAAAAAAATGTCACTCTTCATGCAATGCTGAAGAAAAATGTAACTTGAAATAAAAACTTGATAAGTTATGCTGGTGATTGTTGGTATTCCATGGCTAGATTGACATAATTGTTTCTCCAAATACTTATACAAGCATCACTTAAATTACGCAAAAATTCTTGCCATCCCAGCTTTGAAGAATGATTGTTAAAGGTTTATACATTACACAGGAGAAATATTTGTTTAAATCTCCTCATGTTGTTCTGATAAACCTTTATCTACTTTAGTAAAAATATTTGTTGTTTAATCTGAATCAAACAAACATCATCAGACAGCTGCAACTTCTGTATAATTACGTTACAATATCCCTTGATGGGTAGGCAAAAACCTTTGTCAGTTAGGGCATATGGGAGCTATATAACCCTTTTATATAATTATTATACAATATCCCTGGATGGGTAGGCAGCTAGAAACCTTTGTCAGTTAGGGCATATGGGAGCTATATAACCCTTTTATATAATTATTATACAATATCCTTTGATGGGTAGGCAGCTAGAAACCTTTGTCAGTTAGGGCATATGGGAGCTATATAACCCTTTTATATAATTATTATACAATATCCTTTGATGGGTAGGCAGCTAGAAACCTTTGTCAGTTAGGGCATATGGGAGCTATATAACCCTTTTACATAATTATTATACAATATCCCTTGATGGGTAGGCAGCTAGAAACCTTTGTCAGTTAGGGCATATGGGAGCTATATAACCCTTTTATATAATTATTATACAATATCCTTTGATGGGTAGGCAGCTAGAAACCTTTGTCAGTTAGGGCATATGGGAGCTATATAACCCTTTTATATAATTATTATACAATATCCCTTGATTGGTAGGCAGCTAGAAACCTTTGTCAGTTAGGGCATATGGGAGCTATATAACCCTTTTATATAATTACATGTATTATACAATATCCCTTGATGGGTAGGCAGCTAGAAACCTTTGTCAGTTAGGGCATATGGGAGCTATATAACCCTTTTATATAATTATTATACAATATCCCTTGATTGGTAGGCAGCTAGAAACCTTTGTCAGTTAGGGCATATGGGAGCTATATAACCCTTTTATATAATTACATGTATTATACAATATCCCTTGATGGGTAGGCAGCTAGAAACCTTTGTCAGTTAGGGCATATGGGAGCTATATAACCCTTTTATATAATTATTATACAATATCCCTTGATGGGTAGGCAGCTAGAAACCTTTGTCAGTTAGGGCATATGGGAGCTTAGATATAACCCTTTTATATAATTATTATACAATGTCCTTTGATGGGTAGGCAGCTAGAAACCTTTGTCAGTTAGGGCATATGGGAGCTATATAACCCTTTTATATAATTATTATACAATATCCCTTGATGGGTAGGCAGCTAGAAACCTTTGTCAGTTAGGGCATATGGGAGCTATATAACCCTTTTATATAATTATTATACAATATCCCTTGATAGGTAGGCAGCTAGAAACCTTTGTCAGTTAGGGCATATGGGAGCTATATAACCCTTTTATATAATTATTATACAATATCCCTTGATGGGTAGGCAGCTAGAAACCTTTGTCAGTTAGGGCATATGGGAGCTATATAACCCTTTTATATAATTATTATACAATATCGCTTGATGGGTAGGCAGCTAGAAACCTTTGTCAGTTAGGGCATATGGGAGCTATATAACCCTTTTATATAATTATTATACAATGTCCTTTGATGGGTAGGCAGCTAGAAACCTTTGTCAGTTAGGGCATATGGGAGCTATATAACCCTTTTATATAATTATTATACAATATCCCTTGATGGGTAGGCAGCTAGAAACCTTTGTCAGTTAGGGCATATGGGAGCTATATAACCCTTTTATATAATTTTTATACAATATCCCTTGATGGGTAGGCAGCTAGAAACCTTTGTCAGTTAGGGCATATGGGAGCTATATAACCCTTTTATATAATTATTATACAATATCCCTTGATGGGTAGGCAGCTAGAAACCTTTGTCAGTTAGGGCATATGGGAGCTAAGATATAACCCTTTTATATAATTATTATACAATATCCTTTGATGGGTAGGCAGCTAGAAACCTTTGTCAGTTAGGGCATATGGGAGCTATATAACCCTTTTATATAATTATTATACAATATCCCTTGATGGGTAGGCAGCTAGAAACCTTTGTCAGTTAGGGCATATGGGAGCTATATAACCCTTTTATATAATTATTATACAATATCCCTTGATGGGTAGGCAGCGAGAAACCTTTGTCAGTTAGGGCATATGGGAGCTATATAACCCTTTTATATAATTATTATACAATGTCCTTTGATGGGTAGGCAGCTAGAAACCTTTGTCAGTTAGGGCATATGGGAGCTATATAACCCTTTTATATAATTATTATACAATATCCCTTGATGGGTAGGCAGCTAGAAACCTTTGTCAGTTAGGGCATATGGGAGCTATATAACCCTTTTATATAATTTTTATACAATATCCCTTGATGGGTAGGCAGCTAGAAACCTTTGTCAGTTAGGGCATATGGGAGCTATATAACCCTTTTATATAATTATTATACAATATCCCTTGATGGGTAGGCAGCTAGAAACCTTTGTCAGTTAGGGCATATGGGAGCTAAGATATAACCCTTTTATATAATTATTATACAATATCCTTTGATGGGTAGGCAGCTAGAAACCTTTGTCAGTTAGGGCATATGGGAGCTATATAACCCTTTTATATAATTATTATACAATATCCCTTGATGGGTAGGCAGCTAGAAACCTTTGTCAGTTAGGGCATATGGGAGCTATATAACCCTTTTATATAATTATTATACAATATCCCTTGATGGGTAGGCAGCTAGAAACCTTTGTCAGTTAGGGCATATGGGAGCTATATAACCCTTTTATATAATTATTATACAATGTCCTTTGATGGGTAAGGCATGGGTGCTGAAACCCTTGATGGGTAAGGCATGGGTGCTGAAACCCTTGATGGGTAGGGCATGGGTGCTGAAACCCTTGATGGGTAGGGCATAAGAGATATGATACCTTGACTTTCACTAAAACTGATTTTTGACAGGACAAACATACGGACTGGGATCATCTGTTTATTGAGATCCTCAGAGGACTTAAAAGTTATGATGATCTTCTCTTATTTCTTACTATTTAATGGGATTGCTTTTAATTAGAATATTTTTGGAATGTACAACTGTATAAAATATTTGTCAAGCTTACAAACTTGTAAACATTGCAATTAAAATACTTCTCATTTAAGTGTAAAATATTTATGTCAACATTAGTTTATATATTATTGCTAAAAGGAGGCCACCAACTTGTGTTGGAATATAGACATCATAGAACAGAATGTTTGTATGATGTTATACTGGAATAGGACATATTGCATAGATGCATAGAGTTTACTTTACAGGTCTGTGACAAAAAACATTAGTATTTACAGAATCACAGTAACAGAAGAACTGCATCAGTTAATAATGAAAAATAAACATTTTTGTGGTGATGATTTGGCATATATTAATTTTGAGTTTGTGGTGACTTTAACCACTATAGAACTGATGCAGTTTAGTTCATGTCTTATAATAATAACTGTTTATAATGTAGAATCTGAATTATTAATATTGTGTGATTAAATGTATACCTTAATTCAATGTGAGTTTAGATTGTGTCTTTCTTGTATTGATAGGAAGAAGACTACATAAGAACTGAGAACTTCATTCAAGGTAAGTGTCAGTGTGATCAGGTATATCAGGTATATAATGTACAGGTAGAAAAAAAGGATATCAAAAGTCAAAATCTATCAAAATAAGTATTATTGTCGTATCTTGCATCATGCAAGAACTGTTAGCCGTTCCAAATGAAACTTGATCATGAGGTTAACAAAGTAAGAAAAGTCATATTTGTTATATAAATGGAACAAGAAGCTCTTTTAAAGATTCATATATATTTAAATAAAGGATTGGTAAAGTAGGTAAAAGGACAACTACAATAGTTGGACCACAATGATTGGACCACAATGATTCTGCATTGTCGAGTGAGGAAGAATATCATTACAGTTTATTTGTATCACCTTCAACCACAAACCATGTAATTACAACCGTCTTTATTATTAAGGGAAAGTCTTCGTGTAGCTTGACTTTCAGTCACAAACCATATTATTTTACAACTGTCTTTATATGTAAGGGAAATCCTTGATGTAAATGTCCATTCACAAACCATATTGTATTACAGTCTGTATTTTAACAGACAGAGTAGTGAATGTGGGTGGCTGTTGATATTATTTTTTACATTTGTTAAATTAAATAGCTTATTCAATACTAAAGGTATTGTTATATCTGTAGAAGTCATCTACTTATCATTAAATGTTTAGGCGACAGTCTCATCTTTCAAACATATATAACAGTTTCCTATCATGCAATAAGTATAAACATATATATATATAAATCCTGAGAGTAATTAATTGTCACTTGGATTACATACTTGTAAGTGGTGCCACAAAGATTTGTCAACATTTAATTCTCTCCTTATTTATAGGAGGGACAAAATTTTATTTGTTCACAGTTAAGAACGGTAGAGGCTTAGATTTTCTAGACAACACATTCTAGTTCCAACATAGGTACTATGCAAAATAGATTTAGTTTAATCTTTAAAAATGCAACTATTGTCTTTTACTTGATTTTTTGATAAATAATACCTTAAATAAATATAATCCAGAAGTATAATTCTTTTTTATTTGTTTTAGGATCCAGACGGAGAAGCAAACATGGTGGAACAGAACCTATGGATACAATTTTTGTTAAGAATGTAAAAGAAGATAGTCCTGCCTATTTAGCTGGTTTATGCACAGGGGATAGGATTTTATCTGTGAACAATTTTCCTGTAACAGGAAAAACATATCAACAAGTTATCTCCCTTATACAGTCAGGTGAATCAAGACTTAAACTGGAAGTTTTGCCACAAGACCAGGATATTCTACAAATGGTAAGTCTTAAGTTAGCATTGTAGTAAGCTACACTTCAGGGCTTTTGAATAACAAGGATTTTCTACTTGTGGTAAATTTATTGTGAACAGGGGATCAGATTGGCCTCGAGGCTTTAGCATCTAGCAATAGTGTAGTATTGCTAGATGCCTTGCTTTGAAATTTTTGTTTATTTAGTCAAGGACATTTTATGAAAAACTACAGTAAGAAACTTTTGAACAAGAGAAAATGGCACTTGAGAAGGGTAATAAGTAAATCATAGCAGTACTTAATTGTCAATACATTGACACAGTCACCTAGCTAAACAATATAATTCATATAGACATTCAAAAAAGACATTTAAAAGTTTTTCTCTAGAAACTTTTTTTTTAAGATCTTAGATATTGTATTAGTATGACCACAGAGTTATTCAAGTAATTGACCAAAGATAAAATATAAACGACATAACATCATCCACACATTAAAACTTGAAACCCTTTCATGTCCTTCAGAAGAAATAAAACATTAAGATGGTTGACTAATTGAGCGATGTTAAAGGTTTAAGTAAGCAGATACCCTTTTTGTCTGCCTGTGAAAATGAGGGAAATTGATACTTTTAAAAAAGATATAATTGTTGCTTGACAAACGTTTCACAATATTGACACTTCACAAAATAAAGATGAAAACTTTGATAGAAATATTTTGACAGCAAGTAAAACTTTGAAAATGATACAGATTCAAAACTCTGTTATATTGTGTCTTATTTGGGCATTTTAGCTCACCTGGCCCGAAGGACCAAGTGAGCTTTTCTCATCACTTGGCGTCCGGCAACCGTCGTACGTCGTTGTACGTTGTCGTCGTTAACTTTTACAAAAATCTTCTCCTCTGAAACTACTGGGCCAAATTAAACCAAACTTGGCCACAATCATCATTGGGGTATCTAGTTTCAAAAATGTGTGGCGTGACCCGGCCAACCAACCAAGATGGCCGCCATGGATAAAAATAGAACATAGGGGTAAATGCAGTTTTTGGCTTATAACTCAAAAACCAAAGCATTTAGAGCAAATCTGACTGGGGTAAAATTGTTTATCAGGTCAAGATCTATCTGCCCTGCAATTTTCAGATGAATCAGACAACCCGTTGTTGGGTTGCTGCCCCTGAATTGGTAATTTTAAGGAAATTTTGCTGTTTTTGGTTATTACCTTGAATATTATTATAGATAGAGATAAACTGTAAACAGCAATAATGTTCAGCAAAGTAAGATTTACAAATAAGTCAACATGACTGAAATGGTCAGTTGACCCCTTTAGGAATTATTGCCCTTTATAGTCAATTTTGAACCATTTTTCGTAAATCTTAGTTATCTTTTACAAAAATCTTCTCTGAAACTACTGGGCCAAGTTCATTATAGATACAGATAATTGTAAGCAGCAAGAATGTTCAGTAAAGTAAGATCTACAAACACATCACCATCACCAAACCACAATTTTGTCATGAATCTATCTGCGTCCTTTGTTTAATATTCACATAGACCAAGGTGAGCGACACAGGCTCTTTAGAGCCTCTAGTTAATTGTGTCTTTCACACAATATTTAGGTCTTGTAAACTTCCAGTGGGGATCCTATTCATTTATATATTTTGAAGTGTCAATATTGTAAAATGTTTGTCACGCAACAATTACTGTAAATTCAGCAATTATTTCATGCGTTTAGTATTGAAATTTTGTCATTTTAGACTAAAATGTGATTTTTATTTTTGGGATATTGAGAAAAATTCTGTCAAATTCATATAAAAAATTTCAAAATGCAAGTTTAAATTATTGCGATTATAACCCTATCGCATTTTTCGCAATAATAAAAACATGGAAATAGTTATTTGGCTCTGCCCCCTCAGTCATGGTCTATTAAACTTTTGCACAATAATGTCAGTTGAAGGATATTTTTCATGCAGTTTTATAAGCATTTACATATCTTATATCTGGAGATTATTTGGCTTTACATTTATTCCTAGTACATTGACTTTTAGTATTTTGCATAGTTAAATGTGAATGTGTTTCTATTTCAACATTAATAAATTTATATCAACATAACAAGCAGGCAATACATGTCTCTGTGTCAACAATATATATACACAATTTCATTAAGCTTTTAAACAGAGAGTGTGAGTCATCAAGTTGTGTATATTTTGAGACATAACTGTTTTATTATCAGTAGTACTATTTGTTTAACATGTCTGACATATCAACCTTATTATGTAATGATATAGATTGTGTTCCTCTTAAGCTGATGACAAGTTTCAAATTTAATTAAATGTATAAGTTGAATAATTTATTTTCTTTAATATAAGTAGAGAGCCATGACAATCGTAATAAAGGAAGTAATGGTCTTTCAGCTTACTTTTAGTCTATGATAAACCACAAACTTTTAATTCCCACAAGATTTATTTAAATGTGATTTCTTGACAGCTGATAAAGTTATAATAAGTCACAGGATTATATTTGTACTGAATTTAACTTCTGAAAAAGCAGTTGTATGCATTATTTGATTTGTGACGTCAAATGAAATGGCGAGGGAGAGAGTTTTTATTTTTCATTTATTTTTCTTCATGTTTGTATTGACTAAACCCTCCCATGCCCCCAGGAATATTGTTAATTTGTGTAAACTTTATATAACTTTAACTAGGTTAAGCTGATTTCAAAACAAATACACAAAGTCATCAAAGCAATTGTATTTTGATTAAATTACAAAAAATTTGAATGGTTTTAAGATATATTACAAAAAAAAAATTCTTTATCAGAAGTTTTTTGCTAAGGTATTTCATTGAGAAAATCTTTAGATAAACTTGGCTATTTAAAATCTTTATGTTGTTTCCTATGTAAACAATTGACATATACAGGTAAATCTCAGGTGTGCAGACAGGTAAATGTTGACTGTTTGTCTGTCACCATCATTTCTTCTTATTGTTAGGTTCTAATGAGAGCTTGTTAAACATTATTGATGAATCGCTGCACTGTATGTGGGCGTCCTTTTTCCTTGGGGAAAGTATAACATGATTTCTTGAGGTTTGTGACAGTAAGGTATATCATTATGGAGGAGTATATAGAAGAATATAGTATTGTGGAAACAAAATGTGCAATTTATCCTGAGAAGATACTTAATTCTTAGAAGCCTTGTTAATTTATCATCATTGTGTGGAATCTTATTTATGTTTGTTGTAAGGAATCTTCTTGTAGTGTGTATTGTTTCTTCTTAAAAGGTAGGTTTAGTTCTTCTGTTGTTTGTTTGGTGGTCACATACTTATTTCTGGTATTTAACCCTAAATAAAATAGTTTAGTTATTAAGAGGTGTTTTTGTTTAATACAGATTAATAATTGAATGTTTTTTTCAAAATTTGAGAATGATGGCATTCTTGAACTTTTGAATATGTGTGAGTTAAAAAGTTAATATTAGCTGTAATAAACATAGATATAAGAAGATGTTCTTTGGTCCTTGACTGTACTAGGATTGTTTGACATTATACAAGGTCACACAGTACATTATCACTGCTATATCCTTATGTGGTTAGGGATTCTTCTTACTGTATTGCTATATATATATGTAGTTGATATAATTAGGTGTGAACTCTTCATCAGGATTTATATGTTGATAAGTTATCAATAGAAATTAGGATTTATTTACTGCAAACATAAATCAATTTTGTGTTTGGAGGTAAAGTAGCAATGAAGAAAGTCACACAGATTTATCTGTTTTGTTGGTTGATTGTAATGATTCTATATGGACCTTTAATATATGTCTCTCATGGATATAACTACCTGTTGATTTGTACAATTAGCAGGAGGAATAATACTAGATATGTAGATCAAAAAGGCAAATATCATGGTTATACATTTATAATATTGTAATATTGTGATTTCATTTGACAGTCTCCTTTTGTTATCTTTTTCAGGCCTACAAAAACACACATACTTTATCCCAAGACTCCTTGTATCATGGACGAGGCAATACAAACACAGCCTCAAGGCTAAACTCATCTCAAGGATATACTTTATCTTCCATGGAGAATATAGCTCCCTCTAGTGGTGGATACCAGGAACATTCTGCCACTGGCAGTGAGGGACAAGGAGATATGGAGGACTACAGTCCAGAACGTAACATAAAATCTACAGTGTCGTATACCACAAGTGTTTATCGGGAACCCAGTGGATATAATGGTAGAGGGGAACCAAGATCTTTTGGTGATACACGTAAAGAATTTGAAACTAGGGTCAAAGATTACTCTGACCCTCCACCTAATAAAACATTCTCCTTTGGATTATACTATCCAACACCGAAGAAGGAAAGTCGTTCAGAGGTCACCTTCAGAAGGGCTCGGGACAATGTACTGCAGCCTAATGATTCACAAGAAAACATTGCTAAAACTGTAAGGACTGCTAGAGTTATTCCCCTTGAAAAGAAACATTCTAGAGAGGAACAGTCACAAGAATCTTTAGTTAGTTCAAGTAGTTCATCAGGATATACATTGTCATCTTCACCTTCACGACATAGTTACCCAGACTCCATGAGAAACAATCCCCCTTTACCCCCACCGAGGTCATTTACATCACCGGAGAGACAGAGAAGTGAAATCCATACAACTACACGTCATTATGTTCCTGTTGTTCCACAGGGTCAGAGGTCAGCGCAAATGTCATCAAGTTTAGACAATTTAGATTCAAGGACAGAAAATTACCAGACAGATAGGAATTTAAGAACTAATTATAGCACAACACGAATCTATGAACATCCAAGTAAAAATAGTAACACAAGAACGTTTATTGTGAAAATAAATGATAGCGGGACTGAAAGTGAGAATGATGAAAATTCCAATCAAAATCGTAATTCTTATGGAACAGCATTTGCATTGACTAGATCACCCCATTCTACCTCTATAGAAATAAAGTCCAAAGAACGCCCGCGAGTGTCACAGCGTAAGAAACAGTTTGAATCAGGACAAATGGAGAACAATGGATCTACGCCAAATGTCAACAGGTACAAAACAGAGATACAGAAAATCACATCGTTAGGCAAATTCAATAGCGTGTCTTCAAGATTACAAAACTTTGAAAAATCTGAAGATGGACAACAAAGTGCACCTAAGTTACGGAGAATGTCATCAACAGAGAGGTATTCATCTCCTGAGGCACCCTCTATCAGTCACAATCAGAACCAACAACAATTTCAAGAACAGGCACCAATCAGAATTTATGTTTCTCAAGGGTCATCAAATAACCAATCATCACCTATTGTTGAAATTGTACCGATGTCAATGTATCAAGGGGGTGAAGCTATGGACAGTAACAGGGGACCAGTCAATAAAACCCCAGTTCATGTCCAGCATGATGACATGGATGGCGGGAGACAAGACACAGAAATGGAGGATGAAGATAAACATGGACAGAAACCTGTGAGGAAACCATCATTCTTAGCTGCAGTCACTGCTTCACAGGAACTTTGTAAGTTTATCAGCATTCAATACTCCACATGCCCTTGTAGAGTATCATACATAGTATTTGTAGATATCACTTATAAGAGGCAATTACTGCATCACAAGAACTTTGTAAGTTTATCAGCATTCAATACTCCACATGCCCTTGTAGAGTATCATACATAGTATTTGTAGATATCACTTATAAGAGGCAATCACTGCATCACAGGAACTTTGTAAGTTGAGTAGAAACATCAGCTCTCAATACCCCACATCCCCTTTTAAAGCATCATGAATTATATTTCAAGATAACAGTTTTAAGCAATAGTCGATGGTTCACACATGCCATTTCTCGGACAACATAAGTAAAAGGTCAACAGAATTCGTTGTATATAGAATGATTGAAAGGTGAATATGTCTTTGTGTCAGGGTTCATCTTACCTTGACCTCATTTTCATGGTTCTTTGGTCAAATTGAATTTTCATGCATGTTTGTTTCTCTGATACTAGGTTAATTACATAAGGAGACATGAAGCAAGTAACTATCAGTTCATTAATTATTTGAGGGTGCAAATAGAATAATTATCTGTCTGACATAGTTCTCCTGACCTTGACCTTATTTTCACGGATCTTGATGTTAAGTTGATGTTAAACATTGTATTACATATACTTGGCCTTAAACAGAAATACTACCTAACTACATGTACATATACTTCACCTTTAATTGAGGAACTCTCTAATTACATTTACTTTAAATTCAAATGAAAATATGCTTTAAAAGTATATTTTGTCTAAAACAAAAAAGCTTTAAATATCATTAAATTTGACTAATTTTCGTCAATAATTATGACATTTTATAGCATTTAAATTCACTTGAAATGGTAAACAAAACATGTTAGTCCTGAAACTGTGTCGATGATCATAGTTTGTTATGCAATAAATGGATTAGTATAATATTGTGTGTATGTAAACCATTGTAGTGTTTCCTGGGTACAAGGAAGGATGTTTTATCATCTTTGTATCATACATGTACATGTACTTGTATCAACAAATTCAAGGGAAACATACATTTACAATGCATTGATAAAAAGTTTAACCAGTTTCTTTTTCACCTTAAAGGAAGCAAACATGAAATTCACATGCTTTGACTTGATAACAGCATTTTATGTCACATAAAGGTTTCTAACAGTTTAATTAGGAACACCATCAAAATGTCATTCTACTTCAAATTGTGAGAATTTTACATAAAGTAGAATACATGTGATTAACAGATAACGCAGTGATGAATATATGTACAAATTTTATTCTTCCATGTAGTGTATATTTTATGTAGAAAAAGGATAGTTTGCTATTAGAGCTTAGAGGAAATTATTATATAAGGGACAAATGTGTTAATTATAATATTAATTGTGTCCGGTGGTACAAGGAAATAAAACGTGTATCATCAGAATACTGAAGTTTGGAAATTACTAGGAATAATTCATGGATTATGTTGAATTTAAATAATCTGGACCTAAATGTTTATAAAAGTTTGTCTGTTCAGTTCCACAGCTTTAGATGGTAAGTTGGACCTAAATGTTTATAAAAGTTTGTCTGTTCAGTTCCACAGCTTTAGATGGTAAGTTTAGACACAGACTACAATACAGATATATAATGAAGAGTAGGCATGGTAGATATTATATGTAAGAGTCAGTAAAAAAACCAATTGTCTTCCAGATGAGCCTTTTATATCTTACTATATATGGTAAGGGTTTTATTCATTGTTGGAGGCCATCCTGAGACCTTAAAAACTAATTATTTGAATCTGGAATAATTTTGAATTCTGGGAAATTGATTAGAAATGTATGATGAGAACTATCCAAACTAAAGACGGCTAATGTTCATGTTACTTTCACTTCTATTTCAGTATGAGCTAACTATACCTGTAGTCTTGGCTTACCCCCAGATTCAAATAATTCCTGGTTATTTACATCCTTGGCACCAAGGAAATGTTTGGAGTGGGACTTGTAAAAAGTCTTTGTTTAACATGTTTAACTTGTTATAAACATATTTTTTTATAACAAGAAATAAATAAAAATTGTAATGTGAACTATATTTCCTTGGTTCACAAATACCGAAAGACAATTAAATTTTTAAAGGTTAGTTTAGTTATTGTATCATAAAAAATTTGCTGGTTTTTGCATCTAATCATGCTAATAGCTATAGCCTGATTTGAATTTTAATGTCTTGAAAGCTATTATTCAAAAAGCTATGCAGAAAAATCAAATTTTATTCAAGAATTATATATGTTAATTTTCAGATGGCAGTTCTCAAGATGAGACAAGTCCTGATTCTCCGCCATCACAGCAGTGGAGACAACATTCATCGCCTGAAGCCACCACTATATCATACTCATCCTCCAGTAAGCATTTATCATTAATATACAATGTGAAAAGATAAGGAGCAGTTATTGATCCTTGATAATCTTCACTATACTAATAGTTAGACGTACACGCACATCCAGGTTCATGATCTATGCGGATTAATCATCCATATGCTTTTATTTTCTCTGTTTTTGGTAGATTATCTTATCAAACAAGAAAATCTCGAAAAATTTCAGCTTACTCAATTATCTTGAAACCATCATAGAAACTTGGAATATATAAATATTGATTTACAAATATATAGCAGTGTTGAAATCATGAATTGACTCCTTATAAATTTATAGTTTGATTGCTCTTTAATGACCTTACCACCGTGCAGGACCCTCTTGAGTAGTCAAGGTCATTAGACACCCTCAGTAGTCGCCATATTTATCAATTGTCAACAATTTTACCTATTATCTTGAAAACTATAAAAGATGGATTGACACTTCCTTTTAGCAAAAGTAGTGGCAATACAAGATTTTTAAATCCAATACTACTTTAAATGGGAGGTTCAGTTTTATCAGGGGAAAAAGAAAACAAAACAACTGCAAAAATGCTTTTATGATGGTTTTAAGATACCTGATTGCAATGTCAGGAATGACCAAAATTATTACTTTAAAAAAAATTTGGCCTTTATGCTGATTTACTTTTAAGTTTAGGTCATGACTAGGAACTGTGGAGATATTGGACCTTTAGTTGGAAACATTAATTATGAAACTAATTATTCACAACAAACTACAAGAAAAAAATCACTTATAATAGGATTTTTGTTTTCATTATGAGTAAATTATGATCTGTATAGAAATATAAATGTTTGTATATTTCAGGCATTATGCCACCACCTTCTTCAAGCAGTGGTATGACACTAACAAGTACCCCAATCAAAGATTCACAGTCTAAAGTAATACTCAGGAAAAAGTCAGATTGTAAGTTATGATAACAGGTTATGCCAACAGACATTTAGGCTCTTCCTTGCTAGTAGTGCAAACCAAACCTAACAACCAAAGATTTCCAGTCAAAAGTTCAACTCAAAAACCAAAAGATTGATCTCATTGTAACACAACACAAGTCTATGGTCTTTTATCAGGATGTTTTGTGAAATTGTTGATTGGAGATGCTGGAACAGATTTGGATTATGCAAAGGCATATCACAGCTAAACATTTTTTTACTTTCCCTAAAACCAAAATGAAATATCTTTACTTTAAAAAAATGTATAGAAATAAAACTTTTTTGTATTTTATTCAATGATTTAATGATATTCATAATTTGTCAATAATGAATATATTTTCGTGGCTTACAGTAAGAATATAATTTGAGTTTTTCTTTCAGCCTCTCCAGATGATGAGGCAATCAAACTCCAAAGGAGGACGTCCTACCTCATGGCGACTGCCAAAGACAGAGATACCAATAAGTTATCACTCGATAAATCATTGACTCACAGTCACTCAGACACTGACGTCCAGTAAGTATATCCTACCTCATGGCGACTGCCAAAGACAGAGATACCAATAAGTTATCACTCGACAAATCATTGACTCACAGTCACTCAGACACTGACGTCCAGTAAGTATATCCTACCTCATGGCTACTGCCAAAGACAAGAGATACCAATAAGTTATCACTCGACAAATCATTAACTCACAGTCACTCAGACACTGACGTCCAGTAAGTATATCCTACCTCATGGCGACTGCCAAAGACAGAGATACCAATAAGTTATCACTCGATAAATCATTGACTCACAGTCACTCAGACACTGACGTCCAGTAAGTATATCCATCCTCATGGCGACTGCCAAAGACAGATACCAATAAGTTATCACTCAACAAATCATTGACTCACAGTCACTAAGACACTGACGTCTAGTAAGTATATCCTACCTCATGGCGACTGCCAAAGACAGAGATACCAATAAGTTATCACTCGATAAATCATTGACTCACAGTCACTCAGACACTGACGTCCAGTAAGTATATCCTACCTCATGGCGACTGCCAAAGACAGAGATACCAATAAGTTATCACTCGACAAATCATTGACTCACAGTCACTCAGACACTGACGTCCAGTAAGTATATCCTACCTAATGGCTACTGCCAAAGACAGAGATACCAATAAGTTATCACTCGATAAATCATTGACTCACAGTCACTCAGACACTGACGTCCAGTAAGTATATCCTACCTGATGGCTACTGCCAAAGACAGAGATATTGGACCATTATAGGTAAATGTCCAATTTCAAAATTTTCAGCTTAATGTTGTGTCCATACTGTTCAACTGTTCAGGGTTAGACCTCTGCAAGAAAATCTGATTTGCTGTCATTTTGACAACATCTTGTTTGTTGAATATCTTGACTAAAAAGATTCATGGATGAAGCTAGATGCTTAAGTCCGCTTGGACAGTAGACCTTGGTTAACACATTAAGATATCTATTTCTACAGTCTCGTTTTCATTACTGCCAATTTACAGCAATTTTTAAAAGACATTATGAATGGTTTATTTTAATTTCAGGATGATTACCCCTAAGAAGCCTCCCAGCATGACCAAGCTCAAAGCATTCTTTGGTGAAAGGGTATGTTTTTAAAATAATAACTTAATTTTCTGTTTTGTCATTAAATGATGAAAGAAATGAAAAAAAAATGATATACATAAATAAGAAATATGGTATGAGTGCCAATGAGACAACCCTCCATTGAAACACAAAATCTAAAAAGTAAACAATTATTGGTCAAAGTACTGACCTTAGTTTAAACATATTTATTTATATTGGATTGGGAAACAAATTTTGCAACTTATATTAATCCCTTTCCACTTTGCGTGTGCCAGTGCTGCCTTGTAGTGGCATTAGCCTGCTCTTTTTCGAAATCTAAAACGGTGTCTTTAACGTGCAAGAGATATGGCTCTCTCTTAACACGGGTCAGCCATTTTTCCCCTTCCAACAGCATATCATCATTTCCTCAAGACCATACTCGCAAATGGTGTCAAGGGAGAGCTGAAAATTAGTCCCTGAAATTTTCATCCAGGAAGGGGAATCGAACCAGGAACCTTTGTGTTTGTAGTCCGATGCACTAACCACTACACCAGGGCCTTCAACACAGATCCTTGGCTCACACTGAAAAGCAAGTTATAAAGTCTCCAAAATGACTAGTGTAAACAAATTCAAACAAGAAAACCAATACACATGAACAAAATTACTAATTTTATTTTTTGTAATTAATTGGCGATTGCTGTGGCATCAATAACTGTTCAGTTTTCTGCTTAAGTTCATTTGATAGAAACTACTTGTGATAGATCATTGATATATAATATACAGTTGAATTTCTATCAATACAAATAAGTTTTATAAACATTTTGAGGTCCTGGGCTCTAGCTTGGTGATGGTCCAGTAAATTTGAATTAACTAGCAATTTTGAATTTTGCTGTCAATCATATTTCTGAATTTTATATAGAAAGGGGAGAAAAATATCTCTGTGTCAACAGTTTATGTATCCCTAGAAAGTTACTGTAATCAAACGTAAGCCTTGTATCAATAATAAACTGTTTTATGATTGTTCCTCGAGTGTAGAATGAATTGTTTTAGAGATGAATTATACAGTTGTTTCTGTAAATTCAGATCTGATTTTTTTATCATTTGAAACCTTTATTAGAGCAATATATTATTGTGTCATATGCTCTTAAGTATCAGTAAACAGAAGGGTAACATATTTTATTACAGACTCCAAGGATATTAGAGGCAACAGAACGAAGGCAAGATCCAGCCAGTCCAATTCAAGAAATATCTAAGATGGGATATCTACAATGTAAAACAGATATCGCTGATGGAAAGGTAAAAATAACAGTATAAATAGGGATATCTACAATGTAAAACAGATATCGCCGATGGAAAGGTAAAAATAACAGTATAAATAGGGATATCTACAATGTAAAACAGATATCGCCGATGGAAAGGTAAAAATAACAGTATAAATAGGGATATCTACAATGTAAAACAGATATCGCCGATGGAAAGGTAAAAATAACAGTATAAATAGGGATATCTACAATGTAAAACAGATATCGCCAATAGAAAGGTAAAAATAACAGTATAAATAGGGATATTTACAATGTAAAACAGATATAGACGATGGACAGAGTACAATGCAATTATTTTATTTGGATAAAACACAACAGTGCAATGCAATTATTTTATTTGGATGAAACACAACAGTGCAATGCAATTATTTTATTTGGATGAAACACAACAGTGCAATGCAATTATTTTATTTGGATAAAACAAAACAGTGCAATGCAATTTTTTTATTTGGATAAAAAACACAATAGAAGAATCACATTCTGAAATATTTGGAATAAAAAAACACTCTTAGAAACAGATGTATTTTGTTTGTTTTTATGAAGAAGAAAACAAAACTCCAGTTCAATTACATTAGACTTTACAATAATCAATTGGCAGTAACTGCAACCCGACAAAATAATTACACCTAAAATAATTACACCTAAAAACATGTCTGCTTCTATCTGTATGAGATTGTTCACTAGTAATTAAGACACTTTAATTATATAAACCCCTTGTTTGTAAACTCATATAACACTCTATTTTGTCTTACAGAGAAACAGTGATAGATCGTGGAGACCTGTTTGGGTAGAGTTACGTGGTCATGCACTATTTCTCAACAAAGAGAAGAAAGAAGGGGTAAGGAGAAATGGCAGGAGTTAAAGAGTAGATATTATATACCATTTACAAGATCAGACTAAATATTATATAAACCATTTACAAACATGATATACTTAATATTTTCATTTTCCCTGTACAGAAAACAAAATTGAGCTAATTTGTTTGGTTGTCTTGCAGCTCATGAAATTTATTCTGTTTGACCTTCCCACTTTGTTTTTGAGAAATACTCCTTATAGATGTTGTGTATTTCTGCCACTATCCTAACTTAACTTTGTTTCCTACTTATGATATATTTTATTGTTAGAAAAGAAGAATAAATGAACATTGGTGATGTGCAGTATTTGACACAAAAATGTAAACTTGAATAAAAATCTCACTTATGTAAACCAACTTGTCTCAAAGCCATTATCTTCAAATGACCCACTCTGGCTTAAAGGCACAGTAAATTCTGTCAATGTTAAATGAAAAGAGGAAAATTATTCAAATGTACTTTAATGACAAAATAATAAGATGATAAGATTATAAGATTGATTTAATGATATTGAACCTTATATCTTGTTTTCAGTCTCATCCGTTTGCCTTTGATGAACAGCCCATCTCTGTAAAGTCCTCCATGGTGGACATAGCCTATGACTATACAAAGAAGAGGAATGTGTTCCGACTGAAGACATACAATGGTTCAGAATACTTGTTCCAAGCTGATGATCATGATACAATGTTATCTTGGATTGAAGCTGTACAGAAAAATAACAACCCAGATCTTGATGTAAGTTGGTTTTTTTTAGATGCTAATTAATTAAGCAGAAATATTAATAAAGGGAGACAAATCTTAATTAAATTTGATTCAGTTAAAATTATTAATATTATTTTCTTGTGATAATGCTATGTTTTCATGCTTTGATTATTGTTTAACTAACTTAAAAAAAGAGTGAAAAATATAAAAACATAATTTTTGTTGAATTTTAGGATCAAGGTTTATTTAGTGCCAACTTAATAATCAGAAAATCCAATGAGATGACAACCCAAACATCAGCAGTTTCAGTCAAAAGTTCCCCACAGGTGCCTCACAAACCAAAGAGTCGTCTGTCAACCAAGTCTATCATAAAAATACCACATTCCCCAAGTATGAAGAGGAAAGATAGAAAGACAGGAGGTAAGGAGAAAATAAAGAAAGAGAGGGAAAAAGTCTAGTTCACTGTAAAAAGCATTTGAGATCCAACTTATAAACCATGTACTTAATCTTCATTTAATTCTATTTTAAAAAAATATAGAAATAATATATAAGTTTGTTTGTTCATTCAAATATTTTTTTTAGTATTCTTGTGTAATTAATTATTTAAAGTCATAAATAATGAAATGGTAGAATTTCTTTTATGTTATAAAAACAACTTTGAAAATATATAGAAATGTCCTTAGAGTCAGCAGTTCATCTACTAACAAAGTTATTAAGATTTATGAAATTCTTTTTAGTATTTTTAATTAATACTTGTTTGAATATTAAAATATTTGTTTTATTAGATGACAGTTCCAAGCAGAAAACAACGCTAAAAGACAGAATTAAAAGTTTTCGTAAGACATCAAATGCTGCAGGATCAGGCGGGGCTGACGATGCTGAGGGGACAGGAATGTTTGGTGTCCCCATCAAATGTTGTATCCCTTCACCTAATAATGATGTAGGTATTTAATGACAAAGGGGGGGGGGGGGGTTGATAATGCAGAGGGGACAGATTGTATTTACATATTTATGTTTAAATGATTGTGGATCTCTGTACAAAGATTGTATTTACATATTTATGTTTTAGTTCATACCAATGATTGTGGATCTCTGTACAAAGATTGTATTTACATATTTATGTTTTAGTTCGTACCAATGATTTTGGATCTCTGTACAAAGATTGTATTTGCATATTTATGTTTTAGTTTGTACCAATGATTGTGGATCTCTGTACAAAGATTGTATTTACATATTTATGTTTAAAAGATTGTGGATCTCTGTACAAAGATTGTATTTACATATTTATGTTTTAGTTCGTACCAATGATTGTTGATCTCTGTACAAAGATTGTATTTACATATTTATGTTTTAGTTCGTACCAATGATTTTGGATCTCTGTACAAAGATTGTATTTACATATTTATGTTTTAGTTCGTACCAATGATTGTGGATCTCTGTACAAAGATTGTATTTACATATTTATGTTTTAGTTCGTACCAACGATTTTGGATCTCTGTACAAAGATTGTATTTACATATTTATGTTTTAGTTCGTACCAATGATTGCGGATCTCTGTACAAAGATTGTATTTACATATTTATGTTTAAAAGATTGTGGATCTCTGTACAAAGATTGTATTTACATATTTATGTTTTAGTTCGTACCAATGATTGTGGATCTCTGTACAAAGATTGTATTTACATATTTATGTTTTAGTTCGTACCAATGATTTTGGATCTCTGTACAAAGATTGTATTTACATATTTATGTTTTAGTTCGTACCAATGATTGTGGATCTCTGTACAAAGATTGTATTTACATATTTATGTTTTAGTTCGTACCAATGATTTTGGATCTCTGTACAAAGGTTGTATTTACATATTTATGTTTAAAAGATTGTGGATCTCTGTACAAAGATTGTATTTACATATTTATGTTTTAGTTCGTACCGATGATTGTGGATCTCTGTACAAAGGTTGTATTTACATATTTATGTTTTAGTTCGTACCAATGATTTTGGATCTCTGTACAAAGATTGTATTTACATATTTATGTTTTAGTTCGTACCAATGATTGTGGATCTCTGTACAAAGATTGTAGAGGCTCGAGGTTTAGAAGTAACTGGTGTTTATAGAGTACCTGGTAATACGGCTGCTGTCAACATGATGACCGAGGAACTTAATAAGGTCAGTGTTTACATGAAAACAGAGGTCAAGAGGTCTTATGTAGGTATAGAGTACCTGGTACCACTACCAGTCAACATGATGACCGAGGAACTTAATAAGGTCAATGTTTCCATAAAACAGAGGTCAAGAGGTCATATGTAGGTATAGAGTAGCTGGTAATTCTGCTGAATACTGCCATGAATAGATTTTTTGTATTTCAAGAGCTTGTGAGTGCAATACATATTCTAAAAGAGGTAATTATTCATGCATTAAACCTTTTATTATATAACAAAGCTACAAAAACTGTTTACACACTTTTTCACTGATGACTATATATAGCTAGAATTCTAATTTGAACTAGGGCAAGGTTATAGAAAAGTGGTCGCTAAATATTGTTTGCCTCATGGAAATTTAATGAAACTCTTACACAAAGTTAAGAACCAACATTTACAAACATAGTCCAAATTGAGTGGGTGCATTTACATCCTCTGACATATTCTTCTTTTATTACAAATTGAGTGGGTGCATTTACGTCCTCTGACATATTCTTCTTTTATTTTCTGCTTTCTAGTCTGATGGGAAGGAAACCATGAGATAACTAGATAAAATTAATTTTAGTTCATACTTAATGAAATATGTTATTTTGTAGGGTATAGATAATATGAATGTTGACCATGAGAAATGGTGTGATGTTAATGTTATATTTTGTAGGGTATAGATAATATGAATGTTGACCATGAGAAATGGTGTGATGTTAATGTTATATTTTGTAGGGTATAGACAATATGAATGTTGACCATGAGAAATGGTGTGATGTTAATGTTATTAGCAGTTTGTTAAAGGCATTCTTCAGGAAGCTACCAGAATCCTTAGTAACATCAGGTATAAACATTTATCTTATTATCAAATTTGATAATCTACAAAGGACACATTCTAAAAGTGCAGTATGGGTGAAAATTGATTTTTATGCTTCATTTATGGATATTAGGTTTTCTGGTTTGTGAGTCCGTCCGTCCTTTTGTCTGTCCATTAGTACGTCCGTCTGTCCCGCTGCAGGTTTAAGTTTTTTGGTCAAGGTAGTTTTTGATGAAGTTGAAGTCCAATCAACTTGAATCTTAGTACACATGTTCCTTATGATATGATATTTCTAATTTAAATGCCAAATTAGAGTTTTGACTCCAATTTCACTGTCCACTGAACATAGAAAATGATAATGCGAGTGGGGCATCTGTGTACTAAGCACACATTCTTGTTACTATGCACCTGCTGTTGTGGAGAGGGCATTTTTACTCTGGTCCCTCTGTACAGACGTACGTCCTAAAATTGGTTTCCATTCTCTAATTTGAGTTTGCCTCAACAAGATATTATGAAACTTGTACACAATGCTTTATACCATAAAACACAGATCAAGTTTGAACTTTGGTGGCGTCACTTTAACCATTCTAGAGTTATAGAGTTATGTCCCTTTATAAAAGGAAAAATCACAAAATATTTAGTTTCTGTTCTCTATCTTAAGTTTGCCTCAACCAAATGTTATGAAACTTATACACAATGCTTATTATCACAAAATACAGATCAAGTTCAAATTTTGGTAGTGTCACTTTAACTATTCTAGAGTTATATCCCTTTATAAATGGAAAAATTGAAAAATTTTATTTCCCATTCTCATATTACATGCAAGTGGCTTAAAATTGAATAAAACATTTCAAAGTCCTAACACTCATTATTTTGCAGACATGAGTGAATTGTAGGTATTTTTTTTCTCTTCAGAATTATACCAAGATTTTATAAATGCCAGTCGTATAGAAGACCCAGAAAGAAGAATGTTGAAATTGAAGCGTCTTCTCCATGAGCTTCCAGAACATCATTTTGAAACTTTTAAACACATTGCCGAACATTTAAATAAGGTAGCAGGTTATGGTCATATTAATAAGGTTAGTACTTATTTCTCTTTGGCTTTAAAGATTGTCTTAATAATGCATAAATAACCAAAAAGCAATGTTGGATGAGAAATTGCACTGATCAGTTTAATAACAATATTACAATTCTGTACATCATGGTCTCCAAAGCTCAGAATAAATGGGAGGAGATCTATAAATACAAAAATTTGAATCAGAAGAAGAGAGCAACATATTTGTTCAGTGAATTTTTCTTGACAAAAAAAAGTAGTGAAATAGGAAGATATATAGATATAGGAAGATGTGGTATAAGTGCCAATGTGACAACTCTCGATTCAAGTCACAATTTATAAAAGTAAACCATATATATGGAATCTGAAACTACTCTAAACGAATGCAAACATTCATACACCAACTAAAGAAATGAATAGAGCTCTTCATTAAACATTTAAATGTAGTAACAATATTTGGTATAAACAAATTCCTGAACATTTCGATATGATAAATGAAAAAAATAATTTCCATTTTTATCTGTCTTTCCAAAACAAGGTTGAAATTGTTGTAATGTAGAAAAAAAAAGCACTACTCTTAACATATATTTATATATATAAAATGTTGTATGATTGCCAATGAGAAAACTCTTTCCAAGCGACCGATTGACATAGGAGTTAACAACTGTAGGTCACAACTTCAACAATGAGCAAAAACTATACCAAGGTCCGAATTGACGAGGTAAAACAATTTAAATTAAAAACTAACAACCTGATTTATGTTCAAAACAATTAAAAAATCTGACAAAAAGAAACTTTTTTATCATCCTGTAATCTCTTTCAGATGGATGCCAGAAATCTGGCTATAGTATTTGGACCAACACTTGTCAAAAAGAAAGATGATGATATGGCATCCATTGTCAAAGATATGTCAGACCAATGTCGCATTATAGAGAGTATTATTTTACATGTAAGTTTAATGCCTCATTGGTCAAAGTAATGTCTGACCAGTGCCTATTAATAAAGACATTTTAATACTATATGGCATCTATTTACCAATGCAACCATGTACAAATGCAACCATGCACTTTGCTAAATATACTTTGTATGTTATTGGGTAAAAGTAGGGAGTTATAAAACATTTTTGGTTCATTTTTCTCTAATTTTCGTGCTATTTTCTCATTTCTTAACAGTGTGAGAAAATATTTCTCCTCGTCCTAAAAAAATTATTGTTGGCAAATGATTGGTCGAAATTTAATAACGTCAAATTTTCTTGATGTCTTCAGAAATTTCTATTGTATCATTAATAAAGAAAATTGTGTTCTA
The DNA here is from genome assembly GCA_037788925.1 of Mytilus galloprovincialis. Lineage (NCBI taxonomy): Eukaryota > Metazoa > Mollusca > Bivalvia > Mytilida > Mytilidae > Mytilus > Mytilus galloprovincialis. The sequence goes on along the minus strand of JAWDJN010000027.1, from coordinate 788,981 downwards.
TATAGGTGGTGTCATCAAGCACTGATGACGTCACCTATAAAGAATTATAGTATAACTAATCGCCGTATTTGAATATCAAAAATAAGACAACGCGTGACCGAACGACGCATGGATGAAACGAGTGCGCAGCACGAGTTTTATCCATAGCGGCGTTCGGTCACAAGTTGTCTTATTTTTGATATTCAAATATGGCGATTAGTTATTCTTTTTATTACATTGGCATTATGAAATTAATGTAGAAAATGTAAGGAACTATATCTTTTTCCTACGCATTGACAATTTGTTTTGATCCGACGTTATCGACGTCTTGACAATGCCTATTGTTGTATGATGTCAGAGAGTGAAATAACCACGTTTATTTCACATGTGAAATTATCGGTTTTTATCTACCGGGAAACCAATGTAATTCATTGCAACCAATGTAATAACACAATTTTCCACAAATCTTTGAAAAAGGAAGGATAAAAATCAATATGGAAACAGATTCCACAACTATAACTTGTGTATTACAATACTTCTCCACTCTCAACAGTTAAATTTAAATTATTTAAAAAGCTTGTCAAGCTTCGCCCTATAGAGTATTTAAAAAGCTTGGCAAGCCTCGCCCTATAGAGTATTTAAAAAGCTTGGCAAGCCTCGCCCTATAGAGTATTTAAAAAGCTTGGCAAGCCTCGCCCTATAGAGTATTTAAAAAGCTTGGCAAGCCTCGCCCTATAGAGTATTTAAAAAGCTTGGCAAGCCTCGCCCTATGGAGTATTTCGGAAAATAAGTTGGTTTACAGTATTAATAGACCTTGTTGTTGTATTTCTGTATGTTAAGAGATGACCCCTGTTATTGTATTTCTGTATATTGAGATATCCCCTGTATTTCAGCATGACTGGTTCTTTGGTTCCTGGGACCAGGATGACCATGTGCCTGTTGATGAACAGTCAGAAACACCAACCAACCCTTCTGTTACTCGACTCAGCTGTGATGATGATGGTAGGTTTTATAAATCATATGAAGGGGAATTTATATGTCAAATGGACCAAACGTCTTTCAAATCCTTGGATATTCATTTAAATTGTCACACCAATGGCAAATAGTTATGGAATGGAGAAATTTTTAAATGGAATTATATTTGAAATTATGGGATAGTATTTAATGAATATATAATGTATCTTTACAGTTTTTCTCCTGTTTTAATTTGACATTAATGAGATAAGGTATTGAAGATTTCTAGTTATATATTGTGTGTGGCCTAACAGTCATGGCTGAAGTGACAACTACAGATTACTTTTGCCAAATTTGATCTTTCATTGACACCTCACTAAGTTGATATTTCTACTCCAAAATGGCTCAACAGAATTCAACCTTTCATTCTATTAATGCTGAACTTTCATCGATCTAATAAGTATGTGTATTAATGTAAAGTCAACTAATGGTCCTGGCTTATTGGACAAATTACTGGTGTTAACTGTGGCTGTATTAATGTAAAGTCAACTAATGGTCCTGGCTTATTGGACAAATTACTGGTGTTAACTGTGGCTGTTATCAGATGTAGACAGTCTTTTCAGCCTAAAATATAAGTACTAAAGTGTTTTAAGTCATTATAAATCCTTGAACCCCCTGATATATAATTACTCTTGTGTTTTAAGTCATTATAAATCCTTGTTCCTCCTGATGTATAATTATTCTTTTGTTTTATATAATGATTTTGGCATCTATCATGATATTTCTATACAACCAATGAATCTTTCTTCTGTATACTTTGTTTAATCTAACTTGGTTATTTTTCAGACAATACAGTTAACCCAAAGGACATTGTATTCTCTATTGTTCAAGCAGCTAATAAAAAGTTACGTGGAGAAAAAGACAAGAGTTCAGAAGATTTAAATTCTAGCGTTTTGGATGGAGGATTTTCAGAACGGAATATTGATCAAGAAGTTTATAGGAGTAGAATGAAAGGTCAAATTGAATCTACATCTAAAAGTAGTCCCGATTTACTTGGGCTCTCAGGACGAGCTACACATGACAAGCTGATGTCATTACCGGTGCGCCAATCAGATAGTGCTAATGATCGTAGAATGGCAAAGTCTCAAGAAATAATGGAATCGGATTGGGATTTTGTTGGTTCTTCACAGAGTATGTATGGGAAACCATTACACTACTCTGATGATTCTCTGGACAAGAATGATGAGTTAGAAGTTTCTCATAGTGGATTAAGTGGCAGTTTTAGTGTTAGTCAGAGTACGATAGATAGACTGAGAATTATTGAAGAAGAGGCAAGGGCACTGAGAGAAAAAGAAGAGAAACGAAAACGGGACTTTGAACGTAGAAAATTAGAAAAACAGAAGATAGAGCAAAATATAATGAAAACTAAAAAGGAGATGGAAATTGAAGACAGGCATAGTATAGAAGACTTATTAAGTGCTGTGTTGTTAAATAGTGATGGTGGTCGAAGTTTGAGTCATCACCGTGGTGATTCAATGTCGTCAGATCATTCAAACTCATCATCAGAAGGACGGCAACCTTTATGTTATAAAAAGGATAAATCTGGGGGTGGTAAATATTTTGTTATTCAGAGTATAGTTGGAAAACATGGACGTGAAAAAATTCCTAGATCTTCAAAGAGTGGATCAAACATTGAAGTGAAAGGTAAAAGGACAAATTCCCTTGAGAGGTTATTGGAACAATCAGAAAAAGAAGTTTCTAGAAAATCAGGCTGGGTTAGATATGCCTCAAATGAAGATTCTCAGCATTTACAAATCACAAAGGGAGATTATCCACATAGACGATCTAAATCCAACTTAAGTCGTAGTAATTCGTTACGACGAGGTTCACTGGATTCTTTGATTGACATGATACAGGACGGTAAGAGGAGGTCTTATGAGGATACAGATTCAGAAGATGGTTCTGATTTACTCTCAGACCTTACATCCACATTTGATCAAAAGTTAAAAGTGCTTGTGAACCCTAAATATAAGTTAAATGGCAGTTCTTCAAAGTTAAATAGAAGTGATAGTTCTAACAGTTCAAATGAAAAGGATACAAATACTCAGCTAAGACTGCCACCTCAACTGCCACTTTCTCATGTAAATAAGAAACTCTGTAGCAGTAATGATATGTTAGAAAAACAATATCAAGATCCAAGTTTACATCGATCACCACGGCAACATGAAACAAAAGTAGGAATAGCTTATCGCTTTGAACGTAATCCATCAAACAGTGTGTTAGCACAATCAAACAATTCTAGTGATGTGAACAATACAAATAGTGCTCCAATTGATCTTGGAAATTCTACTGTTACATTTACTGTACCGATTGTTTCTCAGTCGACAGTGCTCTCACCCATTCAGGATTCTAGAACAAAAAATGAAACAATGTCAAATTTAGTCAGCAATAACTCCCCCCCACATTTATATCTAATAGATGTGGAAAAATCTCCAATACATACGCAACAAAGAAGTCTGGACGAAACTTTAAAGGCCAGGTCATCTTCACCACCGGCAGTGAAACGAAAATCAGAAAAACCAAAGAAAAGACGACACACTGTTGGAGGTACTGATGACCTGGAACACTTCAAAGCTTTAGTTAGTGTAACACAGAGCAAAGGAGAAAACAGAAGATCAGCATGGGACCAGTTACAACCTGTTGTTAAATCACCAGTTGGTCATAGAAGTTTACAACAATGGCTTCACAATGAACGACATCGTGGAAGTACGCCAGATCTTTCACAACAACATAGCCCAAAATTCTATTAATCAAGATTTACTTGTCATAGCTTCATAGTCCTTAATATTGCTAACTCTTTCTTGTATGTCATGATTATAATTTTAAGATTTTTGCATTTTACTTATATAAATAGAAAAATAATCTGTGGTATTTTTAAGATACAGATATCTTGAAAGTTCTGATTTTTATATGTTATTTGTTATTTATATAAGTGGAAAGTTTTAAAAAATCACATCTTTTTATTAACATGAATACAATACATAGTTTTTATCATTATTATTATAAATTGATTTAATATTATAATGAAATCATTTTATGCTGTTTACCTCAAATTTCGTTATCTTTCGTTGATCAAATTTTAATTACTTTTATTTGCTTATTATGTAATTTTATTTGTTTAAGTTGAGGTATTCAGTTGCATGGTGTCATCTATTAGCTTCATTTTGTTCTTCTTCAACATGCTTTGCTTTTTCTGTTGTCATAATGCATGAAAGCTTAACAGATATCATTTGTGGTCAGATGGTCAGTTAGATCATCAATAAAGCTGTCATTGCCACACAAAAAATGTTGTGAATTTTAAATTCTGTTTTTTTTTTTTTCATTTATTCATTTTATTTCTATTGACCATCATCACTATTTATGATGGAAGGTTTGTTAATGATTAGCTATAGTTTATTTACACTTTTTTTTTTTGACCATCATTTTTATCAAGTTTTCCTAGAATAACTACGGTATGTTGAAATACAAGTTTTGTGTTTTTACATTGACTGACTGTTATTAGTGCAATAATATAAAAGATGCAAATGTTGACATTATTGTATATATTGTTGGTAGACACTACATTTATCATTTACTAAAACCAAAGATGTCATTCTGTACATAGTCCTTATTGTGTTTGTATAAATTATTGAATTTCTTTGATTGACACAAAAATACTATTAATGATCAAAAAGTACTAAACCTACAAAGTTGACTAAATATCAGTGATGTCAGCTGATTCTGACTAAATATCAGTGATGTCAGCTGATTCTGACTTAATAAGACAAGTGTTGTTTGGTGGAACATTGATAACATCTACAATCTCTCTATTATATTTTTTTCTTTTTGTATTTTTTTTAAGCTGAATGTTAATCAATCAAAAGTTGGACTTGTATTATTATCTTTCAAAATTTCTCCCAAAATTCTTTCATCTTTTTGGATGTATTTTAGCTTCTATTTTTACACAGCAAAGATAAAGATAGAACTTTATATTTTAATTTGTTAACTGTTTTTAGACATTTTAGACTATTCTAAACTCATTTAAGTTTTTTTCAGATAGTTAACATGGTTAATATTTTTTTAAGTGTTAAAACATATTTTAACACACTGTCTCATAGAAAACATTGTTACACACTGTTAGATAATTATTATCATTTGAAAATCTTTTAATTCATATGTTATGTTAGCAGTTTTGACATTCTGACAGTTAGTCAACATTGTAAACAAGCCTGATATGTTAAGAAATCGTGTCAGAATCATTTTCTTTTCATATCCCGTCAATAGTCCGTGGTTGAAAATAACAGGAGTTGTACCCTGGTCCAAGGACATGTATTGTGTCTTAAAGTGACTATTAAACAGAAAATGTCCATTTACAAAGTTAATATGTAGATTTAATTTATCATCAGATGTATAAATAAACCACTAGCACATGGGACTGACAAGGTTTTAAGTTCGTGTCAAATGGTTTTCACATGCATGTATCTTTGGAAGATCAGCTTTGAGTTTCCCTGATCCCCTTCACAAAGCTTTTTGTTTTAGTTTGTCCTGGACAGTACAGTTGAACACATCGTTTGCTAAACTGAAATGAATTGTAAAGACTGTGTGACCACAGCTGATGAACAAGTTAATGTCTGAATGGGAGATAAAGGGAGATAACAAATAATCTGAAACTGATTTCCAAATACACAAAATGTACTGTAAATTCAGAAATTATTGCGAGGTTTTTATTATTGCGAAAAAATGCAATAGGGTTGTAAACGCAATAACTTAAACTGTCATTTAGAAATATTTTATATGAACTAAACAGGATTTTTCTCAAAATTGTAAAAATTAAAACAGCATTTAAGTTTAAAATAACAAAATCGCAAGAACAAATGCACGCACACACAATAATTTCTGAATTTACAGTAATTAAAGTACCTGTTTTAAAGGGACCTGGATCAAGGATCAGGGACTTCCTCTATTTTCACCTCCTGATAGGTTGCATTATTAAGGGTTTTTATCAGTGCAATCACACTTTTAAAGGAATGTTTCAAATAGTGATATTTTTTTTCAACATTTTAAGTTTGTCTTAACATTGAGTATTTTAGCTGATCACTAGAAACCATTTTCTTGAATAATAAAAAAATATATTAATTGACAAATTTAGTATAATTTATGCAGTTTTCAGTGTTTAAAACCTAAATTTAATGAACACTTTGTAATATGAGTAAACCACAATTTTGCAATTCTTTAAATTGGAACAAAAGGACTTGAAGACAATTCATATAACAGTGTTTTAACAGCCTTTAATATGCAGTCATGTATTGTCTAAAATAAAACCTGATTAAAGTATAATTTTGAGATTAAACTCTCCAAAATTAATTGTGTAGTGCTAAATATGATTTTTTTTCTGTAAATATTTTATGCAAATTTAACTTTTAATAGATTTTATGAATTATCTTTTATAATGAAAGACATGTTTTCAAGGCCGTACCTTGACCTTTTATGGTTTACTTTTACAAATTGTGACTTTGATAAACATGATGAAGAGTTGTCTCATTGACAGTCATACCACATCTTCTATATCTTTTATTTAGAGGAAAAAAAACACATATGTAAGAATAAATAATATCCTAATAGTTTTGACAAGTGCATTAATAATTGACATTACCAGACCAGTATATTAGTATCCCCACTCAGATAAATGGTTTGATCTGGTCTCCTATATCAACCCGATGGTAGTAAATTGTACCAGTTGATATAGATTAAGCTAACTAGTAAAAAGTATGAATGTTCACTGACTAACATCAAATACAGAAGTTGTGAAAAATGGTTCAATAATATTACAGGGTGTGTTAAATTATTGTTGCATTTTATTTGATTACCGAAAGTCTTCCTATTGTTTTAAATATTATTTAGTTTATCTTGTTAAATCATTAAAAACTTTGTTGTATATGAAATTTTAACATACACGTAAAAGAGAGAAGAGGAAAGTTAATAAAATACTAAACAATATTCAAGTTGTGTCTTATTTTTCAGCAGAAAATCACCTGTTTTACTACTTTTTAGCAAACTTTGTATAAATGGCCAGTTTGAAGTTTTGCCTTCACTTGGGTTTAATTGTCCTTCATTGTCCTTGCAAAGTCTACATGTCCATCATTGTAAGATTCACCTGACCTCCACCTTATTTTATAGATCAGTGATCAAGGTTAAAGGTCAAGTCCCTATCTCAGATACTACAAGCAATAGGTCAACCATATTTGATGATATGGTATCGACTGGGGGTCTAAACGACCAGACACCAACATAATGGTTGGAAAGTGTACATTTTACAGCTGACGTTATCCACAATATCATGGTTCACTGAACAATGTTTGTTTTTTGTGATTTGGTTTATTCCTCAGATACCACTATAATTTGGTGTATGAGTTAATTGTCAGGTATACATGTCCTGCCATATTCATGGTTCATTGGACAATGTTTGTTTTTGTGATTTGGTTTATTCCTCAGATACCACTATAATTTGGTGTATGAGTTAATTGTCAGGTATACATGTCCTGCCATATTCATGGTTCATTGGACAATGTTTGTTTTTTGTGATTTGGTTTATTCCTCAGATACCACTATAATTTGGTGTATGAGTTAATTGTCAGGTATACATGTCCTGCCATATTCATGGTTTATTGGACAATGTTCGTTTTTTGTGATTTGGTTTATTCCTCAGATACCACTATAATTTGGTGTATGAGTTAATTGTCAGGTATACATGTCCTGCCATATTCATGGTTCATTGGACAATGTTTGTTTTTTGTGATTTGGTTTATTCCTCAGATACCACTATAATTTGGTGTATGAGTTAATTGTCAGGTATACATGTCTGGCCATATTCATGGTTCATTGGACAATGTTTGTTTTTTGTGATTTGGTCTATTCCTCAGATACCACTATAATGTGGTGTATGAGTTAATTGTCAGGTATACATGTCCGGCCATATTCATGGTTCACTGGACAATGTTTGTTTTTTGTGATTTGGTTTATTCCTCAGATACCACTATAATGTGGTGTATGAGTTAATTGTCAGGTATACATGTCCGGCCATATTCATGGTTTATTGGACAATGTTTGTTTTTTTGTGATTTGGTCTATTCCTCAGATACCACTATAATTTGGTGTATGAGTTAATTGTCAGGTATACATGTCCGGCCATATTCATGGTTTATTGGACAATGTTTGTTTTTTGTGATTTGGTCTATTCCTCAGATACCACTATAATGTGGTGTATGAGTTAATTGTCAGGTATACATGTCCTGCCATATTCATGGTTTATTGGACAATGTTCGTTTTTTGTGATTTGGTTTATTCCTCAGATACCACTATAATGTGGTGTATGAGTTAATTGTCAGGTATACATGTCCTGCCATATTCATGGTTTATTGGACAATGTTCGTTTTTTGTGATTTGGTTTATTTCTCAGATACCACTATAATGTGGTGTATGAGTTAATTGTCAGGTATACATGTCCTGCCATATTGATGGTTCATTGGACAATGTTTGTTTTTTGTGATTTGGTTTATTCCTCAGATACCACTATAATTTGGTGTATGAGTTAATTGTCAGGTATACATGTCCTGCCATATTCATGGTTCATTGGACAATGTTTGTTTTTTGTGATTTGGTCTATTCCTCAGATACCACTATAATGTGGTGTATGAGTTAATTGTCAGGTATACATGTCCTGCCATATTCATGGTTCACTGGACAATGTTTGTTTTTTGTGATTTGGTCTATTCCTCAGATACCACTACAATTTGGTGCATGAGTTAATTGTCAGGTATACATGTCCGGCCATATTCATGGTTCATTGGACAATGTTTGTTTTTTGTGATTTGGTCTATTCCTCAGATACCACTATAATTTGGTGTATGAGTTAATTGTCAGGTATACATGTCCTGCCATATTCATGGTTTATTGGACAATGTTTGTTTTTTGTGATTTGGTCTATTCCTCAGATACCACTATAATTTGGTGTATGAGTTAATTGTCAGGTATACATGTCCGGCCATATTCATGGTTCACTGGACAATGTTTGTTTTTTTGTGATTTGGTCTATTCCTCAGATACCACTATAATTTGGTGTATGAGTTAATTGTCAGGTATACATGTCCTGCCATATTCATGGTTCACTGGACAATGTTTGTTTTTTGTGATTTGGTCTATTCCTCAGATACCACTATAATTTGGTGTATGAGTTAATTGTCAGGTATACATGTCCTGCCATATTCATGGTTTATTGGACAATGTTCGTTTTTTGTGATTTGGTTTATTCCTCAGATACCACTATAATTTGGTGTATGAGTTAATTGTCAGGTATACATGTCCGGCCATATTCATGGTTTATTGGACAATGTTTGTTTTTTGTGATTTGGTCTATTCCTCAGATACCACTACAATTTGGTGTATGAGTTAATTGTCAGGTATACATGTCCTGCCATATTCATGGTTTATTGGACAATGTTTGTTTTTTGTGATTTGGTCTATTCCTCAGATACCACTATAATTTGGTGTATGAGTTAATTGTCAGGTATACATGTCCGGCCATATTCATGGTTTATTGGACAATGTTCGTTTTTTTGTGATTTGGTCTATTCCTCAGATACCACTATAATTTGGTGTATGAGTTAATTGTCAGGTATACATGTCCGGCCATATTCATGGTTCATTGAACAATGTTTGTTTTTTGTGATTTGGTCTATTCCTCAGATACCACTATAATTTGGTGTATGAGTTAATTGTCAGGTATACATGTCCGGCCATATTCATGGTTTATTGGACAATGTTTGTTTTTTTGTGATTTGGTCTATTCATCAGATACCACTATAATTTGGTGTATGAGTTAATTGTCAGGTATACATGTCCTGCCATATTCATGGTTTATTGGACAATGTTTGTTTTTTGTGATTTGGTTTATTCCTTAGATACCACTATAATTTGGTGTATGAGTTAATTGTCAGGTATACATGTCCGGCCATATTCATGGTTCATTGGACAATGTTTGTTTTTTGTGATTTGGTCTATTCCTCAGATACCACTATAATTTGGTGTATGAGTTAATTGTCAGGTATACATGTCCTGCCATATTCATGGTTTATTGGACAATGTTTGTTTTTTTGTGATTTGGTCTATTCATCAGATACCACTATAATTTGGTGTATGAGTTAATTGTCAGGTATACATGTCCGGCCATATTCATGGTTTATTGGACAATGTTTGTTTTTTGTGATTTGGTCTATTCCTCAGATACCACTATAATTTGGTGTATGAGTTAATTGTCAGGTATACATGTCTGGCCATATTCATGGTTCACTGAACAATGTTTGTTTTTTTGTGATTTGGTCTATTCCTCAGATACCACTATAATTTGGTGTATGAGTTAATTGTCAGGTATACATGTCCTGCCATATTCATGGTTCATTGGACAATGTTTGTTTTTTGTGATTTGGTCTATTCCTCAGATACCACTATAATTTGGTGTATGAGTTAATTGTCAGGTATACATGTCCTGCCATATTCATGGTTTATTGGACAATGTTTGTTTTTTGTGATTTGGTCTATTCCTCAGATACCACTATAATTTGGTGTATGAGTTAATTGTCAGGTATACATGTCCGGCCATATTCATGGTTCACTGGACAATGTTTGTTTTTTTGTGATTTGGTCTATTCCTCAGATACCACTATAATTTGGTGTATGAGTTAATTGTCAGGTATACATGTCCGGCCATATTCATGGTTTATTGGACAATGTTTGTTTTTTTGTGATTTGGTCTATTCATCAGATACCACTATAATTTGGTGTATGAGTTAATTGTCAGGTATACATGTCCTGCCATATTCATGGTTTATTGGACAATGTTTGTTTTTTGTGATTTGGTTTATTCCTTAGATACCACTATAATTTGGTGTATGAGTTAATTGTCAGGTATACATGTCCGGCCATATTCATGGTTCATTGGACAATGTTTGTTTTTTGTGATTTGGTCTATTCCTCAGATACCACTATAATTTGGTGTATGAGTTAATTGTCAGGTATACATGTCCTGCCATATTCATGGTTTATTGGACAATGTTTGTTTTTTTGTGATTTGGTCTATTCATCAGATACCACTATAATTTGGTGTATGAGTTAATTGTCAGGTATACATGTCCGGCCATATTCATGGTTCACTGGACAATGTTTGTTTTTTGTGATTTGGTCTATTCCTCAGATACCACTATAATTTGGTGTATGAGTTAATTGTCAGGTATACATGTCCTGCCATATTCATGGTTTATTGGACAATGTTTGTTTTTTGTGATTTGGTCTATTCCTCAGATACCACTATAATGTGGTGTATGAGTTAATTGTCAGGTATACATGTCCGGCCATATTCAGGGTTCATTGGACAATGTTTGTTTTTTGTGATTTGGTTTATTCCTCAGATACCACTATAATTTGGTGTATGAGTTAATTGTCAGGTATACATGTCTGGCCATATTCATGGTTCACTGAACAATGTTTGTTTTTTTGTGATTTGGTCTATTCCTCAGATACCACTATAATTTGGTGTATGAGTTAATTGTCAGGTATACATGTCCTGCCATATTCATGGTTCATTGGACAATGTTTGTTTTTTGTGATTTGGTCTATTCCTCAGATACCACTATAATTTGGTGTATGAGTTAATTGTCAGGTATACATGTCCTGCCATATTCATGGTTTATTGGACAATGTTTGTTTTTTGTGATTTGGTCTATTCCACAGATACCACTATAATTTGGTGTATGAGTTAATTGTCAGGTATACATGTCCGGCCATATTCATGGTTCACTGGACAATGTTTGTTTTTTTGTGATTTGGTCTATTCCTCAGATACCACTATAATTTGGTGTATGAGTTAATTGTCAGGTATACATGTCCGGCCATATTCATGGTTTATTGGACAATGTTTGTTTTTTTGTGATTTGGTCTATTCATCAGATACCACTATAATTTGGTGTATGAGTTAATTGTCAGGTATACATGTCCTGCCATATTCATGGTTTATTGGACAATGTTTGTTTTTTGTGATTTGGTTTATTCCTTAGATACCACTATAATTTGGTGTATGAGTTAATTGTCAGGTATACATGTCCGGCCATATTCATGGTTTATTGGACAATGTTTGTTTTTTGTGATTTGGTCTATTCCTCAGATACCACTATAATGTGGTGTATGAGTTAATTGTCAGGTATACATGTCCGGCCATATTCAGGGTTCATTGGACAATGTTTGTTTTTTGTGATTTGGTTTATTCCTCAGATACCACTATAATTTGGTGTATGAGTTAATTGTCAGGTATACATGTCCTGCCATATTCATGGTTCATTGGACAATGTTTGTTTTTTGTGATTTGGTCTATTCCTCAGATACCACTATAATGTGGTGTATGAGTTAATTGTCAGGTATACATGTCCTGCCATATTCATGGTTCACTGGACAATGTTTGTTTTTTGTGATTTGGTCTATTCCTCAGATACCACTACAATTTGGTGCATGAGTTAATTGTCAGGTATACATGTCCGGCCATATTCATGGTTCATTGGACAATGTTTGTTTTTTGTGATTTGGTCTATTCCTCAGATACCACTATAATTTGGTGTATGAGTTAATTGTCAGGTATACATGTCCGGCCATATTCATGGTTCATTGGACAATGTTTGTTTTTTGTGATTTGGTCTATTCCTCAGATACCACTATAATTTGGTGTATGAGTTAATTGTCAGGTATACATGTCCGGCCATATTCATGGTTTATTGGACAATGTTCGTTTTTTTGTGATTTGGTCTATTCCTCAGATACCACTATAATTTGGTGTATGAGTTAATTGTCAGGTATACATGTCCGGCCATATTCATGGTTCATTGAACAATGTTTGTTTTTTGTGATTTGGTCTATTCCTAAGATACCACTATAATTTGGTGTATGAGTTAATTGTCAGGTATACATGTCCGGCCATATTCATGGTTTATTGGACAATGTTTGTTTTTTTGTGATTTGGTCTATTCATCAGATACCACTATAATTTGGTGTATGAGTTAATTGTCAGGTATACATGTCCTGCCATATTCATGGTTTATTGAACAATGTTTGTTTTTTTGTGATTTGGTTTATTCCTCAGATACCACTATAATTTGGTGTATGAGTTAATTGTCAGGTATACATGTCCGGCCATATTCATGGTTCATTGGACAATGTTTGTTTTTTGTGATTTGGTCTATTCCTCAGATACCACTATAATTTGGTGTATGAGTTAATTGTCAGGTATACATGTCCTGCCATATTCATGGTTTATTGGACAATGTTTGTTTTTTGTGATTTGGTCTATTCCTCAGATACCACTATAATTTGGTGTATGAGTTAATTGTCAGGTATACATGTCCGGCCATATTCATGGTTCACTGGACAATGTTTGTTTTTTTGTGATTTGGTCTATTCCTCAGATACCACTATAATTTGGTGTATGAGTTAATTGTCAGGTATACATGTCCTGCCATATTCATGGTTCACTGGACAATGTTTGTTTTTTGTGATTTGGTCTATTCCTCAGATACCACTATAATTTGGTGTATGAGTTAATTGTCAGGTATACATGTCCTGCCATATTCATGGTTTATTGGACAATGTTCGTTTTTTGTGATTTGGTTTATTCCTCAGATACCACTATAATTTGGTGTATGAGTTAATTGTCAGGTATACATGTCCGGCCATATTCATGGTTTATTGGACAATGTTTGTTTTTTGTGATTTGGTCTATTCCTCAGATACCACTACAATTTGGTGTATGAGTTAATTGTCAGGTATACATGTCCTGCCATATTCATGGTTTATTGGACAATGTTTGTTTTTTGTGATTTGGTCTATTCCTCAGATACCACTATAATTTGGTGTATGAGTTAATTGTCAGGTATACATGTCCGGCCATATTCATGGTTTATTGGACAATGTTCGTTTTTTTGTGATTTGGTCTATTCCTCAGATACCACTATAATTTGGTGTATGAGTTAATTGTCAGGTATACATGTCCGGCCATATTCATGGTTCATTGAACAATGTTTGTTTTTTGTGATTTGGTCTATTCCTCAGATACCACTATAATTTGGTGTATGAGTTAATTGTCAGGTATACATGTCCGGCCATATTCATGGTTTATTGGACAATGTTTGTTTTTTTGTGATTTGGTCTATTCATCAGATACCACTATAATTTGGTGTATGAGTTAATTGTCAGGTATACATGTCCGGCCATATTCATGGTTTATTGGACAATGTTTGTTTTTTGTGATTTGGTTTATTCCTTAGATACCACTATAATTTGGTGTATGAGTTAATTGTCAGGTATACATGTCCGGCCATATTCATGGTTCATTGGACAATGTTTGTTTTTTGTGATTTGGTCTATTCCTCAGATACCACTATAATTTGGTGTATGAGTTAATTGTCAGGTATACATGTCCTGCCATATTCATGGTTTATTGGACAATGTTTGTTTTTTTGTGATTTGGTCTATTCATCAGATACCACTATAATTTGGTGTATGAGTTAATTGTCAGGTATACATGTCCGGCCATATTCATGGTTTATTGGACAATGTTTGTTTTTTGTGATTTGGTCTATTCCTCAGATACCACTATAATGTGGTGTATGAGTTAATTGTCAGGTATACATGTTCTGCCATATTCATGGTTTATTGGACAATGTTCGTTTTTTGTGATTTGGTTTATTCCTCAGATACCACTATAATGTGGTGTATGAGTTAATTGTCAGGTATACATGTCCTGCCATATTCATGGTTCATTGGACAATGTTTGTTTTTTGTGATTTGGTCTATTCCTCAGATACCACTATAATGTGGTGTATGAGTTAATTGTCAGGTATACATGTCCTGCCATATTCATGGTTCACTGGACAATGTTTGTTTTTTGTGATTTGGTCTATTCCTCAGATACCACTACAATTTGGTGTATGAGTTAATTGTCAGGTATACATGTCTGGCCATATTCATGGTTCACTGAACAATGTTTGTTTTTTTGTGATTTGGTCTATTCCTCAGATACCACTATAATTTGGTGTATGAGTTAATTGTCAGGTATACATGTCCGGCCATATTCATGGTTCATTGGACAATGTTTGTTTTTTGTGATTTGGTCTATTCCTCAGATACCACTATAATTTGGTGTATGAGTTATTTGTCAGGTATACATGTCCGGCCATATTCATGGTTTATTGGACAATGTTCGTTTTTTTGTGATTTGGTCTATTCCTCAGATACCACTATAATTTGGTGTATGAGTTAATTGTCAGGTATACATGTCCGGCCATATTCATGGTTCATTGAACAATGTTTGTTTTTTGTGATTTGGTCTATTCCTAAGATACCACTATAATTTGGTGTATGAGTTAATTGTCAGGTATACATGTCCGGCCATATTCATGGTTTATTGGACAATGTTTGTTTTTTTGTGATTTGGTCTATTCATCAGATACCACTATAATTTGGTGTATGAGTTAATTGTCAGGTATACATGTCCTGCCATATTCATGGTTTATTGAACAATGTTTGTTTTTTGTGATTTGGTTTATTCCTCAGATACCACTATAATTTGGTGTATGAGTTAATTGTCAGGTATACATGTCCGGCCATATTCATGGTTCATTGGACAATGTTTCTTTTTTGTGATTTGGTCTATTCCTCAGATACCACTATAATTTGGTGTATGAGTTAATTGTCAGGTATACATGTCCTGCCATATTCATGGTTTATTGGACAATGTTTGTTTTTTGTGATTTGGTCTATTCCTCAGATACCACTATAATTTGGTGTATGAGTTAATTGTCAGGTATACATGTCCGGCCATATTCATGGTTCACTGGACAATGTTTGTTTTTTTGTGATTTGGTCTATTCCTCAGATACCACTATAATTTGGTGTATGAGTTAATTGTCAGGTATACATGTCCTGCCATATTCATGGTTCACTGGACAATGTTTGTTTTTTGTGATTTGGTCTATTCCTCAGATACCACTATAATTTGGTGTATGAGTTAATTGTCAGGTATACATGTCCTGCCATATTCATGGTTTATTGGACAATGTTCGTTTTTTGTGATTTGGTTTATTCCTCAGATACCACTATAATTTGGTGTATGAGTTAATTGTCAGGTATACATGTCCGGCCATATTCATGGTTTATTGGACAATGTTTGTTTTTTGTGATTTGGTCTATTCCTCAGATACCACTACAATTTGGTGTATGAGTTAATTGTCAGGTATACATGTCCTGCCATATTCATGGTTTATTGGACAATGTTTGTTTTTTGTGATTTGGTCTATTCCTCAGATACCACTATAATTTGGTGTATGAGTTAATTGTCAGGTATACATGTCCGGCCATATTCATGGTTTATTGGACAATGTTCGTTTTTTTGTGATTTGGTCTATTCCTCAGATACCACTATAATTTGGTGTATGAGTTAATTGTCAGGTATACATGTCCGGCCATATTCATGGTTCATTGAACAATGTTTGTTTTTTGTGATTTGGTCTATTCCTCAGATACCACTATAATTTGGTGTATGAGTTAATTGTCAGGTATACATGTCCTGCCATATTCATGGTTTATTGGACAATGTTTGTTTTTTTGTGATTTGGTCTATTCATCAGATACCACTATAATTTGGTGTATGAGTTAATTGTCAGGTATACATGTCCGGCCATATTCATGGTTTATTGGACAATGTTTGTTTTTTGTGATTTGGTTTATTCCTTAGATACCACTATAATTTGGTGTATGAGTTAATTGTCAGGTATACATGTCCGGCCATATTCATGGTTCATTGGACAATGTTTGTTTTTTGTGATTTGGTCTATTCCTCAGATACCACTATAATTTGGTGTATGAGTTAATTGTCAGGTATACATGTCCTGCCATATTCATGGTTTATTGGACAATGTTTGTTTTTTTGTGATTTGGTCTATTCATCAGATACCACTATAATTTGGTGTATGAGTTAATTGTCAGGTATACATGTCCGGCCATATTCATGGTTTATTGGACAATGTTTGTTTTTTGTGATTTGGTCTATTCGTCAGATACCACTATAATGTGGTGTATGAGTTAATTGTCAGGTATACATGTCCTGCCATATTCATGGTTTATTGGACAATGTTCGTTTTTTGTGATTTGGTTTATTCCTCAGATACCACTATAATGTGGTGTATGAGTTAATTGTCAGGTATACATGTCCTGCCATATTCATGGTTCATTGGACAATGTTTGTTTTTTGTGATTTGGTCTATTCCTCAGATACCACTATAATGTGGTGTATGAGTTAATTGTCAGGTATACATGTCCTGCCATATTCATGGTTCACTGGACAATATTTGTTTTTTGTGATTTGGTCTATTCCTCAGATACCACTACAATTTGGTGTATGAGTTAATTGTCAGGTATACATGTCTGGCCATATTCATGGTTCACTGAACAATGTTTGTTTTTTTTGTGATTTGGTCTATTCCTCAGATACCACTATAATTTGGAGTATGAGTTAATTGTCAGGTATACATGTCCGGCCATATTCATGGTTCATTGGACAATGTTTGTTTTTTGTGATTTGGTCTATTCCTCAGATACCACTATAATTTGGTGTATGAGTTAATTGTCAGGTATACATGTCCGGCCATATTCATGGTTTATTGGACAATGTTCGTTTTTTTGTGATTTGGTCTATTCCTCAGATACCACTATAATTTGGTGTATGAGTTAATTGTCAGGTATACATGTCCGGCCATATTCATGGTTCATTGAACAATGTTTGTTTTTTGTGATTTGGTCTATTCCTAAGATACCACTATAATTTGGTGTATGAGTTAATTGTCAGGTATACATGTCCTGCCATATTCATGGTTCACTGGACAATGTTTGTTTTTTGTGATTTGGTCTATTCCTCAGATACCACTATAATTTGGTGTATGAGTTAATTGTCAGGTATACATGTCCTGCCATATTCATGGTTTATTGGACAATGTTCGTTTTTTGTGATTTGGTTTATTCCTCAGATACCACTATAATTTGGTGTATGAGTTAATTGTCAGGTATACATGTCCGGCCATATTCATGGTTTATTGGACAATGTTTGTTTTTTGTGATTTGGTCTATTCCTCAGATACCACTACAATTTGGTGTATGAGTTAATTGTCAGGTATACATGTCCTGCCATATTCATGGTTTATTGGACAATGTTTGTTTTTTGTGATTTGGTCTAATCCTCATATACCACTATAATTTGGTGTATGAGTTAATTGTCAGGTATACATGTCCGGCCATATTCATGGTTTATTGGACAATGTTTGTTTTTTTGTGATTTGGTCTATTCCTCAGATACCACTATAATTTGGTGTATGAATTAATTGTCAGGTATACATGTCCTGCCATATTCATGGTTCATTGGATAATGTTTGTTTTTTGTGATTTGGTTTATTCCTCAGATACCACTATAATTTGGTGTATGAGTTAATTGTCAGGTATACATGTCCTGCCATATTCATGGTTTATTGGACAATGTTCGTTTTTTGTGATTTGGTTTATTCCTCAGATACCACTATAATTTGGTGTATGAGTTAATTGTCAGGTATACATGTCCGGCCATATTCATGGTTCATTGGACAATGTTTGTTTTTTGTGATTTGGTCTATTCCTCAGATACCACTATAATTTGGTGTATGAGTTAATTGTCAGGTATACATGACCTGCCATATTCATGCTTTATTGGACAATGTTCGTTTTTTGTGATTTGGTTTATTCCTCAGATACCACTATAATTTGGTGTATGAGTTAATTGTCAGGTATACATGTCCTACCATATTCATGGTTCATTGGACAATGTTTGTTTTTTGTGATTTGGTCTATTCCTCAGATACCACTATAATTTGGTGTATGAGTTAATTGTCAGGTATACATGACCTGCCATATTCATGCTTTATTGGACAATGTTCGTTTTTTGTGATTTGGTTTATTCCTCAGATACCACTATAATTTGGTGTATGAGTTAATTGTCAGGTATACATGTCCTACCATATTCATGGTTTATTGGACAATGTTTGTTTTTTTGTGATTTGGTCTATTCCTCAGATACCACTACAATTTGGTGTATGAGTTAATTGTCAGGTATACATGTCCTGCCATATTCATGGTTCACTGGACAATGTTTGTTTTTTTGTGATTTGGTATATTCCTCAGATACCACTATAATTTGGTGTATGAGTTAATTGTCAGGTATACATGTCCTGCCATATTCATGGTTCATTGGACAATGTTTGTTTTTTGTGATTTGGTCTATTCCTCAGATACCACTATAATTTGGTGTATGAGTTAATTGTCAGGTATACATGTCTGGCCATATTCATGGTTCACTGGACAATGTTTGTTTTTTGTGATTTGATATATTCCTCAGATACCACTACAATTTGGTGTATGAGTTAATTGTCAGGTATACATGTCTGGCCATATTCATGGTTTATTGAACAATGTTTGTTTTTTGTGATTTGGTCTATTCCTCAGATACCACTACAATTTGGTGTATGAGTTAATTGTCAGGTATACATGTCTGGCCATATTCATGGTTCATTGGACAATGTTTGTTTTTTGTGATTTGGTCTATTCCTCAGATACCACTATAATTTGGTGTATGAGTTAATTGTCAGGTATACATGTCTGGCCATATTCATGGTTCACTGGACAATGTTTGTTTTTTGTGATTTGATATATTCCTCAGATACCACTACAATTTGGTGTATGAGTTAATTGTCAGGTATACATGTCTGGCCATATTCATGGTTTATTGAACAATGTTTGTTTTTTGTGATTTGGTCTATTCCTCAGATACTACTACAATTTGGTGTATGAGTTAATTGTCAGGTATACATGTCTGGCCATATTCATGGTTTATTGGACAATGTTTGTTTTTTGTGATTTGGTCTATTCCTCAGATACCACTACAATTTGGTGTATGAGTTAATTGTCAGGTATACATGTCTGGCCATATTCATGGTTTATTGGACAATGTTTGTTTTTTGTGATTTGGTTTATTCCTCAGATACCACTATAATTTGGTGTATGAGTTAATTGTCAGGTATACATGTCTGGCCATATTCATGGTTCATTGAACAATGTTTGTTTTTGTGATTTCATTTATTCCTCAGATACTACTATAATTTGGTGTATGAGTTAATTGTCAGGTAGACATGTCCTGCCATATTCATGGTTCATTGGACAATGTTTGTTTTTTGTGATTTGGTTTATTCCTCAGATACCACTATAATTTGGTGTATGAGTTAATTGTCAGGTATACATGTCCTGCCATATTCATGGTTTATTGGACAATGTTCGTTTTTTGTGATTTGGTTTATTCCTCAGATACCACTATAATTTGGTGTATGAGTTAATTGTCAGGTATACATGTCCGGCCATATTCATGGTTTATTGGACAATGTTCGTTTTTTTGTGATTTGGTCTATTCCTCAGATACCACTATAATTTGGTGTATGAGTTAATTGTCAGGTATACATGTCCGGCCATATTCATGGTTCATTGAACAATGTTTGTTTTTTGTGATTTGGTCTATTCCTAAGATACCACTATAATTTGGTGTATGAGTTAATTGTCAGGTATACATGTCCGGCCATATTCATGGTTTATTGGACAATGTTTGTTTTTTTGTGATTTGGTCTATTCATCAGATACCACTATAATTTGGTGTATGAGTTAATTGTCAGGTATACATGTCCTGCCATATTCATGGTTTATTGAACAATGTTTGTTTTTTGTGATTTGGTTTATTCCTCAGATACCACTATAATTTGGTGTATGAGTTAATTGTCAGGTATACATGTCCGGCCATATTCATGGTTCATTGGACAATGTTTGTTTTTTGTGATTTGGTCTATTCCTCAGATACCACTATAATTTGGTGTATGAGTTAATTGTCAGGTATACATGTCCTGCCATATTCATGGTTTATTGGACAATGTTTGTTTTTTGTGATTTGGTCTATTCCTCAGATACCACTATAATTTGGTGTATGAGTTAATTGTCAGGTATACATGTCCGGCCATATTCATGGTTCACTGGACAATGTTTGTTTTTTTGTGATTTGGTCTATTCCTCAGATACCACTATAATTTGGTGTATGAGTTAATTGTCAGGTATACATGTCCTGCCATATTCATGGTTCACTGGACAATGTTTGTTTTTTGTGATTTGGTCTATTCCTCAGATACCACTATAATTTGGTGTATGAGTTAATTGTCAGGTATACATGTCCTGCCATATTCATGGTTTATTGGACAATGTTCGTTTTTTGTGATTTGGTTTATTCCTCAGATACCACTATAATTTGGTGTATGAGTTAATTGTCAGGTATACATGTCCGGCCATATTCATGGTTTATTGGACAATGTTTGTTTTTTGTGATTTGGTCTATTCCTCAGATACCACTACAATTTGGTGTATGAGTTAATTGTCAGGTATACATGTCCTGCCATATTCATGGTTTATTGGACAATGTTTGTTTTTTGTGATTTGGTCTATTCCTCAGATACCACTATAATTTGGTGTATGAGTTAATTGTCAGGTATACATGTCCGGCCATATTCATGGTTTATTGGACAATGTTCGTTTTTTTGTGATTTGGTCTATTCCTCAGATACCACTATAATTTGGTGTATGAGTTAATTGTCAGGTATACATGTCCGGCCATATTCATGGTTCATTGAACAATGTTTGTTTTTTGTGATTTGGTCTATTCCTCAGATACCACTATAATTTGGTGTATGAGTTAATTGTCAGGTATACATGTCCTGCCATATTCATGGTTTATTGGACAATGTTTGTTTTTTTGTGATTTGGTCTATTCATCAGATACCACTATAATTTGGTGTATGAGTTAATTGTCAGGTATACATGTCCGGCCATATTCATGGTTTATTGGACAATGTTTGTTTTTTGTGATTTGGTTTATTCCTTAGATACCACTATAATTTGGTGTATGAGTTAATTGTCAGGTATACATGTCCGGCCATATTCATGGTTCATTGGACAATGTTTGTTTTTTGTGATTTGGTCTATTCCTCAGATACCACTATAATTTGGTGTATGAGTTAATTGTCAGGTATACATGTCCTGCCATATTCATGGTTTATTGGACAATGTTTGTTTTTTTGTGATTTGGTCTATTCATCAGATACCACTATAATTTGGTGTATGAGTTAATTGTCAGGTATACATGTCCGGCCATATTCATGGTTTATTGGACAATGTTTGTTTTTTGTGATTTGGTCTATTCGTCAGATACCACTATAATGTGGTGTATGAGTTAATTGTCAGGTATACATGTCCTGCCATATTCATGGTTTATTGGACAATGTTCGTTTTTTGTGATTTGGTTTATTCCTCAGATACCACTATAATGTGGTGTATGAGTTAATTGTCAGGTATACATGTCCTGCCATATTCATGGTTCATTGGACAATGTTTGTTTTTTGTGATTTGGTCTATTCCTCAGATACCACTATAATGTGGTGTATGAGTTAATTGTCAGGTATACATGTCCTGCCATATTCATGGTTCACTGGACAATATTTGTTTTTTGTGATTTGGTCTATTCCTCAGATACCACTACAATTTGGTGTATGAGTTAATTGTCAGGTATACATGTCTGGCCATATTCATGGTTCACTGAACAATGTTTGTTTTTTTTGTGATTTGGTCTATTCCTCAGATACCACTATAATTTGGAGTATGAGTTAATTGTCAGGTATACATGTCCGGCCATATTCATGGTTCATTGGACAATGTTTGTTTTTTGTGATTTGGTCTATTCCTCAGATACCACTATAATTTGGTGTATGAGTTAATTGTCAGGTATACATGTCCGGCCATATTCATGGTTTATTGGACAATGTTCGTTTTTTTGTGATTTGGTCTATTCCTCAGATACCACTATAATTTGGTGTATGAGTTAATTGTCAGGTATACATGTCCGGCCATATTCATGGTTCATTGAACAATGTTTGTTTTTTGTGATTTGGTCTATTCCTAAGATACCACTATAATTTGGTGTATGAGTTAATTGTCAGGTATACATGTCCTGCCATATTCATGGTTCACTGGACAATGTTTGTTTTTTGTGATTTGGTCTATTCCTCAGATACCACTATAATTTGGTGTATGAGTTAATTGTCAGGTATACATGTCCTGCCATATTCATGGTTTATTGGACAATGTTCGTTTTTTGTGATTTGGTTTATTCCTCAGATACCACTATAATTTGGTGTATGAGTTAATTGTCAGGTATACATGTCCGGCCATATTCATGGTTTATTGGACAATGTTTGTTTTTTGTGATTTGGTCTATTCCTCAGATACCACTACAATTTGGTGTATGAGTTAATTGTCAGGTATACATGTCCTGCCATATTCATGGTTTATTGGACAATGTTTGTTTTTTGTGATTTGGTCTAATCCTCATATACCACTATAATTTGGTGTATGAGTTAATTGTCAGGTATACATGTCCGGCCATATTCATGGTTTATTGGACAATGTTTGTTTTTTTGTGATTTGGTCTATTCCTCAGATACCACTATAATTTGGTGTATGAATTAATTGTCAGGTATACATGTCCTGCCATATTCATGGTTCATTGGATAATGTTTGTTTTTTGTGATTTGGTTTATTCCTCAGATACCACTATAATTTGGTGTATGAGTTAATTGTCAGGTATACATGTCCTGCCATATTCATGGTTTATTGGACAATGTTCGTTTTTTGTGATTTGGTTTATTCCTCAGATACCACTATAATTTGGTGTATGAGTTAATTGTCAGGTATACATGTCCGGCCATATTCATGGTTCATTGGACAATGTTTGTTTTTTGTGATTTGGTCTATTCCTCAGATACCACTATAATTTGGTGTATGAGTTAATTGTCAGGTATACATGACCTGCCATATTCATGCTTTATTGGACAATGTTCGTTTTTTGTGATTTGGTTTATTCCTCAGATACCACTATAATTTGGTGTATGAGTTAATTGTCAGGTATACATGTCCTACCATATTCATGGTTCATTGGACAATGTTTGTTTTTTGTGATTTGGTCTATTCCTCAGATACCACTATAATTTGGTGTATGAGTTAATTGTCAGGTATACATGACCTGCCATATTCATGCTTTATTGGACAATGTTCGTTTTTTGTGATTTGGTTTATTCCTCAGATACCACTATAATTTGGTGTATGAGTTAATTGTCAGGTATACATGTCCTACCATATTCATGGTTTATTGGACAATGTTTGTTTTTTTGTGATTTGGTCTATTCCTCAGATACCACTACAATTTGGTGTATGAGTTAATTGTCAGGTATACATGTCCTGCCATATTCATGGTTCACTGGACAATGTTTGTTTTTTTGTGATTTGGTATATTCCTCAGATACCACTATAATTTGGTGTATGAGTTAATTGTCAGGTATACATGTCCTGCCATATTCATGGTTCATTGGACAATGTTTGTTTTTTGTGATTTGGTCTATTCCTCAGATACCACTATAATTTGGTGTATGAGTTAATTGTCAGGTATACATGTCTGGCCATATTCATGGTTCACTGGACAATGTTTGTTTTTTGTGATTTGATATATTCCTCAGATACCACTACAATTTGGTGTATGAGTTAATTGTCAGGTATACATGTCTGGCCATATTCATGGTTTATTGAACAATGTTTGTTTTTTGTGATTTGGTCTATTCCTCAGATACCACTACAATTTGGTGTATGAGTTAATTGTCAGGTATACATGTCTGGCCATATTCATGGTTCATTGGACAATGTTTGTTTTTTGTGATTTGGTCTATTCCTCAGATACCACTATAATTTGGTGTATGAGTTAATTGTCAGGTATACATGTCTGGCCATATTCATGGTTCACTGGACAATGTTTGTTTTTTGTGATTTGATATATTCCTCAGATACCACTACAATTTGGTGTATGAGTTAATTGTCAGGTATACATGTCTGGCCATATTCATGGTTTATTGAACAATGTTTGTTTTTTGTGATTTGGTCTATTCCTCAGATACCACTACAATTTGGTGTATGAGTTAATTGTCAGGTATACATGTCTGGCCATATTCATGGTTTATTGGACAATGTTTGTTTTTTGTGATTTGGTCTATTCCTCAGATACCACTACAATTTGGTGTATGAGTTAATTGTCAGGTATACATGTCTGGCCATATTCATGGTTTATTGGACAATGTTTGTTTTTTGTGATTTGGTTTATTCCTCAGATACCACTATAATTTGGTGTATGAGTTAATTGTCAGGTATACATGTCTGGCCATATTCATGGTTCATTGAACAATGTTTGTTTTTGTGATTTCATTTATTCCTCAGATACTACTATAATTTGGTGTATGAGTTAATTGTCAGGTATACATGTCCTGCCATATTCATGGTTCATTGGACAATGTTTGTTTTTTGTGATTTGGTTTATTCCTCAGATACCACTATAATTTGGTGTATGAGTTAATTGTCAGGTATACATGTCCTGCCATATTCATGGTTTATTGGACAATGTTCGTTTTTTGTGATTTGGTTTATTCCTCAGATACCACTATAATTTGGTGTATGAGTTAATTGTCAAGTATACATGTCCTGCCATATTCATGGTTCATTGGACAATGTTTGTTTTTGTGATTTGGTTTATTCCTCAGATACCACTATAATTTGGTGTATGAGTTAATTGTCAGGTATACATGTCCTGCCATATTCATGGTTCACTGAACAATGTTTGTTTTTTGTGATTTGGTCTATTCCTCAGATACCACTATAATTTGGTGTATGAGTTAATTGTCAGGTATACATGTCCTGCCATATTCATGGTTCATTGGACAATGTTTGTTTTTTGTGATTTGGTTTATTCCTCAGATACCACTATAATTTGGTGTATGAGTTAATTGTCAGGTATACATGTCCAGCCATATTCATGGTTCATTAATCAATGATAAGTTTTGTTCTTTTGTTAGTTATTAGATACTATAAACAAATTTATACGACAAATTTATGTGGTCATATATTGGTATCACCTCGTCAGCGTTGTGCAAGACATTTGGTTTCAGAACAATAGTTTTAGTATAAGTAAATAGAAATTTATGAAATTTAAACATAAGGTTTATAACCAAATAAAGGAAGGTTGGGATTGATTTTTTGGGTTATGGTCCCAAAAGTTGAGGAATTAGGGACCAAAAAGGGGCCCAAATAAGAATGTTTGTAATTTCCAGACAGTAACTAGTGGGACAGTATGGATCTCTGAAATTATATCACAAGTTTCCTTCCCACAAAAGGATGGTAAGAATAGACTTTGGGGGGTTATGGCTCAAACCGTTTAGAAATTAGGGTGAAAAAAGGGGGTTAAATCAATTTAATTTTGTCGAGCCTGCAACTTTTGTTGCAGAAAGCTCGACATAGGGATAGTGATCCGGCGGCGTAAGCTTACTTCTTAAAAACTTTATATTTTAGAAGGAAGAAGACCTGGATGCTTTATACTTTGTATATAGATGCCTCATGTTACAAAGTTTCCATCAGTCACATGACGTCCAATTTCCTTGACCTCATTTTCATGGTTCAGTGACTACTTGAAAAAAAAGTTAAGATTTTTTGTAATATTAAATTCTCTCTTATTATAAGTAACAGGTTAACTGTTCTTGGTATGTGGGTACCTTGCAACTTCCTCATGCCTGTCAGACAGTTTTCACTTGACCTCGACCTCATTTCATGGATCAGTGAACAAGGTTAAGTTTTGGTGGTCAAGTCAATATCTCAGATACTATAAGCAATAGGTCTAGTATATTCAGTGTATAGAAGGACTGTAAGGTGTACATGTCCAACTGGCAGGTGTCATCTGACCTTAACCTCATTTTCATGGTTCAGTGGTTATAGTTAAGTTTAGTTTGTGAGTTTTGGTCTTATTATCTAACACATTATGCAATAAGACAACTATATTTGGTGTATGGAAATATTTTATATCTATATGTCAGTCGCTCATTTTCACGGCTCATTACTCAGTGTTGAGTTTTTATGTTTTGGTCTGTAGTTCTTAAACTATAAGAAATAGGTCAACTATATTTGTTGTATGGAAGAATTGTTAGCTGTACATGTCTGCTTGACATGGTTCATCTGACCTCGACCTCATTTTCATGGTTCATTGGTAAATCTTTAGTTTTCTTGGTTAATGTTAAGTTTATGTGACAGTTTGTAATAAAGCTTTATATTTAGGACTATCAACATAATATCAATGATTAGTAAAGGAGGCGAGACATTTCAGCGTGTGCACTCTTGTTTGGTTATTGGACAATATTAAGTACAATGTAATGTTTGAATTACCTCCCTTACACTGCCTTTAAATTATGTATAAAGAAATGTTGTATTGACTTGAGGTGATAAGCTGACAATTTATTTTTATAAGATCGCAAAAATTTTCAATTTTTTGGTCTTATACTGGTATCACATTGGCGTCGTCTTCGTCGTCCAAAGACATTTGGTTTTCGCACTCTAACTTTAGTAAAAGTAAATAGAAATATCATGAAATTTAAACACAAGGTTTATGACCATAAAAGGAAGGTTGGGATTGATTTTGGGTGTTTTGGTCCCAACAGTTTAGGAATTAGGGGCCAAAAAGGGCATGAATCCATCTGTTTCCTTTGTTAAATATTCACATAGACCAAGGTGAGCGACACATGCTCTTTAGAGCCTCTAGTTTAGATCACCTGGCCCAAAAGAGCCAAGTGAGCTTTTTTCATCACTTGGCGTCTGTTGTCCGTCTTCATCATCATCTGTTAACTTTTACAAAAATCTTCTCTGAAACTACTGGGCCAAATAAAACAAAACTTACCCTAAATCATTCTTAGGGCATCAAGTTTAAAAAATATATCTGATGTACCAACTCATCAACCAAGATGGCCACCATGGCTTATTATAGAACATCGGGTTAAAAGTAATATCACAAAAATACTGAACTCAGAGGAAAATCCAATCGGAAAGCTCATAATCACATGGCAAAATCAAATGACAAAACACATCAAAAACGAATGGACAAGAACTGTCATATTCCTGACTTGGTACAGGCATTTTCAAACGTAGAAAATGGTGGATTAAACCTGTGCATCTTTTGGATTATATCTCTGAAACTAAACCATTTAGAGAAAAAATGGCATGAGTAGAATTGTTCGTCAGGTTTAGATTTATCTGCCCTGAATTGGTAATTTTAAGGAAATTTTGCAGTTTTTGGTTATGATCTTAAATATAAAAATAGTTAGAGATAACTGCAAACAGCACAGTTGGATCTGCAAATAAGTCAACATGGTTGATATTTGGTTTATTGTCTTATCATGACAAGTTACATGTCAAGTTCAATTTTCACGATTTTAGCTTTTCTCTTTGTTCATTTAAAAGCCATTTCTCTAGAATTAAATTGTTGATGAAATACTGTGTTAAGGGAAATAATTCATTTTTTTTAAAAGACAAAATGAAAGGGAATTAATTTATTTTTAAAAGACAAAATTGCATTTTGAAATATTTTACCTTTTCTTTGGTAAATCGTTTGAAAAATTTAGTGGTAGTTTTGTCTGTCTTTCTTTGGACTTATAACTTTTCTTATAGGCGATGCATGATGAAACCTGAAGAATTGACTTATCGGTGATGCATGATGAAACCTGAAGAATTTACGGTGATGCATGATGAAACCTGTAGAATTTACTTATCGGTGATGCATGATGAAACCTGTAGAATTTACTGATCGGTGATGCATGATGAAACCTGTAGAATTTACTGATCGGTGATGCATGATGAAACCTGTAGAATTTACTGATCGGTGATGCATGATGAAACCTGTAGAATTTACTGATCGGTGATGCATGATGAAACCTGTAGAATTTACTGATCGGTGATGCATGATAAAACCTGAAGAATTTACTGATCGGTGATGCATGATGAAACCTGAAGAATTTACTGATCGGTGATGCATGATGAAACCTGTAGAATTTACTGATCGGTGATGCATGATGAAACCTGTAGAATTTACTGATCGGTGATGCATGATGAAACCTGTAGAATTTACTGATCGGTGATGCATGATGAAACCTGTAGAATTTACTTATCGGTGATGCATGATGAAACCTGTAGAATTTACTTATCGGTGATGCATGATGAAACCTGTAGAATTTACTGATCGGTGATGCATGATGAAACCTATAGAATTTACTGATCGGTGATGCATGATGAAACCTGTAGAATTTACTTATCGGTGATGCATGATGAAACGTGTAAAAATTACTTATCGGTGATGCATGATGAAACCTGCAGAATTTACTGATCGGTGATGCATGATGAAACCTGTAGAATTTACTGATCGGTGATGCATGATGAAACCTGTAGAATTTACTGATCGGTGAAGCATGATGAAACCTGAAGAATTTACTTATCGGTGATGCATGATGAAACCTGTAGAATTTACTAATCGGTGATGCATGATGAAACCTGTAGAATTTACTGATCGGTGATGCATGATGAAACCTATAGAATTTACTGATCTGTGATGCATGATGAAACCTGTAGAATTTACTTATCGGTGATGCATGATGAAACCTGTAAAAATTACTTATCGGTGATGCATGATGAAACCTGTAAAATTTACTTATCAGTGAGGCATGATGAAACCTGTAGAATTTACTGATCGGTGATGCATGATGAAACCTGTAGAATTTACTGATCGGTGATGCATGATGAAACCTGTAGAATTTACTTATCGGTGATGCATGATTAAACCTGTAGAATTTACTTATCGGTGATGCATGAGGAAACCTGTAGAATTTACTTATCGGTGATGCATGAGGAAACCTGTAGAATTTACTTATCGGTGATGCATGATGAAACCTGAAGAATTTTTATCCATCAACGACACATAATGATTTTTGTACAATTCACTTATCGGCATACATGATGCTACTTGTAAACTTTATTCATCAACGCAATATGTTGCTTCGTGTAGAATTAACTTAATCCTGTATTGGACGCCTAAACTGCAGAAGTGTCCTTACAAACAACGGTATATTGCTGGGTCTTCCAAGTGCTCCACGAAACCTCTTTCTAAATTATTAACATCTATTTTTTTAGCAATCAAAGACAGGCTTCAAAGTTATTGTGAAACTGCCTATTCTAGAAGAAAAAAGAGGGACGAAAGATACCAAAGGGACAGTCAAACTCATAAATCGAAAATAAACTGACAACGCCATGGCTAAAAATGAAAAAGACAAACAGACAAACAATAGTACACATGACACAACATAGAAAACTAAAGAATAAACAACACGAACCCCACCAAAAACTAGGGGTGATCTCAGGTGCTCCGGAAGGGTAAGCAGATCCTGCTCCACATGTGGCACTCGTCGTAGAGGTGGCGTGAATCAGATGTGGAAACTTAAAAATTTTTAAGATCTTTTCGAGTACATACAATCTAACTCTCTTTCATCTTGTAATAGTTTTAAAACATTTGACTTTTCTACACTTTATACAAGTATTCCACATTCCAAACTAAAAGACAAATTGAAAGAGTTGGTATTGCTTTGTTTCATAAAAAAGAATGGCCAACGAAGATACAAGTATCCTGTCTTAAGAAGGGATAAATCCTACTTTGTAAAGGATCACTCTGATTCAAACAAAAAATTCTCTAAAACTGACATTATCAAGTTGCTTGATTTCTTGATTGACAACATATGTGTTACGTTCGGAGGACTTGTTTTTCAACAGACTATCGGCATTCCGATGGGAACGAATTGTGCCCCTCTTCTTGCCGACTTGTTTCTTTATTATTATGAGGCTGACTTCATACAGGAACTTCTTAGATGAAAGATAAGAAGTTAGCAATATCCTTTAACTTTAATTTCCGCTATATAGATGATGTTCTTTCACTAAATAATTCAAATTTTGGTGACTATGTCGAACGCATCTATGCTATTGAACTAGAGATAAAGGATACAAAAGATACAGTTAAGTCGGTCTCATATCTTGACTTACATCTAGAAATTGACAATGAGGGTCGATTGATAACAAAACTTTACGACAAAAGAGATGATTTCAGCTATCCAATTGTGAACTTCATTTCTAAGTAGCAACATTCTAGCAGCACCTGCATACGATGTATATATCTCCCAATTGATACGATATTCCCGTGCTTGCATTTCCTATCATGATTTTCTTGATAGAGGGTTGTTGCTCACAAGGAAGCTATTAAATCAAGAGTTCCAAATGGTGAAGTTGAAATCATCTCTTCGTAAATTTTACGGACGCCATCACGAGTTGGTTGACCGTTACGGAATAACCGTTTCACAAATGATATTGGATATGTTCATTACGTCGTAACTACAATCTCCTTCCCTTTCATAAATGTGACCTACCGAATAAGACTATTTACCGGATTTGTTATCTCATAAGCAACAAGACGGTTGCCACATGTGGAGCAGGATCTGCTTACCCTTCCGGAGCACCTGAGATCACCCTTATTTTTTGGTTGGATTCGTGTTGTTTATTCTTTAGTTTTCTGTATTGTGTCATGTGTACTATTATTTGTCTGTCCTTTTCATTTTAGCCATGGCTTTGTCAGTTATTTTCGATTTATGAGTTTGACTGTCCCTCTGGTATCTTTCGTCCCTCTTTTATCAACGATACATGATGCTACTTGTAAAATTTACTTATCGGCGATACATGATGATATCTAAAGGATTTACTTATCGGAAGAACATGATTGTGCTTGTAGAATTTACTTATCGGCGAAACATAATGCTACTTGTAGAATTAACTTATCGGCAATACATGATGATACCCGAAGAATTCACTTATCGGCGATACATGATGCTACTTGTAGAATTCACTTATCGGCGATACATGATTCTGCTTGTAAAATTTACCAATTGGCGATACATGGTGCTACTTGTAGAATTTACTTATCGGCAATACATGATGATAGATGAAGGATTTAATTATCAGCAGAACATGATTGTACTTGTAGATTTCACTTATTGGCGATTCATATAGGTACCTGAGGGATTTTCTTCAGAGCGATACATAATGTTTTTCGCAGATTTATAACTTGAGCTTTTACATTGAAGGCATGGATAATACAGGGATAATATATATTGAATACGCAAGTAAAGGAGAAATACAATACACACTTAAATACAAGTATTAAGATAACAAAATATTTCGTACATCAATATAAACATAAAGGCAAAACGCATCTGTAAAATTGACAAAATGTCCCCGTTAATCAACTTACAGTAAGTAATTATAAATTTAACAATATTAAATGTACATCTAACAGTTAATATTGTACATACAGTAAATGATTGTATTTATTCAATTAGTCGGGGTGTACAAGTTCAACAAAATTAGATCAAATGTTGATAAAGATTATAAAAAACGAGAAAATGTTTGGTAAAAATATTAAAATCGCACAAATCTACATCACAGTAGTGTAGCACGCACTATCTAATTTCTGATTAGAATTTTTGACAAATTCATATTTCGTTTGATCTTCATCATATTTTTGTATATTTCTCACACGTCGGACTACAAGTATTCCTATAATTAATAGGACTAAAGCCACCACAACTGGCAAAACAACCTGCACTAAAATCTTTGTGTCCGCTTGAGATGGTAAAGTCTGCATTGAAACTAAAAATACAAAAGTATAGGGAATAACCAAAGAGAACATGTGAGTTCAAATAAAGCAGACAACTTTTAAAAATATCGCATGACAAATACTTCATCATAATCACGAACAATCACGTGATAAAATAAATACTTCATCAAAATCAGAAACAATCACATGACAAAATTAATACTACATCGTTATCACAAACAATCACGTGACAAATCTATATCGCCAACACAAACAATAACGTGACAAATACTATATCGCCACTACAAAGCATCACGTGACAACTACTACAGTGCCACTACTAATAATCACGTGACAAATACTATATCGCCGCCACAATTTATTAATTGACATCGCGATCACGAACAATCACTTCAAAAAACAACATCGCCATCACAAATAATCACTTCACACCTACGTCATCGCCAACCCAAACAATCACCTGACAAATTCTACATAGCCATCACAAACAATCATTTGAAAAATACTACACTGTAATCACCCACTACCACGTGACAAATGCAACATCGCCATCACACACGATCACGTGACAAAAACTACATAGTCATCACACACAATCATGTTACAAATACTACATTGCCATCGCAAACAATCACAAGACAAATACTACATCGCCATCACACACAATCACTCGACAAGTACTGCATCGCCGTCACAAACAATCACAATTGAAGGACTAAATTGTCATTAAATAAAGGCAACAGTAGTATACCGCTGTTCAAAACTCATAAATCCATGGACAAAAAACAAAATCGGGATAACAAAAACAGATACTTGATAGTTCTACGATCTTCTACAGTCATACCGTTGTAAAAAAAAACTCATATTTAATGCTTCCTCAACAAATGTATTTATATGTAATGTAATGTAAACTAATGTGTTTTTCTGTATACCTTTGTCCAACTTAGGTGATACCAGAATAAATGATTTATATAAGTAGTGAGGCGATTTTCCATTTGACGATTTCAAGTAGATATTTCATTCCGATCTGAGGAGTGCGTACGCCTCTTTTTCTACATGTACATACATTATTTATATTTGTTAAAGGAACAATGATTTAATTCTTGCTCTCTATCATAACGTTTAATCACTGAGAGATAAAATACGGATTTAAAACCAAAAGAAAATTTCTTTAATTTCCGAATGAAGCAAGTCAGAGGTTTGTAAGTATGGAATGAAACATTCCGGTAATGTTCGGGATTTTTCGTTTTAGTGTACCAGAACAATTCACACTTTAAGGTAAAGCCGATATTTTGTGTTGACATTTAATAATCTCTGAAGACATACCCGGTCTTAAACATGCTGATGTTATTAACTCCCAAACACCTTCATTGTCACAGTTCAGTAGTGAAGACCCATTTAAGATACAGTGGTCAGCACACACTAGTTCAGCACTCCGTCCACTAATATTCCACTTCCCATTGTCAATAGGTTCTGGAAGGTCACAGGCTGAACACAATATTCATTCCAAATGAAAATGTTAAATCTTACTTGTATATAATGCCCACAAAGAATGTTTTTTGCATTTATGTTTTAGATGTTAAAACAATAACTTAGCGGCTATATTTAGAGTGTCTTGTCGAGAATGTTAAAAGTCATATGCGATTATACGATATGTTTGCGTAAGAAATGATAAAATCCTGCACAGAAGACTAAGTTTATGGTATATACATGCATTGTTTTAAGAATTGGATAATTATTATTTTCCCCATTAACTCGTTTCATATGTTTCATATGACTTTAAACATTCATACCAGTTTTTTTTCAAGTAAATCTTTGAAAAGGAGTAGTTCCTCCAGTAAGCACCCTTTTTGGCCCCAAAATATAGCAGTTTTACAAAACTGTTAAAATGTATACTTTTAGTTATTTTTTGGAAAACAGAATGCTTTTGCTACATTAATATGACCTATTTTGACAATACAATGCACATATATCCTTAAGTCATGCTAAATTACTGAAATTATCACAATTTTAGCATTTTAATTAAATTCTAGACGGTTTCCGTCTTAAATGAAAGAGGCCACATTTGTGTTCATTCATAATATTGAAATGTAAGTTATATTTGATGATTATACATAACATATATAAAGGTTGAGGATAAACACGGATGCAGCTATTTTAAGTTTTTACAAAAAACATCTGAAAAGTGAAATTTTTTGGGCATATTTGATATATTTTTCGGAGCGTTTCAAATGACTAAATCAGTTAAATTCTTTCACATAAACTAATTGAATCAACTGAAATAGATACTTAAGTGTTTAAAAAGTGTCCAAAATCTTTCGTCAGATGAACCTGAAATTTGAGGCCAAAATCGGCCCTTACCGGACCTACTCCTTTCTCATTCAAATTGTAAAAATTCAAGATATAAGTTATTCTTCAAATTAAAGTCATCAATCTAGAAAAAAACCATTTATAGTATGAATAACGATGCAACACTATTTGTTGTAAAACGCGTACATTTCTTATTCTTAATTGAATTTCTAAGTTAAACATGTACTTTAATTTTATCACTTTAACCATGCAAGTACCAAAGTACATATTACAATTACTCCGGCTTTATAAGCAATAAGAACTTACCAATTCTTTGACACACATTATTGATATTGACTGGTATACCCCATGTACCATTGTCAAAACACTGAAGGACAATGCTGTCTTTTGTAAGGTAATTATCAATACAAACTAAATCTGCTGATCTGTTGTTTACATTCCAATATCCATGAGTAAAATTTGACATATCATCACATGCTAGAAAATAGGATTAAATCAAACTAGAAATTAAATGCCATAAATGTAATTAGATGAAAATGTATAGGTATCATTACCAACAATGTGTCTTATATATATCCAACGAAATGTAAACTTAATTTGTTAAAATCCATTAAAAACACTGTTCCTTTATTCTTATTAGACTGCTTAACTCATCCAGTCAAAGTTATTATAAGATACTACAATTTGCTGTTTTAAAAACAAATCAGAATGGTTCTTATTTACACAACATAATAATTACTTCTATTAATCTGAGATCTATGTCTCTAAGCGTTCCTATCAGGCGAAACTTAAAAGAAACTTACATTGACTTACATTTAGAAATTGACAATGAGTGTCAGTTGAAAAGAAAACTTTGCGATACAAGATATTATTTAATTTTCCCAAAATATGTAGCAACATCCATTTTCGCCTGCAGACGGAGTTTCTATCTCCCAATTGATACAATATGCCAGGGCTTGTATTTCCAATCATGATGTACTTGATAGAGGGTTCCTGCTAACAAGGAAGCAATAAAACCAAGCGTTTCAAGTGCTGAAGTTGAAGTCATCCTGTCGAGATTGTTGCGATCACGAGTAACTTGCCAATTATCGAATATCCGTTTCACAGATGATAACGGATAGGTTCCTAATGTCTACAATCCCTGATTCTTTTCACTTATGTGATCAATCGAAATAGACTAAATACTGGATTTGTAATAACATTATCAACACGACGCGTGCCACTTGTGGACCAGGATCTGCTTAGCCGTTCACCGCACCTGCGATCACCCCTAGTTTCTTTGGTAGGGTTCATGTTGCTTACTAGTCTTTAGTTTTCTATGTTGTGTTTTGTGTACTATAGTTTGTCTGTTGTGTTTTTAGACATGACATAATCATTGTCTGTTTATTCTAAACATATGAGTTTGAATGTCCCTCTGGTATCTTTCGCCTATCGTTAAAAATATATTTCTTTTTTTTCTTAATATCAAATTTTGCATGTATGTTCATTACTTGCCATGGAACATTAACCATTTTGACCATCTTGTTAAAAGACTGGTGTTAAGAAATACTAATAAAATTTATTAACGTTTCAAATCATTTATCCTAAACCAGTCTGGCCATCTTGTTATCAAACTTGTCTCAAGAAACATTAATTGTATTTACTGAAAGAGGGCGAAAAGATACCAGAGGGACATTCAAACTCATAAATCGAAAATAATCTGACAACGCCATGGCTAAAAAAGAAAAAAAAACAAAAAAAAGACAAACATCAATACACAAAACATTACATAGAAAAAAAAAGACAAAGCAACACAAACCCCACCAAAAGCTGGGTGTTGATCTCAGGTGCTCCGGAAGGATTAGTAGATCCTACTCAACATGTGGCACTCGTCTTTTTGCTCATGTTTGTACGAACTAGGGAATAAGTATAATTAGGAAGGTCACAATCGTGTAGTTACGACATAAGAAATATATCCAATATAATCTGTGAAACGGATATTCCATAGCGACCAACCAACTCGTGATGGCGACCGTAAAATTTACGAAAGAAAGATGTCAACTTCATCATTTGGAACTCTTGGTTTAATAGTTTCCTTGTGAGCAGCAACTCTCTATTTAGAAAATCAAGATAGAAAATACAAGCCCTGGAATATCGTATGAATTGGGAGATATGCAAGCTCTATTCGAACGTTGCTACATAGAAATGGAAAGTTCACAATTGGGAAGCTGAAATCATCTCTTTGGTCGAAAAGTTTTGTTTTCAACCGACCCTCATTGTCAGTTTCTAGATGTAAGTCAAGGTATGCGACAGACTTAACTGTATCTGTTGTATCATTTATCTCTAGTTCGATGGGATAGATGCGTTCAACATAGTCACCAAATTTAGAATTATATAGTGAGAGAACACCATCTATATAGCGGAAAGAAAAGTTAAAGGATACTGCTAGCTTGTCTTTCTTCATAAGAAGTTCCAGTATGAAGTCAGTCTCTTAAGAATAAAGGAACAAGGCGACAAGAAGAGGGACACAGTTAGATAGTTTGTTGAAAAACACGTCCTTCAACGGTAACGAATTTGTTGTCAATCATGAAATCAAGCATCTTGATAATGTCAGTTTAAGAGATTTTTTTTGGTTAGAACCAGAGCGAATTTTTACAAAATAGGATTTATCTCTCCATAAGACAAGATAATTGTATTTACGTTTTTTTATAAATCAAAGCCATACCACCTCTTTCAATTTTACGTCTAAAAGCATTGAAAATCAAACCATTTGGTAATCTTGTTTAACAACTTGTCCCGAGAAACATTAATGAGAATAACCTTCGTTTTAGCTCACATGTAGTGTTTATAACACTCCACTGACCCTCATCAGAACACATAATAACTTACGTTTTAGCTCACATGTCGTGTTTATAACACTCCACTGACCCTCATCAGAACACATAATTAAAGTTTGACCATTTGATATATAATTCTCCTCACATAGAAGATTAGCTGACTTCCCTGTGAAATTCCAGTATCCATTGGTGATGTTTCCGGGCTCGCCACAAGCTGAATATTAAATAAATAAACGAAAAATCAGTCAAACGTCAAACTATAAAACATTCAAAATCTATTAATCATCATATCAAATTCAATTTTGAAAAGACATTGATATAGACAGAAAATACAAAATCAAATTTTTTTATAACAGAAGCGAATGAGTGTTTAACTGGATATACAATAAAGGCAACGGTAGTATAACGCTGTTCAAAAGTCATAAATCGATTGAAAGAAAACAAATCCGGGCTACAAACTAAATTCGAAGGAAACACATTATCAATAAGAGGAAAACAACGAAACTACAGAAACACTGAAGTGTAACAAAAACAAATGACAATACATAGAAACGAACTATTAAATAACAAATGCCTGACTGAGTACCGGACATTTTTTAAGATAAAAAAGGTGGGTTGAACCTGGTTTTGAGGCTAGCCAAACATCGCGCTTTATTGTAATTTATATGTTAAATACATATACCGCTAAAATGACAACATTACATGACATGAATACATTTTAAATAAATGCAATAACACTGAGGGTAGAGAAATATATAAATTAATTAGCAGTTCATTTCGACATGTTAACAACAGAACAACGACGATTGCCAAACATAGTCTAGGACAGTTCACAAAAACAGCATAATAGAACAACAAACTGTGCGTCACAGAAATGTATCAACGACACAAAAGTAGACGTTGCAGGTAAATTAAAAAAAATGGATAAAATTGAGATTAGGTTTGTAATTATGTTATTTGATGTATTTTCTTAACAATTACAAGAATATTGATATAAAATTGTGTCAGTAATTGTGTAATTAATTGTATTATCTAACTATATCGGCATTTCTTATAAATCAAACTGTAAAACAAATAAATCCTGTACATAGTTGTTCTATACTTCAATTATATAAATAAACTGGGTGATGATTTATCTTTACTTTAACATACGAATAGAAAATAAGAAATGGAATTACAGATAAGACATAAAACAATATCCGATCAGCATTAAAAATAAAACAATATGACTAAAAGCAAGACGACGTGGTATAATTGTCAGATAGAAAACTTTTCAACTTGCAACCAAACTATGAGGAAGTTAGCAACAATTGATACTAACGTAACATAACAGGAGTGAAATGGTGAGTACCGCTTCTAGCACGAAGAGTGAAGCACCACAAGATGATTCGTTTATAGTGAAGTATTTTTTCATTTTAGTCTAGTTTCAAGTGTTTTTTTTTTTAAAGTTATTGCTGTTTTGACGTATCTGGTGTTTTTTTTCATAGCCTTGTTTGGTCATATATTTGCCTGAATGAGTATTTAGTTTCCTTTAGGCATAACTTTGTCTTAATGTACATGTTGTTTCTTTTTGCCGTAGCTTTGCCTTAATGTTAATTTTGTTTCTTTTTTTCCATAGCTTTGCCTGAATGTTAATTTTGTTTCTTTTTGCCATAGATTTGCCTTAATGTTTATTTTGTTTCTTTCTTTTATAGCTTTACCTCAATGTACATTTTGTGTCATTTTGTGATAGCCTTGCCTTAATGTTAATTTTGTTTCTTTTTGTGACAGCTTTGCCTCAATGTTAATTTTGTTTCTATTTGTCTTATCTTTGCTTTAATGTTAATTGTGTTTCCTTTTGTCATAGCTTTGCCTCAATGTACATTTTGTAATTTTTTTGTCATAGCTTTGTCTCAGTGTTAATTTTGTTTCTTTTTGTCATAGCTTTGACTCAATGTAAATTTTGTTTCTTTTGGCCATAGTTTTGACTCAATGTAAATTTGGTTTGTTTTGGTCATAGCTTCGAATCATTAAAACTTTGGTTTGTTTTGGTCATAGCTTTTACTAAATGTTATGTTTATTTTGAGGTGCTCTGTTCTTTTTGTTTTTAGGTACGTCATTTGTCGTTTCGTTGTTGTGACTGTTTATGTCATAATAGTAAAAATGACATTGTGAGACATAACCTAAATCTTGATTATTATCAAGTTAATTATTTGCTAAAATAAAGATAACGGTGTATTTTAAAAGTCATTCTCCCTTGCAGTTCTTGCATGTTTGTGCGTTTTTGTAAAAGTAATTGACCGAGTCAAAGATATATTTTTCAAGAATCTTAAATTATACTAAGAATTTCCGAAACGCGCGTCTGGCGTATATACAAGTTTTAGTCCTGGTATCTATGATGAGTTTATCTAAAAGAAGATGTCAAATATGAGAGCAGGAAAACAAATCATCATAACAACATGTTCGTATATATGTTTTTGATATAAACCTGGTAGAGCTACTTCAGCCATAACTTCGATTTCTTCTGTCATGATTCTGGTCGATTCTGCCAAACTGGTGTCATCTGTTGTACAGAAGTCAAATCTACAGGCCTGGTCATCGCCACATACATCAGCAACATTACCCGGACACTGGTCAGTAACGTTAAATATAGGTCTGAAGTCGACGTGTTGGAATGACTGGTGATTTTTGCCCACAGGGTATGTAAACAATGAATCAGAAGCATGTATCTGCCCTATAAACATTGAAATAATTTTTTTAATGACAATGTCATACACTATGGTAAACAAAAAAGAGATAAAACAATTTTATAAAAAACGGATACCATTTACAACTTATTTATCCTTTTTAATGAAAAAAAACCCGATTTGATGGTGCAACACTTCTGTCCCAGCTTTAAACAAGAAATATTGAATTAATTCATGCGGATGTCTCATCCAATAACTATTGGTTACATGATTTTGGTTTATCCATTTCTCTCCAGCCCTCAACTAATTTAGCCCAATGAGATGTCATTTACAATTCCATGTGCTATATAGTTTACAAATATCTACATTTTCGAATTTGGTCGATTTAATACTTTTTTGATTGACCTGTTATTTTTTTTGTGGTATTACTAAGAAAAAGAAGCACTGATAGTGTTTAATGCTTGATCGGAATAACCTTGCACTGAACGGTAAGCTCCCGGTCTGCGTTATATGTGAGTATATACGTTATATTGTATTCGTTGACAAAACCAATGTACATGAATAGTTACATACGTGTAGATAATTTAAATCTGAAATACATCTTCTGTTTCCTTGAAAAGTTATTTGCCTTTACAATCTGATAAACACATCAATATATTTTGTCAGCTCAGAAATTTTACGATTTACGTACATGTCAATCCAAATTCATGATGAATTACGTCTAAAGATGAGTTTATTGGTATGATTCTGTCATCGGCATTTGTTAAATCATCGTTCTGTTTACCGTTAAAGTTACCCAACAGTCCTTTGACAAAACCTGTAAATAAGAAAATAAAATGCAGATCTTAAGGAAAAAATTGTCTCCCAGAAAAGTTACCCAACAATCTCTTGGCAAAACCTGTAAATAAGAAAATTAAAACAGACCTTAAGGAAACGTTGTCCTACAGGAAAGGAACCCATCAATCCTTTGACTAAACCTGTAAATAAGAAAATAGTACGTATCTAACGAACACATTGTATCTCAGAAAAGGTACCCAACAATCTTTTGACAACCTGTTAATGAGAAAATTAAGTACCAATATTGTTGCTGAAAGACCAACAGAAATGACAGTAACACATACGGCTTAGCAGTATCCCATATCACGTCAACATGAAACAATAATTGTTAATGGAGTTTTGAATACCTATACTATTATTCACTCTTGTCAACTTTAATTTAATATCTCAGTGTAGCCATAAGAACCAAAGCCTTATCATAATGCAATAGTTGGATAATAATTTGAAGACGCGCGATCATCCAGTGATGCAGTATGCTTCGCGCCGTGATTCGAAGCAACATTACGGCATTTGTCTGAGTTCAAGGATAAGGATTATTGTAATGGTCGGAAATCTCAAAAGTATGCTTTTTAAAAGTATCTGTTTGCATACATATCTCTTCATGCAACACAAAAACGTGTTCAAATTTCAAATTTGAAATCCGAAATGATGAGAAATCTGTGTTTGAAATACTCGGTCTCCGAGGCACAAATTATTATTTTTGAATATATTATCTGTATATATCTTTCAGAAAAATTCGACGGGATTTTCCCTTATT
Organism: Mytilus galloprovincialis; assembly: GCA_037788925.1. Lineage (NCBI taxonomy): Eukaryota > Metazoa > Mollusca > Bivalvia > Mytilida > Mytilidae > Mytilus > Mytilus galloprovincialis. The sequence continues at coordinate 746,813 of JAWDJN010000027.1, read as the reverse complement.
ATGAATAGGGAAAAAATTGGTGTTACTATACAATTTGCTAAAAATAAATTACCTCGTAAAGAATTTCCTGCTATCACTATGTTAATATTAATCATTTTAGCCATAGCTGTGACATTTACTGCTATATTCGGGTATCTGCAGGTGACCGAGGTCCATATACTTTCTATATTAGTATCATTGCCTCTGGAATTTATTATCGTCGCACCTAATTAAACGAAACGATAGATAAAAACAATGTGATTTCATTAAGGAGAAGTAATTTCAAAGTAGGTATTTAAGTTTGTGCAAACTAAATCTAAGGTTATTATAAGAGCTTAAAAAGTGTCTAAGAATAAATCCGTTTATTCTAAAAATCAGTTATACTAATATGTATTCCTACTTGAAAAGGGACAACTAATATCTTCTGGAACACAGTCACTGAAGCAACTAGTAAAAGGAACAACGATTAAATTGAAATATTGCTTCTTAAAAATGGAATGTTAAAAATGGGGAAGCTGAAATCGTCTCTTTTGTGGTAAAGTTTAGTTCTGAAACGACATACTAGTAGTTCATGTTAATTTATAAGACCTACAGTTTGATTAACTTAATCTAATAACACAGTATAACATGATACACAGTTATTATTGGACGCTATTGAAACTATGGATTTCTGGCATTATAGGATTTACCTAATTTGTAAAAGGTGTCAGTAATATAGAGTATACAATTATTATACTATTGGAACTATTAAACAAGTAGCATTTAACATGATAAGGTCACATTTTCCCAATTGCAAACAACTTCGGCATAAAGAATGACACCATTAAAACAATGTTGAATAGTTATTAACCTTCGACATCAACAGTGTTAGTATCCATGAATTCTAGTAACTGTCCATTAATAAGTACATCACACATTCTTATTTCATTCAATCTTACTTCAACGATGTCAGAGTCATTGCTACAACGAAACGCTATCGAGGTTATAACACTAGCTTGCTTTAGAGTACCTGCAATAACAAACGTGCAAATATTCATATAACGATTTGTTATTTTCATTTTCCAATTCCAAGCAAGAAATATCGCCAGTCGTATTCTATTGTTATAACTAATTTACTTCCATTCGTGGTCTTTATTGAAGGTATTTGATATTTTATGATAAGTTGAGGTAAAACAACAATCTAGTTTTCTAGGTGGGATGATTTGAACATGCTCCAGCTTTTTACTTATTTTACTTATTTCCTTTGTAAACACCAAACGATGAATTCGATGGTTTGTTTATACTGGGAAATAGGAGTTTACAATTGGAAAGTTGAAATTATCACATTTGACATAGATTCTTTTTTGAAGTTCATCTGTAAGAGATGAGATAATGAGGGGGTAACAATATTTGTGGAAGCGCAACCATCCCCTTCACATGGGACAGTGGTGCAAAAGCACAATATAAAAACAAAGTATAAAAATCAGTTCAATAAAAGTTAAACTTATGAAATCGATACAAAGAAGATAAATGTCAAAGTTGAACACATTAACATGAATCTCGCATAAAAATCCACGTGAAAAATCAGAATCAGAATAGGTTATACGTGAAACTCACGTGAAAACATTCAATTGAATTTCACGTTAATTGAGATTCACATGAATGTTACATGGCTTTTATATAAATAAAAACAACAATAGCATACTGCTATTTAAAAATTATAAATCGAGTGAGAAAACCTGGAATACACCTTGAAACGGAGAGAATACATCAACTGTTAGACAAAAACAACGGAACAACAGAAACAAAGAAGTGCAACAAAAAATAACGGCAATGCAACACACAAAGTAACAAACTATTTGATTTTCACATAAATTTCAAGTAAACTTTTTCTACTAAAAACTGATATTTTTCATGATTTTGATGACTTTAAATTCACATGAGTTTAACACGAGATTCTTGAAAATCAGATGGTTTGATTTCATCTGAGCTTCACGTTAAAGGTCGTTATATGTGAAGTTCATGTGAATTTCGCGTGAAATTGATGTGATCGAAATTTTCCTGTGAAGCTTGACTATTATAAACATTACTTATAAAATATTAAAAATTATTCATGACGTACCATGTTTGTCTTTAAACTGTTCCATTCTTGACTGTAATATTAGATGATTATCCTTACTTTTTATCATGATAAATTCTCCTACGCCATTAAATGTATAATCCAGACCGTCTAATGTTACAAGATGAGGATCACCCCTGGATGATGCTGGTAAAAACAAAGATTCATAAGTTACAAGGTGAGGATCACCCCTGAATGATGCTGGTAAAGACAAAGATTCATTAGTTACAAGGTGATGATCACCCCTGAATGATGCTGAGAAAAAAAAAGATTCATTAGTTACAAGGTGAGGATCATCCCTGGATGATGCTGAGAAAAACAAAGATTCATTAGTTACAAGGTGAGGATCAGCCCTGGATGGTGCTGGTAAAAACAAAGATTCATTATTTACAAGGTGAGGATCACCCCTGGATGGTGCTGACAAAAACAAAGATTCATTTAATTACAAGGTGAGGATCGACCCTGGATGGTGCTGACAAAAACAAAAATTCATTAGTTACAAGGTGATGATCACCCCTGGATGATGCTGGTAAAAACAAAGTTTCAGTTGTTACAAGGTGAGGATCACCCCTGGATGATGCTGAGAAAAACAAAAATTCATTAGTTACAAGGTGAGGATCACCCCTGGATGCTGCTGGTAAAAACAAAGATTCATTAGTTACAAGGTAGGGATCACCCCTGGATGATGCTGGTAAAAACAAAGATTCAGTAGTTACAATGTGAGGATCACCCCTTGATGATGCTAATAAAAACAAAAGATTCAGTAGTTACAAGGTGAGGATCATCCCTTGATGATGCTGGTAAAAACAAAGATTCATTAGTTACAATGTGAGGATCACCCCTGGATGATGCTGGTTAACACAAAGATTCAGTAGTTACAAGGTAAGGATCACCCCTGGATGATGCTGAGAAAAACAAAGATTCATTAGTTACAAGGTGATGATCACCCCTGGATGATGCTGGTAAAAACAAAGATTCATTAGTTACAAGGTGAGGATCAACCCTGGATGATGCTGGTAAAAAGAAAGATTCAGTAGTTACAAGGTGAGGATCACCCCTGGATGGTGCTGGTAAAAAAAAAAATTCATTAGTTACAAGGTGAGGATCACCCCTGGATGATGCTGGTAAAAACAAAGATTCAGTAGTTTACATGACAGTTTTCATCAATTATGCTACAGTCTAAAAGAGTAAATTGAATTATAGAAAGAATGACTACTCTGTAGGCAAGTATGGTGAAATTAGATACTTTTAACTAATTAAAAGAACACAGTAAAACAAAAATTTAACTAATTAATTATTGAAGCTTAATGAAACACAACGTAAAAAAACGGTGTTATAAACAGCCTATAAAGAAGTAGGTCATTTCTTTTTCGCAGTAAATAGTGCAATTGCTGATTTTTTGCGAAAAGTATCATTGTATTGGTCACTGCATAGTGATAAGCTGATTAGATTACACGAAGACAATAATTCAAAAGCAGTATATTTTGAAGTTTTTGAAAAAATGATTTTCTCTCAAAACAAATTCTATGCTCAATTTTTTTACAGTATAACTTTAGCCATTCACGTAAAAACTATAACCAAATCACAATACGTCTTAAATAAACAATTAACAATGCATGGACTCGATAATATATATCAGCATTTTGTGTATATTTTATATCAAACACCATCTGACTATACATCGATTTGACATCCGAAGACTGTTGAAAGTCACATAACCCGATATAAACATAAACATCCTTAAAAATAGAAAGAGACCTCGGTCAATTGGACTTTTCTGATTTTTTGTGGATCGAATCCGTCAACGAAAGTATTCACCTTCATTATGGTAAATATTTCGCTTACATGACTAGACACGACCAATACATGTATCAACAATATCTAGCTAAAGAGTGAAATTGAGATTCAATGAAGTAAAATTATTAACTTGCAAGTGAACAATTCATCATCGATGTTTCTTATCTTATTTTCGCAAAATTAAAAAAAAAAATGGCTAGTAAAAGCGAATTATTATTTCACTATTGCACTTTTATTAATGATTGAACAAAAAGGTTCCTATTTTTTTATTATTTTTTCTCGTAGCTAATGCCCCTTTAAAATAATTTCATTTATACAATTGTATATTTATGTATTGATCACTAGATTATCATAGATCACATACATGCACCTTTATAAACCTTTTCATCTATAAATCATAATTATATTTGTATGTTCTTTATTTACATAGCATGATATATTCATTCCGTTTTAATTTGAGATTTATAAACTTGAAATGAACTTTGACAACTGGTGGTCATTGAAACCTCATTTACTATGACACAACGTCCCTCATTTGTATGATTTTCATGTTTCTATATACACGAAAAATTCAAAATATTCCAAAAAAGTTTTAAACCCATAAACTAATTAAGGTGATACAAAAACCTCGAAAAACTAGATAATGTAGATATGATAATGAAGATATAAGTTACATTATGTATGTGCTGTTCAAAGTTAGGAGCCTGTAAATCAGTGGTTGTAGTTTGTTGTGCTGTGTAACATATTCATTATCCGTTCATTATTTTGTACAATAATTAGCTCGTTAGTGTTCTGTTTTGAAGTACTTACATTTGTCATTTTATGGACTAAAACTGCGATAATGTTGTTGTTCATTGTTGAAGGCCGTACGTTGACCTTAGTATAGTTGTTAATTACCTTGTGATTTGGTCTCTTATGGAGAGTTGTCAAAAGTACCGTATCTTCTTATTCGTATATGCATAATTTCCCAAATTTATAAGTTTGTGATGTGATTTTTAATCTGATGTTTGAATTTTGTCATTTTTCTATCACAAAATAAATTCTGATAATATATTAAGTGCATCGGATGAACTAATAGTTCCCACCTTGTTCCTTATACCTGTACACATGCGATAATGAGTCACAACGAAACAAGGAAAAACGACTGGCATTGCAGCAACGATAAAATTAAAATATATTGCTACTCATGAGCACGAATACACGAACATCAACACCACTTATGCAATGTTTTTCGATTAAAGCACCAAGTTTACTATTAAATATGTGATATTTTCCTATTTTGTACAATTAACACGAAACCCATTGATAAAGATTTTTGAATAATTAAGTAAGTCGATATCTTGAAAATCTGATTTGAAATAAAAATTATCATACCGGATCTTGGCGGAATGTACCCCGAACAGCGTGATGGTGGTCTTCTCCTTAAGAATCTTTGACAAGTATCTACGTCTAGGTTGTAATGAGCTGGATATTGACAGCAATACATATATGGTACTACATCGTCATATATATTGGACAGATAAGGGATGTTATCGTCTGCACCTCCTTTGTAGTGATATCTATTCGCCGTTCCACCAAAGGTTTTAGTATTAGTTTCTATTAGATTCCCGTCACTATTATAACAACACTGGTTATCATGTCCCATGTTTCTGTAATGTGATTATCAATTATTTATTGCTATTTTCTAGACATGAATTTTGTTGTAAACCATTTGTAATAAAAATGATACCCCGTAGGAGCAGATTATTTAATGATTTGGACTATTCAATATGCTTCATAGAACGAACATTTGACTCCTTGTCATGACCCTATTTCATTTCTTTTCGGTAATGTAGGCTTTTGTAAGATTTTGGATTTAAAAATCTTATGAATGGGATTTTACGTGACATATTTTGTTTTCGAAATGTACATCTGATGCAATAACATTTGAACCGTATTTTTTTAATCTCCCGTTTGTCCTAAAAAAAGTTTCTATCTGTGTGCTTCATTTGAATATTTTCAGATTTCGATGACCCAAGTTGGTTTATTCATCCTTACGTTGTTTGTAAAATACAAAGTGACTATCTATAATCAGAAAGACGCAAACTAACTCAATAATATAATCCATCTTGAGGATGAAAATCGAAAATCGTTTTGTGTTCGTACCGGATGACGTTACAGCCTACTACATGATATAGATATAGGAAGATGTGGTGTGAGTGCCAATGAGACAACTCTCCATCCAAATAACAATTTATAAGAGTAAACCATTATAGGTTAATGTACGGCCCTCAACACGGAGCCTTGGCTCACACCGAAGAACAAGCTGTAACGGACCCCAAAATTACTAGTGTAAAACCATTCAAATAGGTATGAATTATGGATGTCATTGAGAAAGGTCGCCCTGTCACTTTTTGAGGGTCATACCATGTTTTTCTTGTACAGTACCCTTTACACATGTCTTAATTAATGGCATGAATAGTGATTATACACTGATAACAAGTTAATTAACAATGAAAGGGATTTCTATTTGAAGCGATGTCGCCAAAACATTAGAAGTACAATTTTTATAAAAGCCGGAGTTGAAACAAACTTTATTGGTATACAAATGGAGAAAAAGTACATTTATTTTCATTTTCCTTTTGTTTCTTACCCAGGGAACGCCATTCGTAAACATTGTAAAGCTCCAACATGGTAGATACAGTTAATACTTGTATCATTATCAATATTATGGTCTACTAGTGTATTGCAATGAGGATCGGGATTAAATCTAGATATGTCCAGTCTAGCCTGGGCTATAGTACATGGACATGTGTCGATTTGGTGTCTTTCCAAGGAACGATGTTTCTCTTCGCGATCATCCCAGTCATAACATGCAGTTAAAAGAGATTTTCCGTCTGGTGGCAACATAACAAAAACATCCGACCATCCAGAGGGTAACAAGCTAAAAAAATAAAATAGTACTGCATCAACATCAGTTTTAAAAAACGCAAATTAAGTGAATGGTTTCTACAACAAATGTTTCTTTCATGGAAGACACTTTCCATTTTTCATTTTTGATGTCGGGAACCGTACACATATGTAACATTAAATTAAATATCTTTACAAATGTGCTTTGTGCAATGTACAAGAAGATCGTGTACAATATGTTTACCGAGAACCAATATCAACATGATTAGCACATGTGACCGATAACAGTGTTTGACCCAGCTTTACTTGTTATTTGTTTCTTTTTATGATCGCAGTATTGTTTTAACACAGTTATAGAACTACATTTTTTTGCTATCATTTTATGCGCTTTGATCTTTGATTCGTTGGACTGATATTCCGAAGAGCCGTTGTTGACTGCTTTGATAATTAGTTTCATTCTGTCACAAGGTCGGAGTTTTAAGTCTTGAACTTGGTCATTGGTTGGTTACCCAGCAATGTGTTATGTCTTTTACATAATTTAATAATAATGGGAAAACTTTGATTATGTATATAAATGTGTATATCGCACTTTCTCCCAACTAAACGATTTAAAACTTGAAGTATTTCACAGACACGTATTAATTGTTGGAGACCTGGAGTCGACTTCACATAAATAAGGTACGACTAAGATAGGTCGTAAGTATACTGAACTGTTCATGAACCACGACCAATCTTAGTCGTAAGTTCGTTTTGTGAAAATAACTCATATGTATGCCATATTATGAGTTATCAAAGATACCAGGATTATAATTTAGTACGCCACACGCGCGTTTCTTCTGCATACGACTCATCAGTGACGCTCATTTCAAAATATTTACAAAGCCAAACAAGTACAAAGTTGAAAAGCATTGAGGATCTAAAATTCCAAAAAAAAGTGCCAAATACGGCTTAGGTAAATAAAGGCAACAGTAGTATACCGCTGTTCGAAATTCATAAATCGATAGAGAAAAAACAAATCCGGGCTACAAACTAAAACTGAGGGAAACGCATCAAATATAAGAGAACTACGCCACAACATTAAATAAAGGCAACAGTAGTATACCGCTGTTCAAATGTAACACACACAGAAATGAACTAATATATACCAATGGCCAATTCCCTGACTTGGTACAGAGCATTTTAAAATAAAAATGTTGGGTTAAACCTGGTTTTGTGGCATGCCATATCTCCAACTTTAATGGCAATGTTAATTATAACATTAAAATGACAATATTACATGACAGGACTACAATACAAATAAATAAGACAAAATATAGGACAGAAAAACAAATGAATAATTACCAACTAAGGTAATCTATGTCTGGGATAAGAAAATCCTTAGTTTTTCGGAAATTCAAAGTTTTATAAACAGGAAATTTATAAAAATGACCACACTATTGATATTCATGTCAACACCGAAGTGTTGACTACTAGGCTGGTGATACTTTCGAGAACGAAACGTCCACCAGCAGTGGCATCGACCCGGTGGTGTAAATTGTAAAGTTAATTGTAAGGTTCCTGGTTATTGACGCGGATTCATGTACTTCACTCATTCAAATTGTTATGTCAAAAAAATTCATCAAGGATTTATGTAAACGAAATTCATTTCAATCAGACGTAATAATGAAAATGATCAATTATCTAAGGCTCATTCTTCATTTACTTACCAAGGGTAGTGTTAAAACGTTTGTCTTTGCAGCACAAATCTTCTCGTGTCAAAACGTATGATTTTGCAGTGCTATTTGCCTATAATGGTGATTACACGAATGCCGTTGCAGTGGCAATCTATATAACTAGAGTAGTGTTTTAACGTAGTTCTTTGCAGTGGGAATATATTGGCCTAGAATGGTATTTACAAGCATGCCTTTGTTGTGTCAAAACATGTCTTTCCAGTGCACATTTGTTTACCTTTAGAACAATAAAATCATCTTTGGCTGATTCATCAGTTTATGAGTGAATGTAAAATTAGTTTGTTTCTTCCAAGCCTCACACAGTATTTCAAGTTTATAAAGCATAGCATGCTGAGTGTTATATAATTGTGCTTATCTATGGTACTTACGAAGTATCTTGGTTTGAATCCTCCGGTTCCGGATGAATACGTAACACAGCAGCCTGACCTAAACCACTCAGTAGACGGAAAACATGTGTTTTCATTAACGGTAATTTTCTAGCAACATATGTCTCCCGATGCAGTTGTAGAGTGTTGTTAATTTTCTAAAAAAAATGTTTCTTTTGTTCAACGTTATAGTACTTTAATATGTTTTCGTTATTCAGCCTAAATATATGATATCATGCTTTCAAATTGACTTGATCCTATCCTTTTCAAATTATTATAGAATGTTACACATGCCTTCTTGAAGTCAATATTTCTATTTTGAATGTCAGTTAATTAAGATCTTGGTTGCTTTAACAGGTGTCAGACCACCAATTACTCCCTCCAATTTAGAACGTATGTAAAAGTAGTCCTACTTTGACACAAAATAGTGCGTTTGATGTCATTGTTTACTTAAACTAACCAACAAATTTGCAGAAATGAAACTTTTAGTGAAAGGGAAATATATTTAGACCATTTTGAGCCAAAATTCACTTGTCTATGAGTTTGCATTAAAAATTCAGGATTAATGCGCTACATAGTACACTAATTTAAGATTTCCAGAAAACCGGGAGTTATTTTGGTAGTACCTGTCTTTTCAAAATCAGAAATTTGTTACAAGACTTTAAACATTGGTTGAAAATTGGCATGTAGGAAGGTGATACATGTACAATTCAGGATATACCTGGTTTCCTTGAAGTTAAACTTAAGGTAAAATATTTAGAAAGCTGTGAAAATTGCAAAATTTGGTTGAACAGATAGGGATTTTTAATTGGTGGTCTGACACCTTAACAATGATTCTTACAGGTATAAATTTATAAAGTATGTTGTGGAACCATGTGTCTTGCCTACAATTGCAGCTGTAAATGTAAACGTCTAAAGTGACCGTTGAAACCATATCTATTTATCAGTAAATACGAAAGAATAAAAAGAATTCAAACTAATTTCAGTTGCCGTTTTCCAAATTATGAAGAATATTTACTATTCTTTTATTGGTCCATTTGTTTGTAAAATTCAAAAAAACAATCTTTGCAAAATTTTCCTTGATACTGTCTTTGATGAAAAAATTTAGGTTGGGTTCAAACTTTATATAATGCCATGAAGATTTGACAAGATCTGTATGTCTGAAAATCATAAACAAACTTGTATCTTATTGTTACTGCAAAAACTTAACCCCATTTATCAGAAAATACCGATCATTTTACTTTTAATAATATTTATTTTACAACGACAAAGGTGTGTTCGAATTTTGTTAAAAATTACATGAAATGTTGAAAAAAGTAATTGAACAGCGGTATACTTTTGTTGCTTGTATTGATATTTTAGTATCATTGACAAACTTTCACAACGGATCTAAACCTGATGTCGGCTAGATTTACCTTATGATGCTAATTTTGATAACACAATGTTGACTGCTGTACTCCTATATTTTACATTTTTACCTATTATGTCTGTTAATTTTGTTTCCGCATCGTTGTCAATATAATGGAAATTGATGCGGCTGTCATACAAGTGAAATGTGTTGCTAGCTATAAAACTAGGTTCAATCCACCATTTTCAACAAAAAATGTCTGTATCAAGTTAGGAATATGACAGTTGTTATCCATTCGTTTGATGTGTTTGAGCTTTTGATATCGCCATTTGATTAGGGACTTTCTGTTTTGAATTTGTCTCGGAGTTCAGTATTTTTGTGATTTTACTTTTTGAACTGTTACAATATCCTTTCAATGTCTTCAATAAGGTTTCACCTGTAATTCGACCGTTTTTGTTTCTATAGATAAAAAACCACAACGAGTCCAAAATATGACACAAAGTCCTAAACCTCACATAAGTACATATCTAAGTTTAAAGAATAAAATACTTATTTACAGTGAGGGTTAACAGCTCGATTGCAATTGTATCTGCCTCAAATGGTAACTCTCCCCATTTTAACGTAACATTTTCACCAATTTTCCATTGTTCTGGTTTGATTCGATATAGATTTGGCTTTACGCTTGCTGGATTCACTGCATACAAAATGAAAAACAAAGCGATGAATATGTGGAAAATCATGAAGATATATGTTTGACAAATAACTGATACTTACAATAAATAATTACCAAATTTCATATGGATAAATATTGGAAAAGTTTGAATTCTGCTGCATTGTTTCATTTCATAGAGAGAACGTCTAGTTCATCCACGAAATGAGTTCTCAAGAAAATACTCATTTTTTACAGAGCAAGAAGTAAGAAAGGGAATTAACTAGGAAAAGATGATCGAAAAGAACCAAAAAGCTATGTTAAGTAAAATAACAAAAATTCCAAATAAACTTACAAATAAATATGAAAAAGAAAAAAAAATGTATGCAGTTGATAGTAAACCTGACGAAAGACGCAGATAAGAAAGTACATGGTTTAAACTGAGTAACAAACTTTACATTAATTCATCTCTCACAAACTTGTTGGGAAAAATCAGAACAAAAAATATGAGAGACAGGACGAGAGTTATGCTTGTAAATCTACAAAAAAAAACGACATTGTATTACCGTCAAGTCGAAACGAATTGTATTACCGTCAAGTCGAAACGCATTGTATTACCGTCAAGTCAAAACCCATTGAATTACCGTTAAGTCAAAACCCATTGTATTACCGTCCAGTCAAAACCCATTCTATTACCGTCAAGTCAAAATCTATTGTATTATCATCAAGTCAAAACCCAGTGCATTATCGGTACCAACAACAAAACCTAATAAAAACTTTAAATAGATGATAGTACCAAAAGAACAAAAAGTAAAGCAAAACCCGCACAAGGTTTAACGACAATGCACGATGATAATTTAAACCATCTCCAAATTTATACAACTGCAAGTTTAAATTAAAAATATGAATATTTTTATCCCAGAACTAAAGTACTGACTACTGTGCTGATGATAGCCTAGGCCAAATTGTACACGAACAAAGCGATTGATAGAATGTCCATCTTGAGCATCGGTAAAATTCTATTGACTTAATGATCAATCGGATGATTGCACTGACGATTGATCATTTCAGCGGTGAAAACACGATTTACTTGATAGACATGATTGTTCACTTCCATGCTTTGATCCGGTCTTGGGTCGATCAGTAACTTCGCAAAGTCAAAGCGAGGACGATTTGTCCTGAAATCCCCGATCCGTTGAGTAAATTAAGAGAAGACAAGGTTTGAATACGAAGGAAGTAGCTCACACGTCACTTGCCGTATTTGATATTATTACCTAAATTCAGACTTTGAGAAACAAGTATTGCATATCTTTTATCTGAAATGAGGTGTTGAAATACTCTCATTGTTCGCTATTGTTTGAAAAACGACTGACCTCAGTTAATCCACTGCATAAAAAGGCAACAAATGCTCATCCAGTTATGTTCGATCGTAATAGGTAAGAATAATCTATCGAGTATATATATTTCTGTTATGTCTTATGTCTTTCAATTTAGTTACCTACCGAACGTACATATTCCTGTGAAAACTGATGTATTATGACATGTAGAACTGTTCATGTGACTCTTTAAATTAAGCTACATAACGAATGTATATATTCCTGTGAAAACTGATGTATTATATTAATGTAGAACTGTTAATGTGACTCTGTGAATTTAGTTACCTACCGAACGTATATATTCCTGTGAAAACTGATGTATTATGACATGTAGAACTGTTCATGTGACTCTTTAAATTAAGCTACATAACGAATGTATATATTCCTGTGAAAACTGATGTATTATATTAATGTAGAACTGTTAATGTGACTCTGTGAATTTAGTTACCTACCGAACGTACATATTCCTGTGAAAACTGATGTATTATGACATGTAGAACTGTTCATGTGACTCTTTAAATTAAGCTACACAACGAATGTATATATTCCTGTGAAAACTGATGTATTATATTAATGTAGAACTGTTAATGTGACTCTATGAATTCAGCTACCTACCGAACGTGGATATTCCTGTGAAAACTGATGTATAATGTCTACTAGTATGTAGAACTGTTAATGTGACTATGTGAATTAAGCTACCTACCGAACGTACATATTCCTGTGAAAACTGATGTATTATGTCCATGTAGAACTGTTAATGTGACATTCACATCCCCTGTTTCATACATCATTGGAGTAATGCATCTAACAGCGTTGAAGGAAAAAAATGTACACGTTATAACCTCAGGCTTGTTTCTAAACATAATAGATATCTTGTCATTAGGTTCCACACAGGGACCTCCGATTGACAAGACAGTTCCACCAAACATCGTCACGTATCGAGGAAATATGGTCAGATTTCCTGTAAACACAAGTCACAACTGTAAACAGAGTAATGTGGTTATTAACAACACTCATTTTGTACTTAAAGATTACTTGTTATCATGAGAATATCGCATTTATTGGAACATATAGCCATCTGTACAATATTAGAATATTGAAAAAAGGAAGAAATGATAAAACGGTTCTTGCAAGATATAGTTAAAATCCAGACTGTTTAAAAGATAGCGACTTTCTGTTTGATATCAGATTATGTTGAAGAACATTTGCTGAATCATTCATATCTGACAATTGAGACATGATGCATTTAAAAAAGTTAGTTTATCTTAAACATCGAAGTATTGTTGAAACCACAAAACGATTAAATACGCTTTGGATTTAGAATGTGTTTTTTTCTGTAACCTATAAAGCAAAAATCTATGCTCATATGTTATGCAGCAAGGTAAACATGTAAATTCAGCAAAAGGGAAGCGAAACATACCAAAGCCAAAGTTTTACTTAAGCAATAATTTAAAGACCATATATGCTTTGTTTCGTAACAGATGTCTATTGATATACACACATTCTAGAAGGTTCTACATAATTTACAAGAGCTAATTTAGTTCCAAAAAGTATTGTTTTAAAATTTATTTAACCAGTCCTCAAGACAAAAAGGTGGCAAAATCTAATCAACATGCAAAAACCGTAACGACACTTATTATGGCGACTCGGAATGATTTTTTTTATTAATGTCATGAGTTATATTTAAACAAAGAAAGATAAAAACATATACCAAATCGCAGTACTAAAAGGATAAATATAGCAGTTATGTTTAAATTTATTAATCTTATCACAACATCTTAACACATAATGGTATATTTTAATTGTACAAAATTAAAACGGATTAAAACAATCTTAAGTTTTTACATCGATGAAACCTTGGCATTCAGATAGGAGAAAGACAGTGCATGTTTGTAAGTAGGTGTGTTATTGTAACGGGTTTGTCCATCTATTTGTAATTAAGAATTTATGTCCTCTTTTTCCCGTTTATTCACACGAACTGTTTGACATGATTTGTGAAACTTTCAGAGATACTCACTAGCATAATGTACTTTTTTCATTTCAGCACAAGGACTAGGGGATTCTGCTCTGAAATGCATTTGTCATATCCGCTTGCTTTTCGAAAAACCCATATTAGATTTTAATTAAAGTTGAAAGCTATCAAACCAAGTGATGGAGTTAAAAACAACCCTTAATACATTTTACGGACGCCATGATAACGAGTTGGTTGTCCGTTATGGAATATCCGTTTCAGATGTAAGTGAATATGTTACTTATGTCGTGACTACAATCCCGTCATCTTCTCCCGAAATAGACCTACCAAATGTTTTACATTTCTGGAGCACATGCGATCATCCCAGTTTTGCTGAGGTTTGTGTTGCATTGTATTTTATGTGTTAATGTACTGTTTGTCTGTTTGTCTTTTTATTGCTTGCCATGGCGTTTTCAGTTTATTTTCTACTTATTTAAGTTTGAATGCCACTTTGGTATTTTTTGCCTCTCTTTTTTTCTTATTTATGAGTCTTATTTATATCAGATGTGGTATGTGAGATGGATTGTGATGAAGTCGCTTCCCTCATATCATGAACTCTGCGAATTATTCGTAAGTCATCCTATACCCCAATAAAATTTGATTTAAAAATTTAAGTTCATCAAATACCATTTTGCACCTCTTATTTTGTTTTCCAACTAAGTATTTATTTTTGGGTGTCCATTGAATTTAATAGAATTTGTCGTCTAATAGTGGTACAAAGTATCGTTTTGCTCATATTACCTCTATATGTATATTTATTTTTTCTCCAATGCAAATAAAAATGATTTTATATTATGATCGAATTATTTTCTTTGTGCATGTAAGTTTGCAATAATTAATTATTTATTGTACTGCTATTAAATACCTCCTGTATGTGTGGTACACCCTCCATCTTTAACTGTTTCTGTGTCAGTTCGGTAGACAAACTTTCCTGAGATCTTAACATTACTAAGTTGTGTAACTTGTAGAACAGCCGGAGTTCTTGATTCACCTATTGCCATATAATTATGACCATCTCCTGCATCAAAGCCAACCTTAAGTCGAACAGATACTGCTATAAAAACTTATTTCAGACAAATTCAGACTAAAATCTTTTGTTCAAAGATGTTCGATACATAAATACTTTTTTTCATGGGACATGTGTTGAAGGTTTTGAATATCACGCACATACTTCAAACTTTGCTTAATCTTTGCTTAATTTACTAAGGTTCTTTCTTTTATTTCAAAAATACGTGTTGTACAAAATCACCAATTCCTATTTCAATTTTAGTCATGACGTTGTAAGTTTATTTTTGATCTATGAGTTTGAATGTCCCTGTGGTATCCTTCACCCTTCAAACTGAAAGGCCGGTATAAGCATGACCTTCACTGACAGTGTCGATCAGTCGTCATTTCTCCTTGTTTACAC
Organism: Mytilus galloprovincialis; assembly: GCA_037788925.1. Classification (NCBI taxonomy): domain Eukaryota; kingdom Metazoa; phylum Mollusca; class Bivalvia; order Mytilida; family Mytilidae; genus Mytilus; species Mytilus galloprovincialis. The sequence continues at coordinate 731,163 of JAWDJN010000027.1, read as the reverse complement.
TGGTTTTTACATCTTATAGACTTCCAAAGGGTCCCTTTATTTTCGTTTTACATACTGTGATGAAGTTCCTTCTAAACGAGTATTTTGATTACCATGACTAGCCTCATGCGTCGTCCATTCTATTCAACATACCTGTGCTGGTGTTCCTCCTAAACCAATGTTCGGGTTACCACGACCACTCTTACCAGTCGTCCATTCTATTTAACATACCTGTGCTGGTGTTCCTTCTTAACATGTGTTCGGATTACCATGACCACTCTTACCAGTCATCCATTCTATTTAACATACCTGTGCTGGTGTTCCTCCTAAACCAATGTTCGGGTTACCACGACCACTCTTACCAGTCGTCCATTCTATTTAACATACCTGTGCTGGTGTTCCTTCTTAACATGTGTTCGGATTACCATGACCACTCTTACCAGTCATCCATTCTATTTAACATACCTGTGCTGGTGTTCCTCCTAAACCAATGTTCGGGTTACCACGACCACTCTTACCAGTCGTCCATTCTATTTAACATACCTGTGCTGGTGTTCCTTCTTAACATGTGTTCGGATTACCATGACCACTCTTACCAGTCATCAATTCTATTAAACATACCTGTGCTGGTGTTCCTTCTTAACATGTGTTCGGATTACCACGACCACTCTTACCAGTCGTCCATTCTATTAAACATACCTGTGCTGGTGTTCCTCCTAAACCAATGTTCGGATTACCATGACCACTCTTACCAGTCGTCCATTCTATTCAACATACCTGTGCTGGTGTTCCTCCTAAACCAATGTTCGGATTACCATGACCACTCTTACCAGTCGTCCATTCTATTAAACATACCTGTGCTGGTGTTCCTCCTAAACCAATGTTCGGATTACCATGATCACTCTTACCAGTCGTCCATTCTATTAAACATACCTGTGCTGGTGTTCCTCCTAAACCAATGTTCGGATTACCATGACCACTCTTACCAGTCGTCCATTCTATTAAACATACCTGTGCTGGTGTTCCTCCTTAACCAATGTTCGGATTACCATGACCACTCTTACCAGTCGTCCATTCTATTAAACATACCTGTGCTGGTGTTCCTTCTTAACATGTGTTCGGATTACCACGACCACTCTTACCAGTCGTCCATTCTATTAAACATACCTGTGCTGGTGTTCCTCCTAAACCAATGTTCGGATTACCATGACCACTCTTACCAGTCGTCCATTCTATTAAACATACCTGTGCTGGTGTTCCTCCTAAACCAATGTTCGGATTACCATGACCACTCTTACCAGTCGTCCATTCTATTAAACATACCTGTGCTGGTGTTCCTTCTTAACATGTGTTCGGATTACCACGACCACTCTTACCAGTCGTCCATTCTATTAAACATACCTGTGCTGGTGTTCCTCCTAAACCAATGTTCGGATTACCATGACCACTCTTACCAGTCGTCCATTCTATTAAACATACCTGTGCTGGTGTTCCTTCTTAACATGTGTTCGGATTACCACGACCACTCTTACCAGTCGTCCATTCTATTAAACATACCTGTGCTGGTGTTCCTCCTAAACCAATGTTCGGATTACCATGACCACTCTTACCAGTCGTCCATTCTATTAAACATACCTGTGCTGGTGTTCCTCCTAAACCAATGTTCGGATTACCATGACCACTCTTACCAGTCGTCCATTCTATTAAACATACCTGTGCTGGTGTTCCTCCTTAACCAATGTTCGGATTACCATGACCACTCTTACCAGTCGTCCATTCTATTTAACATACCTGTGCTGGTGTTCCTCCTAAACCAATGTTCGGATTACCATGACCACTCTTACCAGTCGTCCATTCTATTAAACATACCTGTGCTGGTGTTCCTCCTTAACCAATGTTCGGATTACCATGACCACTCTTACCAGTCGTCCATTCTATTAAACATACCTGTGCTGGTGTTCCTCCTAAACCAATGTTCGGATTACCATGACCACTCTTACCAGTCGTCCATTCTATTAAACATACCTGTGCTGGTGTTCCTTCTTAACATGTGTTCGGATTACCACGACCACTCTTACCAGTCGTCCATTCTATTAAACATACCTGTGCTGGTGTTCCTCCTAAACCAATGTTCGGATTACCACGACCACTCTTACCAGTCGTCCATTCTATTAAACATACCTGTGCTGGTGTTCCTCCTAAACCAATGTTCGGATTACCATGACCACTCTTACCAGTCGTCCATTCTATTAAACATACCTGTGCTGGTGTTCCTTCTTAACATGTGTTCGGATTACCACGACCACTCTTACCAGTCGTCCATTCTATTAAACATACCTGTGCTGGTGTTCCTCCTAAACCAATGTTCGGAATACCATGACCACTCTTACCAGTCGTCCATTCTATTCAACATACCTGTGCTGGTGTTCCTCCTAAACCAATGTTCGGATTACCATGACCACTCTTACCAGTCGTCCATTCTATTAAACATACCTGTGCTGGTGTTCCTCCTAAACCAATGTTCGGATTACCATGACCACTCTTACCAGTCGTCCATTCTATTAAACATACCTGTGCTGGTGTTCCTCCTAAACCAATGTTCGGATTACCATGACCACTCTTACCAGTCGTCCATTCTATTAAACATACCTGTGCTGGTGTTCCTTCTTAACATGTGTTCGGATTACCACGACCACTCTTACCAGTCGTCCATTCTATTTAACATACCTGTGCTGGTGTTCCTTCTTAACATGTGTTCGGATTACCATGACCACTCTTACCAGTCATCAATTCTATTAAACATACCTGTGCTGGAGTTCCTCCTAAACCAGTATCTTTATTACCACTACTAGCCGTACCAGTCGTCCATTCTATTTTGTTGTACAAGTAGATAGCAAATGAATGTCTTCCATTTGTAATCAGAATACATTGGAATGTGTTTCTCTGTAAAGAATTACATAAACAATCGTTAATTGTGAAAAATTTTCGAATCATAGTACTAGTATCAACTAAAAGATAGCATATGTATGTCACAAAACAATGTACAACATGTTAATCTTAAAATGATACCACGTTCACCAAGGTAAAATGTAACACAATTGTGTTTCATATCATTAATTATCAAGGAGTATTAATTAGGAAATTTATTAAAAAGGAAATAAACTATTCAATGACGATCATGTACGCTCTGGACACTTAATAACGATCTGTTCAAATATTATAGACATATATACCCTGAAGCCAATAAATGACCATGTCTACTGTGAAATAACATGTATCCTTCAGGGTTTTAATTGTATAGTTTGACAATTAACCATAGACTAGAATGATTTAACATCCAGACGACTATGTAATCGGCCTACAGCTATTTGTATGGACCACTGGACTATATAAGATTCCTCAATGGACTACAAGGACAGGATTCGATTAGACCACAATTCGATCAGGACAGATTGGTACCGGAGATTCCGCCAAGGTCTCCCACCTCCTGGGTAGGCTGGAACATATGCGCTTAATATCCAAACGTATTTCATCAGGATTGAAACTATACGATCACGTGCCCGTGTGAGATATTGAACATTCGAACAATTTAACTTTAAAGACAGTTGTGAACATTTGAACTTTAGAAACATTCTTGACTTTGTAATTACGTAATAAAATATATTTAATCATTATTGACTTCGTTACATAAGTCACGATTTGATGCCGTTTGACCACGATCGACTTGGATTGTCTAAAATAACGCGAAGGAATATAAAAGGTAAGAATTCAGTTACTTTCATTTTTCTTAATGGACAATCAAGATATTTCTATGTCAGTACAACAAGTAGAAATGGCTTTTCAAGGGATGGCACACATATTAAGAAAAGTTTTTAATTTAAAGGAATTGAGGCCGTATTTTTTAAAGGCTAAAAATCTGAAGTTTGTTCACGAGATGTGGTTCAAATAAAACTTTTTATTGGGTGTTTTAAGGTATTATAGGTCAATATAAAAATTATGAATATTATACACATTTTTTATCAGAATGAAAGGTTATTTTTTTTGTGTTAATTTTTATGCGGTACGTGTTGTTTAAGAGATAGGATAGATTACACATATGATTCTTAAAAAAATAATAAACCGGTTTTTTTTTGTGAAGTTATAGAGAAGCTAGTTTTTCGTTTAAAGTAAATATGTAAAAAGATAAAATGTCTGATACATTAGCAATTTTTTTTCGTATTTAATGGTGGTTTTTGGTCATATTATGGGTTATTTTTTTGTAGATACATTCAATTATTCTAGAAAATATGTATTTTACGTAAAATGAGCAGAGCACCGGTGTAAATTAAGGATGATTTAGAACCTTTGGTAGATGAAGTTAAGGGTACATTGAGGATACATTGTTTGCGTATTCTAGCCATTTGATGATTAATGGGTTTATGCAGTTGGGTAGTGTGTATGCACATTTGTTAAGAGAAAACAAATAGTCTATAATTTTAGATTCCAACCCCTTCTTCGGATGATTAACATAAGTGATGTTAAGTTATTAAATGGTGCAAGTTGTTTATGGTGTTAGATTACGCCATATTTACATATTGTTAATAGATTAAGAGAAGTATCTTCATAAAGTAGCACATTAAAGAAAAACATGGATATGTTTGCCCTTAGGGATTTACTAGTATTAATTGTTGTAGTAGACTGATATTTGTAAAGAAAAAATAAGAGACATATGAACTTCAGAACTTAATGACAAAATTTAAGTGAAATAGATAATTGATATTAAAGGAAAACTAGCATTCAAATAAAATTGAAATTGAAAAGTAAACAATTATGAGGATCATTGTCAGAAATTAAAAATAAGGAAATAATTTAAAATTAAGGAGTTGAAAAAAAAATAAAATCTTAACGATGTGTTTTGTTCATAAGTAGGCATAGATTTTTTTTTAATTGTTTTAGTTTTTAAGAGGTTAGTTAAGTTTTAAATGTATATAATATTTTTAATCAGATCTCAACATATACCCTAACACTAAGTCGTATTGAAATGTATAAAAGGGATAGGCAGTAGGTTTGGAATTTTAAAACAAATGAAAAATAGATATATAAAAAAGAAAGGAAATAGTATGATAAGGAAACTATACTAATTTTAGAAAAATGTAATACATTACAGAGAACGACAATTTTTCGCAATAAGGTGTTTTTGTTGTCAAATATAAAATGTAGAGTCAGTAACAAATTGCGCAAGAGGTAGTTAAAATTTTATTAATGGAATCTTAAACGTTTTTTTTTAGAGTAAGGAGATAAATTTGTGGTCTATATTTAACGTTAAGATTAATTAAGGAAACACAATTTCAAACTGTAAAAGTATTACAATTGGGAACAAAGTAACACATATAATTTTTAGTATATATTTTTTTGTTATAGGTATCATGTACATGTAGGTGTAGGGGTTATATAACATGATCGAATTGAACTATTTTGATTGTAAATTAATGATTTTTTTTACGTCTTGTGTAAATACACATATTTTTGTTTTTATTATGTAGGATTTTTAAACTTGTAGAAGTTGTATACGACAGATTCCCGATTTTATTTATCTTTTGTTTTAATGGATAATTCGATATAAAAAAAAAAGAACGTCTTGTATTGATTTATATATAGAAATTGTTTTACAAAATATTGCTAGGCTTGGACAATCCTGCGAACTCAAGGCAATGAACAAACTATCAATAATCTGAAAGATGATAAATAAAAAAAAGAAACAAGGGGAAGTAAACAAGTTTTAGTTTGTCCAAATTGAGATAAATTTATCAGTGGGGTTTAGGTGCGATCTTCATTGGAATAGCCATATTTTTGTACTGTTAATTAATTAAGAATATATCTTGGTTAGCCAAAAAGAATGTTGTGAGTTCTGGTTCTAATGCCACGAACAATTGGGTAAACACAAATGGTGTCTTCGCAATTGGTTGGAATAGATGTTACTGATAACAGAGAGATGTCTTCCTCCGCACCATTGGTCATGGACAAAACTTAATCGATTGCCGATGTTAACAGCCTCTTAAGAAGGACGAACCAACCAGCTAGATGCGTCAAATACTACGTAATGGAGATGATGATGACGACATTTGTACAAAGATGTGCGCCCTTTCCAGCAGTTGATGAACTTTATACTTTGATGGTGACGGAAATAAACATGAACTATGTATATCGAACTATTTAACTGGTGATTCAAATGAACTATGTGTAAATATATCCAGCTATTGGACTTGGTGAATGTAATGAACTTATTATATCCAGATATTGGACTTATGGAACTTTATAAACTTTAGATGTGTGGTGATGGTTACGGGAAACTTTGCAATGAACTATCACAATAACCTACAGGAAGAAAAACTACCGTATTTTATTGAACTTTCGTTTTATTTAGGAGGAAAGGAAAATGTAACACAATTGTGTTTCATATCATTAATTATCAAGGAGTATTAATTAGGAAATTTATTAAAAAGGAATTAAACTATTCAATGACGATCATGTACGCTCTGGACACTTAATAACGATCTGTTCAAATATTATAGACATATATACCCTGAAGCCAATAAATGACCATGTCTACTGTGAAATAACATGTATCCTTCAGGGTTTTAATTGTATAGTTTGACAATTAACCATAGACTAGAATGATTTAACATCCAGACGACTATGTAATCGGCCTACAGCTATTTGTATGGACCACTGGACTATATAAGATTCCTCAATGGACTACAAGGACAGGATTCGATTAGACCACAATTCGATCAGGACAGATTGGTACCGGAGATTCCGCCAAGGTCTCCCACCTCCTGGGTAGGCTGGAACATATGCGCTTAATATCCAAACGTATTTCATCAGGATTGAAACTATACGATCACGTGCCCGTGTGAGATATTGAACATTCGAACAATTTAACTTTAAAGACAGTTGTGAACATTTGAACTTTAGAAACATTCTTGACTTTGTAATTACGTAATAAAATATATTTAATCATTATTGACTTCGTTACATAAGTCACGATTTGATGCCGTTTGACCACGATCGACTTGGATTGTCTAAAATAACGCGAAGGAATATAAAAGGTAAGAACTCAGTTACTTTCATTTTTCTTAATGGACAATCAAGATATTTCTATGTCAGTACAACAAGTAGAAATGGCTTTTCAAGGGATGGCACACATATTAAGTAAAGTTTTTGATTTAAAGGAATTGAGGCCGTATTTTTTAAAGGCTAAAAATCTGAAGTTTGTTCACGAGATGTGGTTCAAATAAAACTTTTTATTGGGTGTTTTAAGGTATTATAGGTCAATATAAAAATTATGAATATTATACACATTTTTTATCAGAATGAAAGGTTATTTTTTTTGTGTTAATTTTTATGCGGTACGTGTTGTTTAAGAGATAGGATAGATTACACATATGATTCTTAAAAAAATAATAAACCGGTTTTTTTTTGTGAAGTTATAGAGAAGCTAGTTTTTCGTTTAAAGTAAATATGTAAAAAGATAAAATGTCTGATACATTAGCAATTTTTTTTCGTATTTAATGGTGGTTTTTGGTCATATTATGGGTTATTTTTTTGTAGATACATTCAATTATTCTAGAAAATATGTATTTTACGTAAAATGAGCAGAGCACCGGTGTAAATTAAGGATGATTTAGAACCTTTGGTAGATGAAGTTAAGGGTACATTGAGGATACATTGTTTGCGTATTCTAGCCATTTGATGATTAATGGGTTTATGCAGTTGGGTAGTGTGTATGCACATTTGTTAAGAGAAAACAAATAGTCTATAATTTTAGATTCCAACCCCTTCTTCGGATGATTAACATAAGTGATGTTAAGTTATTAAATGGTGCAAGTTGTTTATGGTGTTAGATTACGCCATATTTACATATTGTTAATAGATTAAGAGAAGTATCTTCATAAAGTAGCACATTAAAGAAAAACATGGATATGTTTGCCCTTAGGGATTTACTAGTATTAATTGTTGTAGTAGACTGATATTTGTAAAGAAAAAATAAGAGACATATGAACTTCAGAACTTAATGACAAAATTTAAGTGAAATAGATAATTGATATTAAAGGAAAACTAGCATTCAAATAAAATTGAAATTGAAAAGTAAACAATTATGAGGATCATTGTCAGAAATTAAAAATAAGGAAATAATTTAAAATTAAGGAGTTGAAAAAAAAATAAAATCTTAACGATGTGTTTTGTTCATAAGTAGGCATAGATTTTTTTTTAATTGTTTTAGTTTTTAAGAGGTTAGTTAAGTTTTAAATGTATATAATATTTTAAATCAGATCTCAACATATACCCTAACACTAAGTCGTATTGAAATGTATAAAAGGGATAGGCAGTAGGTTTGGAATTTTAAAACAAATGAAAAATAGATATATAAAAAAGAAAGGAAATAGTATGATAAGGAAACTATACTAATTTTAGAATAATGTAATACATTACAGAGAACGACAATTTTTCGCAATAAGGTGTTTTTGTTGTCAAATATAAAATGTAGAGTCAGTAACAAATTGCGCAAGAGGTAGTTAAAATTTTATTAATGGAATCTTAAACGTTTTTTTTTTAGAGTAAGGAGATAAATTTGTGGTCTATATTTAACGTTAAGATTAATTAAGGAAACACAATTTCAAACTGTAAAAGTATTACAATTGGGAACAAAGTAACACATATAATTTTTAGTATATATTTTTTTGTTATAGGTATCATGTACATGTAGGTGTAGGGGTTATATAACATGATCGAATTGAACTATTTTGATTGTAAATTAATGATTTTTTTTACGTCTTGTGTAAATACACATATTTTTGTTTTTATTATGTAGGATTTTTAAACTTGTAGAAGTTGTATACGACAGATTCCCGATTTTATTTATCTTTTGTTTTAATGGATAATTCGATATAAAAAAAAAAAGAACGTCTTGTATTGATTTATATATAGAAATTGTTTTACAAAATATTGCTAGGCTTGGACAATCCTGCGAACTCAAGGCAATGAACAAACTATCAATAATCTGAAAGATGATAAATAAAAAAAAGAAACAAGGGGAAGTAAACAAGTTTTAGTTTGTCCAAATTGAGATAAATTTATCAGTGGGGTTTAGGTGCGATCTTCATTGGAATAGCCATATTTTTGTACTGTTAATTAATTAAGAATATATCTTGGTTAGCCAAAAAGAATGTTGTGAGTTCTGGTTCTAATGCCACGAACAATTGGGTAAACACAAATGGTGTCTTCGCAATTGGTTGGAATAGATGTTACTGATAACAGAGAGATGTCTTCCTCCGCACCATTGGTCATGGACAAAACTTAATCGATTGCCGATGTTAACAGCCTCTTAAGAAGGACGAACCAACCAGCTAGATGCGTCAAATACTACGTAATGGAGATGATGATGACGACATTTGTACAAAGATGTGCGCCCTTTCCAGCAGTTGATGAACTTTATACTTTGATGGTGACGGAAATAAAACATGAACTATGTATATCGAACTATTTAACTGGTGATTCAAATGAACTATGTGTAAATATATCCAGCTATTGGACTTGGTGAATGTAATGAACTTATTATATCCAGATATTGGACTTATGGAACTTTATAAACTTTAGATGTGTGGTGATGGTTACGGGAAACTTTGCAATGAACTATCACAATAATCTACAGGAAGAAAAACTACCGTATTTTATTGAACTTTCGTTTTATTTAGGAGGAAAGGAAAATGTAACACAATTGTGTTTCATATCATTAATTATCAAGGAGTATTAATTAGGAAATTTATTAAAAAGGAATTAAACTATTCAATGACGATCATGTACGCTCTGGACACTTAATAACGATCTGTTCAAATATTATAGACATATATACCCTGAAGCCAATAAATGACCATGTCTACTGTGAAATAACATGTATCCTTCAGGGTTTTAATTGTATAGTTTGACAATTAACCATAGACTAGAATGATTTAACATCCAGACGACTATGTAATCGGCCTACAGCTATTTGTATGGACCACTGGACTATATAAGATTCCTCAATGGACTACAAGGACAGGATTCGATTAGACCACAATTCGATCAGGACAGATTGGTACCGGAGATTCCGCCAAGGTCTCCCACCTCCTGGGTAGGCTGGAACATATGCGCTTAATATCCAAACGTATTTCATCAGGATTGAAACTATACGATCACGTGCCCGTGTGAGATATTGAACATTCGAACAATTTAACTTTAAAGACAGTTGTGAACATTTGAACTTTAGAAACATTCTTGACTTTGTAATTACGTAATAAAATATATTTAATCATTATTGACTTCGTTACAAATTTGATAGAGTTAATGTCGCATACTATGTTTTGCCTGTTTACAATTTTATGACACCAAGTTCATAAACTTTTGAGTAATTTCACTGCAATAAATGTCTCCTATAATGTATAACGTCTTTATTATGAAATGACACCAAGTACAACATAAACTATTTGTACTTGGTAAAAATTCTTTTTTTTATATAGATTAAACCGTTGGTTTTCCCGTTTGAATGGTTTTATACTAGTAATTTTGGGGCCTTTAATAGCTTGGTGTTTGGTGTGAGCCAAGGCTCCGTGTTGAAGGCCGTACCTTGACCTATGATGTTGACTTTTATAAATTGTTTTTTGGATGGAGAGTTGTCTCATTGGCACTCATACCACATCTTCCTATATCTATTTAATACTGAAGGTACAAGACCTTAACTAGCGACTTGATTTTCTAAGGCTGCTACAATTATTTCATTTTAATACGACTGATATCTGAATAAGGTTTTGCTTTCATAACTTCACAATAATTTAGGTAAACCGTAAGCAGAGCGTAATGCGTATAGGTTACATTATGAAGTGCGTGTTTATAATCATGTATATGACTAATTAACATCACTATTATCATGATAAAATTATATGATAAATCTTGCTCTCGATACGATAACGTCGTGACAAATAAAGGGAAACACTATTAAATAAACACAAAAAGCTATAAGAAACTTGATATGCACCTTCAACAAAGCCCACTATTTAGTAAAAATCTTCATGACAGCTGGGGCAATAACGACCAATTTCAGTCATGTTGAGGCTTTAAAGATCTTTTGCTGCTGGTCATTTTTGTATTTTTAAACGTAGGTTTTTTTCCTTCTAAATCTTATTTTTTCTGTCAACATTTGTATAAATTATATTTTTTTGATCTTTTGATTTTGCCGTTTGATAAAGGAGTCTCCCTTTCCGATTTTAATTTTCCTTTAAGTTATTTTGTTTTGTTTTTGCCATTTAATAAAAGATTCAACATGTTCAAGATAATAGTCAAAAGCAGATTTTTTTATTGTAAAAATTAGATTTCAGCCTAGATCTCATCTTGTTCATAATTTTGGACCATTAAATAAAGGCAACAGTAGTATCCCGAGATATGAGATTTTCTCTATTCATAGCGGTTTTCAAGATGATAGACAAAACTTGCATTAAACCCTATGGTGTTTTATTTCAAGCCATGTCGACCATTTTCGTTTGCAGACGATTTTTTTACAACTATATATCCTAATACTGATTAAGGCCAAGGTTATTTTGTGCGATATATTCAAAGATAAAAGATTTTTGTAAGATATCACGCAAAAACCAAAATAAACGATAACATTCGCAATAAAGGGCTCCAATAAGGAGTAATTTGAGGACTCCGACCGTTTTTGACTTATTTGTAGATCGTTTTCCTTATTAAAGTGTCTCTTGTCTAATATAGTTTTCACAGTAATATGCAATCATAGGGGTCAGCTGAAGGACGCCTACGGGTTTCTCGATACATTGAAGACCCATTGGTGGCCTTCGGCTGTTGTCTGCTCTATGGTCGGGTTGTTATCGCTTTGACACATTCACCATTTCCTCTCTCAATTTTAATCAAAGGCTTGAAAGCACTAACCGGTACATATTGCTTAACTTTACCAGTGGGAAGTAAAATTAAATAATGCATGAGTTGTCGTTGATTTAACAGCTATTTAAGACATAGGAAGAGAACACCAATTTATAAAGATGGTTAACAATAACAAAATTTATATTTTTAGAACAGATATTAGATTCCTGCACCATGCAAAAGTTATGTAATTTTCGCGACAAGTCTAACATCATTTTGTGTCTTGAATATCTGAGCCTATATTACCTTTTATATGAGCCTTTTATCTCATGCAAAGCTCTGATTCCTTTCACGGATTTGGCTATACTGTTTGGACCTTTTGGATTATAGCTCTTCATCTTTTATATAAGCTTTGGATTTCAAATATTTTGGCCACGAGCATCACTGAAGAGACATGTATTGTCGAAATGCGCATCTGGTGCAAGAAAATTGATACCGTTAATTTTATTACATCGCTAAATTTCTGGAAATGGTCATAGATTGGATGTATAGAACGTTCTGATCAATGTTCTATATTTGGGATATCAAAAAGGTATTGATCAGCCTAGGAACATTTAGATAAGGTTTTGATTGCATTTAATGCAATCTTTACCTAAAAACGAAAATTATCAATTAATTTGACATTTAAGGGCAATAACTCAACTGTCTTCAAACCGATTTAATGAAAATGAACAGCAGGGGGATCTGAACATGTGATCATTTTTGCCTCTGTCAGATTTGCTCTATTCGTAGCAGTTTTCAAGATAAAAGACTAAACTTGAATTTACCCCAATGTTCTATCTTTAGCCATATCGGCCATGTTGGTTAGCAAGTGGGGTCATCGGACACAGCTGTTTTCAAAGTAGATATCTTAATGATGTTTGTGGCCAAATTTTGTTAAATTTGACTAAGTAGTTTCAGATGAGAATATTTTTGAAAATGTAAACGACAAAGACACACGACGGACACAACAACATGATACAATTAAAGCTCACTTGCATAACAGTTGTAGTCATGTGCATGAAATGACCTTATTATGTTGTTCTATGATACTGACATTATTGTCATTATATAGGATGTTATTTTCATATAGCATTATGTTTGCTTTTGCAATAAAACATGCATGCATTAATTAATTAACTAATTAATTCATTCATTAATTCATTCATTGAATCAAACACTTGACCTTTCAGCCAGGTTATCTAAAAAGGCTTTCACATTCAAAACGGTAATTCATTATTATTTACCTTTCGTTGTCCGGTACTACTTGCTCCATAGAATGCAACATTGTCCCATGTAGCTACAAACACCCATGCTGCACGGAAATTTTTCTGTTCAGGGAATATCTTTTGAATATCATCTGTAGCGTTAAACAACTCTTTTTGATTATTTGTTTCATAATACCACACATCCCCTCCATTAAGTGTATCAATGTCACACCAATAAGGTGCAACAATCTTTTTGTTTCCACTCAGTGGGAAAGCACTAGGTGTATACGTGCTGAGTTTCTCTTCAAAAGAAATTGCTCCATTTGTGTTCACCTAGAATAATAATTTGAAAATATTTGTACCAAAAAAGGGTTGAATTTAAAATAAATTATTTTGCATGTTGTAAGATCCCTTTGTCGAGAACTTGTAAGATAGTACCGTTGTGGATTGTCGAGAAACATTTAAGATGAAATTCTTTGAGATAGAATTATTGCCGAGAAACCTACGAAATAGTACCATTGTCGAGAAATAAAATAGAGATGGAAGTTATATTTTATGGGAATGCCGACTAACCGTGAACGAGAAACATTTAATTATAAAGAAAAAACATTTTAAGCATCTGTGAAGAGGTTGGTAAAGTATTTTGTGGTATTAATCAGAGGAAATATACGTTGATTTCTTACTTACGTAAAGAGATCTAAATACTTGGTTGAAATATGGAAACGATGTACCAACGGGTACTTGTATAGAGCTGCCATCGTCGTTAGTAGGTACTCTATTGTTACTTACGTAAAGAGATCTAAATACTTGATTGAAATATGGAAACGATGTACTAATGGGTACTCGAGGAGAGCTGCCATCGTCATTAGTAGGTACTCTATTGTTACTTACGTAAAGAGATCTAAATACTTGATTGAAATATGGAAACGATGTACCAACGGGTACTTGTATAGAGCTGCCATCGTCATTAGTAGGTACTCTATTGTTACTTACGTAAAGAGATCTAAATACTTGATCAAAATATGGAAACGATGTACCAACGGGTACTTGTATAGAGCTGCCATCGTCGTTAGTAGGTACTCTATTGTTACTTACGTAAAGAGATCTAAATACTTGATTGAAATATGGAAACGATGTACTAATGGGTACTCGAGGAGAGCTGCCATCGTCATTAGTAGGTACTCTATTGTTACTTACGTAAAGAGATCTAAATACTTGATTGAAATATGGAAACGATGTACTAATGGGTACTCGAGGAGAGCTGCCATCGTCGTTCGTAGGTACTCTTTGATCGCCGTGTGACTGTCCGTACGGATAAAAGTCTTTTAGTGGGACACAATAACATCTCTGTATGAAGAAGACTACGAACAGCTGGAGTGGAAACATGACAGTATGCATGTGCACATGTATATCAATATACTTAAGATGGGCAAGTTAACTGTATGTTTTATGTAATAATCATGTTATCTGTTGTAAACAAATATCAATAATGTAAACTGATTAGATCAAATACAGTAATGTTTGGTCAAGAGGTAATTACTTTTTTACAAGACATATGCAATGTATACCTTATGGTTTAAATCTGCTTTGCTTTTTTCAAAAATATAACAAAAAGTATGGGTCACCGTGATATTTTTCAAGCTATGAGTCGTTGAAAATTGCCTAAATTTGGTTAGAATGTTCATGAAAAAACAATTCTTTATGCATATAGGTGTAATACCACCATTGATTTTCCCATATTAGTCTTTGTTAAATTTGCACTTTTCAAATAAATCTTTAGAATTTATCTTTGTTTCAAATAAAAAAAAAAAATACTTGGCATGAGTAAAGTTTTATCCTGTCCAGTACTATAGAAAAAAATTCACATAACATTTCATTGCATATAAGAAAATATCCATCACTGGAAGTTAACCAATCAAATTTCTCTCCTTATTTTTTCTATGTACAAGGTTTAGTCACCATGTAACCTCAAGATTACAAAATATTCTATAGAAATCCCCCCCAAAAAAATAATGGTGCTTTGAAATACCCAAGACTTATGTTTATGACACAGAAATCTTTTATTGCAATAAAATGTAGGATTAATTACCTAAAACTGTCAAATTCCAAGGAATATTTTTTTCGACCTATTTTCGTACACAACTGGATGTGGCGTACCATGATTTGTTGGTATTACACCTATAACTAGACCGAATTTGTGATTGTGCAATCCAAGATGGCGTTATACAATAAGTTTACCTTAACAAGCATATCTTTTATAATATTATCGAATGTTTAACTTAGCACATTTAAGGTGACTTTGTAAAAGAAGAATAGATAAAATTGAGAATGGATATGGAGAATGTGTCAAAGAGACAACAACCCGACCAAATAAAAAACAACAGCAGAGGGTCACCAACAGGTCTTCAATTTAGCGAGAAATTCCCGCACCCGGAAGCGTCCCTCAGCTGGCCCCTAAACAATTATATACTAGAGTTTTCCACTTGATCGAGGCCACTGCAAGTCGAAGTTTCGTCCGCAATGGTATCACCAGCCCAGTAGTCAGCACTTCGGTGTTGACATGAATATCAAATATATGGTCATGTTTTAAAGTTTCATGTTTACAATAGTATGAATTTTTCGATAAACCAAGGATTTTTTTATTCCATGCATAGAATTCATACTTTATCCGTATTTGGCACCATTTTTTTTAATTTTGGGTCTTCAAATCTCTTCAACTTTTGACTTATTTCGCTTTATATCTATTTTGATCTGAGCGTCACTGATGATTCTTATGTAGACGAAAAGCGCGTCTGGCGTACTAAATCATAAGCCTGGTCAATTATATGGACACTAATGGGTCAACATACGGGTTACTACTGGGTCAACATCAAGCTCACTACTGGGTCAACGACAGGGTCACTATTGGTTCAATGTCAGGGTCACGACTGAATCAAAGACATAATCATTACAGGGTCAATGCCATGGTCACTACTCGGTCACCAACAGGGTCACTAGTGGGTCATCGATAGTGCTTCTACTTAGTCATCGACAAGGAGAGAAAATATATTTCTTCAGATCTTAAATGCACAAATATGTATATATCCCTATGGCAAAGGAAATAGATGTATAATTATTTGGAGGAATATCTTTTTTCAAAATAGATTCTGGAGTTAGAAATCAAGGTATTCATTTTATTTCATTTACATTCATTTGCACCTGCGAGTAATATGTTCCAAATGATATCAAAGGAATAATATTACATTAGGTTGAAAGAAAAGACTTACTTTCGACCAAATCAATTACTAGTGATATTTTGAGAAATAACTGTTTCATTTTAATGTTTGTTAACCTTGGCCTTGACTATAGTTTTCATTTAAAACTTTTTTCTTAATAAATCAACTTTCATTTCCAAGTAAAATCAACCTTCGTTAAATCAGTTATCATATAAACATTTATTATATCTATATTTAAAATCAACATATGTAAGATTTATCTCAACAAATATTTGTGTCTAATCTTTTTACAGATTAAATGGTCTCGTGGTCGTCTACTCATTTCTTTTCTCATAGTTACTTAAAACCGGTATCAAATAAACATTCTAAACTATTGTTCACTGTACACTTAAGGGCATTATAGGAAAACGACTGAACAACAGAAACACTGAAGTGCAACAAAAATACATACATGAGAAACGAACTATTTCGATTACAACTGCCATATTCCTGACTTGGCACAGACCATTATAAGGGGAAATGTTTGGTAGGAGCTGGTTTTATGGCTAGCCATACCTCCAACTTATATTGCAATTTAAAAAAAAAATTGCTAAAATGATAGCACTACTTGACAGAAATACAGCACAAACACAAGAACAATCAATATAGAGAAACGCATAAATAAATAATATATTAGTCGTTAAAACATGTAAACCGCAAAAAAAAAAGGAACATCTTCCATTTACGATAACAAAGAACATCATAAACAGTGACGTATTTTTGTAACGAATATATAAGCTTGGATGATGGATCTGATATGAAATAAATGAAATTTTGCACTACCTCTTTCAGGGAGGTCCCATTTGTAGTCCTTAGGAAATCAAGGTGCTTTTCACGGGAATCATCTAATTGATTGTATGATTACAGCAAAGACAATACAAAAAGTGAAGAAACAATCTATCTGATGACAATGTTTTTCTTGTGTTTCTGTGTGTGTTACAATTTAATGTTGTGTCGTTGTTCTCCTCTTATATTTAATGTGTTTCCTTCAAATTTAGTTTGTTATCCAGATTCCCCCCCATCTATTTACGAGTTTTGAACAGTGGTATTCTACTGTTGCCTTTATTTATCAGTTCAACATTAAATGTATATATGTACTAGACTTTTAAAGGTTGTAAGCATTTTTGCTCTTGATTAAACTTGTAGTATACATATAAAATAAGAAGATGCAGTTAACTTTGAAAATTATTGATTATTTAACGAAAAAAAAAACATCAAGATAATGGTAAGTGTTTTAATTTATAATAAAATGCAATTTAGACAGGTCTTTACTGAGTGTGGTCAGAAACTGTGATTCATCTCTGTACAAGAACAAAGTCTGCTATTAAAGGGGTGCATATGATGCCCATATGCATACCTACAACCTGTCGATAAGCTTTATTGACAAAACGGAAATAGATATTATCAAGAAGGAAACAGTTTCAATCATTTCTTCACACCTCCAGTAAGTATATCTACGATCTATCATTTTAAATTTGAGAATAGTATAAATGAGTTGCAGCAAATATACTTGCATTCAGATTGATTAAATGTCCATTTTATTAATTAAAAAAAAAATTTGCTTGATGAGATTGTGTGTAAGTGTAGTGTAAAAAGTTGAAAGGTCAAAACTGTCAACAAAATGAAAAAGACCATCAAAAGCACGTAAATAAACTCATCATAGATACCAGGACTAAATTTAGTATATATGCAAGACGCGCGTTTCGTCTACAAAAGACTCATCAGTGACGCTCGAATCCAAAAAAGTTAAAAAGGCCAAATAAAGTACAAGTTGAAGAGCATTGAGGACCAAAATTCCTAAAAGTTTTGCCAAATACAGCTAAGGTAATCTATGCCTGAGGTAGAAAAGCCTTAGTATTTCAAAAAATTAAAAAATTTGTAAACAGTAAATTTATCCCAAACATTCAAAGATTTTTTTACACTTTGATAGTTGTTAAGGAAATAGTTAAAACCTCTGAAATGTAACATATAGATCACTTACTAGAGGCCAAGTTGAAACGATATTTTACTAGGTTTTTGTGTAGATTAAGTATACATGTATTTTCAAACTTGGGTTATTCAGGGAATTGTTAAATGAAAGTTCACTATATTGAAATAAGATAGAATAGTTAATCAATAACAATAACTTAAGATTCATAATTTTATTTGAGTATATAATACATCATCTACATAGCACCGTAACATAACAATGTTCAGATCTACATTCTATTGAGTATATTCTCCAACAGAGCACCATGTTGTCTTCATTTAAATTGTAACTATTGAAATTTCTATCGTTTATAATAAAATATACTAGTAATGCTACAATTGATAAAAAATATGTTTTAAAATATCTTAAGCTTTTTTTCAACATGTAAATATATATTAAAACTTCTGAACCAATAGTTTATGATTCTAATATAACAAAAAAAAATCCACAGTTTTCAAAAGAACTCAATATTGAGAAGTAAATACCTCTTTTTTTGGTTATGAACAATAACACAGCATTTTTAATTATATATTATTCAATGAAAGTATTAAATAAAAAAAACCACACTAAAACTTTGGTTATTAAAAACTTAACATCAAAATCTGAGTATGACGATTATTTTCACTTCTTTTGTAAATCGCATAGTTTCAAATAGCTCAGGAACGGTTGCTCTTATGGTCCTTATGATGTGTGTTGACAATTAACAGACTCCAAAATTGACAAGAAATAGCATCAGGAGCATTTATAAGTGCTTCATTCCACAACCATTTTTTTAACTGATTGTCCATTATTTACCCTGAATAATTGTACAAAGTCTAAAATTGTCTAAAATATGATTCGAATGGAAATTTAATAACAACCTTTTGTAAATAACAAGAAAACAAATCTCCTTAAAATCTGTTATCAAGCTTTTAAAGCGCAAAAATGTTCAATGAATACAGTTCACCAATTAAACATCAATAACAAATATAAATTATCTAACAATATATATGTTGCTATATTTATTCTTGAATAATGTTTATACTAGAACCATGTATCACTGAAATCTAAACCGTTATATCTTTAACATGGCATCACAAGATAAACCAGTCTCACTGAAATCTAAACCATTATATCTTTAACATGGCATCACAAGATAAACCAGTCTCAGTTTATATATAGACCATCAAATATGCATAATATTCATTAGAATAGATAAACCAGTCTCACTTTATATATAGACCATCAAATATGCATAATATTCATTAGAATAGATAAACCAGTCTCAGTTTATATATAGACCATCAAATATGCATAATATTCATTAGAATAGATAAACCAGTCTCAGTTTATATATAGACCATCAAATATGCATAATATTCATTAGAATAGATAAACCAGTCTCACTTTATATATAGACCATCAAATATGCATAATATTCATTAGAATAGATAAACCAGTCTCAGTTTATATATAGACCATCAAATATGCATAATATTCATTAGAATAGATAAACCAGTCTCACTTTATATATAGACCATCAAATATGCATAATATTCATTAGAATAGATAAACCAGTCTCAGTTTATATATAGACCATCAAATATGCATAATATTCATTAGAATAGATAAACCAGTCTCACTTTATATATAGACCATCAAATATGCATAATATTCATTAGAACAAGATACACCAGTCTCAGTTTATATATAGACCATCAAATATGCAAAATATTCATTAGAATAGATAAACCAGTCTCACTTTATATATAGACCATCAAATATACATAATATTCATTAGAATAGATAACTAAAAGTTGACCTTGAAAAAGACAAATCCTGTAGTATTGATTTTAGTAGATGATTATTTTGGCCATTGTTTCCTTTTCTGATGTTTGAAATCTTTAAAAAGAGTTGTACAGAGCGGAGTTAAGATCTTTACTCATTTCATCACACAGATTTTGTCTATTTTATCCCATAAAATGTTTAAGGGTTATTTGGTAAAGGATATGGTTAAAAAAAGTCAATTTTCAGATTATAAATTGTTGATGTACTATTAAACTATGACCAAACTCTTTGCCCTATTGCAACTAAGTCAAGCTTGACTTATTATATGATGAATGGCACTGGGTGTTCACATTAAAGTTTACTGACAAAATCATTCAAGCCATAAGTAATATAATTTTCAGATCCACTGAGCTAAAAATAACCCCAGAATCAGATTTAGCAGCATCCTTAGAACATTTATTTGTTAAGTGGTGATATTCAGATACCTTTTCCAAAAACCACAAAAAAAAACCTCATTTTGCAAAAAAACATGCAGTTTTCCCAAAAAATAACACACATAAAGAAGAATGGATAAATTTGTCATATAAGGGCATTAATTTGTTTATGGAATGTACAGAAAATTTAGGCCATATTGACTTAATGGTGAGTCTTGTTCATCTGATATTTTTTCAATTTCTCTCTTTCTACAATAATTTTGCCATAAAAACATAGAATTTGCTTAAACATAGTGATTAAAAACAATTCCTAAAACTGGTCATATTATTATGATTATTGTTTGGCTGTTTTATTATCTAGGTTTTTCTATCTTTAATCATTTAAAACAACCCACATATAAATGCAAAATGGTTATTCAAATCCTATATGGCAGAGACTGATGATTTTGGCTATTTTAATTGTTTTAAAGGTTGTCCTGCCAAAATCACAAAAAAATATATTTAAAAAACATCTTCCAAGGAATTTGTGTTATAATTGACAGTCTTAACATTCCGAAATTTTCCTCAAATTCCTGGTTTTCTTTATTTAATAAGATTTTACAAAATAACAATACTTGCATATTATATATTTTTTATATTATTAGACTTAGCAGTCATGTTGGTGGTCAAGTAGGATCATTGGGAACATATTTAGAACTAGAAACTCCAAGGATGATTGTGATCAAGTTTGGTTCAAATTGATTCATTTGTTCGAGTGTAGTTGATGTAGAAGAACTGAAGGTGAAAGACAGAGGGGTTGAGAAGAGACAAATTCTAAGTTGTTCCATGCTCCCCAGTAACTTTATGAATTACATCAGCTAGCAATATATTCACTGATAAATATAATATACCATGGTTATAACATGTGATGAAGTTAAATGAAATAGTTTTAACTCCTGATTGAGTAAGGCATTATGGTGCTAACACCTAATGAAGTTATGTGTCATGGTTTTAACTTCTGATGAAGTAAGGCATCATAAATTTAACTCCTAATGAAGTAAGGCATCATATTTTAAACTCCTGATGAGATAAGGTGTCATAGTTTAAACTCCTGATGAGATAAGGTGTCATAGTTCAAACATCCGATGAAGTTAGTTGTCATGGTTTATAACTTCAGAGGAAGTTAGACATCATGGTCATAACATTATTTAAATACTTTATTTACTTCAATAATACTTTCATTTCATAAACATATTAAGTAAGAAAGTTCAAAGGACTAAGCCCTTAATTATTCTGACATCAAAATTTGTTCATTTTCTACAAGTCCCTTTAAGGTTATCAAATAAACCATATTAATAAGCCTTACATATACATAGCTGTATCATTTTAATAGCTCAAAACTGTATCTTATATTATTAGATTTAAATAATTCCCCTCAAAACTGTATCTTATATATTAGATTGAAATAATTCCCCTCAAAACTGTATTTTATATATTAGATTGAAATAATTCCCTTCAAAACTGTATCTTATATATTAGATTGAAATAGTTCCCCTCAAAACTGTATCTTATATATTAGATTGAAATAATTCCCCTCAAAACTGTATCTTATATATTAGATTGAAATAATTCCCCTCAAAACTGTATCTTATATATTAGATTGAAATAATTCCCCTCAAAACTGTATCTTATATATTAGATTGAAATAGTTCCCCTCAAAACTGTATCTTATATATTAGATTGAAATAATTCCCCTCAAAACTGTATTTTATATATTAGATTTAAATAATTCCATTGATATTAGTTGTTGCATTACTAACTGTCTTGAATATAGTACTACCATGTTCCAAATCTTATTCTTGCAAAACATTGTTTCCAATATAACACTACTAAAATTTATGTCGCTTAAATCAGTTAGATCAAAAGAAAACTTATATTCAAAAGATTAAAAAAAATGTCAGCAGGAGTATTTCACAAATCTGTTTAAACCTCAGGCATCTTGTTAATATAAAAAAAATATATTTTTAAATTATGAGAATTATTTTTTTTACAAAAAATGAGTTTATATCATATTCTACTCTTATTTCAGGTTTAGTTGAAATCTGTGGACTTTAAATATATACAGTTTTGACAGAAATATTTACATGGCAACTGACAAACAAATGTTGATACCAGGAATTAATTCAGGATATCCTGTTTTTTAAAGATATAATTTTTTTATTTTAAAAATGTTGTTGAATGGACAATTTAATTTGGATTTGCATATTATAATATATATCAAATTTCATTTCAACCTTAGCACAAAAGATGTTTATAAAAATTTACAAATAGATAAGATCAATCACTGGGTTGTATTCATAATCTGTGACAAAACTATAAAAAACCTTTAAATAAAAATATTAATATCACAAATAGTTGGTCCCATGAACTACAGGGAGTATTATTGCATAGAAATATATATTGTATAAAATTAACCAACTCAGCATAAAATATATTGCATACTTAAAATTCAGTATTATAAAAATATGGCAATTTGGAGTAAACTGTAGTCCTGTTTCTTTCGGATTATGTTGAATAATGTTGATGTGTCATTCTTATATCACAAAAAATCTCTTATGTATTTGAGATTCTGAGTTTTACAAATTGAACTCTGAATTCACATGTAAAACACATTTTATATAGCATATAAAAAATTCACAATGGTTTACATTAGAATGTTGAACATAATATTCATAATCAATGTTTTAGGTTAACTGTGTATGTTCCCTATCTAAAATTCAAAGTATAAACATTTAATATTCATTTGAAATATTAACTTTAAACTGACATATACTTGTAATTGACAATAACTGTTACATGACTTTTTGTTTATATAATCACCAGATTAATAAAAAATACCGTAATACATGCAGTGACTATTTTAAAAGCATATTTTTAAGTCATAGTTAATCAATGTAATTATATAATTGATGAACATTTAGATATATATCATGCATATTCAGGACAAGTCCATTGATAAATGCTGTTACAAATCTCATCATTAGTTACCTCTGTAAACTTGAGGAGAGATCATTTACATAAAATAATGGCAATCTCTGGATTATAAAATTATAACATCTCTCTCTGTAAACTTGAGGAGGGATGATAAACAATGACTAATGGCAGCTACATGAAAGACAAAAACACACTGCATAGCAGATTATTTTCGCGAGTTCAAAAATTTTATGCGATATAGGGGCAACAATGTCTTTGAAAAATTATGTTGGTTTTAATTTGGTGGATTGTGAAATTTCAATTGAATACTTTGGTGGAAATTGTTGAAGATAACTAGAGGCTCTAAAGAGCCTGTGTCGCTCACCTTGGTCTATGTGCATAATAAACAAAGGACACAGATGGATTCATGACAAAATTGTGTTTTAGTAATGGTGATGTGTTCGTAGATATTGGCCCACCCCTGTGACACCATATTACTTTACTGAACACTCTTGCTGTTAACAATATATCTATCTATAATGCACTTTTCCCAGTAGTTACAGAGAAAAACATTTTGTAAAAATTTACCAAAACTTGACTTATTTGTAGGTCTTACTTTGCTGTTTACAGTTTATCTCTATCTATAATAATATTGGAGATAATAACCAAAAACAGCAAAATTTCCTTAAAATTACCAATTCAGGGGCAGCAACCCAACAACAGATTGTCCGATTCATCTGAAAATTTCAGGACAGATAGATCTTGACTTGATAAACAATTTTACCCGCATGTCAGATTTGCTCTTAATGCTTTGGTTTCAGAGTTATAAGCCAAAATCTAAATTTCACCCCATTGTTCTATTTTTAGCCATGACGGCCATCTTGGTTGGCTGGCCGGGTCAACGGACACATTTTGAACTAGATACCCCAATGATGATTGTGGCCAAGTTTGGTTAGATTTGGCCCAGTAGTTTCAGAGGAGAAGATTTTTGTAAAAGTTAACAGACCACGACGGACGCCAAGTGATGAGAACAGCTCACTTGGCCCTTCTGGGTCAGGTGAGCTAAAAATGAAAGGCAAGCGTCATCGTTATATGATTTGTCTTTTTTGAATGCTGTTTAATTTATTGATTATAATCTGATACAGTTGATCAATAAAATACTTGTGACTCAGATATTCATCACATATATACACATATCTTTGATTAGTTATGCACCTGACAGGGCCTACGACTTACTTAAGAACAATGTTATAAAATTATCAAGAATGACCTACAAATCTTATGTAATTTGACACTAATTAATAAGGGTAATTGCCTGATTGAGTACCTTACACTGGATGGTAAGGGTCTACACACCTTACAGTCATTTTATAAAATGCATGTATGTACAATGCCCTTTTGGCCTTTATGAAAAATATTGTTTACAAAATGCTTTAGCTATTAGAAAGAATTTAAACATAATTTTTTGCTATTTCATTTATCTACCAAATTAAGCAAGAAATAAACACTCTGCAAAAATAACCCACTATACAGTATTATACCTCTGTTAACTTAAGGAGGGGTAATTTACAATGACTAATGAAAGCTACACGAAAGACAAAATCTTACCATATCCCTGTAATGTGAGGGATGGTAACATTGACTAATGAAAGCTACATGAAAGACAAAATCTTACAATATCCCTGTAATGTGAGGGATGGTAACATTGACTAATGAAAGCTTCATGAAAGACAAAATCTTACAGTATTCCTGTAATGTGAGGGATGGTAACATTGACTAATAAAAGCTACATGAAAGACAAAATCTTACCATATCCCTGTAATGTGAGGGATGGTAACATTGACTAATGAAAGCTACATGAAAGACAAAATCTTACCATATCCCTGTAATGCGAGGGATGGTAACATTGACTAATAAAAGCTACATGAAAGACAAAATCTTACCATATCCCTGTAGTGGTAGGAATGGTAACATTGACTAATGAAAGCTACATGAAAGACAAAATCTTACAATATCCCTGTAATGTGAGGGATGATACCATTTACTAATGACAGACTAGAAACAATTTTGACATCATACAATGTACTGACTAGTAAACTGTGTCCTAATACATTCAAATAATTAGTTTATATACAAAGATATACTTAATCTTTACAGTAATACACCTTTTTATACATCATATACTCATTTTTAATATATTAAAACCTTCTCTAAAGACAATCCTCATAATGCTCAGTTCATGACCTGAGTCCAGTGTGTATGCCCTATCAATATATATTATGACCTGTCTCTAGCTAGGATGCCCTATCATTATGTATTATCACCCGTGTTCAGCTAAAGCTTCCAGTTAATTTGACTTCTTGTCAGCTTTATCTTTATGAATTTAAAAATCACAACACAGAATTATCAGAAAGACAAGATCATGTAATAAACAAACAACCAGATACATACAAATTTGTGCAACAATACTGATAAAATATAATTATATATAAACAAGATGACATAATATATTGACAAATATTTAGGAAAAACAAATAGCTGTCGCCAGTGTCAATGTTTTTTTCCCCCATAAATGCATTAATGTATAGTATGAACTGCAAAAACTTAATCTAGATATTATATGATACACAAAAACTACTTGAAGATGAAGCAAAGCAAAGGAGGAAATATGATACATTACTTGGTCCCATACATTGCAAAATAATTAATTTGTTTTAATCTTTTCAATCATGTAAATTTTATCAATATACAGGTCATTACCTATAACCTAAACACTTTAGTGCAGATATATTACTTGTAGTTTTCACTTTAAGATAAAACCAATTGTAAACTTGGATATTTTCATGGGTTGTTATTTAGAGCATAAATATTTTACACAGACATAAATATGGATTTTACCACTTCAACAAGTGTAATAGGAAGTTGTTACTCCACTCAACACAGAACACAAGGCTTGTCAAGCCTTTCTAATATTCAAAACAAAGCTGTCAAGAGTTTATGAATATTGTATTGCCATAGATTTGGTGGTGGGATCTGTTTCCTAAATAATTTAAGATGATTTTAATCTTTATCTTTGTTTTTGAATGATCCATAGAAAGATGTGTTCTTGCTTTGCATAAGTCATGATCATTGATTTCATAATCTAATTTTAACTATATAATATGAAATAAGTGAAAATAATCCATGCGTTAAAATGCTCATCATAACAGTATCTAAATTAATATACTGTTCTAAAATACAATTTTTTCAAATAATATTTTTAATAACACACCTATAGCCCAACATGATAATTATTTAGGTAAGACCTTTACTCATATACTTTTTTGGAAATTCTGTTTTTTAGGGTACTGAATTGACATTTCAAATGCTGTATCTGTGTTGTATGCTACTCAACTGACATTTCAAATGCCATATCAGTGTTGTCTTGACATATATCTAATGTAAGGTAGATACGTTTACTTTTGTTAGTAGCCTTCAGACATTTTCCTGTCGCAGGATTGTACAGCAAAGACACTCCACTCTGTAAAACATTTAATATTTTAAAATTATAAATTTGTCAGATAACAATTATAGCAACACCAAATGTATACAAGAGTGCACAGACTGAAATGTCTCGCCTTCTTTACTAATCATTGATATCATGTTGATAGTCCTAAATATAAAGCTTTATTACAACTGTCACATAAACTTAACATTCACCAAGAAAACTAAAAATTGACCAATGAACCATGAAAATGAGGTCAAGGTCAGATGCACCATACCAGGCAGACATGTACAGCTAACAAGTTTTCCAAACAACTAATTTAGCTGACCTTTTGCTTATAAATTAAGAAAAACAGACCAAAACACAAATACTTAACACTTAGCAATAAACTGTGAAAATGAGGTATAGGTAAAAAAATAAACAGCTGCGCCATGAGGGCATGATACGCCCGACGTCTTGTGTGGAAGTTTTAAGCAATAATCATAAATAGTTTCTGAGGAAGTTTTAAGCAATAACCATTTATTGTTTTTGAGACACGGTGGGACATGTGAAACCCCCCCCCCCCACCCTGTTTTTTTTTTACAAATACATGTATCACTAAAATAAAATATTGAATCAAACCAGAGTATACAGATCTTTAAATTAGTATAACAAAGAAGTGTGTACAGTTTCAAGCAATAATCATAAGATCTTTAAATTAGTATAACAAAGAAGTGTGTACAGTTTCAAGCAATAATCATAAATTGTTTTTGGGATACGGTGCGACATGTAAAAAAAACCCTCCCCTTTTTTACAAAATACTCAATAACTCAAAAATAAAATTTTGAGTCATCACCAAAAAGTATACAGACCTTTAGATTAATATAACAAAGAAGCGTGTAAAGTTTTAAGCAATAATCATAAATCGTTTTTGAGATACGGCACGACATGTAAAAAACCCCTCCCCCTTTTTTACAAAATACTCAATAACTCAAAAATGAAATTTTGAATCATCACCAAAAAGTATACAGATCTTTAGGTTAATATAACAAAGAAGTGTGTAAAGTTTTAAGCAATAATCATAAATCGTTTTTGAGATACAACGCGACATGTAAAAAAACCCTCCCCCTTTTTTACAAAATACTCAAAAACTCAAAAATGAAATTTTGAATCATCACCAAAAAGTATACAGATATTAGGATTAATATAACTAAGAAGTGTGTAAAGTTTTAAGCAATAATCAAGAAACGTTTTTGAGATACGGTGCGACATGTGAAACTAGAGGCTCTAAAGAGCCTGTGTCGCTCACCTTGGTCTTTGTGAATATTAAATAATGGACACAGATGGATTCATGACAAACTTGTGTTTTGGTGATGGTGATGTGTTTGTAGATCTTACTTTACTAAACATTCTTGCTGCTTACAATTATCTCTATCTATAAGAGTACTTTCTGTGGAAAATGTTATTGAATATCTTCAAATTTTAAGAAAATTGTTAAAAATTTACTATGAAGGGCCATAACTCCTTAGGGGGTCAATCGACTATTTTGGTCATAGTGACTTATTTTTAGTTCTTACTTTGCTGTTCATTATTGCTGTTTACAGTTTATCTCTATCTATACTAATATTCAAGATAACAAAAAAAACAGCAAAATTTCCTCAAAATTACCAATTCAGGGGCAGCAACCTAACAACCGATTATCCGATTCATCTGAAAATTTCAGGGCAGATAGATTGTGACCTGATCAACAATTTTACTTCCTGTCAGATTTGCTCTTAATGCTTTGGTTTTTGAGTTATAAGCCAAAAACTGCATTTTACCCCCATGTTCTATTTTTAGCCATGGCCGCCATCTTGGTTTGTTGGCCGAGTTACCCGACACATTTTTTTAACTAGATACCCCAATGATGATTATGGCTAAGTGTGGTTAAATTTGGCCCAGTAGTTTCAGAGGAGAAGATTTTTCTAAAAGATTACTAAGATTTACGAAAAATGGTTAAAAATTGACTATAAAGGACAATAACTCCTAAAGTGGTCAACTGACCATTTTGGTCATGTTCACTTATTTGTAGATCTTACTTTGCTGAACATTATTGCTGTTTACAGTTTATCTCTATCTATAATAATATTCAAGATAATAACCAAAAACAGCAAAATTTCCTTAAAATTATCAATTCAGGGGCAGCAACCCAACAACGGGTTGTTCGATTCATCTGAAAATTTCAGGGCAGATAGATCTTGACCTGATGAAAAATTTTATCCATGTCAGATTTGCTCTAAATGCTTTGGTTTTTGAGTTATAAGCCAAAAACTGCATTTTACCCCCTATGTTCTATTTTTAGCCATGGAGGCCATCTTGGTTGGTTGGCCGGGTCACGCCACACATTTTTTAAACTAGATACCCCAATGATGATTGTGGCCAAGTTTGGATTAATTTGTCCCAGTAGTTTCAGAGGATAAGATTTTTGTAAAGGATAACTAAGATTTACTAAAAATGGTAAAAAATGGACTAAAAAGGGCAATAACTCCTAAAGGGGTCAACTGACCATTTCGGTCACGTTGATTTATTTGTAAATCTTACTTTGCTGAACATTATTGCTGTTTACAGTTTATCTCTATCTATAATAATATTCAAGATAATAACCAAAAACAGCAAAATTTCCTTAAAATTATCAATTCAGGGGCAGCAACCCAACAACAGGTTGTCCGATTCATCTGAAAATTTCAGGGCAGATAGATCTTGACCTGATAAACAATTTTACCACCTGTCAGATTTGCTCTAAATGCTTTGGTTTTTGAGTTATAAGCCAAAAACTGCATTTTACCCCATTGTTCTATTTTTAGCCATGGCGGCCATCTTGGTTGGTTGGCCGGGTCACGCCACACATTTTTTAAACTAGATACCCCAATGATGATTGTGGCCAAGTTTGGTTTAATTTGGCCCAGTAGTTTCAGAGGAGAAGATTTTTGTAAAAGTTAACGATGACGGACGACGACGACGACGACGACGACGGACGACGGACGCCGGACGCCGGACGCCGGACGCCGGACGACGGACGCAAAGTGATGGGAAAAGCTCACTTGGCCCTTCGGGCCAGGTGAGCTAAAAAAAACACACCCGTGTTTTAGTTACAAAGTGCCGTAACTCAAAAAGTTTAAATCTTATTTTCACCAAAAAGTATACAGATCATTTGACCATCATAAGAAACAACTATATTAAGTTTCATGAAATTTGGATAAGTCGTTCTCAAGTTACGGTGCGACATGTTTACGCCAGACAGACGGACAGATGGACAGCAGACGGACGGACAGACGGACACCGGACATTTGTATACCATAATACGTCCCGTCAAAATTTTGACGGGCGTATAAAAACTGTGCGACTGACATTTAGATCATAAAATATAGTTGACCTATTGCATATAGTATTAGAAAAAAGGATCAAAACTCAAAACTTAACCATGAAAATGAGGTCAAGGTCAGATGACAGCTGCCAGCTAGACATGTTCACCTTACAATCATTCCACCCACCAAATATAGTAGACCTATTGCATACAGTATAAGAAAAACAGAACAAAACACAAAATCTTAACTATAACCACTGAACCATGAAAATAAGGTCAAGGTCAGATGACACCCGCAAGTTGGACATGTACACCTTACAGTCCTTCCATACACCGAATATACTAGCCCTATTGCTTATAGTATCTGAGATATGGACTTAACTACAAAAACTTAACCTTGTTCACTGATCCATGAAATGAGGTTGAGGTAAAAAAAAACACTGTCTGATGGGCACGAGGACCTTGCAAGGTACGCACATACCAAATATATTTATCCTTTTACTTATAATAAAAGAGAATTTAACATTACAAAACATCTTTACTTTTTTTTCAAGTAAGAGTATTTCATGAAGAAAAGTACTTTCACAGTGAATTCAATTTTATGATGCAGCTCAGTACTTATACATCAATCTTTTTGTAATTATGTGCTATGGTCAATTTTGAATCTTTGTCCTTCATTTTTGCTTTTGTACTTGTTCTATATTTCATTTTGTTTTCTTTGTTCAAACAATTATTTGTTTTTTAGTAATCCAGATTATAAAACGATGTTGTCTGTTGTACCTGAATTTTTGACGTTTTACCTATCATGTCTGTTTGCTTTGATTCCCACACTGTTGTCAAAATAATGAAATTAAATGCAACTGCCAAGGAAATAAGAGATATAGCTAGCTTTACAATCAGTTTTAATCAACCTTTCTCTCATAAAGAAATGCCAGTACCAAGTTGGGAATTTGAGAGTTGTTATCCTTTTGTTTAAAATGGAGGTATAAGTTTTGGATTTACCATTTTATAAAGGATTTTCAGTTTTGAATTTCACCTGGTCTTCAATGTTTTTGTTAAATTTCTTTTCACTACATGCAAATGAAAGACTCAAAAGCAAATAAGCTACTTAAAAGTTGCATTTCTGTAAATATAAACAATGCAATTTCTCATACGAATTCCCTTTATGGTTAAAACTGTGCCTCTTTTACTATGAAATTTCTAAAATTTATATCCACCATTTCCTACATTATTTTCTACATGTGAAAATGCCTGTACCAAGTCAGGAATATGACAGTTGTTGTCCATTCATTTGATGTGTTTTATCATTTGATTAGGGACTTTCCGTTTTGAATTTTCCTCAGAGTTCAGAATTTTTGAGATTTTACTTTTTAATGGAAAGTTGAAATGCACTACTTTTTTATTCAAAGATCAAAACATTCATATGCCCAGATCTTGTAATAGTTCAAACTTATACTTAAATTCTACACTACCCCTCACTTCAATTTATGTCTTATTCAGAATTCCATTCATTGCCTATCATGTGCATTTATACTGGTAACTTTCCAAAACTGTGTCTCTAAGATGAAACATAAAGATCATAACTGGAAACCAGTACATAAACACAACAAATATCTATGAATACATGTATAATAGTGTAAATTCAGAAATTATTGCAGGCATTTATTATTGGGACTTTGTCATTTTAGACTAAAATGTGACTTTAATAAAAATCCAATATATTTCACATAAAAAGTTTCAAAATGTGAGTTAAAATTATTGCGATTATAACGAAATTAAAAAAAATCACAATAGTTTCTGAATTTACAGTATATCTTCCCAAAAGGGACATGGTTTATGAAACAGCACTTCTAGCTAATGTAACCATCTTTGGTACTTCTAACTAATATTAAGAACAATGATACTTCCAACAAATATTACCTTCTTTGTCCAGACCCATGCTTGAGATCCTTTAGAACCATGGCACTTCATTAATCTGGCAAAAGAATGCCCCGGTTCCTTTGATTCTACATCTAAACATAGCACAGAGGCTAGGATTAGTTCACTGTCAACTGTTTCATGCCATACCTGAAAAACATATCATCGAAATAGAGAAGCTGTTATCCTTTTTATGTCAACTTTCTCATGCCAAATCTGTAAAACATCATCAATAAATAGAATGCTCAAATCCTTTTAATGTCAGCTGTCTCTTGCCAAATCTGTAAAACATCATCAATAAATAAATTGCTCAAATCCTTTTAATGTCAGCTGTCTCTTGCCAAATCTGTAAAACATCATCAATAAATAGAATGCTCAAATCCTTTTAATGTCAGCTGTCTCTTGCCAAATCTGTAAAACATCATCAATAAATAGATTGCTCAAATCCTTTTAATGTCAGCTGTCTCTTGCCAAATCTGTAAAACATCATCAATAAATAGAATGCTCAAATCCTTTTAATGTCAGCTGTCTCTTGCCAAATATGAAAATATTATCAAAATAGAATGCTGAAATCTTTTTAATGTCAACTGTCTCATGTCATGCCACATCTGAAAAAAACCATTATTAAAATAGAATGCTGAAATCCTTTTTTATGTCAACTGTCTGATGTCATGCCAGATCTGAAGAACAATATAAAAATACAGATGCCGATATTCTTTTAATGTCAGCTGTCTGATGTCATGCCAGATCTGAAGAACAATATAAAAATACAGATGCCGTTATTCTTTTAATGTCAACTGTCTGATGTCATGCCAGATCTGAAGAACAATATAAAAATACAGATGCCGTTATTCTTTTAATGTCAGCATGTCAATATGAGCTGTGTAGGACAGAAATTAACATTATGCTATTAAATATCAATACATTTGTTAATTAGTTTCCAGTTGAAAAATCTCTATGCAAATTCTAAAACTGTTTGAAAATTGAGTTGGTATAAGTACTTCGCAAAACCAAGAGTCATCTTTTCTTTGGTATTCAAATGTTCCACAATCAAATAAAGTCTTATACATTTACATGTATAAATGAACTGGCATAAGGTTGATTTCTATTCTATGAAGCTCACAGGTTATGAGGGATCTTCATAGGGCGATAGAGGTCTTGTGATCATATATTGTAGAATGGGTTGTGAATATCAAGTGGATAAAGACGTCATATATACGAATGAACAATTTAATGATAAAGTGACAATGCCATTTACACACAGATACCATGACATTACATATAAAGATATGTACATGTATAATTCCCTAGGTACTATGATAGTCTCTTCTTATCCTCAAAAATGTCTTATATCTCCTCTGTGAATCATAAAAACAATTAAATCATATTGGAGTGTCCTAATTTCAACATTGATTACCATTTTTATCTGTTTTCCTATGGAATATGGGCTCATATTCTTGACTGGGTAACATCAGTATAATGTTACTATATATTTCTTCTCTTGGTCAGTCTCCTCACAAATAATGTTTATGTATTTATATTGATATTACCTGATATTTCTTCTCTTTGTCAGTCTGCTCATAAACAATGTTAATGTATTTATATTGATATTACCTGATATTTCTTCTCTTTGTCAGTCTGCACATAAATAATGTTAATGAATTTATATTGATATTACCTGATATTTCTTCTCTTTGTCAGCCTGCTCATAAATAATGTTAATGAATTTATATTGATATTACCTGATATTTCTTCTCTTTGTCAGTCTGCTCATAAATAATGTTAATGTATTTATATTGATATTACCTGATATTTCTTCTCTTTGTCAGTCTGCTCATAAATAATGTTAATGTATTTATATTGATATTACCTGATATTTCTTCTCTTTGTCAGTCTGCTCATAAATAATGTAAATGTATTTATATTGATATTACCTGATATTTCTTCTCTTTGCCAGCCTGCTCATAAATAATGTTAATGAATTTATATTGATATTACCTGATATTTCTTCTCTTTGTCAGTCTGCTCACAAATAATGTTAAAAGTATTTATAATGATAATACCTGATATTTCTTCTCTTTGTCAGTCTCCTCACAAATAATGTTAATGTATTTATATTGATATTACCTGATATTTCTTCTCTTTGCCAGCCTCCTCACAAATAATGTTAAAAGTATTTATATTGATAAATGTCTGTCAGTAACCATGACATTACATATAAAGATATGTACATGTATAATTCCCTAGGTACTATGATAGTCTCTTCTTATCCTCAAAAATGTCTTATATCTCCTCTGTGAATCATAAAAACAATTAAATCATATTGGAGTGTCCTAATTTCAACATTGATTACCATTTTATCTGTTTTCCTATGGGATATGGGCTCATATTCTTGTCTGGGTAACATAAGGTAATCTATCGAATTGAAGGGTTACTGGAATGTTTCACATCAGTATAATGTTACTATATATTTCTTCTCTTTGTCAGTCTCCTCACAAATAATGTTTATGTATTTATATTGATATTACCTGATATTTCTTCTCTTTGCCAGCCTCCTCACAAATAATGTTAAAAGTATTTATATTGATATTACCTGATATTTCTTCTCTTTGCCAGCCTCCTCACAAATAATGTTAAAAAGTATTTATATTGATATTACCTGATATTTCTTCTCTTTGCCAGCCTCCTCACAAATAATGTTAAAAGTATTTATATTGATATTACCTGATATTTCTTCTCTTTGCCAGCCTCCTCACAAATAATGTTTAAAGTATTTATATTGATATTACCTGATATTTCTTCTCTTTGCCAGCCTCCTCACAAATAATGTTAAAAGTATTTATATTGATATATGGCTGTCAGATACCATGACATTACATATAAAGATATTATTAGTTACATAGTGTGCTAGTGACCTAATACGGTATATATGGGGTCATTAAATTCCATATGGGGTGAGAGCGAAGCTCGAATCCCCATATGGAATTTACTGACCCGATATATACCGTATTACGTCACTAGCACACTATGTAACGAATTTATCTTACCGACTATCTTAACGTGTGAAATTAAGACTAGTGATTCTCAAAATGAGCATTCCGCGGCAATACTGTTAGCATTAAGAAAATACTTCCATTGATCCTACAAAAACAGATGCCAACAATAACGACTTGTAAGGTTTAAATGTGTTTTATGAATTTATTTCAATCTTAATCATCAATTTCTTCGTCTGTTGGAACTTTTAAGTTTTTTTCTCAGTACCGTTTGGTTTTTATAAAGGGACATAACACCATTACAAACCGTGTATGAAATAAGCCATGCCCCCTTCTTGCCTAATATGGAATATAAAGGGACGTAACTCCACTACTAACCGTGTATGAGATAAGCCCCGCCTCCCTACTAACCTAATATCAAATATACACGGTTTGCACGCGGATGCTTTTAACCAATCATATTCCTAGAAATGTATAGGAGGTAAGATAAGTACATGTATAATTCCCTAGGTACTATGATAGTCTCTTCTTATCCTCAAAAATATCTTATATCTCCTCTGTGAATCATAAAAACAATTAAATCATATTGGAGTGTCCTAATTTCAACATTGATTACCATTTTTATCTGTTTTCCTATGGAATATGGGCTCATATTCTTGACTGGGTAACATTAGGTAATCTATCAAATTGAAGGGTTACTGGAATGTTTCACATCAGTATAATGTTACTATATATTTCTTCTCTTTGTCGGTCTGCTCATAAATAATGTTAATGAATTTATATTGATATTACCTGATATTTCTTCTCTTTGTCAGCCTGCTCATAAATAATGTTAATGTATTTATATAGATATTACCTGATATTTCTTCTCTTTGTCAGCCTGCTCATAAATAATGTTAATGTATTTATATAGATATTACCTGATATTTCTTCTCTTTGTCAGTCTGCTCATAAATAATGTTAATGTATTTATATTGATATTACCTGATATTTCTTCTCTTTGTCAGTCTTCTCATAAATAATGTTAATGTATTTATATTGATATTACCTGATATTTCTTCTCTTTGCCAGCCTCCTCACAAATAATGTTAAAAGTATTTATATTGATATTACCTGATATTTCTTCTCTTTGCCAGCCTCCTCACAAATAATGTTAAAAGTATTTATATTGATATTACCTGATATTTCTTCTCTTTGCCAGCCTCCTCACAAATAATGTTAAAAGTATTTATATTGATATTACCTGATATTTCTTCTCTTTGACAGCCGTCTCACAAATAATGTTAAAAGTAATTATATTGATATTACCTGATATTTCTTCTCTTTGCCAGCCTTCTCACAAATAATGTTAAAAGTATTTATATTGATTTTACCTGATATATCTTCTCTTTGCCAGCCTCCTCACAATATTATAGTATTTATATTGATTTTACCTGATATTTCTTTTCTTTGCCAGCCTGCCCACAATGTTGGAGAATTAACATCGATCTTTTAGCATAAATGTCTTTCTCCCCCTGAACACAAAGACCTGAGGTTGTATGTACAATCTGAAAAGGAATAATTACTTCAAATACATACTACAAAAGACTGATTGAGCTTCATTATCTTTACTCAAGAAGAAACATGCCACAGCTTCTGATCTTCATTATCTTTATTCAAGAAGAAACATGCCACACCTTCTGAGCTTCATTATCTTTATTCAAGAAGAAACATGCCACACCTTCTGAGCTTCATCATCTTTTCTCAAGAAGAAACATGCCACACTTTGAGATTAATTATCTTTTCTCAAGAAGAAACATGCCATACCTTCTGAGTATCATTATCTTTTCTCAAGAAGAAACCTGCCACACCTTCTGAGCTTCATTATCTTTTCTCAAGAAGAAACATGCCACTTCTTTTGAGATTTATTATCTTTTCTCTAGAAGAAACCTGCCACACCTTCTGAGCTTCATTATCTTTTCTCTAGAAGAAACCTGCCACACCTTCTGAGCTTCATTATCTTTTCTCAAGAAGAAACATGCCACTTCTTTTGAGATTTATTATCTTTTCTCAAGAAGAAACATGCCACACTTTGAGATTAATTATCTTTTCTCAAGAAGAAACATGCCATACCTTCTGAGTATCATTATCTTTTCTCAAGAAGAAACCTGCCACACCTTCTGAGCTTCATTATCTTTTCTCAAGAAGAAACATGCCACTTCTTTTGAGATTTATTATCTTTTCTCTAGAAGAAACCTGCCACACCTTCTGAGCTTCATTATCTTTTCTCAAGAAGAAACATGCCACTTCTTTTGAGATTTATTATCTTTTCTCAAGAAGAAACCTGCCACACCTTCTGAGCTTCATTATCTTTTCTCAAGAAGAAACATGCCACTTCTTTTGAGATTTATTATCTTTTCTCTAGAAGAAACCTGCCACACCTTCTGAGCTTCATTATCTTTTCTCAAGAAGAAACATGCCACTTCTTTTGAGATTTATTATCTTTTCTCTAGAAGAAACCTGCCACACCTTCTGAGCTTCATTATCTTTTCTCTAGAAGAAACCTGCCACACCTTCTGAGCTTCATTATCTTTTCTCAAGAAGAAACATGCCACTTCTTTTGAGATTTATTATCTTTTCTCTAGAAGAAACCTGCCACACCTTCTGAGCTTCATTATCTTTTCTCAAGAAGAAACATGCCACTTCTTTTGAGATTTATTATCTTTTCTCTAGAAGAAACCTGCCACACCTTCTGAGTATCATTATCTTTTCTCAAGAAGAAACATGCCACTTCTTTTGAGATTTATTATCTTTTCTCAAGAAGAAACCTGCCACACCTTCTGAGCTTCATTATCTTTTCTCAAGAAGAAACATGCCACTTCTTTTGAGATTTATTATCTTTTCTCTAGAAGAAACCTGCCACACCTTCTGAGTATCATTATCTTTTCTCAAGAAGAAACCTGCCACACCTTCTGAGTATCATTATCTTTTCTCAAGAAGAAACATGCCACTTCTTTTGAGATTTATTATCTTTTCTCAAGAAGAAACCTGCCACACCTTCTGAGCTTCATTATCTTTTCTCAAGAAGAAACATGCCACTTCTTTTGAGATTTATTATCTTTTCTCTAGAAGAAACCTGCCACACCTTCTGAGTATCATTATCTTTTCTCAAGAAGAAACATGCCACTTCTTTTGAGATTTATTATCTTTTCTCTAGAAGAAACCTGCCACACCTTCTGAGCTTCATTATCTTTTCTCAAGAAGAAACATGCCACTTCTTTTGAGATTTATTATCTTTTCTCTAGAAGAAACCTGCCACACCTTCTGAGCTTCATTATCTTTTCTCTAGAAGAAACCTGCCACACCTTCTGAGCTTCATTATCTTTTCTCAAGAAGAAACATGCCACTTCTTTTGAGATTTATTATCTTTTCTCTAGAAGAAACCTGCCACACCTTCTGAGTATCATTATCTTTTCTCAAGAAGAAAAATACCACACCTTTTGAGTTTCATTATAACATACCTGTCCTTTCCGTAGCACTTTTGTCCTGAGTCTTTTCTCTGGAGGATGTATTACAGCAGGAGCCATCCCTTCTGAGTTTGGTAAAACCTGGATAGAGTATATTGTAAAGGACAAACATCATTTATATATATAGTCTTACAATTTTTATTTAAGGTAATATTTTCTACTCAAAATAAGAAATTCTAAATAGTTGTTTTAGACTGGTGAGTCTTTTTTAGACGAAACGCGCATCTGGCGTATATACTAAATTTAGTCCTGGTATCTATGACGAGTTCATTTACTACTACTGGGTCGATGCCACTGCTGGTGGAGATTTATTTCCCCCAGGGTATCACAAGCCCAGTAGTCAGCACTTTTGTGCTGACATGAATTATCATTGTTATGGTTATATTTATAAACTAACTGTTTACAAAATTTAGAATTTTTAAATACTAAGGCTTTTCTACCTCAGGCATAGATTACCTTAGCTGTATTTGGCAAAACTTTTAGGGATTTTGGTCCTCAATGCTCTTCAACTTTGTACTTTATTTGGCATAACTTTTTTGGATTTGAGCGTCACTGATGAGTCTTTTTTAGACGAAACGCGCGTCTGGCGTATATACTAAATTTAGTCCTGGTATCTATGATGAGTTTATTTACATGTATTTTTTAAACACATGATTTAATCATGTAATCTAAGTTATAGGAATTATGTCTAATAATCAACTACTTTTATTATAAAACAATGTGTTTGAACCTCTAGACTGGATTATGAGTCTGTTCTTATTAAACCTATTCATGATTGTGTGTCTGTCTTAAAGGTTGCACTTGATAAATACAGCTGTTTCATAAACCACACCTTTTAGGGAGATATATAATACTGTCAATTCATTACCATTTGTGGGATACTCATTTTCGTGGATTTTGTGTATGCAGTTAATCAACAAATTTTTAAGTGTTCTACTTATGCTACTGTGTATATGTTCAAGACAATATGAGTATTTGGACCCTATGAGTATACGCGTATGGTCCAGTACGAGTTGACCATACATGTTTGATTATAAGGGTAAAATTTTAACAAACATTTATCACAATCTTTATTTTTAGTTTTACAAATTGTTATTATTACAATTAGAGGAATAAAATGAACAAACGAACAATTGAAATTAAATATTTGTTTAATTGTATATCTGAATCCTATTTTGGTACTCTCGCCAAAGGTGACACAAGTTAGGTAATATTTTTTACATTTACATGTTTGCAGTTCATGCATGTTCCTTTGCATTTGCATTTTTTTGTAAAGTTGCTAAATGTTCTAAAACAATTGTCTGATATCTTCAATTTCAGTGATCATAATTCAATTAATGTATTACAGATCACTTCTGACGTCAGACTCGGATTTCTCTTGAACTGAATTTTAATGTGCGTATTGTTATGCGTTTACTTTACTACATTGGTTAGAGGTATAGGGGGAGGGTTGAGATCTCACAAACATGTTTAACCCCGCCGCATTTTGCGCCTGTCCCAAGTCAGGAGCCTCTGGCCTTTGTTAGTCTTGTATTATTTTAATTTTAGTCTCTTGTGTACAATTTGGAAATTAGTATGGCGTTCATTATCACTGGACTAGTATATATTTGTTTAGGGGCCAGCTGAAGGACGCCTCCGGGTGCGGGAATTTCTCGCTACATTGAAGACCTGTTGGTGACCCTCTGCTGTTGTTTTTTATTTGGTCGGGTTGTTGTCTCTTTGACACATTCCCCTTTTCCATTCTCAATTTTATGCTAAATACAAGAGATTAACAGAATTAAAATAAGGGTGAATTTAAGGGGGTAGACCTTGGTTCAGGGAGATAACTCTTTAAGTCAGTTATACGTTTGTAAAAGTCAAGTTTCTTCAATGTATTTTAAGCATTTACATGAAACAGATTGGAAATAATCTATGTAACCTAGAAGATTAGAATATATTTATGAAAATGGTTGACACAAACGTACTGATGATTTTAAGAGTTATTTCCCTTAACCTAGGTCTACCTCCTTAAAAAAAAATTAAGATATAAAGTTTTTATTTCAATTACAATTGAGCTATTTTATATCAATTTGAAAGTTAAGTTATGTTGATCTGTTATATGCATTTGTATCTAATAAACTTGACCAACTTCTTAATATTAGTCAGACCATACGCATACGGTCCGACTGTATGAGTATTTTGAAAAAGTATGCATACGGTCCAGACCGCACGCGTACGGTCCAAATACTCATACGGTCTGGAACATATTTCCTATATGCTTGTATGCAAACTTTGGCAAAACCATGAAATTATCTATCCAGGAATGTGAAAGTTTCAACTAATCCCCGAAAATTGGTAGCCACACCAGTGGCGGATCCAGGAGGGGGTTCCGGGGGTGCGCACCCCCCCTTTATTTTTGCCGATCAATGCATTTGTATCGGGACATATGTTTTGCACCCTTTGCACCCCCCCTTTCGAAAATTCCTGCATCCGCCCCTGCACACTGTGTGTACAACTTTAACCCGAATAGCACCTACCTATTCAAGATATACATTATTGAGATTCCATTCAAATCATTTACAATGAAGTATTTTCCTTAATGCCACTCAGTCTGAAATATCACCTACCTGTTCAGGATATACATTATTGAGATACCATTCAAATGATTTACAATGAAGTCTTTTCCTTAAAGGGAAAATTCGCGATTTTTTACTTATGGTTTAAATATGTTCATTATGACATAATATATATATTCACAAAGTTTTATCGCTATATGTGCAGCAATAAAGGAGAAATTCAATAATTAATGAAAAAATATTAACAACTTCCTGTAGGTTGTGACGTTTTCTCCTGGTTTTTGCATGCTGGGATTTAAAATACAATCATTAAAAGTCTTGGTTTTTAATGACATTTTAACGTAATCGTAAGCGCGCCGATGACTTATGCTTCATCTAATAACCAGCCGATAATAAGAAGATAAAACGCACAGACGTGCAATTGTACATATTCATGAGAAAAATTTTCTATGTTAAACGTATATATCCGAATTAATTTTTTAGACAACACAAAAAGTTATAAATTTATTTTTAATTAATGCATTTTCGGACTGATAAGGTGAACACATTAAAATACAATAATCTGTTAAGACAATATGTTGGTGTACTCTTATTGACCTTTTACTGCCTCTGCTATGACTAGGTTTATACGATGTGTATTCACGGTTCTGTGGCAATACTCGTAGATGGCTTGTTGAAAGGTAAATTGTTATTTGCACTTCGGTATTTAACCACGCCTCTAGGGCACACCTTGCCAGGTGTGACTGTCCATTTGGATCAGTGGGTTATAAAACAAGGGAGCATTTAATACACACATTTTAAATACATATTCAAGTTGGTGACAAATGAAAATAGATCGCCGTGGAATTATTTAATTATATTTAGTGCTATTATTTATTTGAATTCAAATAAATTAATTTACTTACTTAAATAGAAATAAACAATTTTCGGTTAAAGACGGGAAACTTAATTCATGTGTCAGAATGAAATGATATACACCTCTTGTCCTTAATTTATGTCTCATAAAAAAGGGGGAACTTAGAAATTAGAAATAGCTTTACCAAAGCATTTTGATTGTCTTTATCAGGCAAAAAAATGTACGAGAACACTTACATTTAGACTTTTGAAACCCATGTATTAATTAATATCTGAAACTATCTGAAGATAACTCTACCGAAGCGGAATATGATATGTACGAATAAAGAAAAAATACTTTTGTTTTTAAATCTTTGCACATTAATGATTAATTATTTTTATCTATAATTGTTCATTTAATTACTTAAAGGGATAATTCGCGAATTTTTACTTTTCAGCTAATTATGTCCATAATACCATAAAAAACATATTCACCAAGTTTTATCTGGATATGAACAGCAATAAAGGAGAAAATTAAGAATTAATAATTTTATTTCTTCGAACTTCCTGACTTATGTGACGTAGTTTAAGTCTTTAAGCATGCCGGGAGTGGAAATAATCTCATTTTAAATCTTAATCGTTAATCATCTTATAACGCTATTTAAAGCGCATAGACGACGTTTGGTGTAGCTATTAACCAACTAATAATTAAGATGGAACAGCGCTCAGCTTGAAAGTAGAATGTACGATTTATATTTTAATATTTTCTGAAATGATTATAGTGATACAAGTAAATCATATAAAATATTTTTTCATGATTTTTTTTTTCCAACGGATGTTTTGAACTAACACGTATAACTGGTAGTGTTTTAAACATGCATGTTTGTACTTTTTACCTTTTACGTCAGGCTAGTAAATATGTGCTGCTAGTACATTTGTAGTGTGTAAATACGGCCCCGCAAATACAATGTGTATTGTACTTTGACACATAGTGACTACCTGTTGAATGCGTGGTTAAATTCAAGTTAATTAAAAGATTAGCATTTTGTATCTTTTGATCTTTACTCCGTGAATTTAAGCCGTCACGGTTCACTTTTCTAGGTGTGAACAACATTTCGTATGAATGATAAACGGGGGAATCTTTATATTTTCCATGAGCTCAGTTCAA
Organism: Mytilus galloprovincialis; assembly: GCA_037788925.1. NCBI lineage: Eukaryota > Metazoa > Mollusca > Bivalvia > Mytilida > Mytilidae > Mytilus > Mytilus galloprovincialis. The sequence continues at coordinate 687,893 of JAWDJN010000027.1, read as the reverse complement.
TTAAATATATTATTGACGCTGAATATTTTTTGTTAAAAAAAAAGAAATACTGAATTAATTTAATTGAATAAATTTATGAATAATGATGTCCCTATAAACACGAGTAAATGAATTAAAAAATTCTAAATATGAATCGGTGACCTTGAATTTTTGAAATAGATAGTAATTACCAATTGCAGTTATATAAGTGGGTCGTTCAAAGCGATCTTATTCTTTTTTTTTTTAAATATTCAGGAAATAATGTCCTTATCAAAATAATTTAATTCTCACCACGTACTAATTCTTCAGCTATTTGAACGAAAATATCAAAAATGTTAACAGAAAATTTTCAACTTTGTCTTACTGGAAGGGAGGGAGAGCTCCAGACGTACTTATTAACAGACAAAGCAGGCTTATGGCTTATCGTCAATTTGTGTGTTGGGTCAGGAAAGGTCAACCACTTGGCAAGAAACACAGAATTATCCTACCGGCTTGTGTAGTAAACATAATTAGAAAAGAGTTTCCATCGTTGGATGGGGTATACGAATGATTCAAAGAATGTGAAAGTGACACTTCAGACTGAATAGTTCTAAAATCATTTAAACGGTTTACCAATACAGTTTTTAACCGAATGTTTCAGATTCATTTCATTATTTGTGTATTAATAAACCTATTTATGAATTATTTCACTTTGAGGTCTAATTTTATAGATTGCATGTTGTATTAACATGAAGGTTTGGTCAACCACAGTACCACGGAGCGTTGATATGATTTGACCCGAGATCCTCCCGAGATGTTGTTGGGGTTCTTGTTGTGCAACCTTAACCAGTTTTCAATGATGTGTTTTTTTATCTCTTTGTTTGTCTTTCGATCGTTTATTGGTTATTTTTTGCTATGACGTTGTCAGTGTGTTTTTTAATACTGAATATGACTATCCGTTTTGGTACCTTTTGCCTTTTTACAAACAAGACCATGAAACTGAATATTGGAAATGTATCATGCTACTACAAAAGAAAATGAACTGATGGATTGTCCTAGAAGCATATTTTATGAGAATAATAATGGTCTATAAGCAGTTACATTTATTTCATGTTTGAAGCGGTGCATTTTTTAAAATTTAATTTGACTTTTACCAAGAAATGCATTGTAGCAAAGGGGAAGAGTAATTGTGGTCTAGTGTCAGATACTCGAAAATAATGGAATTTAACAGAAAAGGAAACAAAAAACGGACTTTGGCAAAAATGTAGAGGGCTTTTGATACCTTTTCTCCAGACATAAAATCTTTTACAATAAATCATCCTACAACAGCTTAAAAGCTTGAAATGCCAGCGATTTCGCGGGAGTGTTTTAGTGTTCTCAAAATCTTATATTGATAAAAATGACACTCCTTTAAATAATTGAATGTACATGTACAGGAAGACAAACGATTACCGCACGTTCTAGAGACATGCCACGAACTAAGTATCATCTTCATGTCATAATTGCGCATGCTTGTCTCTTCACATACAAGTAAACGCAAATTTTCTAATAGGCAAAATATTTTGTAAATGTGCCCGCTCATATCGGAAATAGGACAAGAAAGTATGAAAGATAGTCATCCGTATTCTCTCGGTTAACTCCTCTAGGATTTACTCCAAACAATGTTGTAAAATGATGCAGTATGTGTTTTTCTTTCTTAAATTATTCATCACAACTCTAGACCGCATAACGTAAATTAAACATTTGCTAAGCAAATAAAACAAGCTGACAAAACATTATGTAAGCTATTGTGTACAAAAGCATTGGCGGATACAGGGGGAGTGGTTCCGGGTGTTGGAACCCCTGTTTTTTTTTTTTTTGCCGATCAATGCATTTGAAGTGGGACATATATTTGGAACCCCCCTTTTTTAATATGGCTGGATCCGCCCCCGAAAAGTAAAATTGAAATTTGAAAAAAAAAATCATTTTACATGGTACAGTACCAGATAATCTTCTACACATGAATTTTTGAAACAGAAGTCAAAATTAATAATTTACGGTCTTATTATTTCTGTCTTTGCACATGTCAGAATTAATCAGCCTGTAGATATAAATTTTAAACTCTTAATTTCATGTTTGGACGGCTTTGTGTATTTCAATCAGGTTAGGGACATACATTGTTAACAGGATGTATAATACACCTGACAGCATTTTCGATGGTACTTTTACCTGTGCACACCTGGGTCAAACAGCTGGGAAGCGATGCATGTACCTGAATTGCGTAATGTCACCAGTTTATGAGCCCGCAGGAAGTCACTAGAATACCCGAATGTGACACTATTACATGACCTCTGGCAATAATTCAAAAGATCGACGGTTTTCATATTAGAAGTACCCGAAATGACTAAAATCTATTACATAAAAAAGATTTTTTTTTTGGCAAGCATTTCGAAAAGTCTAAAGCCGCTACAGATAAGAATATATTAATGCTTTTACAACTTCCAAATTAGTGTCCGCCCCACTATATGTATTCCTATTTTTTATCTTGTTATCATGAATTTAGATCTGAAAGAAAAAATACTCCTACTACGATTGACCATAAATCATTACAAACTTCCCTATCCTAGCTGTCGACATTTTATATCCCGAAACTGCTCAGCCTTAACTTGTAGGACTACGCAACTGCGTTGACCTAGTAGACAGCTATAAAGCATAACAAGGGGGCGGTAAGATCTATTAAGTTTCCACACGAATCGGGGAAGACATATGCTCCCATCTACCTATCACCTCTTCAACCTTTTATATGGCACAATATGGAAAAGGAGGGGGGGGGGGGGTAAACAGCATCTGTAATTATACTACATGTAAATAAATAAAGTCTTATTTTTAAACCATTATTATATTAAACAAATGACCCTTTAAATGTTTTACGTAATTTTTTATGTATACTAGGGTTTTTTTGCACCTAAAAAATATATACTTCATTGAACTTGTGAATTTACGACAGAAAGTCACAGAACAAAACGTCATAATTCAGTTTCGAGTTTATTTTTCTTTAAACGAGAAAACGTAAATTAATTAATTCTTTTTTGGTTTGTTCTTGAAATATTATTTTTAAACCAAGTGTTAAACAGAATTTATTAAATAAATATCAATGACACCAAATAATTGTTATAAAATCAAAATGCCAAAGTGGCTAGGTACCTCAAGTTAAATGGCTTCATTGTCCCTAGAAATATATATCCTTTGCATGATTGAAATCAAATATCTTTTTATTTTTAAGGCTTGTAAACATCATGTTCATAAACTTAAAATGTAATATAAATGTAATAAATAATATAATATTTGAAGATGTTTTTCCTATATATATTCAACATTTTTTTGTCTGACTTTTTATCCGTGTATGTAAACAACAAAATCTGTTACTAATGCATGCATGCAGAAATACTGAACTATATTAATCTGACAATTTCCTTTCAACCAGGCTTGGAACGAAATAGCAATAAAAACATTCATGAGAAAAAAATCATAATTACTATCAAATTTCCATCGAAACAACATGCTTCAAAATGGTCTGCACACACTTTCTTGAACTTGTTGTGAGATGGTTTGTGTTATGTTAAGGTTAATCATCCACGTCTGGTACAACTCTTTTTTTTTGCAGGATCTTGGAAAGTGTAAGCTTATGCCATGTGAACTTCGATTGAACATCCGTACGCTTGACAAGTCATTTTGATACTGAATATACGATATGCCATGCTTGTTTTTTGGCTTTGCGGTTTTCAGATATTTTATTCAAATATAATAATCACGTGACAATTTGTATCGAAGATGCCGTCAAAATGGCGATAAGTCGAGCAGTGATAGTGGGATTTTAATTTTTATTTTAATCACTCATCTAGAAGAATTGAACAATAATTTTAATGAATATATGAATATTTATATCAAATAAACATAATATAAAATTTTCATTTTTTTGCGAAGTTTCCCTTTAATGCCACTCGGTCTGAAATATCACCTACCTGTTCAGGATATACATTATTGAGATACCATTCAAATGATTTACAATGAAGTCTTTTCCTTAATGCCACTCGGTCTGAAATATCCCCATAAGACACATCAGTAGGCTGTTGTCTCTGTTTATAAAAATATTTCTGAAATATAATATGAAAATACAATCAATTATGTATTATTTTACACCTTCTTCTTAGTCAATAAAAAAACAAAGGATATTCCATCCTTTCAAAAAAATAAGTTTACAGAAGACTTCATGTAAATAAGAATGACAATAAATAAATTGGAATGACAACATATAGTGTGGCTACCATCAACCTTTTGAAAGGATTAAAAAAAGCACTGAATAACTTTCTTTCAGTAATTTTGTTGAATACATGGACTATTTCAGTTTAAGATCAAACAAATAAACATAATGAAATCAGCTTTAATGTGTTTAATCAGGTAGTCACCTTTAATGTGTCTAAACAAGACGTAACTTTTAATGGGTTCCAAAAGGAAGTTATTTTAATACAGTAGTATCCAATATATAAGGATGTTGCAATAATATTTAGAAACCATGGTAACAGAAGAATAGGCTTTACCTTGTAGTCGTCCATCCAAACATTGGCCACTCTCAGAGAGTTCTTCAACATTGTATCACCTTCACCATAAGATCCATAGGGACGTCGCTTCCTAAAAATATGTCCAACATGGGAGCAAGGTATGATCTCCAACCTCCCTCCACACTGCCAGATCTAAAAATAGTCAGGGGTTGGGCTTGCATTATAATTATGAATAGTTAACAACGGAAACAAAAAATTCAGCAATTTTTCTATTTGTAAAAAAGCAAAAAAAAACAGAACGCTAGAGCGGTAAAAACCATACCACCAAAAATTCTAGATCTTTACCATGAAAGACAGTTTTAAACTCTCTCCACAACAGATCTCCATTTCAGATATTTACCCTGAAAGACAGTTCTAAATTCTCTCCAGCCTAGCTATCCATTCCAAATATTTACCCTGAAAGATATTTCTAAATTCTCTTCACCCCTGATATTCATTCCAGATATTTACCCTGAAAGATAGTTCTAAATTCTCTCCACCCCAGATGTCCATTCCAGATATTTACCCTGAAAGATAGTTCTAAATTCTCTCCACCCCAGATGTCCATTCCAGATATTTACCCTGAAAGATAGTTCTAAATTCTCTCCACCCCAGATGTCCATTCCAGAATCATATTCACCAAGTTCAAAGTAGTAGCTTCTGTCCATAGCAAATAATCCGCCAGCCATAGTGGGGGACCTGAAAAAAGATGACACTTTGATTGTCTATTGCTTTGTAAAAGTAACCTTGAACTTTGACCTACTGACACTAGATCACTAGGTATCCTACTTATCTTAGATGTGGTATAATTGCTAATGAGACAATTATCCACCAGATTTCATTGTAAAATAGAAATAAAGAGATGTGGTATAATTGTTAATGAGACAAACTATACACCAAAGTTCAAAGAAAGTTGATGCAAGCAATTATCAGTAACCGTTCCTTCAACAATGAGAAACATATATACTGTATGGGTGTCTATACAAGGCCTAAACACAAAAATTATGAAACAATTCAATTAATCATGGCCTATGAAATTCCTGTGTTTCCTGGTAAGTTTCATTCCAAATAAACAAGGAAAACTTTAAAATTTCATCTCAAATATTCTCTTTTCAGTAATCATCACCTATTCATTACATAGTGTTTGCATATGTTATCTGTACAACCAGAATTGAAAGAAAATCTATACTTTATGCACACATGTATGGTTCTTTTAACACTGTTGTTTGTTTTGTTTTTTTGTTGCCATAATTGTTTGTCTTTGACTTAATTTTAAATATATGTCTGTGGTATCTTCCACTTGTTTGTTTTTATAGTAATCAGGATAATAACACAATATTTTTATGTTAACTGCTGTACCTAATTTGACATTTTTATTTATCATGTTGGTTTATTTTGTTTACAAATCGTTGTCATATAATGGAATTTGATGCAACTGTCATACAAGTGAGAGGTTTAGCTAGCTATATAACCAGGTTAATATTTTCTACATAACAAAATGCTTGCACCAAGTCAGGAATATGACAGTTGTTATCCATTCATTTGAATATTGATGTGTTTGAACTTTACATTTTGCCATTTGATTACAGACTTTAGGTTTTATATTTTCTTTGGAGTTCAGTATTTTTGTGATCTTACTTTCCATATCTACTTTATTGCCTTAAAACTGTAAACTGGAATCATGATAATGTAAACAGCCAAAACTCAGTTCGTTTATCCGTAATAAAATACAGTAAAATCTAAACAAACTTTTTTTTACACATGATTTTTTTTTCATGTAGAAAACACTTCTGTCCAATTTCATTAAGGTTTGAATTATTTATAATATCTAAAACCATAGACTTTCTGTTAATTAACTGCAAGCAAAATTCTTTATCATTGGTAGTTTAATGTCCTTCAGCACAATGCATTGCTGGTCGTCATGTTTAAAAAAAAGTCCATCCATCAGTCAAAATCCCTAGGACCAAGATGTTATCTCTTGCATTGGTTAAATGTAAATAAATTTATGTGTGGTATGCGTATGAATTTTCTGATCTAATTTAGTATCTTTTTCAACAGATGTTTTTTACAGATTTTATGGTCCAGATTTATTATATTCAAACATATATATATATATATATATGTTTTTCCAGAAAGGCTAACAACATAAAGAGATTTAGATGTTTTTCAATTACTGTAAATTCAGAAATTATTGCGAGGTTTTTATTGATGTGAATAATACAACTGGGTGAGTATCCCAATAATAAGAACTCACATTTTGATAACAGAAACATAGATCTTTATGCATATTTCTTTGTAATTGCAATAATTAAACTCATAATGTTGTCCATTCGTGAAAATTCACAATAATAAATGCACGCAATAATTTCTGAATTTACAATATTATGGCAGGGAAATATTTTATTTTTCAGGTTGCTGTCTCTTTGACACATTCTCCATTTAAAGTTTTATATAACTTACTTTACAGGATTTGAGGCTACATCAGGGTTGTCTCTAATATGTACAGGTAGCTGGTCCCATCTAAAATGTAGTCCCCAGTTAAACCCTCCAACAACCAGTGGTGAAGTCTGAAGCTCCATGGTGTCAGCATTAACAATATCAATAACTGGTACCACCACATTGACACGGTCCTCAACGATTCTAGTAAGTAAAGGCTGTAGCCAATCTGTATTCACTTCACAATGGCTGTCAAGGAATACTAAAACCTGGAAAAGAACAGGAATTTTTAATTGTTTATAAATGAGTTAGTCTCAAACTGTATCCATGATCCTGATTGGTAGGGCTGAGGAGGATAACGTAACATACTATACCAATTCTTTTCAAATGAAAACAATGCAAAGACTATATAGTGAATCCTGTCTACCTTTATAACTAAAAACAGCCTCACTCTATCCAGTTTCCATCAATCTTATATTAAGGCTTACCTCCCCTTCTGCCTGATTAGCCCCGTACATCCTTGCCCTGATTAGTCCTTGTCTTGTTGCAGTCCTCATGTATTTAACAATAAGACTTACCTCCCCTTCTGCCTGATTAGCCACGTACATCCTTGCCCTGATTAGTCCTTGTCTTGTTGCAGTTCTCATGTATCTAACAATTAGACTTACTTCCCCTTCTTCCTGATTAGCCCGGTACATCCTTGCCCTGATTAGTCCTTGTCTTGTTGCAGTCCTCATGTATCTAACAATAAGACTTACCTCCCCTTCTGCCTGATTAGCCCCGTACATCCTTGCCCTGATTAGTCCTTGTCTTGTTGCAGTCCTCATGTATCTAACAATTAGACTTACCTCCCCTTCTGCCTGATTAGCCCCATACATCCTTGCCCTGATTAGTCCTTGTCTTGTTGCAGTCCTCATGTATCTAACAATTAGACTTACCTCCCCTTCTGCCTGATTAGCCCCGTACATCCTTGCCCTGATTAGTCCTTGTCTTGTTGCAGTCCTCATGTATCTAACAATTAGACTTACCTCCCCTTCTGCCTGATTAGCCCCATACATCCTTGCCCTGATAAGTCCTTGTCTTGTTGCAGTCCTCATGTATCTAACAATAAGACTTACCTCCCCTTCTGCCTGATTAGCCCTGTACATCCTTGCCCTGATTAGTCCTTGTCTTGTTGCAGTCCTCATGTATCTAACAATAAGACTTACCTCCCCTTCTGCCTGATTAGCCCCGTACATCCTTGCCCTGATTAGTCCTTGTCTTGTTGCAGTCCTCATGTATCTAACAATTAGACTTACCTCCCCTTCTTCCTGATTAGCCCTGTACATCCTTGCCCTGATTAGTCCTTGTCTTGTTGCAGTCCTCATGTATCTAACAATTAGACTTACCTCCCCTTCTGCCTGATTAGCCCCGTACATCCTTGCCCTGATTAGTCCTTGTCTTGTTGCAGTCCTCATGTATCTAACAATAAGACTTACCTCCCCTTCTGCCTGATTAGCCCCGTACATCCTTGCCCTGATAAGTCCTTGTCTTGTTGCAGTCCTCATGTATCTAACAATAAGACTTACCTCCCCTTCTTCCTGATTAGCCCTGTACATCCTTGCCCTGATAAGTCCTTGTCTTGTTGCAGTCCTCATGTATCTAACAATAAGACTTACCTCCCCTTCTGCCTGATTAGCCCGGTACATCCTTGACCTGATTAGTCCTTGTCTTGTTGCAGTCCTCATGTATCTAACAATAAGACTTACCTCCCCTTCTGCCTGATTAGCCCCGTACATCCTTGCCCTGATTAGTCCTTGTCTTGTTGCAGTCCTCATGTATCTAACAATTAGACTTACCTCCCCTTCTGCCTGATTAGCCCGTACATCCTTGCCCTGATTAGTCCTTGTCTTGTTGCAGTCCTCATATATCTAACAATTAGACTTACCTCCCCTTCTGCCTGATTAGCCCGTACATCCTTGCCCTGATTAGTCCTTGTCTTGTTGCAGTCCTCATGTATCTAACAATAAGACTTACCTCCCCTTCTGCCTGATTAGCCCCGTACATCCTTGCCCTGATTAGTCCTTGTCTTGTTGCAGTCCTCATGTATCTAACAATTAGACTTACCTCCCCTTCTGCCTGATTAGCCCCGTACATCCTTGCCCTGATAAGTCCTTGTCTTGTTGCAGTCCTCATGTATCTAACAATTAGACTTACCTCCCCTTCTGCCTGATTAGCCCCGTACATCCTTGCCCTGATTAGTCCTTGTCTTGTTGCAGTCCTCATGTATCTAACAATTAGACTTACCTCCCCTTCTGCCTGATTAGCCCCATACATCCTTGCCCTGATAAGTCCTTGTCTTGTTGCAGTCCTCATGTATCTAACAATTAGACTTACCTCCCCTTCTGCCTGATTAGCCCCGTACATCCTTGCCCTGATTAGTCCTTGTCTTGTTGCAGTCCTCATGTATCTAACAATTAGACTTACCTCCCCTTCTGCCTGATTAGCCCTGTACATCCTTGCCCTGATTAGTCCTTGTCTTGTTGCAGTCCTCATGTATCTAACAATTAGACTTACCCCCCCTTCTTCCTGATTAGCCCTGTACATCCTTGCCCTGATTAGTCCTTGTCTTGTTGCAGTCCTCATGTATCTAACAATTAGACTTACCTCCCCTTCTGCCTGATTAGCCCCATACATCCTTGCCCTGATTAGTCCTTGTCTTGTTGCAGTCCTCATGTATCTAACAATAAGACTTACTTCCCCTTCTTCCTGATTAGCCCGTACATCCTTGCCCTGATTAGTCCTTGTCTTGTTGCAGTCCTCATGTATCTAACAATTAGACTTACCTCCCCTTCTGCCTGATTAGCCCCATACATCCTTGCCCTGATAAGTCCTTGTCTTGTGGCAGTCCTCATGTATCTTACTTTATGTAACTTGTTTTTCACATAGGCTTCTATCTGACATGACAGGTTGTCTAAAATGGAAAATTTTAAAGAAACTTAAATAAATTTTCTATTCTATATGTATATAAAATAAGACCAACTACAATTATATTACACCAGTAAGGGCATTTCTAAAAGTTTAATTTCAGCCGTTTGTGCTATAGAATTTTATTGAATTTTGAATTAATTCATTAAAGGTTTTAATATGGCTGAAAGCTATTATTTTGGCAATGTTTTGTTATTACACCAATTTACAATAAAAATGAGCAGGATTTAAAACCAAGAGTAGATTAGATTCTATCAAACATGTATCTAAACATCAATCATAACCTGCAGTATTACCTAACCAAATAGGCCATTTCTGGTTGTCTCAGTTTGAATTATTTCTGAAATTTGAGTTGAAATTATTGGCAATTGATGACATTATTTGTAAATTTATTTTCTCCTTGATGCATATAAATATATATCTATAATAAGATGTCAGATATTATTAGTTACACAGTATGCAATTATCCTAATACAAGAATTTTATTGACGCGATAAATTTCTATCATGATTTTGTTATTTTACATATTATTATATTCAAATTCAATTTTAGGACAATATATCTATCAAATATATTATAGATATTTAATCTGAAACTGTGAAAAGTTAAAAATATTAGCACTGTAAAGCAACTCATTTTTTTTTATTTGGTCAATGATATAAGGGAGATAATTCCAATTGACGTAATAAATAAGGGAGACAATTCCAATTGACATGATAAACAATTATACTGAAATTTATTAGGACAATATCAGCCAATCAAATTGCGAGAAATAACTCTGAATCAGGATAACAACAAATGTACAAATAGACAGATGTCACCTGGTCACATGATTTACCAATGAAGCCAAGTTACCCCTAAAACTTGTGCTAGGGGTTGTCATGACCTTGCTGTGAGAAATGAGGTTACTTTCAAATGAAGAACAGCAAGTAAAAGTTTTCCTTCTATATTTTGTTAGTTTTTTCATCTGTATGTCTTGATTTTGTGCCAATATTTACAACTTTAAGTGGTTTTAAAATTCTCAAATACAAATAATTTGTTGAGATCAATTTTTATAAATTTTATCAATTTCTTACAAATATCCTAATTCATATATCATGCTATGATAATCAATTGTGTTGTTGTGTTTTTTTTTTGTCTATCTGTAACAGTTTTAAAAATAGAACAATAAATTTGATAAAAATACATCCTATTTGTGGTCTTGTAAAAACCTTCAAGAATACGGTTATATTCCACCAATAAAATTAAATTGACATTAATACAGGGAATGAGACTACTACAACAGAAATCATGGTCCAATAGTCATGATAGAAATATCTTATTGAAATCTCTGAAAACTGTTACATACTGTATGACATTCTAAAAATTATACATACCAAGGTCACTGTTATCATCAACCAATAAAATCTCTTGTAACAAATAAGCTGGTGTACGGTCTAGCACACTGTGGACTGTACGTAGCAATGCTGAAGGGGCTTCATTGTAGAAACATATAATAACACTTGCTCTGGGAAGCTTTGTGGAGTAGATCTTACTCTGACAACTATAAAATATACCATTGTAGAAACATATAATAACACTTGCTCTGGGAAGCTTTGTGGAGTAGATCTTACTCTGACAACTATAAAATATACCATTGTAGAAACATATAATAACACTTGCTCTGGGAAGCTTTGTGGAGTAGATCTTACTCTGACAACTATAAAAATATACCATTGTAGAAACATATAATAACATTTGCTCTGGGAAGCTTTGTGGAGTAGATCTTACTCTGACAACTATAAAATATACCATTGTAGAAACATATAATAACACTTGCTCTGGGAAGCTTTGTGGAGTAGATCTTACTCTGACAACTATAAAATATACCATTGTAGAAACATATAATAACACTTGCTCTGGGAAGCTTTGTGGATCCGAGTAGATCTTACTCTGACAACTATAAAATATACCATTGTAGAAACATATAATAACACTTGCTCTGGGAAGCTTTGTGGAGTAGATCTTACTCTGACAACTATAAAATATACCATTGTAGAAACATATAATAACACTTGCTCTGGGAAGCTTTGTTGGGTAGATCTTACTCTGACAACTATAAAATATAATCAATTGAATGTAGAACTTATCAATTATAATAAAGATCTGACATCCCTGCTACCATGTATTTAATTTCTTGGTATTTAAAATCACAGCATCATTTGTTCAGATGTCCAGCTAAATTGTATCTCATTTTCAATAATTGTTTTATTATCATTATCACTCATGTGTTACTATGGATATCTGTTGTCTTGTAATTGTCTATGGTAACTAAGTTTGTGATTGTCTTTCACATGCAAGGCATGAGATTTGCCCGTATCTAGGACATCAGATGTACCTGTATCTATAGCTAAGACATGAGATTTGCTTGTATCTAAGGTATGAGATCTAGATCTGACTGTATCCAAGACATGAATTTTGCCTGTATCTAAGACATGAGATTTGTCTGTATCTACATGTAAGGCATGAATTTAACTGTATCTAAGACATGAGATTTGCTTGCATTTTATATCTTCATGTATAAGGCATGAGATTTGCCTGTATCTAAGGCATGATAATTGTCTATATCTAAGGCATGAGATTTTTCTGTTCCTAAGACATGAGATATGCCTGTATTTCAGAAATGAGCTTTCCCTATAACTTTGGCATGAAATTTGACTGTATCCAAGACATGAGATTTGACTATCTAAGACATAAGATTTGCCTGCAACTAAGGCATGAGTTTTGCCTGTATCTAAGACATGATATTTATCTGTCTCTACATGTTAGGCATGAGTTTTTCCTGTAATTAAGACATGTGATTTGCTTGCACCTACATGTAAGGCAGGAGTTTTGCTAGTCCAAATAATTATGACTTCTGGCAAGGCTATTTTAATTTTTTTCTGGAAGGAGTCCCAGAAAAAAATTAAAATAGCCTTGCCAGAAGTCATAATTATTTGGACTTGAATTTTGCCTGTATCTAAGGCATTATATTTATCTGTATCTACATGTTAGGCATGAGTTTTGCCTGTAATTAAGGCATGATATTTGTCAGTATCTAAGGGGTTATTTTGACTGTATCCAAGACATAGAGATCATCTGACTATCTAAGACATGTGGTTTGTCTGCACCTAAGGCATGAGTTTTGCCTGTATCTATATAATTAATAGGTATGATATTTATCTGTATCTAAAGCATGATATTTGCCTTTATCATGAATATCTAAAGCATGAGTTTTGCTTATATCTAAAGCATGAGTTTTGCTTATATCTAAGGCATGATATTTATCATGTTTATCTAAAAAGTATGATATTTGCCTTTATCACGCTTACATGTATCTAAAGCATGAAATTTGCCTTTATCATGTTTATCTAAGGCATGAGGTTTGCCTTTATTATATTTTTATACAAGGCATGAGATTTGCCTTTATCATGTTTATCTAAAGCATGGGATTTGCCTTTATCATGTTTATCTAAAGCATGGGATTTGCCTTTATCATGTTTATCTAAGGCATGAGATTTGCATTTATTACAATGTATGTTTATCTAAGGCATGAGATTTGCCTTTATCATGTTTATCTAAGGCATAATATTTGCCTTTATCATGTTTATCTAAAGCATGGGATTTGCCTTTATTATGTTTATCTAAGGCACAAGATTTGTCTTTATCTACATGTATGCAAGTTACTTACTTTGGATGTCTGTTGTCTGGTAAAGCTCTATGGTAACCAAGTCGCTCACTGATTAGTACATTAAATGCATGAGATCTATAACCTGTGAAGACAATAATCTATATGTATGGTAAATACATACTGGATTAAATATCGATGAATACAGGATATAAAAGAAGAATGTGGTGATGGGAAAGAGTGCAAAACAGAAAATAGGGCTACATATATTCCATTTATAAAAGGACACAAGTCACAACTCAAGAACTGTTAAAGCAATAGAGTGTGCAAAAAGAGCAAATAGGGCCATTTCATTTATAAAGGGATACTCAGGAACAACGAAGTTGATGCCACCCAAACTTACATTGTATACTTGATCTGTGATTGGTGGAAAGGGCATTGTGTATTAATTAATACATGTAAATTTGAGAACATTCAGTTGAAGTTAAGTAAACTTTAAGTGCAATGTACTTGTACATCAAATGCAATGAGTGCAGAATAACAAATTCAGCAATTTTTCAACATAACTCAAGAACAGTGCAAGTGATGCCACTAAAATTCAAACTTGATCTGTGTTTGTGGTAATTAGCTAGCATTGCTTAAAAGTTTAAGAAAACTTGGTTTTGGCAAAGTAAAGTACATTTAAGACATGTAAGAGTTGGTTACAAAAGCTCAAAGAGCTTATGTTTATTTGTTATGTTACATGCCGACTATAAATAAAGCTTTGAATAGACAACTTTCGAGTTCGATGCATTTCCGTCAAAAACTCTGGTTTTAGTGAACGTCATTTGTGCGTTTAGGGGCGTCGTCACTTCCGTTCCAACGTTGAGCAAGTGGTTGGAAAACTATAATTCTATATTGTACGAATTATTCGGCACATTGAATTCTCAAAATTGACAATCAGCATTGCTGTCATAAGGGAATTGTCATTAAGTACCTACAGAACAACCATTATTTCTTGTTTATCCTGCACAATGACGATCACTAAGACGCTTGATGAACATAAATAGTGCAGGGATACAGGCAACCCCCTTTATCTGGTAAATGACGTCATAAAGGCGCGTATAATTGATGAGTTTTTTCCAGTAACGGATGAACTCGAAAGTGGTCTATTGAATTGAGTACTGAAACTGCAAATTCAGCAATTTTCACTTTTAAAAGAGACATACATGTACATTGTACATCATATTTACATTATAACTATGGAAAATTACATGTACATATATTATTGAATTATTATTTTTTTTATGCACAATTTAATAAATACATTGTTTGATTAATATCTTTATTAAAACATGCCCTTTTCATATTATCATATCACGCGTTAAATGCCCTTCTTCAGGATTGGCACCCTGCCCTTTTGAAATCCTAAAAAAAATGTAGCTGGAACACTGTACAAGTTAGGAAAGATATGTCTTATGGAAGATATGGCAATATGGCAGACTCAACTTTTTCCTTTCTTTAATCTATATTTCAATTTAGGGGGGGTTCCATAATTGGAATACAAATAAAAGAAATATATATATAATCTTTTATTTTTTTATTTTTTTTTCGATTATTTGTTTTTATTCTTATCATTGTTAATTAAGCTGACTACAAATACTACTCATTATAAATATCAACTTATAGTGATTGTAAATGTGCATGATTTATAAACAGGTTGGGAACAAACCCCTTATATGGTGATTATACCTGTATAGAGGGATAATCCTTCTTTAGAGGGTAAAAATTATTCCTCTATAGAGGGGTATTTTTGTTTGCACTGGATTTAAAGCAAATTAGGGCAGAATGGCATTCTCTTCTTATTATGGCAGTAACCTGGAACAGTTGATGCACCAATTGATGTACTTAATTTAATGTGCACATGCCCAGTTTGATGCTTATCTAACTAAATATAAAATCTATTGTTAACCATGATTGAAAGATGTGATGATCAGGTAAAATCTACTCACTTATGCCTCACTGAACAGAATTTCTATTGTTAGATTTAACATGAATTTAAAGGTCAACTATTCCTTTTGTTGTTGATCAGGTGTTCAGATAGGTATACAATAGATTGCAAGTTTTGTCACTTTAGCAGAAAACTGGTTATCCCAATTTTTAGTAAAGTGCATATGTTGATGCATATAATGCTAGAGATTATAGCCAATTTGTATGTTATCTTCACCTCCTTTATAGGAGATCAGTGATTTCTCACTAAGGTATATATATCCATCCACCACAGTGTTAAAAATAGTCCATCACCAGTTATATTACATCATGTACAATTGGCTAAAACACATTTTCTATATACAGTCAATAAAAGTGTCTCTCTATTTAATAATATTTCGTTGTTATTTTAAAACTCATATTTGTGAATTTTATAAAAACTGTAATAAAAGCTAAAATTCTAAATTTATTTATATATAGCCTATTTAAAATTATTCAGATCTAGTTCACTTGGATAATATTAAAATAATCTTCAATATTAAAATTTAAAATAGGGTATAGTTAAATCTTAGCTTTATCAAATATTCAAAATAGATGAGTACTAAATTTATACATATGTACGGTGCAGTCCGGTGTATCAGCGCACCTAAGACTTATGTCTTCACTTCATTTAACTGATAAAACCAATAATTGGATAATATTGTGAGAATACATTCATAACATACTTTTATTTCATAAACTTATCAGTTTGTAGGGTTTCACCCTCAAGATTTTGTGTAATGGGTTTCCAAAATTGGGGAAACCCATTTCTGAGAGTTCCTCCAATGTCCGGTGATTTCGCGCATGCCTTCCAAAAATAGCTTATTTTGAATACAGGAAAGATTTGCTGCTACAAAAGGTAGCTAAATTCAAACCAAGCACACTTCCAATGATGCAGAGCAAAAATTATTTCAATTTGATAAAAAATTGACTTAAGTATAACAAATTTTATCTGATGCTGGATTTCTTTTAATGGCCATTGACCAAATATTGTAAATCACGGGATTGCAGTTATTATTTCAATCTGGAACTTATCTATTTTATTCTTTTTTCTCCCTTCGGAATGCTAAAACAATAACAAGAACAATTTCATTTGTGTTACTGTGTTGATATAACTATATCAGCAAATGCGCGGTATCACCGGCCGCGCGGACATCGGGGACTCCACTGTATATACATATATTTTTAATGGGTTATGCATACTTGATATGTCCCTATTTTTTCCTGTTTTTTATATCAGACAGCATCCAATATAACTAGAAAATGCCATTCTGCCCTAATTTGCTTTAAATGCAGTGCAAACAAAAATACCCCTCTATAGAAGGATAATTTTTACCCTCTAAAGAAGGATTATCCCTCTATACAGGTATAATCACCATCCAGGGGGTTTGTTCCCAACCTGATAAAAACTTACCGTCATCTCTAATAATTTGATCTTCAGGTGTTTCAATGAAACCCAGCATATTCAAAGTAGAAATGTCATAATGTAGTTCCACTTTCTCATTATGTTCATCTTTCAGGTCATGACATTCTGAATTATCATAGTTAGTACCTTTCTGTGCTACTTTTACAAATGGAGATTTCCTTGGAATAAAATGCTGTCTATTCTGTTCGGGTGGATAGCTGTCAATGTTATTAATCGTTGAATAAATAAGAAAGAAAAACGAAAATGAAAAAATGGCAAGAAGACATGATACGCAACATTTTAAACTAAATTTGCGTCTCATTTCTCATCATGCTAATGTTCACGTTCAAGTCAGCTGTTACTTTTACCTTTGTCTTTGAACATGATGGAGTTATGCGGTTTCATTTTCTCATTCAGTCAGAAACATGTAAATCACAGGTTTAGTTAGGAAGCACACTATGAATCTTTAGAGCCAACAATTTTATATATTTAGTGCAAGAGGCTGAAGAACTGATTCTCAAAAATACTTTGCTATTGTTTTTGTTTGCGGTCAAGGTTAAAAATATATTTTTTGAAGATGAAGGAAACATAAACGGAATAATCATGATATTTTTCCGGAGACATTTTTCTTGTTTACGAAGATAAGATTTTACGATTTCAGACGTATACCAAGGATTTGTATACAAATCTTGTTTGTACATAATCTTGATCCATTTGAATATAACATAAAATTGAGAATGGAAATGGGGAATGTGTCAAAGAGACAACAACCCGACCAAATAAAAAACAGCAGAGGGTCACCAACCTGTACCACGATTTCCGGAGAACTACGAGAACAACATAATATCCCGAAAACAAGATTATATATCCCGAGAACAAGATTTTTAATTGTGTTATAGGTGTTTTTATTGTGTTTTTACTACTTTTTACAATAATAAAGAATACTAATAAGAGATAATACTCGTTTTTATTCAATAAAAATGCAATTTCAGGTCAAAAATTCGATTTCTATGTCTTGTATGCAAAATCCTTGTTGAACACAATATGGCGGACATTCTAAAGGTAGACAACTTAAGAAAATCAAAGTATTAGAAGATCTTAGAAGAACTGACAGAAAAGAAAAGTATCAAATGTACTGAAAGAATAGATTTTATTAAAAAAAAATCTTCAACATTCATATAAGAACTGATTGTTGTTATTTAATTATACAAATACAAATATTACAAATACAAATATTTTATTGGCACAAACACAATTACAAATATAAATCAATTGCTTTAAAAAAGCAATTGTAGGGGGTCTTTCCCCCTGTAAAATTAATTGAATTGGGGGGTGTTTGTTTGTTTGTTTGTTTGTTTGTTTCTGTATGGGGTCTATATTATTGTTACCGGAGAAGTTTCATGTTTAGTTTGGAAAGTTTTTCTTTTATTTTAGGTACAGCGCGCGCGCCACATCACGTGACACGGGTTTATAATAACGAAAAGATAGTCTTTTTATTTCTTTTTAGGTGGGGACGTTAAACAGACAACATCTATAGAGATGGAATGTACAAAAATGTGATTTCTTTTGTCATTGTAGGAAATTGACATTTTGATGACAGTTCACAAGTATTGGATTTAATTGATCCGGTGTAACTTTAAAACACATTTATTGATTATTTTCTGATAATGTACATTTTTCAGCACCTGTTTGTAACACAGATTAGTATTTCAAACTCGGAGCGGACATTTTATTGTAGGTTTTTACTGAGATTTACGGACCTAGCAAGCTATTTTTACGGCATTGCCATTTCTTTTCTCTAGGAAAAGCTTTGAGAGATATCTGCACCAAGTTTTTTTATAAACGTTTAGTACATGTATGCCCTGCTGACTGCAAATTTTGAGGTCGATTGTACTTGTAGTTTCAGAGAACATGTGGATTTTTTTTTCAGAAGTGACGTAAGAACAATATTAAATTTCAATTTTTCTTGAATAATTGAGAGTTTGTTCCTTCAATAAACTGTCATGATTAAACAGTCATACAGATTGATTGATTGATTGATTGATTGATTGATTGATAAATTGGTTAGTTGGTTGGTTGGTTGGTTAAACACGTTGGATAGGGTCAATTGAAACACGGAAAAAGAAACAAAGAAGATCTTGGACCCTATATTAAACACATGAGACGGAAACATGATTGATTGATCATGATCATGATTGATTGATTAGTTGATTGATTGATTAATTGATTAGTTGGTTGGTTGGTTGGTTGGTTAAACACGTTGGATAGGGTCAATTGAAACACGGAAAAAGAAACAAAGAAGATCTTGGACCCTATATTAAACACATGAGACGGAAACATGATTGATTGATCATGATCATGATTGATTGATTGGTTGATTGATTGATTGATTAATTGATTAGTTGGTTGGTTGGTTGGTTAAACACGTTGGATAGGGTCAATTGAAACACGGAAAAAGAAACAAAGAAGATCTTGGACCCTATATTAAACACATGAGACGGAAACATGATTGATTGATCATGATCATGATTGATTGATTGATTGATTGATTGATTGGTTGGTTGGTTGGTATGTTGGTTGGTTGGTTGGTTGAAATTCAAACACACATAAAACTGTTTAAATAGTGCCAAAACCACATAATTTGATGACCTTGACCTTTGACCTTGTAACCTTCGTCAAGGTCATTGCTCCACAAGGTCATTGCAAAAGACCCTATGGGTCAAGGACCTTTTGTTTAAGAATTTTGCCTAAAAATGGCCTTTTAAAAACCATCGATGGGAGTTATGTCCCTTACATGATGGTAAAATCAATATAGTCATAATGTAAAAAAAGTTGCCCCTTGAAGTACCAAGCATTTTTCACTGCTTAATTTTTTTGTATCTATAACCGTTCAAGAGTTATAGGGAAATCAAAGACATATGAAAATCTAAAATATGACCTTGACCTTTGACCTTGACCTAATTTTCTAAGTTAGGAATCAGGGGACTCAAATAAAAACATTCCAGGGTTATACGGTTAACGGTTTATGAGTTAAAAAAACATACCGACAAATTTATTCCGAAAAGATAGATAACTCCTATAAAATTTCTTCGAATCGCTTCGATCCAAATACGCCAAAAATTACTGAGGATGTAACGAACAATTTTGTAAAATAAATTTGTCATAATCTTTAACGGTTGCGAAGGAGATGCCATAACAAGGAAAACAGTGTTTGGGGAGATAACTCCTACAAAGAAAAGTATTCGTTTACGCAGGGTAAATTTCAAAAGCGCATAAACTGTTCGATATCATATACAAAATATCTAAGCGACATATTGCGAAACAAATGTTTATCGCAAGAACTAAATTAGGCGGAAGAAAAAAAAAAAATAATCAGAAGAAAAACAATAGGTCTTTCCACAGAAAAGTGGAAAGACCTAATAATTGGCAATGGCCCATACAACTGGTATACAAATAGTAATAATGCATAGAATAGCAATAGGCATATTTAGAACAATATCATCGAACGATATCAATATCATCAACAGTAAATGATTAAAAAAAAAATATATCAATTACATAGTTGGTCAAACATATTAAGTATTGAAAATAATGACAATATTAATATGTAATATTATGAACAATGATTATTAGCAATTTTATAGAGTTTGTTCTGCTTTACGCAGGTTCAAACTGTCTGAGATGAAAGAGGAAGTTAATTTTAGGATTGTGTATGAATTATTATTTAATAAAAAGATTATATTATTTTCATGTTTTTGAAATTTTGTAGGATCAACGATTATATTTGAAACTTTATGGTAAAATATGTCCCTCTTAGTTGAGTATTTTTCACAATGTAAAAGAAAATGTTTTTCATTTTCAATTTGACCAGAATTACATACAGAGCAGTATCTCTCATTTCTGGGAATATTTAGATGTCTCCCTCTTTCAATCATCAGTGTATGAGCGCTTATACGGATCTTACATATTGCAGCTCTGTCACTTCTGTTTTTTAATATATCAACATAGGGTGGTCTTCTGCCCATTATGTAGACACTTTTGAAAAAGTCTAACTTTTTGGATTCAAATATATTTGCATTTTGAACTTGCAAACATTGGTCATTAATTCTTTGTTTAATATTATATGTCTCTATTGTTAATAAATTTTATCAAAATTCCAAAATATCTTGCCCACCAACTTGATCTTTGTCATGATGAGTGTCCTGACCGTTATAAAAATGCCAATAACCTTTGTTATTTGTTGGGATATTGCCAAGTTTGGTATGAGGGAAAATTACAACACTTAGTATAAGCATGTAAAATAAAAATATTTTAAACTTGACCTGACCAATGTTTACCTTGTCCTGCAATGTCCTGATTGATGAAGAAAAGACAAATATTATATATAACTGGTTTTTTTCTCTCTCTCTAAAGACAGAATAGACTTAATTCTTTAAATTATATTGATATTTCCGTTTTTTTTTTAAACATAGTTCAGAAAGAACTTGGATGCACTTTTTATTATTCGTAATATATGTGTATAAGAAAGCCAAAAGACAGTGACATAATAAAATTATGTTTATTATAAGTTTTTATATTTCTGTGTGATTCTAACATAATTCTTCTTTGAATGCTTGTAAAAACAATATATTGAAATCAAAAGAAGCCCATTTCCTGTCCTTATTCATGTTATTTGACATGTTTAATCCCTCATTAACTTAACAACAAAAAATGAGTGAAATAAATAAGTAAAATATAGGTAAGTAAACACTCCAATTTGTGTTAATTTTAATTAATGTAGCTATATAGGTGTGATTAAATTTTAATTATTCATGTCACTGTCTTTGGACTTAATTGCATTCTGTACATCTTTATAATCCTCTCATTTTAAATGTAGAAAAGGTGCATTTACTTAATTGTATCTACAGCATCTCAGATCACATACTTTTCTCAGTGATATAAAACTGTGTGGTTATATCCCTTTCAATAAGAAAAAAAAAATTGGCAATGCAATTTTATAACGGTCAGGACATTGATTCATCATGATAAAGATCAATTTGGTCAGGTCAAGTTTTCTAACATTTCAAAAATTTACAAACAATTTTTTTTTCATAAATTCTTATTTTGAAAATTCTTATTTTGAATATCATTAATTGGTAAGGGACTTTAATTAAGTCAATTCTTTCAACAACAAAAAAGTTATTAACAATTTCTACATCAATCAGGTCTGGACATTAGTCAGGGCAGAGTCGACGTTGGTCAGGTCAAGTTTTATAACACTTAAAATTAGTTTTTTGAATAAGTAACAAGATTTTCTGAAGATTGCGTGTACTTTTATTAATTATGAACGCCATAAACCTTAATTATTGTATGCTGTTACACTTATTTAAGCAAAAAAACACCTATAACACCATAAAAAATCTTGTTTTCGGGATATATAATCTTGTTTTCGGGATATTATGTTGTTCTCGTAGTTCTTGGGAAATCGTGGTACCCGTCACCAACAGGTCTTCAATGTAGCGAGAAATTCCCGCACCCGGAGGCGTCCTTCAGCTGACCCCTAAACAAATATATACTAGCCCAGTGATAATGAACGCCATACTAATTTCCAAATTGTACACAAGAAACTAAAATTAAAATAATACAAGACTAACAAAGGCCAGAGGCTCCTGACTTGGGACAGGCGCAAAAATGCGGCGGGGTTAAACATGTTGTGAGATCTCAACCCTCCCCCTATACCTCTAACCAATGTAGAAAAGTAAACGTATAACAATACGCACATTAAAATTCAGTTCAAGAGAAGTCCGAGCTTGATGTCAGAAGATGTAACCAAAGAAAATAAACAAAATGACAATAATACATAAATAACAACAGACTACTAGCATGCAGTTAACTGACATGCCAGCTCCAGATTTAATTAAACTGACTGAAAGATTATGATTTCATCATATGAACATCAGGCACAATCCTTCCCGTTAGGGGTTTAGTATCATACCATCATAACATATATGAGAAGAACATAACCCGTGTCAACAACTGTTTTTAGAATAAATGTGTTTAGTTCCGATGCAAAGACCTTATCAGTGACTCAATATTAACGCCAAAATATGCAATCTTTAATGACTTGACAACAGTATCGTAATTATATCCCTTTTTAATAAGTCTATTCAAAGGTTTTGTAAGTTTCTGAGGTGAATACTGACACCTTTGTGCTTTATAAAGAATATTTCCATAAAAAATTGGATGTGAAATACCTGAACGTATTAGAAGTCTGCATGTTGAGCTATATTTACGAATGATGTCTTTATACCGATGATACAATTTAGTAAATGTTTTGACTAGTTTGTGATATCAAAAACCCTGGTGTAATAATTTTTCAGTAATGTGACATAAATTTCTCTCGTTAAAATCTAAAACATTGTTACATACACGAGCGAATCGTACAAGTTGAGATATATAAACACCGTAACATGGTGACAAAGGAACGTCACCATCTAAAAACGGATAATTAACGATAGGAAATGAAAAATCATCCCTTTTATCATAAATTTTAGTATTCAGCTTTCCATTAGTGATATAGATATCAAGATCGAGAAAAGGGCAGTGGTCATTGTTAGTATTAGCTTTATTTAAAGTAAGTTCAACAGGATAAATTTCATTAATATACATACTGAAGTCGTCATTATGCATTCCAAATGTTTAATGTTGTGTATTTGCGCAAATTGTACAAATTTTTGTCTCAAACTCCTTATAAAAAATAAAGACTTCTACCATCTTGGCTATTTGTGTAAATATTTTCTTTTTTCCATGTGACAAAGAGTTGTTCCTATTAATAGTAATACTTTATTCCAATTGTAATTTGAGTACAGCTTATATCAAGATATATATACATTTTTTACAATATAATTATACATGCACCAAACTTGAATTACTCGGTCACGAGACATGTAATATTTTTAATGTTAACTACATTTAAATCTCTCTTATCTGATCAGCTTATACAACACAGAGTGACAGAATAACTTGCCTATCATTACTCACATCCACTTAATTTGAAAGTTGTCCCGTTGGCGATCATACCATATCTCCTTATTTTTGTATGCAAACGGCATCTTTCAGAAAGATCGATTTTCCATTATGAAAAGTATTATTAGTTAAAAGTGGTTTTTAACGTGTTTGGAAAAATCAAAATACCATGGCGAATACAAAATGACTGTTATTCACTTTTGAAATAAACATTAGAAGTTTCATAGAACTCTGGAAAAAAGATTTTTTGTGATTAAAATAAAGAGTCATGGTAAAAAACTATGAACGTATTGTAAAGTTAAAAATTATTTCGAATTAGAAAAATAATATCTTCTACTAGACCTTAACAAAAGTGACATTTCATAAATGGTAAAAATTAGAGTAATGGCAAATTACTGATAAAAGTTGGTAGATATACTAGAACGTCGTTAGAACAGAGAATTTGTTCACTCTGCAAGGATGGAATTGCAAATGAGTTCCATTTCCTCAGTCATTAAATGTAAAGCGTTAGACTTTGACAGAAAAATAACATATATTGTTATGTAAATGATATAGGGTGCATTTCTTTCTAAAACAAACGATGCAAACGACTAAGCGCGCACATGTTTTGAAAATTTGTTTCTTACATACGTTTGCAAAGTTTACATAAAGTTTGACAAACTATGCAATCGCTAAAGATGCGTCTACAGTTTGTCGTTCGTCGTTTGTTAGTACAAACGCTACATTTGTTTCTAACTTGAACTTGATTAAACGATATATTTTTTCTACGTTTGTAAAAAATTTGTTTACCAACAACATATGTATGCATAATTGAAAGTTCAAACAGGGTCAGTAAAGACTTATTAAACGTTGTATTTGTTTCTACTTTCGTAGCGTTTAGAAAACAACAACAAACGCCACACAACGTTTACAAAATTTTGGTTAGAAAGAAATGCAGCCATTTTCTCATCTTTTTGTTAATATGTATGAACAAGATAAATTTAGTTTTATACTGAAAAGGAATGATACTGACATATGTACTGTATGTTGGACTGGAACAATATGTATGATAAATCCTTGAAGAAAACAATGTTGCAAAGAACTATTGCAGTATTAATGCTTAATGAAATCGATTTTATTTGATTTGGTTCGTACTGCATTATTCACATTATGTATTAAAGTATTTGCATCAAGTACCATGCTTTTATTTCACATCATGTAAACTAATGCAATTTCAAATCACGTACTAAAACAACCACATCACATAATGAAACAAACACATCATATAGTGAGGTAACAACATCATGTAATGAAGTAACCACATCACAGAATGAAGTAACCACTTTACGAAATGAAGTAACAACATCACGTAGTGAAGTAACCACACCACATAATGAAGTAACAACATCACGTAATGAAGTAACCACATCATATAATGAAGTAACACTCACATTATGAAATAAACACATCATAAAAAGAAGTAACTACATCATATAATGAAGTAACAAAATTACATAATGAAGTAACCACATCACAGAATGAAGTAACACCATCACATAATGAAATAAACACATCATATAATGGAGTAACCACATCACAGAATGAAGTAACTACATCACAAAATGAAATGAACACATCATATAATGGAGAAACAACATCACGTTATGAAGTAACCACATTACATAATGAAGTAACCACATTACGTAATGAATGAAACACATCACATAACGAAGTAACAACATCACATAATGAAGTAACAACATCACAGAATGAAGTAACCACATCACAGAAGGAAGTAACTACATCACATAATGAAATAAACACATCATATAATGGAGTAACAACATCACGTAATGAAGTAACCACCTCACATAATGAAGTAGCAACCTAACATAATGAAGTAACAACATCTGGTAATGAAGTAACTACATCACATAATGAAATAAACACATCACAGAATGAAGAAACCACATCACGTTATGAAATAACCACATCACATAATGAAGTAACGACATCAGGTATTGAAGAAACCACATCACGTGTTGAAGTAACAACATCACGTAATGAAGTAACACCATCACATAATGAAGTAACCCCATCACATAATGAAGTAATCACATCACATAATGAAGTAACCATATCACAGAATGAAGTAGCAACATCACAGAATGAAGTAGCAACATCACATAATAAAATAAACACATCATATAATGGAGTAACAACATCACATAATGAAATAAACACCTCATATAATGAAGTATTCACATCACGTAATGAAGTAACCACATCACATAATGAAGTAACCACATCACAGTATGAAGTAGCAACATTACATAATGAAGTAACCACATCACAGAATGTGAAGTAACAACATCACATAATGAAATAAACACACCATATAATGAAGTATTCACATCACCTGATGAAGTAACAAAATCCCAGAATGAAGTAACAACATCAAATAAGGATATAAACATATCATATAATGAAGTAACTACATCACATAATGAAATAAACACATCATATAATGAAGTAACTACATCACATTATGAAGTAACCACATCACATAATGAAGTAACCACATCACGTGTTGAAGTAACAACATCACGTAATCATAATGAAGTAACCACATCACATAATGAAGAAACTACATCACGTAATGAAGTAAAACCATCAGACAATGAAGTAACAACATCAGACAATGAAGTAACCACATCACATAATGAAGTAATCACATCACATAATGAAGTAAACACATCACATAACGAAGTAACCACATCACATAATGAAGTAACAACATCACGTAATGAAGTAACAACATTACATAATGAAGTAACTACATCACATAATGAAGTAACCACATCACATAATGAAGTAAACACATCAAATAATGAAGTAACCACATCACATAATGAAATAACTACATCACATAATTAAGTAACCACATCACATAATGAAGTAACCACATCACATAATGAAGTAACCGTATCATGTAATGAAATAAACACATCATAAAATGAAGTGACAACATCACATAATGAAGTAGCAACATCACAGAATGAAGTAACAACATCACCTAATAAAGTAACCACATCACAGAATGAAGTAGCAAAATTACGTAATGAAGTAATAACATCACATAATGAAGTAACCACATCACATAATGAAGTAACCACATCACAAAATGAAGTAGCCACATCACATAATGAAGTAACCACATCACATAATGAAATACCTACATCACATAATGAAGTAACTACATCACATAATGAAGTAACCACATCACATAATGAAGTAGCAACATCACGTAATAAAGTAACAACATCACATGATGAAGTAACCACATCACATAATGAAGTAACCACATCACATAATAAAGTAACAACATCACGTGGTGAAGTAACCACATCATGTAATGAAGTAACCACATCACATAATGAAGTAGCAACATCACGTAATGAAGTAGCAAAAACGTGATGAAGTAATAACATCACATAATGAAGTAACCACATCACACAATGAAGTAACAGCATCATGTATTGAAGTAGCAACCTTACGTAATAAAGTAACATCACATAATTATGAAGTAGCAACATCACGTAATGAAGTAGCAAAATCACGTGATGAAGTAATAACATCACATAATAAAGTAACACCTCACATAATGAAGTAACCACATCACATAATGAAGTAACACCCTCACATAATGAAGTAGCAACATCACGTAATGAAGTAACCACATCACATAATGAAGTAACAGCTTCATGTATTGAAGTAGCAACATCACGTAATAAAGTAACAACGTCACGTGATGAAGTAACCACATCATGTAATGAAGTAACCACATCACATAATGAAGTAACAACATCACATAATGAAGTAGCAACATCACGTAATGAAGTAGCAAAATCACGTGATGAAGTAATAACATCACATAATGAAGTAACACCCTCACATAATGAAGTAACCACATCACATAATGAAGTAACACCCTCACATAATGAAGTAGCAACATCACGTAATAAAGTAACAACATCACGTGATGAAGTAACCACATCACAGAATGAAGTTACAACATCACATAATGAAGTAACAACATCACATAATGAAGTAGCAAAATCACGTAATGAAGTAATAACATCACATAATGAAGTAACACCCTCACATAATGAAGTAACCACATCACATAATGAAGTAACAGCATCATGTATTGAAGTAACAACATCACATAATAAAGTAATCACATCACATAATGAAGTCCCCACATCACATGATGAAGTAACAACATCACATAACGAAGTAAACACATCACATAATGAAGTCCCCACATCACAGAATGAAGTAACAACATCACATAACGAAGTAACCACATCACAGAATGAAGTTACAACATCACACAATGAAGTAACAACATCACATAATGAAGTAGCAAAATCACGTAATGAAGTAGCAACATCACGTAATGAAGTAACAGCATCATGTATTGAAGTAACAACATTACATAATAAAGTAATCACATCACATAATGAAGTCCCCACATCACATAATGAAGTAACCACATCACACAATGAAGTAACCACATCACGTATTGAAGTAACCAAATCGCTCAATGAAGTAACCAAATAACAACAATAAAATGACCACATCAGGTAATAAAGTAACGACATGCCATGACTAAATAACCACATCATGTAATGAAACAACATCATTACATAATGAGGCAACCACATCACGTTAAAAAGTATCCACATTATATATTGAAATTTTTACAACAAGTAAAGTGGTAAACGACTTCACAAGCTTAAGTCTTCAAAAACATTGAAAAAACTATAGCAACTGCTTAGCAAGCGAGACGACATGCATGCATTCAATGAACAATGCAAATGATATAACAACTTCATAAGCTTGAGTTAAGTTTATGTGTTTTCTTCTGTGGCACAACTTTTTGGAATTTTGGAGCCTCAATGCTCTTGAACTTTGTACTAGTTTGGCTTTATAAATATTTTGATATGAGCGTCACTGATGAGTCTTATGAAGACGAAACGCGCGTCTGGCGTACTAAATTATCACCGTGTATCATCAGTACTAGGAATATAGGTACTAAGCAAGCGGCCATGATCGATTTTGACCTTACACGGTAACGAAAATCTTAGTTTTGCTTGATCAATATTCAATGTACATTTCTCAACATTTGAAATTCCTGCTCCCAAATAATTTTTGCATCGATTTTTTCCTATTCATAAAACAAATTTGATATTCTAATAAGAACAATTAACTTGTACAAGCGCAAATAGTTGTGAATGTCAACACCAACTTTCAATTTCGATACAATTGTTGAGACATTTACTTGTTTTATCTGAAAGAAACCTAATACAGGGCAAAAGTAATAGTCACCAATCATAAACCTACCTGTGATTACTCATTCCTTGAAACATTTTGGGTAATAAACGAGTATAAAAATAATGTTTTTGTGTACGGTGTACAACAACATAACTATGTACCGTACATAAGGATTTATGTGGTCAGCTAAACACCGTCCACAACACTTTTTTAGGGATAAAATATCGAAAAATAACATATGTATGAAAGATTTCAATGCCAATTATTGAAACAGCTATACTCATTACACACACACATTGACCTTCTATCAGAAAAAGAGATGCAATGCATATAGAATTATATCGGATGAGACGAGGGCCAACTTCTTTGACAAGTATTTGCACATGCTTTTACAATGTTTTAGTAATCCCTCTTGTTTTGGGAAATAATGAGACATCTCTAACCATCAACCTACGACCAAATCATTTCTTAAAATAGCAATTATGTTTAGATTGAAGTACACATTGATATTATGTGAACTCAACAAAGATTTTCGTTACCGTGTAAGATCAAAATCGCTCACGCCCGCTTGGTTAGTACCTATATCCGCTGTACGATGATACACGGTGATTATAATCCTGGTACCTTTGATAACTATTTAGTTTTTAAACGGGTTGTTTTCTCTCTATATATCTATGACTTTTGAACAGCAGTATGCTACTCTTGTCCTTATTTAGCTCGCTATAAAACCAGGTTTAATCCACCATTTTCTGCATAAGAAAATACCTGTACCGAGTCAGGAATATGACAGTTTTTAGGAACTTTCCGTTTTTTGTTAATTTACTTTTTCCTTAGTAATCGAACCGACATGCCTTAAATCAACTATGAAATTTATATCAACTTCCATAGAAAGAGAGATAACACGTTTCCGCCAACGGTGAAATGTTAAGCTTATCTCTGCAAAATACAAGATATGAACTTTTCGTAGTTATAATTTTACTTTTGATATAATCTTTATTTAAGTCAACGGTATTTGACTCCATGACATTGACATGCCTTCTTCAAACGACAAAAAGTTAAAATATCTCCATCGGCAAGAGATACGACATGCCTTCTTCAAACGACCAAAATCTAAATCAGCTCCATCGGCAAGAGATACGACATGCCTTCTTCAAACGACAAAAAGTTAAATTATCTCCATCGGCAAGAGATACGACATGCCTTCTTCAAATGACCAAAAGTTAAAATATCTCCATCGACAAGAGATATATACGACATGCCTTCTCCAAACGACCAAAAATTAAAAGATCTCCATCGGCAAGAGATACGACATGCCTTCTTCAAACGATCAAAAGTTAAAATATATCCATCGGCAAGAGATACGACATGCCTTCTTCAAACGACCAAAAGATAAAATATCTCCATCGGCAAGAGATACGACATGCCTTCTTCAAACGACCAAAAATTAAAATATCTCAATCGGCAAGAGATACGATATGCCTTCTTCAAACGACAAAAAGTTAAGTTATCTCCATCGGCAAGAGATACGACATGTCTTCTTCAAACGACCAAAAGATGAATTATATCCATCAGCAAGAGCTACAACATGCCTTCTTCAAACGACCAAAAGTTAAATCATGTCCATACAGCTAAAGGAATAAAAACTATTACAAAATTTAAATTAAATGAGACATCAAGTCTTCACAAACGATGAAACATCTCTTTATAAACATGTCTGGGTATTTATTTTAATGTTAAATTTGATTGTCCTTGTTAAGAGAGTGCCACACTCACGACACTTGAGACAAACTTAAAAATATCTTTAATATAATATTCCCAAGCATTTTATCATGTCTCCTACTCT
This sequence comes from Mytilus galloprovincialis, assembly GCA_037788925.1. Lineage (NCBI taxonomy): Eukaryota > Metazoa > Mollusca > Bivalvia > Mytilida > Mytilidae > Mytilus > Mytilus galloprovincialis. The sequence goes on along the minus strand of JAWDJN010000027.1, from coordinate 656,730 downwards.
GTTCGAAGTCTCTCTGTCCTGTAGGAGTTGCAAGTTTTTCACTTAAAGCAGGGTTTACAAGTGAGATGTCTATCTATCTATAAAACCAGAGTAAGCACCATAAACTCCACTTAAAGCAGGGTTTACAAGTGAGATGTCTATCTAGCTATAAAACCAGAGTAAGCACCATAAACTCCACTTAAACCAGGGTTTACAAGTGAGATGTCTGTCTAGCTATAAAACCAGAGTAAGCACCATAAACTCCACTTAAAGCAGGGTTTACAAATGAGATGTGTATCTAGCTATAAAACCAGAGTAAGCACCATAAACTCCACTTAAAGCAGGGTTTACAAGTGAGACGTCTAGCTTTAAAACCAGAGTAAGCACCATAAACTCCACTTAAAGCAGGGTTTACAAGTGAGATGTCTATCTAGCTATAAAACCAGAGTAAGCACCATAAACTCCACTTAAAGCAGGGTTTACAAGTGAGATGTCTGTCTAGCTATAAAACCAGAGTAAGCACCATAAACTTCACTTAAAGCAGGGTTTACAAGTGAGATGTCTATCTTGCTATAAAACCAGAGTAAGCACCATAAACTCCACTTAAAGCAGGGTTTACAAGTGAGACGTCTATCTAGCTATACAACCAGAGTAAGCACCATAAACTCCACTTAAAGCAGGGTTTACAAGTGAGACGTCTGTCTAGCTATTAAACCAGAGTAAGCACCATAAACTCCACTTAAAGCAGGGTTTACAAGTGAGATGTCTATCTAGCTATAAAACCAGAGTAAGCACCATAAACTCCACTTAAAGCAGGGTTTACAAGTGAGACGTCTATCTAGCTATAAAACCAGAGTAAGCACCATAAACTCCACTTAAAGCAGGGTTTACAAGTGAGATGTCTATCTAGCTATAAAACCAGAGTAAGCACCATAAACTCCACTTAAAGCAGGGTTTACAAGTGAGACGTCTATCTAGCTATAAAACCAGAGTAAGCACCATAAACTCCACTTAAAGCAGGGTTTACAAGTGAGATGTCTATCTAGCTATAAAACCAGAGTAAGCACCATAAACTTCACTTAAAGCAGGGTTTACAAATGAGATGAGTATCTAGCTATAAAACCAGAGTAAGCACCATAAACCACACTTAAACCAGGGTTTACAAGTGAGATATCTATCTAGCTATAAAACCAGAGTAAGCACCATAAACTCCACTTAAAGCAGGGTTTACAAGTGAGATGTCTATCTAGCTATAAAACCAGAGTAAGCACCATAAACTCCACTTAAACCAGGGTTTACAAGTGAGATGTCTATCTAGCTATAAAACCAGAGTAAGCACCATAAACTCCACTTAAAGCAGGGTTTACAAGTGAGATGTGTATCTAGCTATAAAACCAGAGTAAGCACCATAAACTCCACTTAAAGCAGGGTTTACAAGTGAGATGTCTATCTAGCTATAAAACCAGAGTAAGCACCATAAACTTCACTTAAAGCAGGGTTTACAAGTGAGACGTCTATCTAGCTATAAAACCAGAGTAAGCACCATAAACTCCACTTAAAGCAGGGTTTACAAGTGAGATGTCTATCTAGCTATAAAACCAGAGTAAGCACCATAAACTTCACTTAAAGCAGGGTTTACAAGTGAGACGTCTATCTAGCTATAAACCCAGAGTAAGCACCATAAACTTCACTTAAAGCAGGGTTTACAAATAAGATGTGTATCTAGCTATAAAACCAGAGTAAGCACCATAAACTCCACTTAAACCAGGGTTAACAAGTGAGATGTCTATCTAGCTATAAAACCAGAGTAAGCACCATAAACTCCACTTAAAGCAGGGTGTACAAGTGAGACGTCTATCTAGCTATAAAACCAGAGTAAGCACCATAAACTCCACTTAAATCAGGGTTTACAAGTGAGATGTTTATCTAGCTATAAAACCAGAGTAAGCACCATAAACTTCACTTAAAGCAGGGTTTACAAGTGAGACGTCTATCTAGCTATAAAACCAGAGTAAGCACCATCAACTCCACTTAAAGCAGGGTTTACAAGTGAGATGTCTATCTAGCTATAAAACCAGAGAAAGCACCATAAACTCCACTTAAAGCAGGGTTTACAAGTGAGACGTCTAGCTTTAAAACCAGAGTAAGCACCATAAACTCCACTTAAACCAGGGTTTACAAATGAGATGTGTATCTAGCTATAAAACCAGAGTAAGCACCATAAACTTCACTTAAAGCAGGGTTTACAAGTGAGATGTCTATCTAGCTATAAAACCAGAGTAAGCACCATAAACTCCACTTAAAGCAGGGTTTACAAGTGAGATGTCTATCTAGCTATGAAACCAGAGTAAGCACCATAAACTTCACTTAAAGCAGGGTTTACAAGTGAGACGTCTATATAGCTATAAAACCAGAGTAAGCACCATAAACTCCACTTAAAGCAGGGTTTACAAGTGAGACGTCTATCTAGCTATAAAACCAGAGTAAGCACCATAAACTCCACTTAAAGCAGGGTTTACAAGTGAGATGTGTATCTAGCTATAAAACCAGAGTAAGAACCATAAACTCCACTTAAAGCAGGGTTTACAAGTGAGATGTCTATCTAGCTATAAAACCAGAGTAAGCACCATAAACTTCACTTAAAGCAGGGTTTACAAGTGAAATGTCTATCTAGCTATAAAACCAGAGTAAACACCATAAACTCCACTTAAAGCAGGGTTTACAAGTGAGATGTCTATCTAGCTATAAAACCAGAGTAAGCACCATAAACTTCACTTAAAGCAGGGTTTACAAGTGAGACGTCTTTCTAGCTATAAAACCAGAGTAAGCACCATAAACTTCACTTAAAGCAGGGTTTACAAGTGAGACGTCTTTCTAGCTATAAAACCAGAGTAAGAACCATAAACTACACTTAAAGCAGGGTTTACAAGTGAGATGTCTATCTAGCTATAAAACCAGAGTAAGCACCATAAACTTCACCGAAAGCAGGGTTTACAAGTGAGATGTCTGTCTAGCTATAAAACCAGAGTAAGCACCATAAACTCCACTTAAAGCAGGGTTTACAAGTGAGACGTCTTTCTAGCTATAAAACCAGAGTAAGCACCATAAACTCCACTTAAAGCAGGGTTTACAAGTGAGACGTCTATCTAGCTATAAAACCAGAGTAAGCACCATAAACTCCACTTGAAGCAGGGTTTACAAGTGAGATGTCGATCTAGCTATAAAACCAGAGTAAGCACCATAAACTCCACTTAAAGCAGGGTTTACAAGTGAGATGTCTATCTAGCTATAAAACCAGAGTAAGCACCATAAACTTCACTTAAAGCAGGGTTTACAAGTGAGACGTCTTTCTAGCTATAAAACCAGAGTAAGCACCATAAACTCCACTTAAAGCAGGGTTTACAAGTGAGATGTCTATCTAGCTATAAAACCAGAGTAAGCACCATAAACTCCACTTAAAGCAGGGTTTACAAGTGAGATGTTTATCTAGCTATAAAACCAGAGTAAGCACCATAAACTCCACTTAAAGCAGGGTTTACAAGTGAGACGTCTTTCTAGCTATAAAACCAGAGTAAGCACCATAAACTTCACTTAAAGCAGGGTTTACAAGTGAGATGTCTATCTAGCTATAAAACCAGAGTAAGCACCATAAACTCCACTTAAAGCAGGGTTTACAAGTGAGATGTCTATCTAGCTATAGAACTAGAGTAAGCACCATAAACTCCACTTAAAGCAGGGTTTACAAGTGAGACGTCTTTCTAGCTATAAAACCAGAGTAAGCACCATAAACTCTACTTAAAGCAGGGTTTACAAATGAGACGTCTATCTATAGTCGCCGTCAGCTGAAATTCGTAGCGGTTATCGGTAAAAATAATCTAAACTATCAATCGCGTTCACTCGAGATATAGTTTTTCACATTCCATTCATAAATCGCAAAAAGAAAAACCACTACTGACCTACCTTTTAAGTGATCGCACTTTAATAATCCTGACCTTCACTTTTTCATAGACGATTTTGAATGGTGGAATCAGCCATTGTTTTTACCGGAAGTATTTCCGTGGAGTTCAATTTCATAAAATTTGCATAAAGCGCGGGAAAACTTATCACATCAATGAAAGGAACATTTCAGGAAACTCGTACAGTGACGAATGTCATATGTAAACAAATGATCCTCATAGAAACGAAGATAGCGGAATTACAATGGAAAATATTCTGGAAAATGTGAAGGTCAGGATTATTACAGTGTGATCACTTAAAAGGTAGGTCAGTAGTGGTTTTTCTTTTTGCGATTTATGAATGGAATGTGAAAAACTATATCTCGAGTGAACGCGATTGATAGTTTAGATTATTTTTACCGATAACCGCTACGAATTTCAGCTGACGGCGACTATAGCTATAAAACCAGAGTAGGCACCATAAACTACACTTAAAGCAGGGTTTACAAGTGAGATGTCTATCTAGCTATAAAACCAGAGTTAGCACCATAAACTCCACTTAAAGCAGGGTTTACAAGTGAGATGTCTATCTAGCTATAAAACCAGAGTAAGCACCATAAACTTCACTTAAAGCAGGGTTTACAAGTGAGATGTCTATCTAGCTATAAAACCAGAGTAAGCACCATAAACTCCACTTAAACCAGGGTTTACAAGTGAGATGTCTATCTAGCTATAAAACCAGAGTAAGCACCATAAACTCCACTTAAAGCAGGGTTTACAAGTGAGACGTCTATCTAGCTATAAAACCAGAGTAAGCACCATAAACTCCACTTAAAGCAGGGTTTACAAGTGAGATGTCTATCTAGCTATAAAACCAGAGTAAGCACCATAAACTCCACTTAAAGCAGGGTTTACAAGTGAGATGTCTATCTAGCTATAAGACCAGAGTAAGCACCATAAACTTCACTTAAAGCAGGGTTTACAAGTGAGATGTCTATCTAGCTATAAAACCAGAGTAAGCACCATAAACTCCACTTAAAGCAGGGTTTACAAGTGAGACGTCTATCTAGCTATAAAACCAGAGTTAGCACCATAAACTCCACTTAAACCAGGGTTTACAAGTGAGATGTCTATCTAGCTATAAAACCAGAGTAAGCACCATAAACTCCACTTAAAGCAGGGTTTACAAGTGAGATGTCTATCTAGCTATAAAACCAGAGTAAGCACCATCAACTCCACTTAAAGCAGGGTTTACAAGTGAGACGTCTAGCTTTAAAACCAGAGTAAGCACCATAAACTCCACTTAAACCAGGGTTTACAAATGAGATGTGTATCTAGCTATAAAACCAGAGTAAGCACCATAAACTCCACTTAAAGCAGGGTTTACAAGTGAGATGTCTATCTAGCTATAAAACCAGAGTAAGCACCATAAACTCCACTTAAAGCAGGGTTTACAAGTGAGATGTCTATCTAGCTATAAAACCAGAGTAAGCACCATAAACTTCACTTAAAGCAGGGTTTACAAGTGAGACGTCTATCTAGCTATAAAACCAGAGTAAGCACCATAAACTCCACTTACAGCAGGGTTTACAAGTGAGACGTTTATCTAGCTATAAAACCAGAGTAAGCACCATAAACTCCACTTACAGCAGGGTTTACAAGTGAGACGTTTATCTAGCTATAAAACCAGAGTAAGCACCATAAACTCCACTTAAAGCAGGGTTTACAAGTGAGATGTCTATCTAGCTATAAAACCAGGGTAAGCACCATAAACTTCACTTAAAGCAGGTTTACAAGTGAGACGTCTATCTAGCTATAAAACCAGAGTAAGCACCATAAACTCCACTTAAACCAGGGTTTACAAGTGAGACGTCTTTCTAGCTATAAAACCAGAGTTAGCACCATAAACTCCACTTAAAGCAGGGTTGACAAGTGAGACGTTTATCTAGCTATAAAACCAGAGTAAGCACCATAAACTCCACTTAAAGCAGGGTTTACAAGTGAGATGTCTATCTAGCTATAAAACCAGGGTAAGCACCATAAACTTCACTTAAAGCAGGTTTACAAGTGAGACGTCTATCTAGCTATAAAACCAGAGTAAGCACCATAAACTCCACTTAAACCAGGGTTTACAAGTGAGACGTCTTTCTAGCTATAAAACCAGAGTTAGCACCATAAACTCCACTTAAAGCAGGGTTGACAAGTGAGACGTCTATCTAGCTATAAAACCAGAGTAAGCACCATAAACTCCACTTAAAGCAGGGTTTACAAGTGAGACGTCTATCTAGCTATAAAACCAGAGTAAGCACCATAAACTCCACTTAAACCAGGGTTTACAAGTGAGATGTGTATCTAGCTATAAAACCAGAGTAAGCACCATAAACTCCACTTAAACCAGGGTTTACAAGTGAGATGTCTATCTGGCTATAAAACCAGAGTAAGCACCATAAACTTCACTTAAAGCAGGGTTTACAAGTGAGATGTCTATCTAGCTATAAAACCAGAGTAAGCACCATAAAGTCCACTTAAAGTAGGGTTTACAAATGAGATGTCTATCTAGCTATAAAACCAGAGTAAGCACCATAAACTCCACTTAAATCAGGGTGTACAAGTGAGACGTCTATCTAGCTATAAAACCAGAGTAAGCACCATAAACTCCACTTAAAGCAGGGTTTACAAGTGAGATGTCTATCTAGCTATAAAACCAGAGTAAGCACCATAAACTCCACTTAAAGCAGGGTTTACAAGTGAGATGTCTATCTAGCTATAAAACCAGAGTAAGCACCATAAACTCCACTTAAATCAAGTTTTACAAGTGAGATGTCTGTCTAGCTATAAAACAAGAATTAGCACCATAAACGCCACTTAAACCAGGGTTTACAAGTGAGACGTCTTTCTAGCTATAAAACCAGAGTAAGCACAATAAACTCCACTTTAAGCAGGGTTTACAAGTGAGACGTCTATCTAGCTATAAAATCAGAGTAAGCAACATAAACTCCACTTCAAGCAGGGTTTACAAGTGAGATGTCTATCTAGCTATAAAACCAGAGTAAGCACCATAAACTTCACTTAAAGCAGGGTTTACAAGTGAGACGTCTTTCTAGCTATAAAACCAGAGTAAGCACCATAAACTTCACTTAAAGCAGGTTTACAAGTGAGACGTCTATCTAGCTATAAAACCAGAGTAAGAACCATAAACTACACTAAAAGCAGGGTTTACAAGTGAGATGTCTATCTAGCTATAAAACCAGAGTAAGCACCATAAACTCCACTTATAGCAGGGTTTACAAGTGAGATGTCTATCTAGCTATAAAACCAGAGTAAGCACCATAAACTTCACTTAAAGCAGGGTTTACAAGCGAGACGTCTTTCTAGCTATAAAACCAGAGTTAGCACCATAAACTCCACTTAAACCAGGGTTTACAAGTGAGATGTCTATCTAGCTATAAAACCAGAGTAAGCACCATAAACTCCTTTAAAAGCAGGGTTTACAAGTGAGATGTCGATCTAGCTATAAAACCAGAGTAAGCACCATAAACTTCACTTAAAGCAGGGTTTACAAGTGAGATGTCTATCTAGCTATAAAACCAGAGTAAGCACCATAAACTTCACTTAAAGCAGGTTTACAAGTGAGACGTCTATCTACCTATAAAACCAGAGTAAGAACCATAAACTACACTTAAAGCAGGGTTTACAAGTGAGATGTCTATCTAGCTATAAAACCAGAGTAAGCACCATAAACTTCACTGAAAGCAGGGTTTACAAGTGAGATGTCTGTCTAGCTATAAAACCAGAGTAAGCACCATAAACTCCACTTAAAGCAGGGTTTACAAGTGAGACGTCTATCTAGCTATAAAACCAGAGAAAGCACCATAAACTCCACTTAAAGCAGGGTTTACAAGTGAGATGTCTGTCTAGCTATAAAACCAGAGTAAGCACCAAAAACTCCACTTAAACCAGGGTTTACAAGTGAGACGTCTTTCTAGCTATAAAACCAGAGTTAGCACCATAAACTCCACTTAAAGCAGGGTTGACAAGTGAGACGTCTATCTAGCTATAAAACCAGAGTAAGCACCATAAACTCCACTTAAAGCAGGGTTTACAAGTGAGACGTCTATCTAGCTATAAAACCAGAGTAAGCACCATAAACTCCACTTAAACCAGGGTTTACAAGTGAGATGTCTATCTAGCTATAAAACCAGAGTAAGCACCATAAACTCCACTTAAACCAGGGTTTACAAGTGAGATGTCTATCTAGCTATAAAACCAGAGTAAGCACCATAAACTTCACTTAAAGCAGGGTTTACAAGTGAGATGTCTATCTAGCTATAAAACCAGAATAAGCACCATAAACTCCACTTAAACCAGGGTTTACAAGTGAGATGTCTATCTAGCTATAAAACCAGAGTAAGCACCATAAACTCCACTTAAAGCAGGGTGTACAAGTGAGACGTCTATCTAGCTATAAAACCAGAGTAAGCACCATAAACTCCACTTAAAGCAGGGTTTACAAGTGAGATGTCTATCTAGCTATAAAACCAGAGTAAGCACCATAAACTCCACTTAAAGCAGGGTTTACAAGTGAGATGTCTATCTAGCTATAAAACCAGAGTAAGCACCATAAACTCCACTTAAAGCAGGGTTTACGAGTGAGATGTCTATCTAGATATAAAACCAGAGTTAGCACCATAAACTCCACTTAAAGCAGGGTTTACAAGTGAGATGTCTATCTAGCTATAAAACCAGAGTAAGCACCATAAACTCTACTTAAATCAGGGTTTACAAGTGAGATGTCTGTCTAGCTATAAAACCAGAATTAGCACCATAAACTCCACTTAAACCAGGGTTTACAAGTGAGACGTCTTTCTAGCTATAAAACCAGAGTAAGCACCATAAACTCCACTTTAAGCAGGGTTTACAAGTGAGACGTCTATCTAGCTATAAAATCAGAGTAAGCAACATAAACTCCACTTAAAGCAGGGTTTACAAGTGAGATGTCTATCTAGCTATAAAACCAGAGTAAGCACCATAAACTTCACTTAAAGCAGGGTTTACAAGTGAGACGTCTTTCTAGCTATAAAACCAGAGTAAGCACCATAAACTTCACTTAAAGCAGGTTTACAAGTGAGACGTCTATCTAGCTATAAAACCAGAGTAAGCACCATAAACTACACTAAAAGCAGGGTTTACAAGTGAGATGTCTATCAAGCTATAAAACCAGAGTAAGCACCATAAACTCCACTTAAAGCAGGGTTTACAAGTGAGATGTCTATCTAGCTATAAAACCAGAGTAAGCACCATAAACTTCACTTAAAGCAGGGTTTACAAGCGAGACGTCTTTCTAGCTATAAAACCAGAGTTAGCACCATAAACTCCACTTAAACCAGGGTTTACAAGTGAGATGTCTATCTAGCTATAAAACCAGAGTAAGCACCATAAACTCCACTTAAAGCAGGGTTTACAAGTGAGACGTCTATCTAGCTATAAAACCAGAGTAAGCACCATAAACTCCACTAAAAGCAGGGTTTACAAGTGAGATGTCTATCTTGCTATAAAACCAGAGTAAGCACCATAAACTCCACTTAAAGCAGGGTTTACAAGTGAGATGTCTTTCTAGCTATAAAACCAGATTAAGCACCATAAACTTCACTTAAAGCAGGGTTTACAAGTGAGATGTCTATCTAGCTATAAAACCAGAGTAAGCACCATAAACTCCACTTAAAGCAGGATTTACAAGTGAGACGTCTGTCTAGCTATAAAACCAGAGTAAGCACCATAAACTTCACTTAAAGCAGGGTTTACAAGTGAGATGTCTATCTAGCTATAAAACCAGAGTAAGCACCATAAACTCCACTTAAAGCAGGGTTTACAAGTGAGACGTCTATCTAGCTATAAAACCAGAGTAAGCACCATAAACTCCACTTAAAGCAGGGTTTACAAGTGAGATGTCTATCTAGCTATAAAACCAGAGTAAGCACCATAAACTCCACTTAAAGCAGGGTTTACAAGTGAGACGTCTATCTAGCTATAAAACCAGAGTAAGCACCATAAACTCCACTTAAAGCAGGGTTTACAAGTGAGACGTCTATCTAGCTATAAAACCAGAGTAAGCACCATAAACTCCACTTAAAGCAGGGTTTACAAGTGAGACGTCTGTCTAGCTATAAAACCAGAGTAAGCACCATAAACTCCACTAAAAGCAGGGTTTACAAGTGAGATGTCGATCTAGCTATAAAACCAGAGTAAGCACCATAAACTTCACTTAAAGCAGGGTTTACAAGTGAGATGTCTATCTAGCTATAAAACCAGAGTAAGCACCATAAACTTCACTTAAAGCAGGGTTTACAAGTGAGATTTCTATCTAGCTATAAAACCAGAGTAAGCACCATAAACTCCACTTAAAGCAGGGTTTACAAGTGAGACGTCTATCTAGCTATAAAACCAGAGTAAGCACCATAAACTCCACTGAAACCAGGGTTTACAAGTGAGATGTCTATCTAGCTATAAAACCAGAGTAAGCACCATAAACTTCACTTAAACCAGGGTTTACAAGTGAGACGTCTATCTAGCTATAAAACCAGAGTAAGCACCATAAACTCCACTTAAAGCAGGGTTTACAAGTGAGATGTCTATCTAGCTATAAAACCAGAGTAAGCACCATAAACTCCACTTAAACCAGGGTTTACATGTGAGATGTCTATCTAGCTATAAAACCAGAGTAAGCACCATAAACTCCACTTAAACCAGGGTTTACAAGTGAGACGTCTATCTAGCTATAAAACCAGAGTAAGCACCATAAACTTCACTTAAAGCAGGGTTTACAAGTGAGATGTCTATCTAGCTATAAAACCAGAGTAAGCACCATAAACTTCACTTAAAGCAGGGTTTACAAGTGAGACGTCTTTCTAGCTATAAAACCAGAGTAAGCACCATAAACTTCACTTAAAGCAGGGTTTACAAGTGAGATGTCTATTTAGCTATAAAACCAGGTTCAAACCATTATTTTTTACCTACGGAAATGTCTGTTTCAAGTTAGGAATATAACAGTTGTTTGCCATTCGTTTGATGTGTTTTAGCTTTTGATTTTTGTTATTTAATAACTAAAGGACATTCCGGTTTGAATTTACCTTGGAGTTTGGTATTTGCTTGAACTATGATACTAATTTGCGTTATTTTACTTTCTATTCACCAAAAGGGTACGAAAAAATAGTGCTTTACCTGTTGCTTATGACATGTGACAATAAGGTGATAAGTCGAGTTGTTGGTAAGTCCAAAGCAAGATGGCGGACCGGATTGTGCCTAAGTCAAATGAAATTATTCAAAGTCATATGTGACACATACATTTGTCGATTGCTAGAAAGTATGTATGGTCATTTAATAGAGGAACATGTCAAAAGCTATTAAGTTTCTATGGTCATCTATAAAGGGAACATGCTGAAAAGTCCGAACTGAATTATGATCCCATACATAAAACATTTCAAGTAAATTACTGTTTCTTTAAATCGTTTACAATTCCTAATTTCCGTGGCACGTAGTGTAACGGGAATTAATTGTCTTCTCACGTAGTAGTTCGAAGGCGTATGAATTTTTTGGGCGGGAAAAATTATTGTGTTAAATGATAGGTGTATATATGGTCATTTCTAGCCCTTCTTTGCTTGAGTGAACATCAAATTTTTTCTGAGTGCCATGATGGATCCGGACATCGAGAATAGTGTTAAGCGGATTGCCGGGGAGGAAATTCGAAAAACGCAGAATGATTTATTGTCGCAAATGGAAGGGATGTTTTCGATAAAACTACAAGAATTCGATTATCAACAGAAGGAGAGATCTGAGCTACAAATGAACAGATTACAAAACGAACTTTCGGGGAATGATGATTACAAGTTTCAAAGAAAGTCGTGTGAGGATCAGTTCAAATTCAATCGCAAACTAAGCGTAACTTTGAAGGAAGCCGATGCCAGTTTGGAGTCCAGGGACCCAAGTGCCAGTTTAGCCAAGCAGAAAATAGCAGCATGTATTAGTACTAATTGATCTTTTGAGGTAAACCCTTACATGTTTTTTTTTTTTTTATGTACATATTTCATGAATGATGATAGTATTTGTTTACTCGAGCGTGAACGTATCAAACAGGTGTCTAGCCAGTTAACGGTAAATTCAAGTTTACTTATTCCTGTAGTTAAATTGAACAAATCAATACACAAATGGAGAGATATAGACACAAGCATGTATATTTTAAGTGTTATAGAAAAAGGATACGGTATTCCGTTTAAAGTACTGCCAGATAATGTTATATTGAGAAATAATAAATCTGCTAGGGATAACGGGGAATTCGTTATTGGTGAGATTTTAAAATTGACAGAAAAATGTTGCATTTCAGAAGTTAACGATATACCTTTTGTGGTTAATCCTTTAACGGTAGCTTTTAGTAGACCAAAGAAGCCCCGTTTAGTTTTGGACTGTAGGCATATCAACGAATGCATACACCAGTTTAGGTTTAAATTTGAAGATGGTACAGTTGCAAGAGAATTGTTTGAAAAAGGCAATTTTTTGTTTAGATATCATATGATCTTAAAAGTGCATATCACCATTTGGAAATATTAGAGGAACATAGAACTTATTTAGGTTTCAGTTGGGATTTCAATGGTATAACAAAGTACTTTGTATTTAATGTTCTTCCTTTTGGTCTGGCCAGTGCAGGTCATATTTTTACCAAAGTTCTTAAGGAAGTGATAAAACACTGGAGAAATCAGGGGTTGAAGATAATAATGTATCTTGATGATGGGCTTGGAGGTGCACATGATTTTCAATCGGCTGAAAGAGCTAGCTCGTATATAGGATCTAGTTTGTCTGAATTTGGTTTTTTAATAGCTGAAGAAAAATGTGTTTGGTATCCACAGTAAAATATGACCTGGATAGGTTTAGTATGGGATATGGAGTTCGGGAAACTTAGTTTCCAGTGAACGTATTGACAGATTAGTTGATGTTATTAGTAAAACACTTTTCTGTGTCGGAAAAGGAAAAATGTTGCACAATGCAAAGTTTGTTGCCGGAATTGTTGGTCAGATTATATCAATGCAAGCTGTGTTAGGTAATTTAGTAAGGCTTAGAACTAGAGAGTTGTATAACTGTATACTATTAAGGGCAAGTTGGAAGTCACTTGTCGCTCTGACAGCCCCGGCTGTCGAGGAGCTCAGATACTGGTTAAATTCAGTAACGCAGTTAAATGAGCAAGGTAATGATCTGCATGAGTCAGATGTATGTGATTTGGTGGCGTTTACTGATGCCTCAGAAGTAGGTTTTGGGGGCTATATTGTGCCCGCAGTTGATGGCATATGTGCCGAGTCGGTCTGTGACTCGTTAGAAATTCTGACTGACTGTTGTCTAGAATTACCAGGTAACAGTTTGAATACTGTAGTAGGAAGTTGGACAGTATTGAAAAGTGGTAAAAGTTCAACATGGCGTGAACTTGAAGCAGTAAGCAGAACAGTGAAAAGTTCGTTAAGATGTTTAGAAAACCATTGTTTAAAATTGAATACAGACAATAAGAATGTAACTAGTATAGTTAAAAATGGTAGCAAAAAACCGGAACTGCAAAATATTGCTTGTGAGCTAAATTATTTATGTTCAGAGAACAATATAAAAATTAAACCACATTGGATTCCAAGAGAACAAAATAAAATTGCTGATGGTCTGAGTAGATATTCAGATTGCGACGACTGGGGTATTAAAGAATCTGTATTTCAAATGTTAGATAAGTTATGGGGTAAACATACAATAGACAGATTTGCTACAGATTACAACACTAAATGTTCGAGATTCAATTCTAAATGTTGGTGTAAGAATACAGAAGCAATTGATGCGTTCTCACAAAACTGGTTTGGTGAAAGAATTGGTTAGTACCACCACCAAATGTTGTTTGTAAGGTTATAAGAAAACTGTGCAGTGATGAGGCAAATTGTACATTGGTGGTTCCATTGTGGTATTCTTCACCTTATTGGTTGATGTTGCATGATATTTTTGGAAATTTGAAACATTTCATAAAAAAAAGCATCAAATAATGAGCGTTAGTCCTGTTGTTCCCGGAACGGGAAATAATGGTGTATTTGGGAAATATATGAAATTTTCTTTGATTGCATTTAAGATGAGATTTAATTGATTTTATTTTGTCTTTGTTTTTTTGTACAGGGTTAATGCTTGGACGTTTTGTAATAGAAGCCGTGGAGGATAGTGGTATTGGAGAGGATCATCCTTTACATGATTTGGTGGATAGTTTTTCGTCGAGACTGCTTGATTCCAGGAGTGACAGTACTGTTAGAAAATATAACTATGCTTTTAAAAAATGGAAAACATTTTCGCATGAACATAATTTGACTAATTTGCCAGCATCGCCTATTCATGTTTCCTTATATTTAGTTCATTTGCTTGATTCAGGTGCTACATACAGTACAATAAATAGTGTTTTTTATTCCACTAAATGGGCCCATGGCATGTCAGGTCAGTTAGATCCTACAGAGAATGCTTTTGTAAAAAATATAGTTGAGTCGGCTAAACGTACTGCTAAAGCTCCAGTTGTAAAGAAAGATCCTGTGTCCAATGATAATTTGATAAGTTTATGTTCTATGTTTCAAGGGTCGAATGATTTAACAGAAGTTAGGGATCTGGCTATGATTTTACTGAGTTATAGCGCTTTTCTTAGATTTAGTGAGTTTAGTAATCTGAAATGTAACGACATTATTTTTAAAGATAGTTATTTAATAGTAAAGATTAAAAAGAGCAAAACTGACCAATATAGAGCTGGAGATGAAGTTTTAGTTTCCAAAGGTAAATCAATGGCTTGTCCCTTTGACATCTTATTAAAGTATGTTGGTATGGCGCATTTAGATATGTTTTCAGACAAGTATTTGTTTCGTCCATTGTACAAATCTAAGAACAAGTCTGGTTTAATTCAGGTTAATAAACCGATCAGCTATAGCACAGCTAGAGAATGCATACTGAAGCGTTTGAAATTAGTTGCTCCAGAGTTAAACCTTGGTTTGCACTCTTTGAGGTCTGGTGGTGCCACTGCGGCGGCTAATTCTGACGTTAACGAAAGGTGATGGAAGCGCCATGGTAGATGGAAAAGCGATTCTAGTAAGGATGGTTATGTGGCTGATTCTATTGAAAACAGATTAAAAATGTCGAAGCAATTAGGTTTATGATTTATCAATCGTAGGTCTGATGTTAGGAATTATTTTTTGTTTTTGTTTAATTTGAAATTTATTTGTTTATACAGTCTAACTATCTTTGTTGTTTTCTATATACACAAGCAGCAAGCTAGTCGACAAACATACGTTTGTGTTTTAGTTGTCTATTGGTAGAAGTGTTACTATGTTAGGAACATAAGGTATAGAGAAGACTTCTTAATGTCCGTGACACGTAGTGTAACGGGAATTAATTGTCTTCTCACGTAGTAGTTCGAAGGCGTATGCATTTTTTGGGCGGGAAAAATTATTGTGTTAAATGATAGGTGTATATATGGTCATTTCATGCCCTGCTTTGCTTGAGTGAACATCAAATTTTTTAACCTGTACGTCAAGAAACGTTCTTTAAATGTTTTTTTATATATAAGTATGTTCAAATTAGCATTAAAGTTAAAACTTTTCGTTATATATATAGGTGGTCTGGCTATACAAACGCAACCGGATTTGGTTATTTCAGACTCATTTCTGTCTTCAAAGTATTTTTCATTTAGCCGCTATCTTTTGACTGATAGCAGATTCTTTGTTTTTAAATGTTTTCTTAAATGTTTTTTGAACATTCTTATATCAAGTGCGGTCCAACACTTGGGGTTTCGCCTGGCATCTTGCAAACGGACACAGGTTTCTAAAAGTAGTTTTTCCTGGACGGAAACATTTAGATATTAGTAGTAGATATTTGAAGTCATTATGATTGCCAAAATTTGTTATGTGTATTGATGTGACATGTTTGTACATATTTGTTTAATAAAATTCGGCAGCTCAGAATATACACAAGCAGCAAGCTAGTCGACAAGCATACGTTTGTGTTTTAGTAATCTATTGGTAGAAGTGTTACTATGTTAGGAACATAAGTTATAGAAAAGACAAAGAATTCGTCTTTCAATAGCACCTCATAAGAATAGCAAGTATGTCTCTCAATTGAAATGAGAAAAGTAATAAAGACGATATTACACAAAATCAACTGCGAATAATTCAAAACATTTAATTTGTGATGAAAAACTGCCTGTACAACAGAGAACAACGACCCTATAGATCAAAACTAGGGAACCATGCGATAAACACAATTCAATAAATGTATAGTATTCAGGTATGAAATGTTATCGATAAGAGACAAGTAGACCAATTAACCCACACCTTTTTATATTATGAATATGTAGTATTATTGGTCACATAATTGTTTAAACTGAGTTTTTTTGTGAAACATTTTAGTTAAATGTTGCAGAAAGGTAAAATTGATTTTAAAAGTATTAGTTTCAATTAAAAGTAACATGCATATACAAAATTATACCCTTTTTAATTCATTAGATGTATATTCTACTTGGTAATTTACGTAACATCAACTCAAGTATGACACAGCGATTCAAATTTCAGAAAGTAGTATTGCTTCCTGATTATGTATTAGAAGATATATATTTTTAAAAGGGCATTTTTAAAGACAATTGAAGGTAAACATTGAACCTTTCATTTCCTCAATGACTAATAGAAAAGTAAATCTGTGTTAAATATTTCCTCAATAGTAAACTGTGACTGCAGGATGACATTGAACGTGATAACATTTATGATGCTGTTGATTGGAATAGACTGCTTCAATATAGATACAAACAATGTAGTCAATATTCTCGGGCCAGAAGGGACACATTTTGGATACTCTGCTGTAATGTTTAGCAATGAGGATAGTCAGAACTGGTCAGTATGTCTAATACTATAATATTAGGTTATGTATATATTATTTCATATAACATTAAAAGGAAATTAAAAGGAAAATAACAGAAAACAAAACAGCATACAATTGAGGTAGGCAGATCGTGTTTCTAATAATAAAACAAATATGAGGAAGGCTAATATTTGTTTTTCGTTTTGAAAGATATAATTTCGAGTCTAAACGCAACGTAAAATTCAGACCTTCCCCTGACCATTTAAAGGAAAGTTTAAGAGTTGAAGATTATTTCCTATGTGTAAATAAGATTACAAAGTGTGCTTGTGTTTAAGCAACTTTCATTTAAAAGATAGTTTTTTCTTAATGTTTTCAAACTCGATACACGTTATAATATTTATTGATCGTGAATCAGTGTGAACGACTACTACTAATGATTTCACCTTGATTTATAACACTTCATTGTACAATCATAAAACAATATGTTACTGCTTTGTCAACTTAGATAGTTATCAAAGGTACCAGGATTATAATTTAATACGTCAGGCTAGCGTTTCGTCTACATAAGATTCATCAGAGAAGCTCAGATCAAATTAGAACAATATCACTGATTCTTTCACTCATAACAATATACGGATAAGTCCACTCATTACAATAAAACTGATTTGTCCAATCAGAACATTATCACTGATTTGTCCACTCAGAACAATATCACTGATTTCCCCCCCTCAGAACAACAAAATTGATTTGTCCACTCAAAAGGATAATATTAATTTGTCCAAGAAAAAATAAGTGTTGGATCAAAATCATGTTTTAATCAGATCAGAAACATTGGACGAATTCGTTCATTGTTACCGAAAGAGCATGCAACACATTAGTATGCTCTCTTGTAACCTCTGGTTTAGACTATGGGAAAGCATTACTGTATGGACTCCCAGCAACATCTATTCAAAGGTTACAACGAGTCCTAAACACACCAGCTAGGGTCATTACAAGGAAGAGGAAGTACGACCACATTACATCTATCCTCGTAACGTATCGATGCCTATATAAACTTCTTGTGTATGTTTTAAAGGCTTTGCGAGGCGGCATCGGTTTATCTACGAGAACTCGTTCATGTATACAAACTAATACAAGCACCATAGATCTGAAAATGACATGTTATTAACAACGCAATGTGTGAAAACTAAAACATATGTAGAAAATAGAATCGACAAAGCGGCAGCAGTTCTATGGAATGATTTGCCAACTGATATACGGAACATCCATTTTGTGAACGTTTTAAAGAAAAACCTGAAAGCTCATTTATTAGACAAACTTTTCATAGTTTATATAATTTTTCTATATTATTGTAAATCTTTAAGCATTTAATTTTGAATTCTTAACTTACTTTTATTGGTAATTCTTTAATTTTAAAACAAGATTTTTTAAAAATGTTTTCTTTCTTTTATTGGTACGGTTTTAATATCTCCTTAATTTTAACATTCCCATTTAAATAAATTCTATAATTTATCAATAAATTTAATAGTATAATTTTATATGCAATATTTTTTAAAATCTGTTTGTTTAAGGATTTTATAACATGGTCTTTTATATTTTATTGTTAATACTTATATATGTGATAGGATATATGTTGTAAAGCGTGAAGGGGAATTTTAATATTATATGAATGAATGAATGATCTTTATTCTCATAAACCAAATACATAGTTACAGAGAAGATATTACAATAATATATATTACATATATAAGATATAGCATGTGTGAAATACAAATTAATATGATAAATATTTACACAAATGATAAATAAACACATAGTTGTATTAACCAGGAGGATAGACTTTCACAGAAATAGATTTAATAAATCTACAAAGTTTCTCAAGCTCAACAATATTTGGGGTTGAATATACTTGTTTGAATTTGATAACATTTATATTTTTATTACAATATTGTGGTAAGTATTTGCATCTTTCATCTTTGAAATAATTACATGACATGATATAATGGTATTCATCACCAGTGTCAGCTGAGGCGCAAAGGTGACACAATCTTTCAGATCTTGGAATGTTGTGCCACCTTCCCGTCTCAATGGGCAAACGGTTATTCCCACATCTAAATTTACATAAGGTTATTAATAAAGTAAATGGTAATACTGATAAATAGTGTTCAAATTTAAAAACATTTTGTACAATCTATAACACAGCCCCTTGGAATATAAAGCACTGTTATAAATTCTTTATAATAATAACAATAAAACTGATTTGTATACTCAAAACATAAGACAGTACTGCTTTGGCTACTCAGACAAAATTAAGCTTGTTTGTCCACTCAGAAAAAATAAAACTGATTTGTCCAGTCATAACAATAGACTGATTTGGCTACCCAGGAAAATAAAACTGAATTGTCCAATCAGAACACACATACTGATCTTTACACTCTTTATTGTTTAGTGTTGATAACAGTAGGTCGTATACTCAGGTCAGACGTTAAGGTGTAGTCATCAGACCATCTTGACGTTATCAGAGAGATCCTCATCTTACAAGCCGGTCACGTGTTCTATAAACAAAATAATCAATTCCTCTATTGTGTTTATAATATTTTACACGCTCTATTAAAACTGGAATAAAATAGAGGAAGGAAATGAGGAATGTGTCAAAGGAAAAATAACCCAACTAGAGTAAAAAAGAGTAAAAAAGAAGCCGAAGTCCAGCAATGGGTCTTCATCGTCTTCATCAGAGCGAGAAAAAGCCGCATCCGAAGATGGACTTCAGCTGGCCACTAAACAGACATGTGTTCTAGTTTAGTTCAGTGAAAACGGACGTTATAGGAAACATATAAAATAAATAAAATAAAAAGTAAAAAAACAATGAAAACTATTAACCATTATACTGACAATATTTTATGTCCCAGATTACACTTATTCCTATTCAATGCTCTGGTACATTCAACAGTTTATTTCCTTCTTCTTGAGAAATACTTTGACGCATCTTTTATCATGTCAAGTTTATTTATGTATGGAAGTTAAACGATGTCCTATATTTACTTACGCTCACGTTATTTTGACTGTAGTGAATAAATGTATCATTTGTAATCGTACCATATCTCATTTTTATTTGTAAAGACCGATAAAAGAAGTTAATATGTTTCCCAGACTACAATATGAATAAGTACACATTTAACAGATTTAGTGTCCGAGAGACAAAAGACTGCCCAAACACACCTTGTTCAATACAGAACTATAAGTACAGATTGTAGGACAATACATGTTCATAACTGTATAGCAATAATTTTACATATAAGTTTAAAAAAAACAATTACAAAATTAAAATTATGAAAGATATTCAAATGTCTTATTACGATTAAATTGATAATCTTTTATACTTAGTTTTTATTAATAAAATCAATCGATAACATGGATCTTTTATATATTTACAAACTCACAGTAAACAATTCGATTGTGATAACAAAATTGTTCATATAGTAATTTACCAAAAATTCATATATTTGATTACTTTCATTGAAATTGGCAGTTCAGGAAACACAATACTATCCCCAAAGTAACGACACTTGTGTTGAATTCTTTTTCAAAGAAGTTGAATAACATATAGGGTATATGTGAATGAAAAGCAATTGAGTTGAATAGTATAAGGGGTATATGAGAATACTCCTGAGTTGAATAATAAATGGGGTATGTGTGAATGAGAATAAAACTGAGTTTTATTACAAATGGGGTATATGTGAACGAGTTAAAAAAAATCTTACGACATAAATTTAAATGATTCATAGCTCTTATTGGGGTATATGTAAAAGTATAAATGACCTTACGTATTAATATAAATCACAGTTAAAGTTAAACTGACATGGCCTTACCAAGAGAGACAAAAAGATCAACAAAACAAAACGTAGAAAAGTAACAACACCTCAAACCTATGATTTAATTGGAGAAAAACCGCAATTTTTATACGTGTGCATGCAAAACAAATTTCGTTGTAGAAGGGTCTAAATACAGCACAAATATATATATATAACGGCAGTTCCTGTGTATTGTAGTCCAGACGCCCTCTGCTTTAACATCAAAATGACCTCCAAAGACTGCTGATTGTCACATAACCGAATATACATAAACAACATAAATATAGATAGATAGCAACCTCGTGTAATGAACTTTTCCTTGTCAGGCTATATATAGTTATTTATCGTCTTAACCTGTACAAGAATGATTGTTTTGCGGATAATTCAACGAAATATTTCATCTTTTCTCTCTTTCAATATCGACTATAAAATGCGTAACCAATCTCTATCTAATCGATTAAATTAAAGATCACATTTATACGGATTAAATGAGGTCGGAATGTTCACTTTTAGTTTTTATATTTCGAAGCTAATGACCCTTTGATGAGAGACTTTCCGTTTTGCATTTCCTTTTAGTTCGATAATTTTGTTACTTTAATTTTTAATAACAATGATTAAAAAAAACCAAACTTTACATGATTTCTTTCTCTATCCTAAAGACACTCTTATCAATATATATAGTTATTAGTTGTTATCCAACGCAATCATAGGTTTGAACGTAGTTTTCAATTTAGACTCGTTTATATTTTTTCGTTTGGGCTTGCATCATATTTTCCCTCCGGGTTATATGATCCGTTCATCCTATATTGACTCTAAAAATTCAAGAGTCAATCTAAAAATGAGGATACTTTTTCTAAAAATAAGGGTACTTTTTATTTGGCCTTCCAATAACCGTTTCGATCCATAACATCACTGAAGAGACATTTATTGTCGAAATCCGGATCTGGTGTACTAAAATAATATTGACACCGTATGTTTGTGGCATAAATAAAGGCAACAGTAGTATACCGCTGTTCAAACTCATAAATCCATTGACAAAAAACAAAATCGGGGTAACAAACTAAAACTGAGGGAAACGCATTAAATGTAAGAGGAGAACAACGACACAACACTACAATGTAACACACACAGAAACGGACCAAGCATCAGACAAAATCCCACGAGAAAAACAAATATAACATCAAAACCAAATACATGAATTTGGGATAGACAAGTAGGCATAACATCGTGGCCACAAGTTAAAATTGTTTTCTGTTTCGTATAACATTTATATTAAGATCCATTTAGTTACATCTTGTGATCAATTTTATTTGGCAATCGCCAATGGCAGTCAGCAGGGTTAAAGAGCATCAGTTGTTCGACCTGTTAGTCAAATGCGTTTTGTTTAAATATACTTTTCACTTTTTTTTTTTAGAAAATGTTGTTTGTGCTGCTTTTAGATCCTTCTACAACGAAATTTGTTTTACATGCACACGTATAAAAATTGCGGTTTTTATCCAACGCAATCATAGGTTTGAACGTAGTTTTCAATATAGACTCATTTATATATATTTGCGAAAGCAAATTTACAGATCTAACATTGTTGGGTTGATGTTTAGACGAGTTGTATATACATTATGTACACAACCATGTATCACCATCATTGATGGCGATCCGATGGATACATCTGTTGTAGAGTTGTCACTGACTCAGACGTACTTATAAATATAATTATTTTCTGTGACTGTATATTGACTGTCCCTTTGGTATCTTTCGTCCCTCTTCTCTTACATTAATTTTTAGGATCCTTTACTATAGATAATTTAGCTGATCTGTAACAATAACATCTTCATGCCTTATATATCATGTACTGTAGTACGCCGCTAGATTAAAACTGTCGAGGAAAGGTAACACACGGCCAGCGAAAGCTCTTTTTTTGAGAGCCCAGGTGGTCGTGTGGTCTAGCGGGACGGCTGCAGTGCAGGCGATTTGGTGTCACGATATCACAGTAGCATGGGTTCGAATCCCGGCGAGGGAAGAACCAAATATTTGCGAAAGCAAATTTACAGATCTAACATTGATCACAAGATGTAACAAAATGGATATTAATATAAATTTAATACTAAACAGAAAAAAATTTAACTTGTGGCCACGATGTTATGCCAAAAACATACGGTGTCAATATTTTTTTTGTACACCAGATCCAGATTTCGACAATAAATGTCTCTTCAGTGATGTTAACGGCTGTAAACCATATGGTGTATTTTGAACTTGGGCGTTTACCATTGTATGTAAAGAGATATGTAAGAATGGTACGTTACTGGTTGAAGTTATTAGAATCTAATAATTGTATATTGAATAGTATTTATGAAGACATGTACGAATCTAGTTTTGTTAAACCCAATGATAAACTCAATTGGAGTTGTAAAATAAGAGACATACTAAACAGGTATAAATGATATATGGTTAGCACAAAGTGTTGGAAATAGTCAATTATTATTGCATGACTTTAAAAAAATAATTGTTGATAATTATATAGCTGAAGGCTTGTCATTTTTTGAAAATACTTCAAAATGTAATTTATATCAATATATACATGATGGACATACTTTGCAATTTTATTTGAATCGACCATTGAATAGTTCATACCAGTCATATGTAACTAAATATAAAATCAATTGACATTCACTTAATGTAAAAACTGGAAGATACTTTAATATTTCCAGAAATGAGCGTGTTTGTCATATGTGTAATAAGAAAGTAATCGAAGACGAATATCATTTTATATTAGAGTGTGATAAATATGTACCTGTCAGAAATAAATATATTAAGATATATTATTATAGAAACCCATCTACCTTCAAATGAGTTCAATTACTATCTGTAAGAAATATTAAAGAATTAAATAATCTGGATAAATACCTGTATGAGGCAGAGAAAATTCGTAACACTTGAATTTTTGTTAAATGTACCTTTATTACCAATGTAAATTGTATGCCAAACTCCGCTATATATTAATGCTTTATATGTATATGTAAACTGTATAATTTGTGTATGTATTTAATCCTATGAGCTGTATATTTGCTTACGGAATAAAGAATTATTAGACCTGATGACTGCCATTGGCGATTGCCAAATAAAATTGATCACAAGATGTAACAAAATGGATCTTAATATAAATTTAATACTAAACAGAAAAAAAATTAACTTGTGGCCACGATGTTATGCCACAAACATACGGTGTCAATATTTTTTTAGTACACCAGATCCGGATTTCGACAATAAATGTCTCTTCAGTGATGTTATGTATCGAAACGGTATTTAAAAAGGCCATATAAAAAGTACCCTCATTGTTAGAAAAAGTACCCTCATTTTTAGATAGACTCTTGAATTTTAAGAGTCAATATAGGATGAACGGATCATATAAACCGGAGGTAAAATATGATACAAACCCAAACGAAAAAATATAAACGAGTCTAAATTGAAAAAAAAACTACGTTCAAACCTATGATTGCGTTGGATAAACACCGCAATTTTTATACGTGTGCATGTAAAACAAATTTCGTTGTAGAAGGCCCAAGACCACAATTAATGATCCCGCTTTTCGTTGTCTACGAATATAATTCCCTTTAATTATAGTGTATTTTTTCTTTATCTTTTTTCTTTTCCTTCCTCATACATTTCTTAGTTTTTCTGGAGTGGAAATGAAAGAAGAGATCTGAAATAAACTTTTGGATGTTTTGTTTTAACTGATTTTGATATGGAATGAGTGATTAGGCCAGGTGCAAAAAGGTGATATTTACAGTTTTCGAAACATCTCTTGACTTGTCCACAGGGGTATGGATGTGTATTGGCTAAATTTGTGAAAGACAGCAGAGCAATCTTTCTTAATGTTGGATATATTTTTGGACTAGAACTGTACTTTACACACACAAAAAATTTGACAAAAGGATTAGGTGCATTTTTTTTAATGAAACAAAACGTTATAAAAAAACTAAAAGAGAATTTAATTGTGGTCTGTGGCCAGAAGGGTCTAAAAACAGCACAAACAACATTTTCTTAAAGACCAAAAAGTGAAAAAGTATATTTAAACAAAACGCATTTGACTAACAGGTCGAACAACTGATGTTCTTTAACCTTGCTGACTGCCATTGGCGATTGCCAAATAAAATTGATCACAAGATGTAACAAAATGGATTAATATAAATTTAATGCTAAACAGAAAAAAAATTAACTTGTGGCCGTGATGTTATGCCATAAACATACGGTGTCAAAATTTTTAAAGTACATCAGATCTTGATTTCGACAATAAATGTCTCTTCAGTGATGTTAGGGATATATAAGTACGTCTGAGTCAGTAACAACTCTACAACAGATTTATCCATCGGATCACCAGCAATGATGGTGATACATGGCAGTGTACATTATGTTTATACAACTTGTCTAAACATCAACCCAACAATGTTAGATCTGTATATTTGCTTTTGCAAATTTTTTGTTCTTCCCTTACTTGGATTGGAACCCATGCTACTGAGATATCGTGACACCAAATCGCCTGCACTGTATCCGGTGCGCTAGACCACACGATCACATTGGCTTCACAATAATAAAGCTTTCGGTGGCCGTGTGTTACCTTTCCTCGTCAGTTTTAATCAAGCGTCGTAGTACAGTACATGATATATAAGGCATGAAGATGTTATTGTTACAGATCAGCTCAAGGATCTATAGTAACGGATCCTATAAATTAATGCAAGACACAGTCACAGAAAATAATTATATTATAAGTACGTCTGAGTCAATGACAACTCTACAACAGATTTATCCATCGGATCACCAGCAATGATGGTGATGCATGGCTGTTTACATTATGTATATAAAACTCGTCTAAACATCAACCGAACAATGTTAGATCTTTAAATTTGCTTTCGCAAATATTTTGTTCTTCCCTCGCTGGGATTCGAACAAATGCTACTGAGATATCATGACACCAAATCGCCTGCACTGTATCCGGTGCGCTGGACCACACAACCACCTTGGCTTCACAATAATAAAGCTTTCGGTGGCCGTGTGTTACCTCTCCTCGTCAGTTTTAATCTAGCGTCGTAATACAGTAGATGATATATAAGGCATGGATATGTTATTGTTACAGATAAGCTCAATTATCTATAGTAAAGAATCCTACAAATTAATGCACCATACAGTCACAGAAAATTGTTATATTATAAGTACGTCTGAGTCAATGACAACTCTACAACAGATTTATCCATCGGATCACCAGCAATGATGGTGATACATGGCTGTGTACATTATGTATATACAACTCGTCTAAACATCAACCCAACAATGTTAGATCTGTAAATTTGCTTTCGCAAATTTTTTGTTCTTCCCTCGCTGGGATTCGAACCCATGCTAATGAGATATCGTGACACCAAATCGCCTGCACTGTATCCGGTGCGCTAGACCACACGACCACCTTGGCTTCACAATGATAAAGCTTTCGGTGGCCGTGTGTTACCTTTCCTCGTCATTTTTAATCTAGAGTCGTAATACAGTACATGAAATATAAGGCATGGAGATGTTATTGTTACAGATCAGCTCAATTATATATAGTAAAGGATCCTACAAATTAATGCAAGACACAGTCACAGAAAATAATTATATTTTAAGTACGTCTGAGTCAGTGAAAATATATGTATATTGATAAGAGTGCATATATATATAATTTGTTAGTAACTGCTAACAAAAACACTAGATCATTTGGACATGATTTTGATCTAATAAGCTCTTGAAGTTTAACGTTATAACATTGTTCTCTTTGGAGATTCCGTATATCGTCAAGCTATTCTAGGACTAACTG
This sequence comes from Mytilus galloprovincialis, assembly GCA_037788925.1. Lineage (NCBI taxonomy): Eukaryota > Metazoa > Mollusca > Bivalvia > Mytilida > Mytilidae > Mytilus > Mytilus galloprovincialis. The sequence continues at coordinate 630,238 of JAWDJN010000027.1, read as the reverse complement.
CGAACTACTGATCGCGGACCTGTTTTTGTATTGTTATAAGTTATAGTTTTTGACTAAAATCAGCAAAGAACCATCGCAAAACATCAGATACAAAAATGAAATATTACTTTTAGATATTGAGATGATATATTGGCCCTCAATAATGACGACTTTAATATGTACATTAAAGAGATTTATCCTTTTGAACTAACATTGAATATAGCAAATACTAACAATGAACAGTGCCCTTTTCTGGATCTTGATATCTATATCATAAACGGGAAGCTTAATACCAAATTTATGATAAAAGATGGACCAATGATTCCAGAGGGACAGCCAAACTCATACATCGAAAATAAACTGACAACGCCATGGCTTAAAATTGAAAAAACAAACCTAAAACAACAGACAAACAATAGTACACATAACACAACATAGAAAACTAAAGAATAAGCAACACGAATCCCAGTGCTGATTTTCCATTTCTTAAGTTAATTATCGATCTTATGGTGTTTTTATAATTTTATAGTTTCCCTACTGATTATTTTTATATTCTTACTTGCATCATTACAGGGTTGTGGTTGGAGCTATAAAGGCAAACTTTACAAACAACCAAAACATAAAGTCACCAGGCAATATATTTAAGTGTAAACTTAACTTCACTCAATCCACACAAGATACGTGCGAACCAATGGACATCAGAACTAATGGTAAGTAAATAAATCTCATACCGGACATGAGTGTGAGTGAAACCAATAAACAACAGAGATAACGGTAGGTTGAAATCAATCGGAACGTAAGTGTGGACCAATGAACATTAGAACTAATGGTAAGTAAGTAAATCTCATTCCGGACGTGAGAGTGTGGACCAATGAACATCAGAACTAACGGTAGGTAAAAATCAACTAGGACGTTAGTGTGGACCAATGAACATCAGAATTAATGGGAGGTAAAAATCAACCAGGACGTTATTGTGGACCAATGAACATCAGAACTGGTCCAATGGTAAGTTAGTAAAATCCCATTCCGGACGTGAGAGTGTGGACCAATGAACATCAGAACTAACGGTAGGTAAAAATCAAACAGGACGTTAGTGTGAACCAATGAACATCAGAACTAACGGGAGGTAGAAATCAACCAGGACGTTATTGTGGTCCAATGAACATTAGAACTGGTCCAATGGTAAGCTAGTAAAATCTCATTCCGGACGTGAGAGTGTGGACCAATGAACATCAGAACTAACGGGAGCTACAAATCAACCAGGACGTTAGTGTGGACCAATGAACATTAGAACTAATGGTAAATCTCATTTCGGACGTTAATGTAAGTGAAACCAATAAACATAACTAACGGTAGGTTACAATCAGTCAGGACGTGAGTGTGGACCAATGAACATCAGAACTAATGGTACGCAATTAAATCTTATACTAGGCGTGAGTGTGAGTGAAACCAATGAACAGTAGAACTGACGATAGTTTAAAATCAATTAGGACGTGAGTGTGAACCAATGAACATCAGAACTAATCGAATGACAATAATGTTTATAAGGTCAATCGCAAGTTCTCTAAATGAAAATAATTTCCCAGCTATAAACCAAATTGAAAACTTCAAAAGTGTGAGTGAAACATAATGAATGGTTTTAGAAAAAGTCATAGAGCAGTCTGGCTACTTTTAATTCTTTGTTGCATGGTTTATAAAGGAAGTATTTTAAGGATGTACTTAGGTGAGGTTGGGTAAGAATTAAGAAATTAAGAAATTAAAATTGATACTATAAGCTTGTAGAGCATCAATTAAGGATAAAGATAAGCTAAAAATATTGATAGGTCATGGACCTCCTTTTCGAGATATTTGAGATTGAAAATATGGCGGGAAAAGGCTGACTCTGACTTTTACCTTATATTTGCATTGGTATCATATGGGTCTCAAAATAAAAGAAAGAAAATCAAGAATCTTCTAAAATTTTGGTAAATGACCTTTCATGAGCTATTAAGTCTTATATGAAAAAATAAATGGGTGTTATGGGGCAAAATATTTTACATTGTATTGTATGGAAAAACTCCAAAGAGTTCGAACATTTGACACAAATTCCAAAACCTCACCTAAGTACATCCTTAAGCCATTATATCCGTCACATAGTGGATTTTAAATTTCCTAATAGATTGATATCTTTCAAATATTATATTCAATTACTTCCTATAAATGATTTATTTATTTAAACGTTTCTTCTATTTAATTTGTATGAGACTTATAACCCGTGATATTATTTATAAAATGTAGTTGTAAACAGGAATTAGTGGTAAGAGATCTTTTCAATGAAAAAAGTGATTAATCATAAGTTATATTCATTGTCTTCTCCTTTTATCAACTTAGATCATTATCATTATACACAGATCTACACATATCAAACAGAAGGAATTGTATCCTCGTAATCTTTATTATTTTGTTTTGTTAGTGCACAGTTGTTCGAAAAGAGAAGAAAAAAGTGATATAAAACATTTATAATTTCATTCCTCCGTAGAGTTTTACTGGGTTGACCTTCACCAGGAAAACTTGTCTTAACATTGGAAAGTAAATGAACTTTCTTATTAATAATGTCTTGATTTATCAAGGGGTAAACAAGTATAACACAGACACCGAACTCGTGGTAAATTAAAAAAAAATGCAAGTTAATAAAAACTGACATGTTAATAAAAACTGACATGATGAAACGTTATCAACTTATTGATTTTATGCCATCAAAATATATGCTTAACAGATAATGTAAGATGGCCAGACCTCCCTGGGTACGAGGAAGATGACGAATTACTTGGAGCTTCAATGGCTATTTTTGATGACAGCATAATTGTAAGTAAAGAACACTTGTTTGGCTTCATAACTATTTTTATCTGAGTGTCACTGTTGAGTCTTTTTTAGCGCGCCGACGTATTAAATTATAATCCTGGTACCTTTGATAACTTTTTTCATGTTTCCCAACTCTTAGTTTTCTGCGTAAAGATTTGAGGGCAAGTGATTAGATATCAGCTTTTTTATGGCGTTGTTTTTTGATTCAGGATTACACTATCTTAAGAAAATTACATTCACTTTACCTCGACTGGCTCTTTTATTTTACTTGATGTAAATATACCACAATCAGCCAATGTTGTAAAAAGCATAAACTAAAAACCTAAACATATGTTATACTCAGGCGTATCGAAATATCGAAATATTAGCCTGGTACTTTAGATAACTATTAACAACACTGGATCGATACCATTGCTGGTGGAAGTTTCGTCCCCGAGGGTATCACAAGTTCAGAAGTAAGCACTTCGGTGTTGACACGAATATAAATTATAAAGTAATTTATTATAAACTATAATTGTGTGTGAAGCAGCAAAAGTATGAATTATTGGAAATACATTTGGATTTTCTCATCCGAGGCATAGATTACCTTAACCGTAATTGACACAACGTTTTGGAATTTAGGTCCTTAGTGCTCTTCATCTCGCTATCTAGATCAAAGCGTCATTGCTGAGTCTTATTAGACGAAATGGGTGTTTAATGAATACGATACGATTCTTTATTTCTCATAAAACAAGAATTACATAGACATAAAGAACATACATAAATATAACTATAAGATACAATAATAACATGCATTTGTGAACAATACAATGAAATTAACTTGGAGGACTGACTTCCACATTTATAACTTTAATAAATTTACATAGTTTTTCTTATATTATAATATTTGATGAGTTAAACGGCTGATCAAATGTATTGATATAAGGGTTGACCAACAATATTTCGGTAAACATTTTTTTCTTTTCAACTTAAATGTTGCACAATTCACAACGTATTGGTACTTGTCATCAATATCACTTGAGTCAGAGACGGCAGAGTTTTTGCTCAACATATTTTGACACCCATTTATCAACAAACTGTGCATTTCATATATTGGACATACCAGAATTATCAAAAATATTTTTAATATTTGATATCCACTTAGTTACTATTCCGTTATCATTATAATATAAAAATATATGTATATAATGTAAAAAAAAATATGGCGTATCGAATTATAAGCTTGGTACATTTGATAACTAATTATTCATTGTGCTATACTTTTATCAAAACCCAATTCACTTATGACTTCTTCACGAGTCACACTATTCTTCCTTTATTGGTTTAAATTCTGATATTTTAAGGTTGATTGCAATAGTATTGACATTGATTAAAACATACTTATCAACCATTGCAACTTCTTCTAATCTTACATAATCTTGAAAAGAATTTTACATAGAAAAGAGGATAAAATCTCTAGTTGCAAATGCATTGAGACACAGCAGACGATTCAATCATTATCTAGCAACAAGGGCTAACAGGATACCTAAATAACATATGTTACATTATGTGGTTCCATTGGAATTGCGATCTATGCCTTAAATTTAATGATAAGAACCTCAAATGCATGTCAATGTATAATTCATTATGTATAACCAGTCATTGGCATTATGTTAACAGTTAACTTTCAAAATTACGTATGCAAATTATATTGAAAACGAGGCTCTATTAGATATTGCTTATATACTATTAGGTTATTTTTTTTTACCATTCATATAGATGTCCTTACATACAGATTTTACTAGCATAAAGAAATTGTTTAAGACATTATTTTTCATATTAGGTATACAAATGATCATCACGAAACCATTATTGCCTTTTAGACAAATTTGCACTTAATATTAACTCTTCTAGGTCAAATATTGTTCTTTTCATTTGAAACTATGGTGATTGATTTTTAATTTGCCTAGCGTCTAGTGTAAAATATTCAATGCATGTTCAGGGCGAGAATAGATTAAAAATATATACAATAGTTAGGTCCTGTAATAGATATCATCCGGGGTGAGGATCGGGAAAATTTTGACTGCCTCTGGAAAATAAGAGTATATTAGATAGGGAGAAATAAATAAACTCATCATAGATACCAGGATTAAAATTTCACATATACGCCAGACGCGCATTTCGTCTACAAAAGACTCATCAGTGACGCTCGAATAAAAAAATGAATAAAAAACCAAATAATGCACGAAGTTGAAGAGCATTGAGGATCAAACATTCCTAAAAGTTTTGCCAAATACACTTAAGGTAATCTATTTCTGAGGTAGAAAAACCTTAGTATTTCAATAATTCAAAGTTTTGTTAACAGTTAATTTATTATAATGAACATATCAATGATAACTCAAGTCAACACAGAAGTGCAGACTACTTGCAACAGGTCGCTTACGGACCCTCAAAAATTTGTTGTAAGGATTGTTTCTCTACACGAGGCAGCGTAATTAACGTCTATTTTACATTTACCAGACACACCTGCGTACTTGTACATTCTGTCTTGTTTTGTCCGATAATCTATTATTGTACTTCTTGAACTAATGTACTATATTTGTTTACTTTTTTAAGACTTGTGCTCCTCTCTGGAAGAATATGATACCTCTGAAAAATTCCGGGTTTGTCCATCCTATTGGAAGGTGCTTCAACATAGATAGAAATTTGCAGTCGTATACAACGAAACAGTTTAAAAACAACTTCTTCTCAAAAAAATATCCACAGCAATTAGATTACATACTTGCTCAGATAGGACTATCAATATCTAACAAAAAGGTAACGAAATAAAGCTATTTCAAACTACTGTGGATTCATTTATTTTCGTGGGTACCAATTTTCGTGGATTGCTAAAAACTTGCATATTCGTGAATACTTAATTTCGTGGTTTTGCCAATCTCTGTATACGAAGCCTATTGAAAATATGTTATTCGTTGAAAATTTGAATTCGTGGTTCACCTGTACCCACGAAACCAACGAAAATTGGTATTCAACGAATAATAATGAATCCACAGTATTATAACATTCGAATTTTGCCTTGGATAAATAGTATATAATTATCACAAGATTTGTTTTGTCACAACTACAGTTATCACAGCCTTAGACAAGATCTATGTATCTATGTTTGCCATGTAATTTATGAATCAGAACAAGTCTTTCAATAAGTCTTTTGGTTTGAAGTGAGAAATACTTGTGTAAAAAAGTAAAATTTTAAAATAAAGTAATATTTAATTTTTTTTTAACTCTACAATAAGACGATATCATGTATACAACTGAAAAGGAGAAGTTTTTCAAGGTTGTTTCCACATTTTTGTTCTTAAAAAACTTGAACAGTCAACAATAAAACTATTTTTAAGCCATAGCATAACGATGCTCGCGTTAAATTGAAGTAATAACACAGAAATGTTTTCCAGAGCACCTGCGATCACCCCAAGTTTTTGTCGGGGTTCGTGATGATTAGTCTTTAGTTTTCTATTGTGTTTCTAGTTGTGTCTTTTGTACTATTATTTGTCTGTCTTTGTTGTTGTTATTTTTAGCAATGGCGTTGTCAGTTTATTTTTCGATTAATGAGTTTGACTGTCCCTCTAGTATCTTTCGCCCCTTTTTTAAAGGATTTATTTTATAAGTGACTATGCAGTATGGGCTTTACTCACGGCATGGGCTTTGCTCATTGATGAAGGCCATAGGGTGTTATCCTCTGTGTCATTTGGTCATTGTTAAGAGTTGTCTGATTGGGAATCATACCACATCTTCTCTTTTATATGTATCATACAGAAAATTCTTACAAAAATCCATGTTTTAAATTTTTTCACTGAGTTATAACCTTTTGTTTTAAAGGCCATTATAATTATGACGTTACCAATCTAAACAAAAAATAAAGCTTTTGAGATAAATAAAGACAGGGATGCAGGACTAATTTTAATATTGTTGCACAACTTGGAATGATACATCAAATTATTTTAAAATATAAATGCTTCAATAAGTATTCGGTAAACATAGTGTTTTTAAACAATATATATGTATAGTTTAGTATGACGTTCATTATCACTGAACTAATGTACATATTTGTTTAGGGGCCAGCTGAAGGACGCTTCCAGATGCGGGAGTGTCTCGCTGCATTTAAGATCCCATTGGTGGTTTTCGGCTTTTGTCTGCTCTTTGGTCGGGTAGTTGTCTCTTTGGCACATTCCCCATTTCCATTTCAATTTTATCATAGGTTTGAATGAAGTTTTCAATTTAGACTTGTTTATAAATTTTTTTTTAAATAATACATTTGGATAAAAGGTAATTTTGAAACTGACTAAAACAGGTCGAGAACTCTAGATTTCCTAACGTCAAAATATATTTGCATAGTTATTTCCCAGATAGAAGGTGGACATGGTGTCGTCTGATATGGCAGGTGTCCCCTCATCACCAGACATGACAAATATCTCAAACATGACACATTCAGATCCTCGTACTAGTGAAAATAGCAATATTACACATAAACATGTTCAGTTCTCCTTAAAGACATTTTGGATTTTGATGACTCAGAACAACACTGTCGCATTTTGAAATGTGAGATCAAAGGCTGCAAAACTTGTTAAATTTTAATAACAGATGCTGAATTCACTAGCAATTTAACTAAGAAGTCATATTTTATCAGAAGTTACGGTGATCTGAATTGTAAATCGATTAATGTCGTCTACGGATTAGAGTGCAACCTTTGCGGATTTGTATACGTGTATCTCGGTGAATGTGATGAATATTTTCAACTCTACTCTTCGACGTAGACGCAGTCATAGTCATTGTCATTAAACATCACATACTCTGCATGATGTCTCTATTAATGACTTGCTGCCATTTATAAATAAAAACGTTAGTTATTCATCACATTCACACGAAACCTTATTCATAACCCCTTTCAAAACTTCATTCTCTGTTCAATTTTTGTTTGGAAACCAATGTTACAAACCCTCATTCAAACCAATACAAACTTATAGCTATAACTTCGGATATTGCAAGTCACAGACTTTTCAAGCCAGTCCGTATTGGAAAAGATGAAAAAGAGAAAACATCTTTCCTTAATCTTTCCTTTGCCAACAAAAGTCTCGATGGCGTCAACTTAAGCAATATCCTTCATCATAAATTAGTTCAATCGAAAATACCTCCTTATTTCAAAGATCAGTCTGTACCAATCATTTCTTCTACCTATACCAGACCTATTACAACTAAAATTTTCAATTACAAACACGTTTTGCAGGATCTCAGTATTGACGACTTAAAGTCTAAACCTCCCGATTGCACTTGTGCTAGTTCCCAATTCACATATAATCCGGCTGGCCATGTTATTACCGGTGACCTAAACCTTTTTAATAACACTTCCCTACGAAATGTGTTATCGAAAGGTCCAAAATATCGTGAGCAAAAATCCATCAATTGGAAATACAACTTTAAAAATTTTGATGGATTCAGTCGAGGATTATGCCAGGCAATGGGCTAAGCGTGAGAAGGAAGACGTAGACATTCTTTCCGAATGGATTAAGGCAGTGAGGTCGTTAATACAAATCAGAATTAATAAACTGAATGAGTCTATCAATGCCCATGCTACGTCAATCTTTAAAGACCCTAATGTTGCAAAGCACTTCTCCTACCTTCATGACAAATATGTTGTTGTCCCCGCAGATAAAGACCCAAGCAACATCGTGTTTGTGTGTAAAACTCATTACATTAACTGCTTGATAAACGAATTATGTTTTTCAAATTCACTTAGAAACCCAACATATACCCTGACGACACTTACCAAAGAGGAAATCCTGGATAATCATAGGTCTGTTCTATGTTCCTTTGGAATTTCAACCAAAGGTAATGCACTGGATCTTCCATCACTGTATTGGATACATAAACTGCATAAGTGTCCTTACAAACAACGGTATATTGCTGGGTCTTCCAAGTGCTCCACAAAACATCTTTCTAAATTATTAATATCTATTTTATCAGCAATTAAAGACGGGCTTCAAATTTATTGTGAAAATGCCTATTCTAGAGGTGGTGTGAATCAGATGTGAATACTTACAAATTCCAAAGATCTTTTAGAGTACATACAATCTAACTCTCTTTCATCTTGTAATAGTATTAAAACATTTGACTTTTCTACACTTTATACAAGTATTCCACATTCTAAACTTAAAGACAAATTGAAAGAGTTGGTATTGCTTTGTTTCATTAAAAAGAATGGAACAACGAAGATACCATGTCTTAGGAAGGGATAAATCCTACTTTGTAAAGGATCACTCTGATTCAAACAAAAAATTCTCTGAAACAGACATTATCAAGATGCTTGATTTCTTGATTGACAACATATTTGTTTCGTTTGGAGGACGTGTTTTTCAACAAACTATCAGCATTCCAATGTGAACGAATTGTGTCCCTCTTCTTGCTGACTTGTTTCTTTATTATTATGAGGCTGACTTCATACAGGAACTTCTTAGGAAGAAAGACAAGAAGTTACCAATATCCTTTAACTCTACTTTCCGCTACATAGATGATGTTCTTTCACTAAATAATTCAAAATTTGGTGACTATGTCGAACGCATCTATCTCATTGAACTAGAGATAAAGGATACATAAAGGCAACAGTAGTATACCGCTGTTCAAAACTCATAAATCCATGGACAAAAAACAAAATCGGGATAACAAACTAAAACCGAGGGAAACGCATTAAATATAAGAGGAGAACAACGACATAACACTAAAATGTAACACATATAGACAAAATCCCACGAGAATAACAAATATAACATATATATATAACATCAAAACCAAATACATGAATTTGGGATAGACAAGTACCGTGACACGTCTTATCGCAATGTGAATTTACACTCAAAAATAAGAGAAAACAAACGACACAACGTTATAATGTAATACACACAGAAACGAACTATAATATAACAATGACCATATTCCTGACTTGGTACAGGGCATTTTTAAAGGAAAAAATGGTGGGTATACAAGAGATACAGTTAAGTCGGCCTCATATATTGACTTTCATCTAGAAATTGACAATGAGGGTCGATTGAATACAAAACTTTACGACAAAAGAGATGATTTCAGCTTTCTAATTGTGAACTTCCATTTCAAGTAGCAACATTCTAGCAGCACCTGCATACGGTGTATATATCTCCCAATTGATACGATACTCCCGTGCTTGCATTTCCTATTATGATTTTCTTGATAGAGGGTGGTTGCTTACAAGGAAGCTATTAAATCAAGAGTTCCAAATGGTGAAGTTGAAATCATCTTTTCGTAAATTTTACGGACGCCATCACGAGTTGGTGACCGTTATGGAATAACCGGTTCACAAATGATATCGGATATGTTCCTTACGTTGTAACTACAATCCCCTTCCCTTTCATAAATGTGACCTACCGAATTAGACTATTTACCCGATTTATTATCTCACAACCAACACGACGGGTGCCACATGTGGAGCAGGATCTGCTTACCCTTCCGGAGCACCTGAGATCTCCCCTAGTTTTTGATGGGGTTTTCGTTGTTAATTCTTTAGTTTTCTATGTTGTGTCATGTGTACTATTGTTTGTCTGTTTGTCCTTTTCATTTTTAGCCATGGCGTTGTCAGTTTATTTTCGATTTATGAGTTTGACTGTCCCTCTGGTGTCTTTCGTCCCTCTTTTAATATGGCCTTTAAAAACTGACCAATCGCCCCAATTAACTACAATGCAGTGTTGGCTACTACGAGTTCACTACCACTTAAAAACACGTGGAATTAGTGGGGAAACTGTCAACTAATATAGTGTCTAGGACTTTCAAAATAAATGTGTTTGTTCTGCGAATATGTTTATTGTAAAATATATACCATAATCCTCAATTTGCATGCTCAGATAATTTTTTTTATGTTTACGGCAATTTATGAGCTCTTTTAAACCTGTATAATGTCATTCCAAAAACATTTCTGCCTCGAAAAACATAAAAACTGGCAATGAAACACCTCTATATGTACTGGATGTATAAACTTTTTCATCAGGACCTGAACTAAAAGTAAGAGCATAACAATAGTCAGTATGCTAAAAACAAGTGTTATTAAAGCGGGACGTAAATAGCTTAACATACTTTGTATAGTATCATCCATCGATAATGTCCGTCTGTTGCTAATTTTATTCCAAAATATACCTCAGAGGTATTCTTATCGTTCGGCTGCTGTCCTATTGACGTATGCGCAATATCTTCAATTGTTTAAATCCTCCGGATCATAGTGGGTTTCATATAACCTATAAGTTTTTTTTCTAAAACGTGCCTTGTATATAGAAAGAAGAAGATGAGGTATGAGTGCCAAATGAGACATTTTTCCATACAAGACACAATCTTGTAAAGTAAGCAATTTCAGGTTCAATGCTGAAAAGTCAGCTATAAAAAGACCAAAAATAACATGTATAAAACAAGAAAAAAACAACAAAAATCAACAACGGCTTTCTTTAATATACAAAAGAAGAAGAAATGTATCCAATAAATAAAAGAAATATAATAGTTTTATTTCCAACGCTGCAATTTTTACAAAATATATCAATGCTACCACCCTGTCGCACATAAAATGGATAACATCATTCATGGTTTTAATAATGTTTGTAAATGTACGAGTCCGTTAAAAAAATCCAATGTCTCCATTAGAAAAAAATCGAACTTTGCAAAAACGAAAAACAAAATGAAACTACAGTTGCTGCTTCAGAACAAAATGAGCAGTTTGAAAGTCTCAAATACAGAAATATGTCAAAAATCAATTATACCTATAGATTTTGCCAACACTGTCATATAAGAATTTCAAAAGGTCTTGTGTAGTTTCGATGAAATATGATGGATGATAAAGGTTTTGTGCATGTTCTGTTCCTTTTAAATTCTCAAAATGAAAATATTACATAGTATTCTACAGACGTTAGTAAATATTTTTCATAATAGAACATCGAACTTTCTGAAAGATGTGTGTATACAAAAATAAGGAGATGTGGTATAATTAGCCATTTAAGCTCAAATTAAGTGGATGTAAGTAGTGATAGGCATCTGTTATGCCTTCAACAATGAGAAATACCCATACCGTATAATCGGCTATAATTGGCCCCGATTGATAAATATTCCTGGTTGTTTAAGACAAAGAAAAAAACACAATATTTTAAGGGGTCAGCTGAAGGACGCCTCCGGATGCGGGAGTTTCTTGCTACATTGAAAACCCATTGGTGGCCTTCGGCTGTTGTTTGCTCTATGGTCGGGTTGTTGTCGCTTTGACACATTCCCCATTTCCTTCTCAATTTTACATTCTTTTCCTCGATTTAAATTACTTTTTAATCATAAAAGAAGGTACAATATCATAAAATAAATATTTTGAAATCTGAGAAAGTTTAGTAATCTCATCAGATCTTTAACAAACTCTAAGTTTTCGCCTTTTTACGGACACAAAATTCATAGGATCCTATTTTTTCTTTAACTATCTATAGCTACCAGCTATACAAAAGTTGCTGAACCCCATGAATATTACCACCGGCTATTATCGACGGCTTACTTTACACTAGTAAGTTTGTCTGATGGGTAATGTATTTTTCGCTGTTGTTTCGCTGCTGTCTGGTGGACGAATACCTGCAATTTCCGTGGCATCATCAACATATTCATGGCTGTACATCAGATAATTCAAACACTTGTTTCTTTGCATAGAAACAACTTTTTTGTAATCTGAGCATGGAACTAATACTTTAAATCACGAACTATAGAATTTGATACAAAAAATGTAAAACTAAGCGATCTTGTTTATCCCGCATTGCATAACAAATGTGTTGCATTTCAGTAAATAACACACCTGTTTGGTAGATTGTAAACACGTAGTAGTCCATCATGCATTGTTACTCATTTAGTGGGTTGGTAAAAAATAATATAAAAATAAATTGCATCACACGCAAATAAACAATAACATGTGCGAGGACATATGTATGCTAATTCATGCATTTCAGTATAAGGTAGTGTTCCCGACCAGTGAACGTTAAGGTAAAAAAGATAATGCAAGCCAATAGTGTACCAAACGCTCTCGATCATTTGGATGCAAAAATCGAAAGAATATATGATTGCAAAGTCTTCATTTCTGAAAGCTTCGGTAAAAAAAGTAAAAACCTTTATATACCCTAATATAAACGCTAGTTGTATAATACGTATAAGCTGCTGTGCTTTAGTAATATGTTCTATGTTTAAGTATTTGTAGTTCTTTTTGAAAAAGAGTTGATCTTCCCATCGCGTATTTTATATTTGATTTGATGGTTTCCTCTGATTCGCTGTATTGAATATTTATGTTTTATCTAACAGTATGAAGATAACTCAATGTTAGACATACTAATAGGAGCTCCAGGATTCTTTGCAGATAAAGGTTTGTTTCATACTTATAGACACATACATAAATATTTTTTTTTCGAAATCAAATGTTATGTTATAATTTTCCTTTCAATAATAATATATGCGCTTGTATAATAATGCTGTACACAAATAAAAGGCAAAAGAAGTATGCTGCTGTTGAAATGCCATCAATCGATTGAGAGAAGACAAATCCGTGTTATTTATTAAAAGCAAAGGAAACACATCAATTATAAGAGACTTAAAAAAAATAGAACGACAGAACAGAATAACAAACTGTTATTTCTGAAACAAATTTGCTATTTTTTTTACACTTTACCGCTGTTGATTGACTGTAAGTCCATATGGATATCATCAGAAACAGGACAAACATGCCCTTAAATTCTCCAATCATAAATTATAAAAGCACCTTGGTTTACAAACTTTATATTATACATTATATATTTAAACACTAACATTTGAATCTTAATCTGAAGTAAAGTTCGATTCGACTGATATTAACATTATCGAGTCATTACCAAGTTACGTATAATTGTATCATTACACCAGTGTTTTGAAAATACCTTTGAGAAATACCAGATGAGAGAATATCAGTTATAGAAAGGTATTCACCATCATTAATAAGCTCTTTGGTGTAACAATCATAAAAGTACTGTGGATTTATTTATATTCATGAGTAGCAATTTTTGTGAATGAAGGCAAACTTGCATGTTCGAGGATAAATAAGCCTTCACAATTTTGTCATTCATTGAACATTTAATCTCGTTGCTCAAGTGAACCCACGAAATCTACGAAAATTGGCATTCAACGAATAATAATGAATCCACAGTATTGTAAGAATTTATAGCGAGATGTGTTTTTGTTTATTACTGAAAGGGTTGTATATATGTTTGAACTGCAACTAATAAAAACACATTTTGATACCAACAGGTGGCTTTTTAAAGTATACTGGTAAAACGACGGATAACTTTTTTGATAGCTTCACTCAATTTGAATTTGCTGAAAATACAGTAAAGGAAAATTTAAAGCATGGAAGCTTAATGGGTAAGACATCATTGTATCAATACTTTCTCACTAGTAATCACGAGAAACTCTATCTTATGATGAAATGCTTCGAGCAAAGACACATGACCAATAATTGGGAAAAACACCACCTACAAACTGGCGCCATCTGGATAAGATACATGTAATATGAACACGAACGTTTCGTTTTCAAAATTACAAGAAAGTTTTACCAGATAAGAATTAAAACAACACATAATAAATTTCATGCGTCTGACGCGCTTTTCTCAGATGATATATTTGGTGTGTCCCAGGTTTTTAATAATAGTAATTACTATGTTGTTTTTTTTAAAATTTTTATTCAACAACAAATTGCACTTTCTGCTGTAAACAATATACCTCACTAGTCCAGCATACAAGTGAAGAGTCCCTGTTTGTTAATTACTATGTTGTTGCTATCTTATATCATACGTACAAATGTATATACATGTTATCCACAAACCATGGGAGGAATAGAATATCAAGAATAGTGTACACAAATACTCTAAATGATTCTTAACCTATGCAAAAAAAGTTAGAATTAATCAGATTACTGATTGTATTTTTTTGTAGTCTAGGATCGTTAGAAAGATTTAAGATATAATTATTATAGTCATCATTGAATTATTTATATTCTTATAGGAAAATCTGGAACTTTTGTACTTCGAAGCGAACCTATAACACACTTTCGAAAGGCGCCATTTTTATTTGATGAAGACAACACATATAGAAAATAAAGTTTCAGGATAAAAAAAAATAACAGATACCTGTTAACTTACTTTAGAATAATTTTACTTAATGTCAAAGCAAGCAATACCAACACAAATGTCCATTTTGAACTCCAGTTTTATCTTAAATACATTTGACGTCATATATAAGAGGCATGGTTTTATACAATCAACACTGCAATCATATAACTGCCGTTGTGTAATGCACACATGATCGTTTTACACCAGGTTATACAACTTACTGTGTATATCAAACTGTCAGATAGCTATTGTGAAATCATTTAAAAGATTTATCTTTTTATCCTAGGTTACTCTGTCAGCACAGGCAATCTTTCAGATTCGGATGGAAATTGTACACGAGCTATTGTATTAGGAGCACCACACACTATATTGGATAGTGGAATAGTAGGGGCAGTAAGTTGCCTTCATTTGTTATCTTTACAACCCGATTATTCAGAAGTTCAGTCTTCTCCATCCGATTCTGATTCAGGGTGATATAACTACTACTTTTAATTTCCGTTCAGTTTTTAAATACAGTTGAGGCTTTAAAAAAAAAAGGAAATGTACCAAAGAATCGGTATACAATTCAATTTGGGTAGCGAGGCAAAGAATTGTAACACTTACAATCACTCCCAAACGGCAACACAAGCAACACTAGATTTGTGATACATTTAAACACTCGAATGGCACCCACAATTATGTACGAATTACGAACGACATCTAATTAAAAAACAAACCATTGGAATGGCGACAATATCCGACTGGAGTCGCACAAAAACATCCGAATGTCGATACACATAAACTACCGAAGCACAAAATATCCTTCTGTTTTAGTTTATAATCCGGATTTGTTTTATTAAATCGATTTATGACTTTTTGAACACCGGTACGCTACTGTTTCCCTTATTTAAACATTTGTGTGTACTCATATTATCATTTTATACGATCGTAACGTATAAATGGGAAGCTGATAATTGTAAGCTACATTTTTTTTGTATTCATGTTTAAAATCACGTTTATGCTATAAAAGGCAATGTTATGACAATATTTGTCCTTTTGATTTAAAAATTTTTCGTAAGTAGAAGCAGTGACTGTATTATACGTTCAACTAATACCATATCTTACTTATATTTATATTTGCTTACATTCCATTTTGACAGCAGCAAAATGTCTTGTTATAGGTTTTTGTTTTTTGTTTAAAACTAACTGACAAGAAGTTATATTTGAAGAAACAGTTTACAGGTCGAAAGGTATGTATTGGCTTATACACTATTTACAATAGATTTAAATGTTTCTATTTAGTTTATGCACTATGAACAGTATAATTTAAATGTGTTGTATGTGTCGCCAGATATTCTATCCCATATGACTATATAAGTTCATAGGTGCCCACAGATATATTTTCTGTAAATATATATAGAATGATAGTTACAAATAGTATGAATAGTATTCTTAGAAATAACAATTATAAACGACAATAACGTGGATAATTTATAGATTGGACAAGTATTTCTGGTTTCGAAAAATGCAAGACGAATAGAACTGTACTTGCGTCCACTTTTCATCAGCAGGCATAGATTACCTTAGTTTTATTTGGCACAACATTTTGGAATGTTTGGTCCTCAATGCTCTTCAATTTCGTACTTGTTGGTTTTATATATATTTTGATTTGAGCGTCACACTGATGAGTCTAATGTAGACATGTAGACGAAACGCGCGTCTGGCGTATGAAGTTTAAGATTGCTATCTTTTATAACTATATTCATCACAGTGCAAATACAAAGATATGCAAAATTGCAGTTTCGACGTAACGTAGTCAATGGATAAAACCTTAAACGTGTAAAATACTACCAAAATATTGGCAGATTATATCACTAGTACTGTCGTTTCATTATTGGTCATGTTAAACCAAGTGTTCCTTGATTTAATGGACACTACGGATTTTTTTGTTCCACAAAGTACCATGTTTAGATAAGCTTGTATGCAGACCTGTTTAAAACCGCGAAATCCAATGTTCACGAAAATAGAATGTCTTCTTTACCTTCGAAAATAAATGAGTCAGTTATGGTTTTCTTGTACCAGTCTGGAAGTGGATTTGGGAGTTCTATTGTCTTTGACGATATAAATGGTGATGGAATAGATGATTTACTTATCGGATCACCTCTTCAATATAATAATGACGTAATGGATTCAGGCGTTGTCTACATATACTATGGGGATACAAATGTAAGTAGATTTAAAGGTTGGAACAAAAGTATAATAGTTTTATCATCGACTTTTCACAAATACAGTATCAATCATATTTCCTATCAGTACAGCAGCGCTACATATTAGGTTGTCCACACGTGAGAATGAATAGTTAATCCGTGTCTTCTTTCAAATTGTAAAAAATAACGTATAAAACATTGGGACAGCAGATCTGTTTCGTTGTTTAAAAGCTTACGAATAACAAACATTATAATAACGTATTTTGAAACAACGTATTACTTGTTACCTATTTTTTTAACCATTGTTATTCGACTATAATGATATTTACTGTCTTGAAAGGCATGGTTAGTGATATTTGGAAGGGAATTACCTCTTTGTGATCCCGTTTTATGAAATGTAAAATTGAGAATGGAAATGGGGAATGTGTCAAAGAGACAACAACCCGACCATAGAGCAGACAACAGCAGAATGTCACCAACAGGTCTTCAATGCAGCAAGAAATTCCCACATCCGGAGGCGTCCTTCAGCTGGCCCCTAAACAAATGTATTCAGGGATAATGAACGCCATACTAAAATCCTAATTGTACACAAGAAATGTACATGTTGTGTTAACCAAAGATAGCCTAATATGTCTATGTATGATATTTCTTTACATATGAACAGTCAAATGTACTACTCAAAGAGAGTGAACAAAAGTTGCAAGGAATGTCAAAATGGGGACGATTTGGTACAGCACTACAGTGTATAGGAGACGTAAATAAAGATGGATTTAAGGGTACGTATACACAGTAGATCACTGCATTGTAGCGCTGATACAGATTCAAATGAATATAATGATGTGTGTTTCAAAATGTCAGTTATTTGGTACAGGACTGTAGTGTATCAGAGATATAATCAATGACACATACGAGAATACATAAGTCAAAATTTGGATGGTTTAATACAGTCCTGCAGATAATCAGAAATCTAAACAAGGACACAAATAAGGGAACCTTAGACAAAAAGATAGCAATTTGGTACAGCATAGCAGTTTACCAGCAGATTAACAGAGATTAATTGAAGTGTATTCATGTCAGAATGGGGACGATTCATACAGCACATAAAGATATAGATATAAATAAAGTTGGATATAAGGGTACCACGGGTAGTTAATTAAGAAAGGGAACTTTTTAATTCAGTCTTAGTTTACTGTAAAGACAAAGGGGCGGAAGATACCATAGTGTCATTCACACTCATAAGTCGAAAATAAATATTAAAATAGAATTAAGTCTTAGATGCATGATTTTTTGTATTAGTTGTAAGTTGCTTTGAACTAGCTGTCAGTAACTGTGAGTACTCTCACATCAGTACTTTGTGGTGTTGGGAAATACCACTACCCTGCACCATCCACTCTGCTTTTTTGTAAGATGTATTTCTTTTTTTCCATATGATGAGTAAAACCTTTTTCTACTGTTTTTTTTTTATAGTTTGTTCATATGTTGTACTGTAACACCACTGTCCCAGGTTAAGGGAGGATTGGGATCCCGCTAAAATATTTAATCCTGCCACATTCTGTATTAATGGGCCTGTCCCAAGTAAGAAGCCTGTAATTCAGTGGTTGTGGTTTGCTAATGTGTTACCTTTTTTACATTCATTTTTGATACACAAAATAGGCCGTTCGTTTTCTCGTTAGCTCTTCAATTTGGTATTTGGTAAAAAATTGGCCGTTTTACATTTTTAATTCGGGCGTCACTGATGAGGTTTTTTTTTCGACAAAACGCGCGTCTGGCGTTAGTATAAAATTTCAATCCTGGTATCTATGATGAGTTTAATTAAATCGTTTTAGATTTGTCATTTCGGGGCCTGTTATAGCTGACTATGCGGTATGAGCTTTGCTCATTGTTGAAGGCCGTATTGTTACCTATAGTTTTTAATTTCTGTGACATTTTGTCTCTTTTGAGGAGTTGTCTAATTGGCAATAATACCACATCTTCTTTTTAATATTTACATTAAAGATTGCATATTTTGGCTTCAATATTCATTCACTAATAGGGTAGTTGCAACGGAATTAAAAACATTTATTCCAAAACCAGTTGTTGGCATGACACGGGTTATGTTCTCCTTACATATTTTATGATGGTATAATACTAAAACCCTAACAGAAGGGATTGTGCCATATGATGTAGACATAATCTTTCAATCAGTTTAATTGAGGTCTGGAGCTGGCATGTCAGAGACTGCTAGAAGTCTGTTGTTATTAATGTATTATTGTCATTTTGTTTGTTTTCTTATGTTTCCTATTCTGACATCGGACTCGGACTTCTTCTTAACCGAGTTTTATTGGGCGTATTGTTGGGCGTTTGTTTTCGACATTAGCTAAAGGTATAGCTGTGGGTTGTGATCTCAAAAACATGTTTAACCCCGCTGCATTTTGCGCCTGTCCCAAGTAAGGAGACTCTGGCCTTTGTTAGTCTTGTATGATTTTTGAAGGACGCTTCCGGTGCGGCAGCTTCTCGCTGCATTGAAGAACCGTTGGTGGACCTCGGCTGTAGTCGGGTTGTTGTCTCTTTAATATATTCTCCATTCCCATTCTCAATCTAAACGTCATGGCTAAAATGGAAATGACAAACAGACGAACAATAGTACACACACACACACACACACACACAACATAAAAAGCCAAAGACTTAGTAACATGAAACCCTAAAACAACTGGGAGTGATCTCATGTGATCCAGAAAGTTGATCCTGCTCCTCATCCTAATGTTGCATCCGTCGTGTTACTCAAACCCGTTTACAAATCCAAATAAATAGGCCACATTGTGAAAAGGGGACGGGATTGTAGTTACAACATTAGGAACATATCCGCTATCATTTATGAAACGGATATTCCATAACGGTCAATTAACTCGTGAAAGCGTCAGTAAAATTGATGAAGGAATGATTTCAACTTCATCATTTAAAACTCTTGGTTAAATAACTTCAGAGTGGATAGCTATACTCTATCAGGCGCTGCTGGCTGGAATATTGCTACGTAGAAATGGCAAGTAAAAAATTGAAGCTGAAATAATCTCTTTTGTCGTAAAGTTTTTTTCAACCGCTTCTTAATTCAATAGATATAGGATATGAGTGCCAATGAGACAACTCTCCATCCTAGTAACAATTTATAAAAGTAGACCATTATAGGTCAAAATACGATATTCAGCATGGAGCCTTGGCTCACACTGAACCACAAGCTATAAAGGATCCCAAAAGTTTAGTGTAAAACCATTCAAACGGGAAAACCAACGGTCTAATCGATATAAAAATGTATTTAAACAAAAAGTAGTTTCTAATATATCCATGAAGACCCATTGGTGGCCTTCGGCTGTTGTCTGCTCTATGGTCGGATTGTTGTCGCTTTGACACATTCCCCATTTCCTTTCTCAATTTTAAAGAAGGTTATATATTATCCTTTCACAGATGTAGCCGTTGGTGCACCGTATGAGGAGAGTAATAAAGGGGCTGTATATATCTACCACGGTGGTTCTACTGAACTAACATTCACACAGAAAATTAAAGCTGTAGATATAAGCAGTAACTTACAGTCGTTTGGTTGGTACATTTCTACTGCTTATGACATCGACAATAACAATTATCAAGGTAATGAAGAAAGATGTTTCGAGAATTGATTTAATCGTTATTATTTATTCATAGAAAGTTAAATAACAAAAATACCGAACCCCAAGGAAAATCCAAAACGGAATGTCCTTATTTTAAAATTGTTTGTATATACCATGTATACATTGAACGACACATATATGTGACGTATAAAAATTTCTGACGTTAGACACGCGAATCAATGAATGTGTTTGTAGATAGATGTTTTTGTGTTCTGTTAAATTGTTCCTTTTAAAATTGTTACTCGATGATGACTGATGTACTCATATTTTGACTATTTTATTTATTATGTCTGTATAGTTCACGCATCATTGTAAATGTAACGGAATTTCACTATCATCAAAGTGAGAGGGTTGGCGCTATAAAATCAGGTTAAATCCACCATTTTCTGTATTTGAAAATGCCTGTACCAAGTCAGGATTATGACAGTTCTTGTCCATTCGTTTTTGATGTGTTTTGTCATTTTATTGTGCTATGTGATTATGGACTTTCCGATTAGATTTTTCTCTGAGTTCAGTTTTTTTGTGATTAGACTTTTTGTCAAAATCAAAAGCTCAAACACATCAAAACGAATGAAAAACAACTGTCATATTCATGATTTGGTACAGGTATTTCATAACAGAAAATGGTGAATTAAACCACACGTTCATTAAATAGTAATAAATAACCAGTCAAGAAAAGGATCAATCTGATAAGAATTAGAGAAAAATTATAATGCAATCAGGCGATATACGTTTTTCTGCTAGTTGCTATCTATTCGATTGATGTGTTTCGGCCTTTGATTTTGCTATTTGGTTTTTGACTTTTTGAAAATAATTCCTTAGAGTTCGTGTTTTCAGCTATTTAACTTTTGGTTGACACAATAAATGATATTTTTATGATAAATTTGGTTTACTACAGAATTCTGAAAGTGTTCCTATAATAGTCTTCCAACAATATAATTTGGTAAATTACACGTATTGCATTTGAGTCAATATTTATCATTTATGTATGATTTGTTTATCTTGTCACAAAGGAAAATTATCAAACTCTGAAATGACATAAAAAGGGGGCATTCCGAGAGGAGTGAAAATGATAAAACCTTCTTATTATTCAGCAGTGTCATATTGTAAAATTAAATTATTTTGGAAATGTCTGCTGTACCTTGAATGACTCAGGGTCAGTTGTGTTTTTGTTGCAGACGGTCGATTATAATATAATAGTAACTTATTTTCTTTTAGATTTCTTAGTGGGATCTTACATGTCCAATACTGTCACCGTATTACGAGGCAGACCTATTATAAAGCTTAACAACACTATTGAAATTTCCCCATCTGATATACCTCTGAACTCCTCCGAACTGAAATGTCAAGATAAATTATACAGGCCATGTGTGACAGTTAGACTGTGCTTTTCCTACTCTGGTGTTTCAGTTCCGGATTCAATTTGTGAGTATAAAACGTTAACCTTTACACGATCTATTTATGGTAAATGATGAAAACAGTAACAAGCGAACTAAAAGGTATATCGAATGCGATCTAAATCTTTTCTACGAAGGATTTTATAGGCTATTACTTGTCCTTTGTTTTCTCCGTCAGCTGTATAAATAGAACAGATTTTACTTACAACAGCTTTTGATTAAACAAAAAATATGTCCATGAGAGCATAACTGCACTGTTGATAACAATTAAGTATGTTTACCAATTGATACAGCATGGACCAATATTTTATTTTAATCAAATGTACCTTTGTATTTCTAATTCCTAGTGGTTGATTATAATCTAAGCTCGGATATACTGAGAACTATGTCAACACCAAGTAAACCATCTCGGATTCATCTTTCATCCGACACAGAAGAATTTGGAAGTGGTAACTTAGAAAGAAAAAGATTTCTCGTCACACATTTGTCAGAATCATGTATGGAGTACTACGCTATTGTGATGGTTTGTCAAACTATTTATTTTTAAAGAAAGGAAAAAAATCCCAGTTAGTGATAAAAATCAGAAGTGAATTAAACCAAAAATAAAAACGACGTAATAATCAACAGCAATATTAAAAGAATAAAGTAGGAGAGTAAATAAAGAACAACTCCAACCAAAACGAACCCAAGAAATCTCAGGTACTCGGAAATGTAAGCTGCGTTTCCAAATGTGATCACAAAAGGATTGATTCAACACATTATGAATACTTGCATGAACAGCTCTGCAAGATCCCTGATCAATTTGGGTTGTTCGATTTCAGTTTTCTAAGTAGTACTTTATTAAAATGTTCGTCTTTTGGTCATTGTTTTGTTTATTAATATGGCTATGTCAGTGATTATTTCTCTTATGAGTTTAGATTTCTAAAATATTTATTTTATAATCTCTACTGACATCATCATGAATCAAATCAGTGTTACATTTGACGTAAGATACAGTGTAGGACATGTTTGTCTGAATAACCATTTCGCTTTTTTGTTAAACCAACGAAAGTGACTTATCAGAGATTATATACATGCAATGAGAACATTTATGAGTAGGACCTGATTTAACCCTTGCGTTTTGTTTGGGGTCCTGCTGCGCAATCTTTCGTTTTCCGTGTTTTATTTACTGGTGTTTGTAAATATGATATTGGTTGATATTTTTGACTATCAAATTTTATTACTTCATAGGTATTTTATTCAACATCCTTCTTTTACCAATGATTTTGATGTAGTAAACGGTCATGAATATGATGGTTGTTTTGTGCTTTCTGGTTTTGGTAATAAAGATGCATGGCCAGTAGTGTGTCATGAAAATAAACACAATACCATATACGTTCCCTATCAAAATATCTCTATACAACTGACTCGTATTTTCGAGTGGCTGGTGTTAATCCTAGTGGACTCAATATTGGATGCAAAGACGATCCTGAAGTGGAATTTTAATGACAAAAATGTACCGAAATTGTGTGTATAGGAATGAGACTACCCTGCATTGTTATGATAATTTTTTTAATATATACATCTACAATTATAATAATATTAATAAATATAAAGAATATTGCTTTTATTAGGCAGTTGACAGACAGTTTTTTGCCTCGCTAGAGGACGAATTGGTTATGGAAACAACGTACAGACTTAGTGATACACCACTACTTGGAGAAGTTCAACCTGTACTAGACAATACTCTTACAATCAATAGAGACTCAGTAAGTAATGTATCTTGATAGGTGTAGGTGATTGAAATACAAATGGCGCAGATAAAAGTCTACGTTTTAAACGTTATGTTAAAACTGGTTAATCCAGAAATGACAAAGTAGTCACATCTATAAAATTTACCTGCTCTTAATACATACGAGCGTGTTCAAATCGTGAGATCAATTCAGAACAAACATGCAAACAAATCCTGATAACTAGAGTAACAAAACATAGACAACCAATCATTTCCAAATTTGAATGAAATGGGTGTATCTCACGTTATCACAAATGTTTTCACGAATGTGACCTACCAAATTAGACTATTTACCGGATTTGTAATAATATTAGCAACATGAAGGGGCCATATGTAGATCAGGATCTGCTAACCATTCCGGAGCAACTGAGATTACCCCAAGTTTTTGGTGGGGCTCGTGTTGCTCAGTCTTTAGTTTTCTATGTTGTGTCTCCTATTCCGTCTTATTATTTGTCTGTTTGTCTTTTTATTTTTAGCCATGGCGTTGTTAGTTTATTTTCTATCTATGAGTTTGTCTCTCCCTCTGGTATATTTCGTCCCTCTTTAATGTATGATTTACCTGTCCTGCCATTTTCAATTAAAATGTCACAGTTGCTTTCAGGACACCATCTTAAAATTGATTATAAGACCAAATCAGACTATGAACATCCAAAGAAATAAGTAAAGATTTAGAATTTAAATCACAACAACAAAATCTTCTCTCTTCTGTAATAAGACTTGGAGTTATTTTTCTTGTTATTTTTAATTTGTTATTAACTAAAATGATAAATGTTATGATTATCAGAGAAATGTCACTCTAGAACAACATTATTGGCATTGCGATACCGTCGGGAACTCTAATTCACTCCAACAAAATATTTAATTGCTCGCGTCCCAGGCGGTGTTCTGGATTTTACTTCATCACACATGCTGAAATCTTAATTCTTCATAATCATAAATTTATAAATGCGTTATAGGTTGCATTTCTTTAAATATTGACAATGCATATTGGAACTCAAATTACGGCTAAAACTCTACCACTTTTACTATGAAGTTTTGAAACATCATATCCAAGAATGGGAAGTTCACATGCACTACTAGTTTTTTAAAGGTCAACATATAGGGCTGTGCGGCATATTTTTAACGTTAATATGCTCCGAACTTCTAAGAATTTAAACTAACGTTAAATTTCTTAACTACCTCTACCTCGACTGTAAGGTTCCCACAGATTTCAATATAAACAATATTCACATGTATATTAACTGGTAACATTCCCGAGTTATGTCTCTATGATATGCAACCTACAGATCAGAACTGGTAACCAGTATGTAAACAAAATGAATTATCAATGAATATTCTAAATCTCCCCAAAAGAGGCGTAGTTTGAAAAACAGCTGTATTTACAAAGTGAAACCTATAAGTGTTGTTATTAATCATAGCAATAACCAAAGAACTGCCTACTGAGCTGATGATGCCAATTAAGTGCTTATAAAAATGAAAACATCGTTTTATAAATTTCATGCGCCTAGAGCGCATTTTTGTATGTGTCAGTCCTTAGTCAGAAATCTGTAAGTCAATGGTTGTAATATGTTGCCGTACCTCAATTTGCTTTTTATTCATTGTTAAATACATGAATGAAGCCGTTATTTTTTCCCGTTAAAATTGTGTAACACTTTTCATACGGGGCCTTTTAAATCTCCCTATGTAGTTTAGAATTCGTTAATTGTTAAACAGTTACCTATGGTTGTTAACATCTATGTCAGATTGTCTCTTTGACAATCATACCAAATCTTCTTTTTATATTAAAATTGATTTACCTCCATCAGGAACGTTTAAAGCCCAATATTTGAAAGCCAAGGGTGTATTATAAGAACCGAAACAGTTGGAGAGCCGTATGACCAAACGAGACTGTAAAACATAGCCAAATTGTTCAGGTCAGCTTTGTCTTATGGAGTCGAAACCTTAGTTTTTTTGCTATAATTTAGAATTCATAATCGGATAATTTTAGAAAACAGTCAGACAAAGACGAAAGAAACTATAATAAAAGATATTTGGTTTGTTTCAGGCTAACTTTTCAACAGGTTGTAATGGGACATGTCATCCTGACCTGAGGATTGAAGCCACATTAAATCCACAAGAAATTGTATTAGGAGTAACTTCTGAAGTAGATGTTACCATTAAAGTTACAAACAAAGGGGACCAGTCACATGGAACACAGATAACTATTGATATATCTAACAATACCAGATATATTGGATTTAGTCAGCCGACAAATCAAGTTACAGAGCCTGTAGACTGTAAAAATATTGTGGAAGAAAACAATGAGACACTCGTTCAGTGTGATCTGAGAAATACATTATTTCAGCAACAAATCGTCATCTTCAATGCCCGCTTTACAGTGTCACGTGACTTATTGATTAAAGATGGCGACAATCTTGGTAATTTTGATCAGCAGCTAATCTTTAGCACATTTGTAGAAGCCACCAGTACCGATATGGATATATCGGATAATTCATGGAAATTAATTGCTAGTGTGAAATTGCATGTCAGTGTACAATTAAATGGGTAGGTGATTATTTTACGATGCAAACAGGATAAAAGCAATGAGAAGTTTTATATTGATGTTTATCGTAATTGGTAATTGATAATACAAATCCGCTACTTAATCTTTTGAAAGTGTAAGTGATTTTATAACTCAAGTTTATTTCTTTGAACACATAATGGGTTGCATATATTAACACACCGAAACTGAAACACCGTCATATGTAATTATCATTTTTAGGTTCCCCTTTATTACCTCAGAAATAGATTACCTTAGCTGTAGTTGGCAAAACGTTTATGATTTTATGGTAATCAATGCTCTTTAACTTCGTATTGAATTTGGCCTTTTATACTTTTTTTTAGCGTCACTGATGAGTCTTTTGTAGACGAAACACGCGTCCGGCGCAAATACAAAATTTCTAACCTGATATCTATGATGTGTACATTTGGTAATTAATCATACCAAGCCGTGACTCCGACACGCATTATGAATGTTAGATGTGTTTTGAAAGCTAAAATAATGTATAACAGTTCAAGAGACGATGAGCACCCACGTTGTTTACTAGTTTTATCATTCTTTCAACTATCAATTTGAAAAAAAACGAAAGACTTTTCATTTCCATTAATTGCATAAAATTATAAACTATTTTATCTCGTACAGAATATCAAGACCAGATCAGTTAACTATCATAGAGAACGATATAGTTAATTTCGTTCATACCTACGATATAAAGAATGATGGTCCTAGCCCATTGTATAATGGATCAATAGACATCTGTCTACCTGTCATATCAGATATAGGAATTAGTATGATGACAAAAGAAATGATACAGGTAAGTCAAAAGGTCATAGCCCTCTGTATAATGGATCTATAGAAATTTGTCTACCTGTCATATCAGATATAGGGATTAGTATGATGACAAAAGAAATGATACAAGTAATTTAAAAGGTCCTAGCCCTCTGTATAATGGATCTATAGAAATTTGTCTACCTGTCATATCAGATAAAGGGATTAGTATGATGACAAAAGAAATGATACAGGTAACTTAAAAGGTCCTAGCCCTCTGCATAATGGATCAATAAATTTTTTTCTACATGTCATATCAGATAAAGGAATTAGTATGATGACAAACGAAATGATACAGGTAACGTAGAAGGTCCTAGCCCTCTGTATAATGGACCAATATAAATCTGTCTTCCTGTCATATCAGATAAAGGAATTAGTATGATGACAAAAGAAATGATACAGGTAACTTGAAAGGTCCTAGCCCTCTGTATAATGGACCAATAGAAATCTGTCTACCTGTCATATCAGATAAAGGAATTAGTATGATGACAAAAGAAATGATACAGGTAACTTAAAAGGTCCTAGCCATCTGTATAATGGACCAATAGAAATCTGTCTACCTATAATATTAGATAAAGGAATTAAGTTGATGACAAAAGAAATGATACAGGTAACTTAAAAGGTCCTAGCCCTCTGTATAATGGACCAATAGAAATCTGTCTACCTGTCATATTAGATAAAGGAATTAGTATAATGACAAAAGAAATGATACAGGTAACTTAGAAGGTCCTAGCCCACTGTATAATGGAACAATAGAAATCTGTCTACCAGTCATATTAGAGATAGGGATAAGTATGATGACAAAAGAAATGATACAGGTAAGTCAAAAGGTCCTAGACCTCTGTTTAATGGATCAATTAAAATCTGTCTACTTGTCATATTAGAGATAGGGATAAGTATGATGACAAAAGAAATGATACATGGAAGTCAAAACGTCTGCTGAGCAATTGACCAATAGAAATATGTTTACCTGTCATAACTGATGTAGAGATTGGTATCATGACTTATATACACTTATGAATAACATAATAATAAGTATAAAAAAGATGATTTGGTATGATTGCAAATGAGACAACGCTCCACAATAGACCAAAATGACACAGAAATTAACAACTATTAGTCACCGTACGGCCTACAACAATGAGCAAAGCCCATACCGCATAGTTATTATAGGCCCCGAAATGACAATGTAAAATAATTCAAACGAGAAAACTGACGGCCTTATTTATATAAAAAGAATGAAGACATTTGAATATTTAAAACAAGCCACCATGCGTCATATAAACCATTATTGCACATCAATGATTAGATCATAACTTCGTTGCAGACTATCGCACTAAAGTGTGACCATTGCACTACAGTGTTTCGATTGCTTATCCGATTCCTACAGTATATTCACATTTATATAAGAGAGGTAATAAAACCTCCCCATTTTTCCTTCAAATTTTTTTCAAGTCAGGAATATAATAGTGTTTATATATGTATGCTGGCGTTTTTTTTTTGTTCCAGTTTAGTGATTCTGTTGTTCTGTTGTTTTCATTTCACAGTAAATGTGTTTCCCTCAGTTTTAGTTTGTCACCCGGATTTGATTTCCCTCAAACGGTTTAAGTCTATTGAACCAGTTGAAAACTACTGTTGCCTTTCTTAAAAAGTGCTTTATGAACTTGCTATTTTTTCTCCTATAGTAGTTGACTGTACTTAAATAATCCATCCTGATTGTGCTGTCGCATTTTTTTTAAAATAAAAATTTATTGTAATTTAAATTAATACACCCCAATAGGTGTGTTCTCGGTCAAATTTAAAGTAGTCAATTTATTCATTGTGTACATGTATTAATACTGGTAAAGATCTAAAGCTCTCGTAAGAAAGATCGTTCAGTAATATCCCGTCTTGCTAGATATAGACATTGCATCTAAACAGATTTAGAAACAAAATAATAAACGAAAACTAGCATCAAAATAATCAACACACCAAAATGACAACAAAACTCTGTTGAGACTGCCATAAAAATTCAGTTGAAAAGGACTTACGATACACACCTCAAAAGCAACTTGCAAAAAAAACAAAAGACACAAAGTACAGATATTAAAGTACTTGCAGTTACTGATAGCGAGTAAAGTAAATAACATTTTAAAGATTAAATCATATAGCTAAGAATAAAACTTAAGCTTAAAGCTACTCTTGATAATCTCATATAATATAATGTTGTCATTTTAATGTTCTATTTAAAAATGCCATTAAAGCGGGAGGTTTGGCATGCCACAAAACCAGGTTCAACCCACCATTTGTTTTTCTTAAGATGTCCTGTACCAAGTTAGGAAAATGGACATTGTTATATTATAGTTGGTTTCTGTGTGTTACATTTTAATGTCGTGTCGTAATTTTCCTCTTATATTTGATGCGTTTCCTTCAGTTTTAGTTTGTAACCCGGATTTGATTTTTCTCTCAATCGATTTATGAATTTCGAACAGCGGTATACTACAGTTGTCTTTATTTATACCAGAAATGATAATATGAAACAACCATTATTAACTTTACTAATCTAGAAAGTAACTTTTACAAGTTACCGTTTTATTACAGATATCAGGACACAGTTCGAGGATTACATGGAGTGTGGTTGAATTTGCAGGCGAATCATTTAATGAACATGTTGATACTGATTTAACGACATCTGAACCCTTTATAAATCAAGGTTCAACTGTATCGTCTAGTAATACAACAAATCAAGATTCAACTATACCGTCTACGTTTAGTAATACAACAAAACAATCAACACAAAGTCGACGACGGAGAGAGACTAATCAGATGATCAGCCAAGAACAACAATCAAAACGAACGATAAAGGAAATTGTAAGTGATGAAAAGCATAATCAACGTCTACACTTTACTTTCATTGTACGTGTTTGTTTGATTGTGAGTTTACACTTACATTTATTTTACGTGTTTGTTTGATTGTGAGTTTACACTTACATTTATTGTACGTGTTTGTTTGATTGTGAGTTTACACTTACATTTATTGTACGTGTTTGTTTGATTGTGAGTTTTCTTGTTGGGAATCGAGTTTACTTGCAAACGTGTCTCTTATTCGTATTTGTTCTGCTTTTGGTATTTTAAGTTTATTTCGACACCTGAAGCTCGATGCGTTACAAACCATGTGGTTGCCTTGTGCTTACTGCTATTTGGTCAAGTTGTTATCTCTTTGACATATTGCCCGTTTTCAGTACGTACCTATTGTTTTCGACAAATTAGAAATATTTTAGCAGTTCATTGAGATAATATCTATGACATCGAGCTGAATAATACAAAAATAAATTCTTTCGAGAATATGATTAAACATAACTGTTTATAGATGCAAGCTAAAACTTTGGACCGTCGATGTCATGATTTATCATTACCATTTACCAATACTCAAATTGGAACCCTGTATACAGATGCAAAGTGAGTGGTACAGTGTCCTTGAATTAATACTTCTGGTACTGAGATTGAGGCCCAAGTTATAAATGACAGGTTAGTGGTACAGTGTACTTGAATTAATACTTCTGGTACTGAGATTGAGGCCCAAGTTATAAATGACAGGTTAGTGATACAGTGTCCTTGAATTAATACTTTTGGTACTGAGATTGAGGCCCAGTGTATAAATGACAGGTTAGTGGTACAGGGTATTTGAAGTTTATTCTCGATTTGTAATGCAATTTGATTTCTGCTTTTGTTTTAGAACGTTTGTAGTAATTCATCTCTCCTAAGTGAGGGACAACATACTAATCAAGTTAAACCTTTGTTGTTGTAGTCGTGTAGCACAGTTGATTCGAGTAAATGGGCGATCATTGAAATAAAGGTTGACATGTTAGAGAAAGACGAAACAGATAAGTTTGATGTTCTAGTGAATATATCAGAGGATTCACTTAGTTTTACAAAGGTGAGTACATTGTTTCTGGGGGGACATTTCGAAGTTCTGATCCTCGGAAGTGATTTAAAATTAAGGTATCATGTTTTGATAACCCATGATAGTGTAATCGACTGATTGTTTTAATTTGCTGTCAAAACAGCTCTATACCAGCGACTTTTTTCAAAAATATATCTTCCGAGAAAACAAACCAGTAAGTCATAAACATTTTAGGTAGAATAACGATCATTATTTGTTGTATTATTTATTGTAAAAAGAGCCATACTATTATTAATTGATACTTATTTTTTTCAAATGGAAACTTTTTATACAATGATTTGTTTTTCATGTAGAAATATGTTACTTAAACTGTTAAACAAAACAGCGAACTACACGGTAAATAACTGACAAAACGCAGAACTACACGGTAAATAACTGACAAAACACAGAACTACACGGTAAATAACTGACAAAACACCGAACTACACAATAAAAAACTGACAAAACACCGAACTACACAGTAAATAAATGACAAAACAGCGAACTACACGGTAACTAAAAAAGAGAGAAGTCCGTAAAAACTGACAAAATAAACGTTTTTGTAGTTGACTGCGCATACAGTATATATCATAAACTGTCTCAATGATGTACAAAGTCATTAGAATATAAATAAGGGTGAACAATAGTGTAAAAACCTCTCTCTGCACCACTTATCACTGAAGAGACATGTATTGTCGAAATGCGCATCTGGTGCAAGAAAAATTGGTACCGTTAATTTTATTACTACCACTGGGTCGATGCCTCTGCTGGTGGACTATAAGTCCCCGAGGGTATCACCAGCCCAGTAGCCAGTACTTCGGTACTGGCATGAAAATACGGATTTATTGTGTTATTAAGATTTGCTGTTACAAAATGTTAGAAATTATTATAAATTAAGGAATGTATCTCCCTCATGCAAAGCTCTGCTTCCTTTCACGGATTTGGCTATACTTTTTTGGATCTTTTGGATTATAGCTCTTCATCTTTTATATATACTTTGGATTGCAAATATTTTGGCCACGAGCATCACTGAAGAGACATGTATTGTCGAAATGCGCATCTGGTGCAAGAAAAATTGGTACCGTTAATTTTATTACTACCACTGGGTCGATGCCTCTGCTGGTGGACTATAAGTCCCCGAGGGTATCACCAGCCCAGTAGCCAGTACTTCGGTACTGGCATGAAAATACGGATTTATTGTGTTATTAAGATTTGCTGTTACAAAATGTTAGAAATTATTATAAATTAAGGAATGTATCTCCCTCATGCAAAGCTCTGATTCCTTTCACGGATTTGGCTATACTTTTTTGGATCTTTTGGATTATAGCTCTTCATCTTTTATATATACTTTGGATTGCAAATATTTTGGCCACGAGCATCACTGAAGAGACATGTATTGTCGAAATGCGCATCTGGTGCAAGAAAAATTGGTACCGTTAATTTTATTACTACCACTGGGTCGATGCCTCTGCTGGTGGACTATAAGTCCCCGAGGGTATCACCAGCCCAGTAGCCAGTACTTCGGTACTGGCATGAAAATACGGATTTATTGTGTTATTAAGATTTGCTGTTACAAAATGTTAGAAATTATTATAAATTAAGGAATGTATCTCCCTCATGCAAAGCTCTGCTTCCTTTCACGGATTTGGCTATACTTTTTTGGATCTTTTGGATTATAGCTCTTCATCTTTTATATATACTTTGGATTGCAAATATTTTGGCCACGAGCATCACTGAAGAGACATGTATTGTCGAAATGCGCATCTGGTGCAAGAAAAATTGGTACCGTTAATTTTATTACTACCACTGGGTCGATGCCTCTGCTGGTGGACTATAAGTCCCCGAGGGTATCACCAGCCCAGTAGCCAGTACTTCGGTACTGGCATGAAAATACGGATTTATTGTGTTATTAAGATTTGCTGTTACAAAATGTTAGAAATTATTATAAATTAAGGAATGTATCTCCCTCATGCAAAGCTCTGATTCCTTTCACGGATTTGGCTATACTTTTTTGGATCTTTTGGATTATAGCTCTTCATCTTTTATATATACTTTGGATTGCAAATATTTTGGCCACGAGCATCACTGAAGAGACATGTATTGTCGAAATGCGCATCTGGTGCAAGAAAAATTGGTACCGTTAATTTTATTACTACCACTGGGTCGATGCCTCTGCTGGTGGACTATTAGTCCCCGAGGGTATCACCAGCCCAGTAGCCAGTACTTCGGTACTGGCATGAAAATACGGATTTATTGTGTTATTAAGATTTGCTGTTACAAAATGTTAGAAATTATTATAAATTAAGGAATGTATCTCCCTCATGCAAAGCTCTGATTCCTTTCACGGATTTGGCTATACTTTTTTGGATCTTTTGGAATATAGCTCTTCATCTTTTATATATACTTTGGATTGCAAATATTTTGACCACGAGCATCACTGAAGAGACATGTATTGTCGAAATGCGCATCTGGTGCAAGAAAAATTGGTACCGTTAATTTTATTATCGTTAAAGTCATAAACTCGATAGCGCGAGTTATCATTACTGAGTGACGTCAAAAGTCATGCAAACAAAAGAAATATTTTATCACGAACTTAAGCAAAACTGTAACGTAAATAAATCGATACACAACTTCAGGACAAAAACACTGTCATTTATTATCATCTCTTTAACCATCGGCTCTCGTGCTGATGTTTTGACCATTGACTGATAAGAAATTTCATATGAAAACTTCAAGCAATAATCTGATATTACTATTTATTCTGTATCACGAAAGTGATATCAAGTAAAATTGTCCTATTTCTTTGGATGATACTGAATATTTGTATCCTAGTCCGCGTAAATAGTATGATTTTTCTGCGTTAAACATGTAAGACCATACATAACAACAATGTATACCGCAATTTACGATTACAATTATTTTGTTCAGGTGACTGGTATTATTTATAAAAGTATAGCAACACTAAAGATTGAGAATAGTAACAGACAACTCATCGTCGCTACCAATTCTTCGAGCATAGAAGTAAGTCTATTTTTAATGCCAAATTAGAGATGTCATCCCATTTTCACGGTCCACTGTACATAGAAAAAGATGGTTCGGATGGGGCATTCGTGTACTGGGGACACATTCTTGTTTATTGATATGACTAGCTTGTTCAGTCCGACTTTTTCAGAGAATACCCTTGACCTTGTGTACGATTAAAAACACAAATAAAAACAGATAAGGTGGTTCTACGGCAACCATTCAATAAAAAATCCTTTGGCTTTGGACAAACACATACAAACACTTGCGGGATTAAACTCTCCATACCTGGGATAAACAGTGAATATCAGTTGAAAAGTATGTAACTCATCAAAGCGACAATATGTTTATAAAAATGTAAATAGAATAAGGTTTTATCCTAAGTCAAATACATGAATGATTCACATGTTTACGTGATCACTTACAGGTTTCAAGTGAAATATTTCCTACAGATATTGCAGTACAGTCAGAACAAATTAATTTATGGATTATAATTGGAAGCAGTGTTGGTGGATTAGTACTTCTTGTTTTACTGGGTGTAGGTCTATGGAAGGTGGGTATGTTTACTGGGTGTAAGTCTATGGAATGTGGGTATGATTACTGATTTTAGGTCTATGGAATGTGGGTATGATGACTGATTGTAGGTCTATGGAATGTGGGTATGATTACTGATTGTAGGTCTATGGAAGGTGGGTATGTTTACTGGGTGTAAGTCTATGGAAGGTGTGTATGTCTTACTGATTGTAGGTCTATGAAAGGTTGGTATGTTTAACTTGGTGTAGATCTATGGAAGTTATATATATTTTACTGGGTACAGGTCTATCCGGCAGGTTGGTATGTTTTACTGGTTGAATGTGGATATGTTTAATGGATGTAGATCAATGGAAGGTGGGTATGATATACTGCACGTAGGCCTAGTTCTATGGAAGGTAGGTATGTGTTACTGGCTGTAGGTCTATTAGACAGGACGGTATGTTTTACTGGTTGTAGGTCAATATAATGTGGGTATGTTTTACTGAGTCTTGGTCTATGGAAGGTGGGTATGTTTTACTGAGTGTTGGTCTATGGAAGGAGGGTATGTTTTACTGGTTGTTGGTCAATGGAAGTGGGTTTGTTTTACTGGATGTAGGTTTATTGATGGTGGGTTTGTTTTGCTGGATATAGGTATATGGAAGGTGGGTATATTTTAATGGATGTAGGTCAATGGAATGTGGGTATGTTTTACTGAGTGTTGGTCTATGGAAGATAGGTATATTTACTACGTATTGGTCAATGGAAGATGGGTATGTTTTACTGAGTGTTGGTCTTTGAAATGTATGTATGTTTTAGTAAGTGTTGGTCAATGGAAGCTGTGTATGTTATACTGTATGTTGGTCTATGGAAGGTGGGTTTGTTTAACTGCTTGTAATGCTAAAGAAGGTGTTAATGTTAAACTTGGTGTTGGTCTATATAAGGCGGGTATGTTTTAATGGGTGTAGTTCTATAAAAGGGTATGTTTTACTGGATGTAGGTCTATGGAAGGTGGGCATGGTTTACTTGGTGTAGGTCTATGACAGTTGGGTAGGTTTTACTTGGGGTAGGTCTTTAAAAGGTGGGTAAGTTTTACTGGGTTTAGGTCTATGACAGTTGGGTTTGTTTTACTTGGTGTAGAACTATTGAAGGTGGGTAGGTTTCAATTGGTGTTGGTCTATGGAAGGAAGGTGGATATGTTTTACAGGGTGTAGTTCTATGGATGGTGAGCATGTTTTACTGGGTGTAGGTTTATAAAAGGTGGGTAGGTGGATATGTTTTACTTGGTGTTGGTATATGGAAGGTGGGTTTGTTTTACTGGATGTAGGCCTAGGTCTATGGAAGGTGTGTATGTTTGACTGGGTGACCGTCTACAGAAGGTGGGTATGTTTAACTTGATGAAGGTCTGTGAAATTTGTAAAAATATTCTATGTATCCTTACGAAAGAGGGACGAAAGATACCAGAGGGACAGTCAAACTCTTAAATCAAAAAAAAAAAAAACTGACAACGCCATGGCTAAAAATAAAAGAAAACAAACAGACAAAACAATATTACACATGACACAACATAGAAAACTGAATAATAAGCAACACGAACCCCACCAAAAAACTAGGTGTGATCGCAGGTGCATTGGAAGGATAAGCAGATCCTGCTCTACATGTTACACCCGTCGTGTTGCTTATGTGATAACAAATCCGGTAAATAGTCTAATTCGGTAGGTCACATTCGTGAAAGGGAAGGGGATCTTAGTAACGACGTAAGGAACATATCCGATATCATTTGTGAAACGGTTATTCCATAACTGTCAACCAACTCGTGATGGCGTCCGTAAAATTTACGAAGGGACGATTTCAACTTCACCATTTGGAACTCTTGGTTTAATAGCTGTTTGTGAGCAGCAAGCGTCTATCAAGAAAATCATGATAGGAAATGCAAGCACGGGAATATCGTATCAATTGGGAGATGTATACCCCGTGTGCAGGTGCTGCTAGAATGTTGCTACTTAGAAATGGAAAGCTCACTATTGGAAAGCTGAAATCATCTCTTTTGTCGTAAAGTTTTGTTTTCCACTGACCCTCATTGTCAATTTCTCAAATTTATACTTATATTTTTCTACATTGAATATATTCATGCTACGGTTTCCTCTTGATATAACAAAATGTGTTATTTTTCCCTCAGTAGTATTACATTATAGGTATATTTTACATGTTCATTCTGCTTTTACAGTGCGGCTTTTTCAAACGGCAAAAGAAAGAAGAAGTTAAAGAATGGAAACGTAAAAGTAATTATTATGAAAAAAGAAAAACTGCGAGAATTTCAAAAGCTAACTTTCGGGCGTCACAAGCAGCAGCTTTAAAGAGCAAGAAAATATCAATTATTACTGAATGATATAACTGACTTAATATAATAATGACACTGACTATACGCTGGTGTAAATTATACTCTGTTGTCAATATAATAATGACACTGACTATACCCTTATGTAAATTATAATATGTTATCATTACAATAATGACACTGACTATACGCTGATGTAAATTATAATATGTTGTCAATATAATAATGACACTGACTATACGGTTATGTAAATTATACTATGTTATCATTACAATTATGACACTGACTATACGCTGATGTAAATTATACTATGTTATCATCACAATTATGACACTGACGATACGCTTATGTAAATTATAATATGTTATCATTACAGTTATGACACTGACTATACGCTGATGTAAATTATACTATGTTATCATTACAATCCTGACACAGTGTATATTGGGTAATGCTCCAAATTAAATAAAAAACATTGGAAAATAATAAAAATGTTAATTTGGTCGAATAAGAATTTAAATAGTATTCCTTTTCTTTAAAACATAATAAAACTATGAGGATTTTAATGACATTGTTTATGAGGATTGTGAGAAGTGTGACCTGTTGGACAAGTATTTTGGTTTGATGTATGAATAAAGGCAACAGTAGTATACAGTTGTTCGAAACTCATAAATCGACAGAAAAAAAATCAGTGTTACAAACTAAAACTGAGGGAAACGCATTAAATATAAGAGTAGAACAACGACATAACCATAAAATGTAACACACACAGAAACAAATTAAGCATTAGACAAAATCCGACGAGAATAACAAATATAACATCAAAACTAAATACAGGAATTTGGAATAAAAAAGTACCGTCCCACGTTGTATAGTAATGTGAATTCACACTCAAACACAAGAGGAAACAAACGACATAACAGAAACACAACGTGGGTTGAACCTGGTTTTGTGGCATGCCAATCCTCCCGCTTTAATGGCAATGTAAATATAACTTTCAAAGTCATTACATAACAGGACTACAATTTATATAGATAGGAGAACATATTGGACAAAGAAACAATGGAATAATAGCTAACAAAAGGCATTAGATTTAAAATTTAATACGCCAGGAGTGCGTTTCGTCCACACAAGACTTACTAGTGACGCCTAGATACAAAAGTTCGAAAGCCAAAACAAGTACAAAGTTGAACAGCAAAAGTTCAAAAAAGCTAATCCAAATACGGCCAGGGTTTTCTGCCGTTTTCTAAAAGGTAGACATGATAAAACTGAAGTCTTAACTAATTACAGGGGGGGGGGGGGGGGGAACCAAAAACAAAACAAAACAAACCGGATACATTATACATAAACCAACACAAAAAAAAATATTTAGACACACCCGAGTTAGTCAAGGCCTCAACGCAAAAAGTGACATCACATTTGAAATTGTAAAAACAGGACAAATAATGACGTCACATTTGAATGACTAAAACTATTTTTCAAAAATAAGATAGAATAAGGATTGATTTAAGATAATATCTGTACTAAATACTGATATTACATTTGATAACAATGAAAATTGCAATACTTATTAATATCAAACTGAGGTCGCAATTAGACAATAAACTATATTTTGTGTCCGGTGTC
Source organism: Mytilus galloprovincialis (assembly GCA_037788925.1). Lineage (NCBI taxonomy): Eukaryota > Metazoa > Mollusca > Bivalvia > Mytilida > Mytilidae > Mytilus > Mytilus galloprovincialis. The sequence goes on along the minus strand of JAWDJN010000027.1, from coordinate 591,448 downwards.
TGAATCAAACTGAAAACGTAATACATCGTATAAATTACGTTGAGCAAAATCAAATCTAATAAATGAAGGCGGTGATTAATTTTCTTTACCATAACACATGAAAATAACAAAAACGACGTCAAGACATTTGACAAAATCCGATGAGAATTACAAATATAGCATCATACTAAATACATGAATTTGTGATAGAAAAGTACCGTAACACGTCTTACAGCAATGCGAAATTTATTTGGCTTTTTATTTATTTATTTTTTAACTTTTTGCATGCAAGCGTCACTGAAGATGTTTTGTAGACTTTTAATTTTAATTCTTGTATCTTTTTAGCTCAGCTGGCCCGAAGAGCCAAGTGAGCTTTTCTCATCACTTGGCGTCGGTCGTCCGTCGTCGTTAACTTTTACAAAAATTTTCACCTCTGTAACTACTGGGCCAACAAATTTGGCTACAATCATCATTGTGGTATATAGTTATGAAAAATGTGTCCGGTGACCCGGTCAACCGACCAAGATGGCTGCAATGGCTAAAAATAGAACATAGGGGTAAATTTTAGATTTTGGTCCTATAACTCTAAAAACCAAAGCATTTAGAGCAAAACTGACTCGATAAAATTATTATTATCAGGTCAAGATTTAGATGCCCTGAAATTTTCAGAGAAATCGGACAACCCCTTGTTATGTTGATGCCCTTGAATTGGTAATTTGAAGGACATTTTGCTGTTTTTCATAATTATCTTGAATAGTATTATAGATAGAGATAAACTGTAAACTGCAAAAATGTTCAAAAAATCAAGATGTACAAATAAGTCAAGTGACCAAAATGGTCAGTTGATCCTTTCAGGAGTAATTGCTCTTTAAAGTCATTTTTTAACATCTTTTACAAAAACCTTCTCCTCTGAAACTACTTTGACAAATTTAACCAAACTTGTCCACAATCATCATAAGGGTATCTAGTTTTACAATTGTGTTGGATAACCCCACTCGCAAACCAAGATGGCCGACATGGCTAAAATAGAACATGGGGTCAATTGCAGTTTTTGGCTTATATCTCTGAAAGCAAAGCATTTAGAGCAAATCTGACATGAAAATTTCATTAGGTCAACATCTATCTGCCCGGTTATTTTCAGACCATTCAGGCAACCCGTTGTTGGGTTGCTGTCCCTGAATTGGTATTTTTAAGAAAATGTTGCAGCTTTTGGTTATTATCTTGAATATTATGACGGATAGAGATAAACTGTAAACAGCAATTATGTACAGCAAAGTAAGACCTTAAAATAAGTCAAACATGACCAAAATAGTTAATTGACCCCTTAAGGAGTTATTGCCCTTTATTATCAATTTTTAACAATTTTCATAAATTTTGTAAATGTTTACAAAATATGTTCCCCTGTAACAACTGAGCCGAGTTCATTATAGATAATTATAACTAGCAAGAATTTCAGTAAACTAAGATCTACAAACACATTACCATCACCTATACAAAATTTTGTCATGAATCCATCTGTGTCCTTTGTTTAATATGCACATATACCAAGATGAGCGACACAGACTATTTAGAGCCTCTGGTTTATAACTACATATCTTTTTATATAAATTGGTTCTTTTGAGAGTATATTCACACGGCTGGTAATCTACACACGCAGAACATTTGGTTCTGCAATGAAAACCGTGAGAGGATTTTCCGGTTGTGCTTGAGTGGAGTAATTGTCACCGCTTCAAAAGGTATGTACATTTCTAAATCTCAATTTTCTTATTCAACTGATCAAAATATTGAAAATCGGAAAATGCTATGCTGTGGTGAATACTTTAACGAAGAGATACATGTATCATTTACTGTTGTACGTAGAGTTGAACTCCTACAAAATCAGTTGTCCCACGAGAAATTGCCTAAAAAAGTAACATTTCAATTTTGAAATGGTTCTATTTACAGACCTACACGTTCAAATTTAGTTTTTTTTCGTGCAATGGGTATGAATGTTGTTTTTGGCGGCGTGTGCGCTGTCCTGTGTTGATAGACGTCTTAATAATTCCAAAAACAACATTTTCCCATGAAGTCATACGTGAGGGGATCGGTTCTGATTGAGGATTCAGAAAATGCCATTGTTCAAAGGAAAAAGGAAAAGAGGACTGAAATTGACTCTCTACAAAAAGCCATGGAGATACAAGTTATCCCCGCCCTCGAAGTGAACTAAACCCTCTGGGAACTGTAAAAATCAGTTGAAAAAAGCTTAATGAAAATTCATGTTATACACATTTATGAAAGGAGTTATCTCCCCTAAAATAGTTTATTTAAAAAAAAAAGATGATTCTAAAAACATAAAATTTGATATTTGTTTAAATATTTTGATTTATACAATAAATCACCAAATATATATTCTTTATATGAATAAAGTCTAACTATTGAATTGCAAATCTGTCTCCAAATTTGCAGATGTGGGCAAATAATCGGTCTAGTTTTTACTTGTAGCAAGAAAACAAAATCGTTGACAACATTTTTTGTCTTTATTCTTCGTGAAACATATTATTAATCCTAGGTTCCTACAATTATTTCATAATCCAATCTCATAAACTTTTTTAAGCACACTCACATATGTGTTTTTTCATGAACAATGTACCCAAATTTAGGTAAGCTTCAACGACTCATAGCTTGAATATAAAGATATGATTTGTACCTCCTCTCACGCATTCACGATGTCCTCAATCAGAACCGATCCCCTCACGCATGACTTCATGAAAAAATGTAGTTTTTGGAATTATTAAGACGTCTATCGACACAGGACAGCGCACACGCCGCCAAAAACAACATTCATACACATTGCACGAAAAAAAAACTAAATTTGAACTTGTAGGTCTGTAAATAGAACCATTTCAAAATTGAAATGTCACTTTTTTAGGCATTTTTTCGTGGGACAACTGATTTTGTAGGAGTTCAACTCTACGTACAACAGTAAATGATACATGTATATCTTCGTTAAAGTATTCACCACAGCATAGCATTCTCCGATTTTCAATATTTTGATCAGTTGAATAAGAAAATTGAGATTTAGAAATGTACATACCTTTTGAAGCGGTGACAATTACTCCACTCAAGCACAACCGGAAAATCCTCTCACGGTTTTCAATGCAGAACCAAATGTTCTGCGTGTGTAGATTACCAGCCGTGTTCAGGTCTTCATAAAACTTCTGAAAATAAGATATTCTTTAAAACCAAGTTTCCCTGTAGAATACATATGAGACGAGGATATACACTTTTAGCTGACTTGTGAATGTACACATAATTGCATATCTTTAATAAAGGTGTTTCTACATCATCATCCACATTCAATTATTTCAAAGCAAATTCAGCAAGTATCTTTTGATGACCCGACTGTCAACGGTTAAGGGTCACGTGTTGCTTTTCTTTTTTTACAGGAAGCAGCTTGTTTGTGTATTCAACCTAAATGAAATACTGCATTCTTAATAAATGTATTTTTCATTAACTATACGAAACGACATTTGATACAGCTTGTTCCCTTAAATTACACAGTCAGTTGGTAAATTTTTCTTAAGCTGCCGATCTTTTTAAAATTTATTCTTTTCATAGAATTTTAATGCAAAATAAAAATATTAAACATTGCAGAAAGATTGAACATTGATACTCGGCACACATGCTACTGTAAATTGCTCGGATACTTATAGCCAATTCATCAGCTTCTTTGAAATCACCAAATGCCCGTTGGTGCATGGTCTATGTATCACGAATGAATGTATATTACCATGATTATGTTGTAATCATCACATCATTCAAGACCCTGATATAACATACACTCGTCTTGATAGGCAACATACAAGTAGGCTCTCCTACATGTGCGGACGATATTGCCTTACTGGGTGAGCGGTCAGATTTACAGGCAATGCTCAATATTATAGACTTCCACACTAAAAGAGACATGGTTAAAATTAATCCAGACAAATCAGAGATAATGTGCGTATCTAAAGGATTAAAGCAACAAACGCATTCATACAGCTTCAATGGAAAAGAAATAAAAAGAGTAGAAAAGCTGAAGCATCTAGGTATCACCAGGGCAACAAATGGCAAAGTCAACTTGGACGAAAGGCTAAAAACTGGCCGGCAAACTATATATGCCTTGCTAGGTTCTGGCCTACATGCCAGAACAGGAATGTCACCGCTGGTACTTAAAAAGACCTGGAAAACATATGTTGTCCCCCGCTATCTTTATGGACTCGAAGTACAAATATGCATGAAAAAGGATGTATCTGAACTAGAAAAGTTACAGAGGAAAATGTTCAAACAATTTCAATGTCTATCAGATAGGACAGCATCTGCAGCAGTATATATACTAATAGGAGCTGAACCCATTGAATCGGTACTGGACAAAAACATGCTAGCCTTATTTCTCTCAATTTCTCGCCTAGATGGCTCAATAGAACATCAAATCCTAGAATGGGAACTAGAAATCAGCACAGAATTTGACAATTCCTTCATCTGTCGTATAAGCAAAATTTTACAAAAATATCAACTCCCAACAGCAGAAGAAATTATGAAAAATCCTCCATCAAAATATATTTGGAAAAAACAACTTCAAAAAGCCATAAATGATTACTGGTCTTCAATTTGGACAGAAGAATGTAATACAAAATCAACACTCAAACATTTATCGTTGCAAAATAATCCGGTAAATAATCCGCATAACATTTGGAAATGTGTTCGAAATAATCAATATGACATCAAAAAAGCGGAATTGAAATGTAAGCTAGTAGCTGGTACCTACATGCTTCAAAGTATAAAAGCAAAATTCAGTAAAAATATAGTACTGCCTGACTGTAAGCTATGTAAGGACAATGATGAAACCCTTGAACATTTTCTCCTGGAATGTACTAGGCTAGGTGATGTACGACAAAAATGCATGGCGAAGCTAGTCAACAAGCTAAGAGAGATAGAAGGGGGTGGTACAATCGACGTCAGTAATGATGAAATACTGATGGAAATTATACTGGATTGTTCTAAGACAAATATACTGAATAATCAGCCAATGGACAAGCTACTGGATATAGAAAGGCAAACACAAGATCTATGCTACCAGTTACATATAAAGCGAACAAAACTTTTATGTGACATCAAGTAAAAGAAATGTATGAAGGCTCTAATTATTTTAGATTTTAACTTTTATAAATCTAAAGTATATATTTAAATACTGAAATAGCAAATAAGTCTTACTAAAATGTTCTAGATTTTAACTGTTAAAGTTTTCAAGTAATATAACACCGAAATCGTAAATATATGGTGTGTACTGTCTGCATGGGATGCCAAGCTAACTAGTACACTCTATAATATCTTCAAATCAAGAGCAATATCCAATATAGTTTGTACAGTCTGCACGGGATGCCAAGCTAACTTGTATCAGTCTATCAATAAGTGCGTGATTTATACTTTTAATGATAGCCTTGGCAGGGCACTTATAGTTTTATTAAATAAGCTGTAAATAACATTTTTATCATAACATAGTGGTGATCGCTATTGCCGCAATAGTTCTGTGTACATTTCTTATCGTGATATTGTATTTGCAACTTGTGCTGTGTACATTTTTATTGTGATACAAGTGGTGAACATTAGCTGCATACATTTTTACCGTGATATCGTGTTGATTCTTATTACCGCAATTGTGATGTGTACATAATATTTTTAACTTATTATCGTCGTAATATCTTAAGACTTTTAAAATATTTCTTTTAGTCGTACATATTTTTAATGTAAATATAAACAGGGGCGTGTCCAGGATATTTGAAAGGGGGGCGTCGAATAAAATATTTCGCCGAGCGAAGCGAGTCGAAAATTTTTTTGGACCTTTTTTGGCTTAAAAACATAAAATGATAGAGAATTGCACTAATGTAACGGTTCCTGACTTGGAGCATGTATATTTTATAGTTAAAGTGTCAGGGTGTGACATTTTTTATGCCGAGTTTTCTTCATTAATTGTCTATGGTATATTAAAATGATTAGATGGATCTTAACAGCAGTAGACCAATAACGAGAAATTCTAAACTGAAGGGTATAAGGAGTAACTTAACATTTCAATACCTAGGCCAGGATTTTATGAACGAGAGGCGTGATTACGGTTGAGGGTCCATGGGAAGCTCAGAAGCTCCTGAATTTCAACAATTTAGCATCAAATTATGAAGTAATCCCTCTATTTTTGATTAAGTTCGGGTTTCGTTGAACGACAAACATGATACAAGACAAATAAACACTGAAGAATAAAGTTCTTTCGTTCTGAGTATTGCTTTAATGTGGAAATATACATATTTAGAATGGCTATGGGGAATCGAAGTTAGTGTCACACAAAACAACCAAAATTCATGTATTATACTGATTTACTTACCGTTTTGGTTGTTTAAAAAAGGTGTCCAAGACACCTTGATACGATTTTAAGGTCTTTTGACGTTTTGTTTTTGACATCGACATCTTTGCGAATTCTTTATCACATCAACAACAATGGATACTAATCGCAGAGTCGAACACGCCGGACTCCGAGAAACGAAATTTTACGGTTGATGATGACCTATCAAATTGGGGAATCCGTATAAAAAGAAATCAGAGTATGTGTTTAATTAATGAATATGATAAATTGCCATCATTCAATACAATACTAGCAGATTATAACGATAGTTTTTTTTTTTTTTTTTTTTAAAGGGGGGGCGTACACCCATTACGCCCTTACCTGGACCCGCCCCTGATAAAGATATCCGCAATCTCGGTGTGTAAATTAAATTGCTCATCCGATAAGTGGAGTGCTCCGATTAAACGGAGGTGAATACCTGTACAGAACAGAACTTGATATTGAACTTCCAAAGCTTCGATATGCATATGCCTCTAATTTTTGTACGATTGTGACATATCACTCGTCTGAAACCGATAGATTTGCTTCTAAAGCTACAATTATATAAAAAACATCAAATTCAAAAAACATAGTTAAAACTATGAAAAAGATAAAGCGTCACACAACATATTCTTTGAACAAAACATCCACTTCAACATTATCTGAACATTTTTAACAAATAAATTATCCGTACACCTATCAAAAACTATAGTTAAGACCTAATCGTTGATATAATAACGTGAGCAAAACAAATTACCGGCACGCTATCAATACAAAAATGTTGACCTATTTTTTTATTTATTTATTTTTTAAATTCTCCACAACTACTTACATATTATACACAGGAAATTTAACTCACACACATGGACTATGTGTTTTTGCTTTAATCAGAATATCAAAATCTCGTTATAGTAACGAAATGGACATTTAATGTTCCATGGAGAAAAAGTGCGTGTGTTGGTATGGTCTTTTTTGTTGGAGGGAGGGGGAGTTGGGGGAGATGGTTATACTTCCCGCTTTTATAGATAGGTTATTTATTCAATATATAAACTATATTATACTTTAACGAGTTAACCAATGGACACTAACATAAATGGATATTAAGATTTTTTTTTAAACATTATTACTTAATTTGTCTAGCCTATATACAATGTAGGATTTAATGAATCTTTTTAAAGAAAGGCTTTGTCTCTGATAAAGAGATACAGCCTGAAGCGAAATAGAATATTGTTTGTGTTGTATTTGTTTGTCTTTTACGTTAGACGAATGTTTTTGGGCAGTTATACATACTTGTTGCAAAAAAAAGCTTATGAAGCAAAGTGCTAGATTAAAAAAAATAATTCTTATTTTACTAATAAATGGACATGGTGGTCAACATCACACATTGTCACAACTTTACACGTACACTCGGCAGCTGAAGTCGATACACCCTTTCCGATGTTTTTTTTGTAATACACAGATTTATGTAATTAATCATATAAAACAATGTAAATATACCATTGGATACAGTGTGTGATCACGATAAAAATATATTTAAATAATATTACAAGTGTGTTGACAACATATTAGAGCTTCCTATTCCACTTGAATCAGTATAACATGTATAAAGGGGACTGTCACTTTCGTTAGAGTATGATAACATGGATGTTTTAGCTTTAACGTGTTTAATTTGTGGGGTATATAGTTTTAATGTAGATACAGACAATGTGGTCAGCATGAGGGGACCAGAAGGCACATATTTCGGGTATTCGGCAGTTATGTATGATAACGACGACGGAAAGCAATGGTAAGTACTAGATATTTATTAATGGCAGTTATAATGTATGATAACGACGACGGAAAGCAATGGTAAGTACTAATCATGCTAATGGATCTCTGAATAGAATATCAATATCAACTAATTATTGAATGTATTATAGCGTATTGTAATTATTCGTGTGTAGTTATAATTGTTTAGTTTATATAATAATCAAAGACTCCAGCTGGTTTATAAATAACTTGAACTGTATCATACACATATCAATTTATTTCCGTACAAATGTGCAGAGCGGGTACGTGTAAAGATATGTAAATATTTGTGAATTTTTGTCTAAGTCACGTCTTGCAGTTTGCTTATCAACAAGCCAGAAATGTACATATTATAAAGGTCGTTAGAATACCGACCTGATTTTTTCCGTGATTTACATTCAATCAGGACTGTTTGATTATCGACACTAGAGAGATTTACATAGTTACAGAGTTAATGAATGTTCAGAGATTTTTATATCACAAGAGCCGTTCGATTATTGACTTGACTTTTCATATATTTTGTTATCATATGAACCGTGTGATTATTGACAGGACATTTCAGATAATAGTATATCATCAGAGCCTTTTAATTAATGACAGGACTTTTCAACGATTTTTATACCACTATAACCATTTGATTATCAACAGGACGTGTTAGAGGGAAACATAACATTTTGACCATATGATTATCGGATTGATAGAGATTATATTACATTAAGACAAATTAAAAAAGGGGTTCATATCTATGTCGTTGTGTGCAATTTTGGAATCTAAAAAGTTTTTAAATTTAGAACTATAGTGTTCACCAGTTAGCTATTAAAAAAGGTCGACATAAAAGAATCGATAAAGATTAAATATTATATGGGCAATGAAATATAGGTTAGAGATGCGTATCATTTTCAAATGGAATGCACTCTTTATTTCTGTTATTCTATTCCTGAAGAAGTATTTATTCGATGTTAAATCTTCCCTTATATTTCAAAGAACAAATAGTTCACATGGATGATGTCATGTGACATGTGTGAGTCTGAAATGTAAGTATTTATCAATGTCAAGCTTTAGAAGTACTTGTTTTGAAATCGAACACATTTTTCCTTTCATTAACTAGATGAACATATTGTGATGGCTCTTTCCGTTTCGTTGCTACGCAAGGTTCTTCTGCTGCTCATTATGCTGTCATTAGAACAAACAATTTTGAATGTACAACTTTATTATGACCGCTGGCCGAAATATCTGACCAGCAATTACGCTTATTACACACTTTACAATTGAGTTTCCATGCATGAGGTGCGGCAATGTTAACTTTTAGTGTGAATAAAGGCAAAGGGTTATATTAGAATATTTCCTCTAGCTGGCCCCATAACATAAGAGGGAACTCTAACAAACAATGTAACTATTTTATTGTTTATTCAAATTGATAAACTATGGGCATTGTTTAGAAGGAAATAACAGGGCACTAGACTATGCAAAATCAGCTTGAACAGTCACACATTCATTTACTCTATTTAATACTCCTGTGTCTTAAGCTGTTACCAAGTCTTTCAAACAAAGCACCTTTTATTCGACATTCCCATGGTCCCATATTGGTTAGTTTTGTTTTATTGTCCCATACTAGAATATATATGGTTTATGGGTGGGGATCTTGACCGTTTACAATTAATCAAACTTGAGGGGGTGGGGTGACTCCCATGGGCTTCACCTATATTTTATTTGATTTGTTTTGATGTCACATTCAAGAAAGTATATGGTTAAGGGGTGGGGATCTAGATCGTTTACATTTTATCAAACATGAGGGGTTGGGGATGACTCCCAGGGACTTCCTTTTTATTTCATTTAATTTGTTTTATTGTCCCATACAAGAATAAATATGGTTTAGGGGTGGGGATCTCTGCCGTTTAGAAGATAATAGCATATTCTCAAATTGAAGGTGATGGGGATAACCCCCATGGACTTCCCTTTTATTTCATTTGATTTGTATCATTGTCCCATTCCAAAATATATATTGTTTAGGGTGGGGATCTCTACTGTTTACAAGACAATAGCACATTCTCAAATTGAACGGGATGGGGGTGACCCCCATGGACTTCCGTTTTGTTTCATTTGATTTGTTTTAGTGTCCCATTCATGAATATACATGATTTAGGGGTGGGGATCACGACCGTTTACAAGATAATAGCATATTCTCGAATTAAAGGGGATGAGGATGACCCCCCCGCCCCCCCCAGGGACTCACCCTATAATTCATGTGACTTATTTTATTGTCCTATGATCATTTCTGAAGTATTGTGTGTCACCTACATGACTTACAGTATTCATTTGAAAATAAAATCAAATAGGGTTCTTTAGTAAACCCTCCCTTTTTTTGCCCCCTCCCCAAATACCCCTTAATAAACCTCAATGCACAAAGGAAAGATTGATGGCTCCCCTAGACATATTAGTCTAACATTTTATGAAACCCTAAGTAAATCTAACAAGCGGTTTTGGAGAAATGCTGCGGACAAATTCATTTTTAAAGTGGCGAAAGAAGAAGAAGAATTTCTAACACGAACGATGCAAACGGCTAAGCGCGCACATGTTTTGATCATTTCTTTCAAACATACGTTTGCAAAGTTTACATAAACTTTGAAAAACTATGCAAACGCTAAAAATGCGTCTGCAGTTTGTCGCTTGTCGTTTGTTAGTACAGACGCTACATTTGTTTCTTACCTCATCCCGATTAAACGAAGTATTTGTTTTTACGTTTGTAAAAAGTCTGTTTGGCACTCACACCACATCCTCCTATATCTGTTTACCAACAACGTGTGCATGAATTATTGAAAGTTCAAACAGGGTCAGTAAAGACTTATTACACGATGTATTTGTTTCTACTTTTGTAGCGTTTAGAAAACACCAATAAACGCGACACAACGTTTACAAAATTTTGGTTAGAAAGAAATGCGTCCTAAGTCTCCAAACTGTCGTATTCATAACTAATTTTATAGTTTATTTTAAATCAGTTTCTGATCTACAAATCATCAATAGAGTTACTGGTAATCACTTATGTGTATCGTTATACAGGATAATTATATTACACACTTTTAATTGTCATGTCGGAAATTAGGACATTTTATTCCTTTCAACAATCGGGAAGGCGACGTACACCCTTCAAGTCATACCACATCTTCTGGTATTTATTGTCTGTTACTCAAACTAGTTTATTAATTTGCTCTTTGTATTAATCAGTCGCACCTTTTGTCATTTTACATTCTTATAATCAGCTTATTGTTTTTATCGAATTATCATTTTTTTTTAACTTTGGGCTTAATTCTCCGATAGTTTATTTGGACTGATACAGAACGTGGATACATTTTGTATGTCACAGATGTTTTCTTTTATTTTATTTGGACTGATATAGAACATGAATACGTTTTGAATAATGTTTTCTACAAACTACAGCGAAGGTTACATTCCTGTCTTAAATGTGAAGACCCTTAGGATATATGCAATTCCGATAACAAAATCACAATCCTAAACACTTGACTGAAGTGCCGAATTTCCTGAACGGCCTAACAAGAGTATAAAAGTTTGTGAGATTGATTATACTTAGTATTTATCGATGAACATTTCAAATGATTTTACTTAAATACATCACTGCATTATTTAAGCTGAATGTACGTAGTCTTTATCGATGAACATTTCAAATGATTATACTAAAATACATCACTGCATTATTTAAGCTGAATGTACGTAGTCTTTATCGATGAACATTTCAAATGATTTTACTTAAATACATCACTGCATTATTTAAGCTGATTGTACTCTGTCTTTATCGATGAACATTTCATACATCACTGCATTATTCAAGCTAATCGGAAACATTTTAACTGATAAACTAATTCAAACCAGTAAATATATACATTTCTCCTGAAAAGTTAACTAATTTAAACTAGTGTAAATACATATCTCCTGAACTGTTAAATAATTTAAACTAGTGTAAATACATATCTCCTGAACTGTTAAATAATTTAAACTATTATATATCATGTATATATACTTATCTCCTGAACAGTTAACTATTTCAAACTAGTATATATATATACATATCCCCTCAACAGTATTTGAGAAAACCACGTCTATATCTAGGATTACACGTAGACTTACAGTTACAGTTGACGAAACCAAGTGGTCATCTCAAAATATATATAAAAAACCAGCAACAATAATGAGGATTACACGTAGACTTACTGTTACAGTTGACGAAACCAAGTGGTCATCTCAAAATATATATAAAAAAACAGCAACAATTATGAGGATTACACGTAGACTTACTGTTACAGTTGACGAAACCAAGTGGTCATCTCAAAATATATATAAAAAAACAGCAACAATAATGATACTGAGTAAAACCAAATATTTTGTGTTGTTTTTTGTTATGTAAATTAAACTTTCCAACATAATGTAGTCGCGATATTGGATATGTCACCGAAAAATCTCCCTAACTTTGTATATATTTTGTTAGTTCTCCGATGGCGTGTTCAAGCTCCCTAACTTTGTATATATTTTGTTAGTTTTCCGATGGCGTGTTCAAGCTCCATAACTTTGTATATATTTTGTTAGTTCTCCGATGGCGTGTTCAAGCTCCATAACTTTGTATATATTTTGTTAGTTCTCCGATGGCGTGTTCAAGCACCCTAACTTTGTATATATTTTGTTAGTTCTCCGATGGCGTGTTGAAGCTCCATAACTTTGTATATATTTTGTTAGTTCTCCGATGGCGTGTTCAAGCTCCATAACTTTGTATATATTTTGTTAGTTTTCCGATGGCGTGTTCAAGCTCCATAACTTTGTATATATTTTGTTAGTTCTCCGATGGCGTGTTCAAGCTCCATAACTTTGTATATATTTTGTTAGTTTTTCCGATGGCGTGTTCAAGCGCCATAACTTTGTATATATTTTGTTAGTTCTCCGATGGCGTGTTCAAGCTCCATAACTTTATATATATTTTGTTAGTTCTCCGATGGCGTGTTCAAGCTCCCTAAGTTTGTATATATTTTGTTAGTTCTCCGATGGCGTTTTCAAGCTCCATAACTGTGTATATATTTTGTTAGTTCTCCGATGGAGTATTCAAGCTTTATGATTATCTTTTAATGTCATGGTATAAGTTTAATTTATTTTTTTAGACTTCCTCTAGATATCATTGGGTTTTCGAACAATCTGTTGTCTTGTGTTTTGCATAAGGTTCATATTATTTTTGTTAAAGTTCCAAAATGGTGATTTACCGTTTATTTTAGTATAGAAAAATCCGATGGCGTGTTCAAGCTCCATAACTTTGTATGTATTTTGTTAGTTCTCCGATGGCGTGTTCAAGCTCCCTAACTTTGTATATATTTTGTTAGTTCTCCGATGGCGTGTTCAAGCTCCATAACTGTGTATATATTTTGTTAGTTCTCCGATGGAGTATTCAAGCTTTATGATTATCTTTTAATGTGTATAAGTTTAATTTATTTTTTTAGACTTCCTCTAGATATCATTGGGTTTTCGAACAATCTGTTGTCTTGTGTCTTGTATAAGGTTCATATTATTTTTGTTAAAGTTCCAAAATGGTGATTTACCGTTTATTTTAGTATAGAAAAATCAGCAAAAATTCGTTTAAAGGGTGCTCTACAAACGGTGCACTTGAGAATCATGGAAAAAACGATATGCGAGTAAAACCTTTGAGCAATGCTTTTGAAAAATCAATGTCCTTCCATACAACATGAAATGTGACATATTTGCGAAGTTGATAAGGAAGCCATTCTAGCGACACATTTGTGTATACCTTAACAAAAGAAGTGACACTATCACCAGGTTTGGTGACCAGTACAGTTAACATATACATGTTTATTCAAGGTAATCTCATATAAAACCGAGTCCCTGGTATACAAACCATATAAAACAAACACTGTATTTTCTACATTTGAAAATGCCTGTACCAAGTCAGGAATATGACAGTTCTTGTCCATTCGTTTTTGATGCGTTTTGTTATTTGATTTTGCCATGTGATTATGGACTTTCCGAATTGATTTTCCTCTAAGTTCAGTATTTTTGTGAACTTACTTTTTATCTATTTGTTTTCTTTTACATGTATGTGCTTTACATTTGATATTTGAATTACTAAGGTAAATATTCCATATGGAGGTGCTCCTACTTACAGGAGGTTAATACACCGAAGAAGAAACCAAACGTCATCGGTCGTCATAATGATCGTTAGCATAATACAACGATGACATTTAGCACATCGACATTTCTTAGTTTTCGCACAATAACTTTAGTATAAGAAAAAACAGAAATCTATGAAATTTTAACATATTAAGGTCTATGACCACAAAAGGAAGGTTGGGATTGATTTTGGGAGTTTTAGTCCCAACAGTTTATGAATTAGGGGCCAAAAACAGTTCCCAAAAAAGCATTTTTCTTGGTTTTTGCACAATAACTTTAGTATAAGTTACTAGAAATCTATGAAATTTTAACACAATGTTTATGACCACAAAAGGAAGGTTTGAATTGATTTTGGGAGTTTGTTCCCAACGAATTAGGGGCCAAAAGGGTCCAAAATTAAACTTTGTTTGATTTCATCAAAAAATGAATTATTGGGGTTCTTTGATATGCCAAATCTATCCGTGTATTCAGATTCTTAATTTTTGGTCCTGTTTTGATATTGATCTACATTAAGGTCCAAAGGGTCTAAAATTAAACTTAGCTTAATTTTAACAAAAAATGAATTCTTAAGGTTCTTTGATATGCTGAATCTAAACATGTACTTAGATTTTTGATTATGGGCCCAGTTTTCAAGTTGGTCCAAATCGGGGTCCAAAATTATTATATGAAGTATTGTGCAATAGCAAGAAATTTTCAATTGCACAGTATTCCGCAGTAGCAAGAAATTTTCAATTGCACAGTATTGCGCAATAGCAAGAAATCTTCAATTGCACAATATTGCCCAATAGCAAGAAATTTTTACTTGCACAGTTTTGTGCAATAGCAAGAAATATTCAATTGCACAGTATTGTTCCGTTTTCAAATGGGTCTACATTAAGGTCCAAAGGGTCAAAAATTAAACTTTATTTGATTTCAACAAAAATTGAATATATAGGGTTCTTCAACATGCTGAATCTAACCATGTATTTAGATTTTTAATTTTTGGGCCTTGTTATAAAATTGGTCCAATTTAAAATTTTTGAGTTCTTAGATCATTTTCATTCTGTGTCAGAAACCTATGCTGTGTCAACTATTTAATCACAATCCAAATTCAGAGCTGTATCAAGCTTAAATGTTGTGTCCATACTTGCCCCAACTGTTTAGGGTTCGACCTCTGCGGTCGTATAAAGCTGCGCCCTGCCTAGCATCTGGTTTTAAAATAGCATGAGCATACAAAATTCCCAATAGTGTTCACTACTTGTTGTTTCAAGATATTAAAATAAAATATTTTAAAAATCTTCTTTGTTTGAAGATAAAGTTTTGATCCAAGTCATATCTTTCTATTCTAAAGGAGTCATCTTTAAAAAAAAAAGGGGGGGGTCTTACTTTTGACCCCTCCCCCAGATTGCCCCAAAAAGAGAGTTTATTAATATTCAATCTGTATTTCTAAATGTTGAGCGTAATGAAACCGTAACATACTGTACAAATTATTAATGATTACCTTAATTAAACAGGTACTTTGGATTATAATATAGCCTTTATTTATAGTCTCTTCTACCAAATCCAATGCTTGACTCAAAATTTCGTCTGTCTCATACCTGACCATATTGAAAACTGCATACAACGAGCATGATGTATTTTGGTTTGTAATAAGAATGCAAGAAATAGTCAACCTTTACCTGCTGATCCATATTAGCACATGGATTTAACGGGAATATGTAAAACAGCAACTTTGACATTTCTAAAATATACTTACTTGTCAAAGTTTGAACGAAGATAGTCAAAGTAAGTACTAGTGGGGTTTCATGTAAAAAATATATATTCTTGTATGAGATAATATCAAAATCAAATGTAAGGGAAGTCCATTGGGGTCACCCCACCCCTCTTCTTTTGAAAACTTGCAAACGGTCGAGATCCCCACCCTGACACCATTTATATTCTTGTATGGGACAATAAAACTAATCAAATAAAATAAAAGGCGAGTCGCCTGGGGATCGTTCCCCCCTTTTGAGAACTTGTATGCATATTACTTTACTAGACCAAACCAATTTGAACTGGATTTTGCCCAATGTCAGGCGACCATTGGAATGACGAATTATGGGAGCTCTGTTTGGGAAACTTCGTAACAGCATCCTGTTACAATTATCTTTTGTTTATTTAACATTTAATTGATGCACAAAAATAGGTCTAGGTTAAATTGAGAATGGAAATGGGGAATGTGCCAAAGAGACAACAAACCGACCATTGAAAAAAACACAACAGCAGAAGGTCACCAACAGGTCTTCAATGTAGCGAGAAATTCCCGCACCCGGAGGCGTCCTTCAGCTGGCCCCTAAACAAATATATACTAGTTCAGTGATAATGAACGCCATGTCAATTTCCAAATTGTACACAAGAAACTAAAATTAAAATAATACAAGACTAACAAAGGCCAGAGGCCCCTGACTTGGGACAGGCGCAAAAATGCGGCGGGGTTAAACATGTTTGTGAGATCTCAACCCTCCCCCTATATCTCTAGCCAATGTAGAAAAGTAAACGCATAACAATACGCACATTAAAATGTGAAATACCTGAACGTATAAGAAGTCTAGGTTGAATTTACTTCAATTACTTTTGAGTTATGTCTGGGTCAATAAAATTTTTAATGTTTGGCTCATTTGAAACTTATCATATTTAAAATCAATTAGAAAAAACTTTTGAAAATGGTAGAATTTGGTAGCGGAAACATTAAGGTACACACATTTGTTGATAATTGACATAGCTGAGATATTAAAACAATCAAACCAATTCTTCCACAATATTCGTCTTAACTTCTACCACGTTTGCCTTGTTTTATTTTTGTTAATTAACTGCCTATAGCGGCCATTGTGCTTTGATTATTATATGCTATCATGTCTGATTCTGATATAAATTGTTTGTTCTAATTCTGCTCTATACTAGTAGTGAATGTATCAGACTTTATCACATTAAAATCAGTTTCCTGTACCCTGAGATGAGACTTGCGTCACTGTCAACTTCACATTTGTTATATATTATTTTCTGCATTGATTACTCATGCGCTAATTGAATGAAGTTTGCCGTGTGTTTTACTCAAAGTTTGTTTCCCCCATTTCTTTAATCGATCTACGATAGTCGCGCATCTATTCTGTTTAACAACATTGAGTATCTGCGACCCTTCTCCACGTAAAACATTTCCACTTTCCATAACAACATTGAGTATCTGCGACCCTTCTCCACGTTAAACTTTTCCACTTTCCATAACAACATTGAGTATCTGCGACCATTCTCCACGTAAAACATTTCCACTTTCCATAACAACATTGAGTATCTGCGACCCTTTTCCACGTAAAACATTTCCACTTTCCATAACAACATTGAGTATCTGCGACCCTTCTCCACGTAAAACATTTCCACTTTCCTTAACAACATTGAGTATCTGCGACCCTTTTCCACGTAAAACATTTCCACTTTCCATAACAACATTGCCTATCTGCGACCTTTCTCCACGTAAAACATTTTCACTTTCCATAACAACATTGAGTATCTGCGACCCTTCTCCACGTAAAACATTTCCACTTTCCATAACAACATTGAGTATCTGCGACCCTTCTCCACGTAAAACATTTCCACTTTCCATAACAACATTGAGTATCTGCGACCCTTCTCCACGTAAAACATTTCCACTTTCCATAACAACATTGAGTATCTGCGACCCTTCTCCACGTAAAACATTTCCACTTTCCATAACAACATTGAGTATCTGCGACCCTTCTCCACGTAAAACATTTCCACTTTCCATAACAACATTGAGTATCTGCGACCCTTCTCCACGTAAAACATTTCCACTTTCCATAACAACATTGAGTATCTGCAACCCTTCTCCACGTAAAACATTTCCACTTTCCATAACAACATTGAGTATCTGCGACCCTTCTCCACGTAAAACATTTCCACTTTCCATAACAACATTGAGTATCTACGACCCTTCTCCACGTAAAACATTTCCACTTTCCATAACAACATTGAGTATCTGCGACCCTTCTCCACGTAAAACATTTCCACTTTCCATAACAACATTGAGTATCTGCGACCCTTCTCCACGTAAAACATTTACACTTTCCATAAAGATCTTCGTTCTAGGTTTGTCACATTTTCTATCTTTTTGTAGCCCAACATTAACTCAAATAGACTTTCAATTGTAATGCAGAGTAACATACATCTGCATTTTGGATAAATAAGTGATAAAAAATACACAATTATCCGTACTAGTGGGTATTGAGGGTTAAAAACGTCAACCAAAACCTCAAAAAAGGCGCATTCAATGGGCTTTGCTCATTGTTGAAGTCCGTACTTTGACCTATAGTTGTTAATTTCTGTGTCATTTGGGCTATTGTTGAGAGTTGTCAATAATACCATATCTTCTTTTTTATGTATACATCCAATCTATAATATTCATATCCAGCATGTATTAAAATTTAGTGATTTTCTTTCAAAAGTGCACAAAATACAATTATACAAAAGAATAACAGAGATTTGGAAACAAGAAGAACTGATATAAATCTGTCTCCCTTTAAAATATCGAGAGCTTTTAAATTCAAAATATCTATCTGTGTATGCGTGTTTCATCATTTAATGTAGGTTTTTTGCTGGACATTAATACATATTCTTAAGTGTCAACAACTAATCTAAGGACATTGCTAGACATACTCTCATGTTGGAAAAATACGTGAAATTGTGAATTTTAGCTCTTCATCTTTTTATGTCGTGTTTACAATTGGTATCAACAGTTATTATTTCTTATGAGTAGTTAAGTTTCAATATGTTTATTACGCTAGAAGTGCATTTTACTCGGAAAACAAGTTTTTGAACTATTTTTTTTCAAATAATTCTATAAAAGACATGTATCATTCGTTTTATCGTTACTAGGAAATATTTATGGATTAAAATTAAGATTTAATGTCGTGATAATACTTTTTGACGACAATGGTCATTTATTTGTCAACACCCAAACTGTATATAGAGTGAGTAATGTCAATTAAGAGGGTCTGGATGAGGGGGGAAAGGGGGGGGGGGGTTCTGTTATTCTGTAAACATTTAATTTTCACCCCTTTTTTCTCTAAGCTTCAAAATATTAACCCCTTTTTTCTCTAATCTTCAATAAATTAGACCACGCATTTCTCTAGTCTTCATTTTTTATGCCCGTTATTCTCTAATCTTCATTTTTAAGGGCATTATTCTTTAATCATTTAACCCCATCCATACCCTCAATTAACACTAAGTCTTAATTTAATGTTTTATTGTTTGGAAACTTTATGTTTTGTAAGTACCTTTTTCTATTTTCATTGATCAAAACGTTTCTAACATCATGTTTTATAAAGGTTAATTTTGAAAAGAAGGAGGAGTGGAGAAATAGAGAGAACCATGTGACGCACCGGTTCGTCCAGCTCTCGATCTAAGAGCAGCAGCGGGTTATTATATGTCGCCATGATTACTGGTGTGTAAATCTGCTTTATGAACTGTGATTGCATATATGTACATGTTGGATGGAAAAATAAAGTACGTGAGCGTTCATGTACCCAGTCTCGTGTATTGATTTACCACAACTTTCCAGTATGGAACCTCTGTCATCTAAAACAGGCCTAATTCAATTCAATTCAATTCAAAGCTTTATTTATAGTCGGCATGTTACATAACAAATAAACATAAGCTCTCTGAGCTTTTATAACCGACAAATGCATACATTTACATAACAAACATACACAATACAAATATTAAAACATAAAAGACATAGAACATACATTTCATGCACATTAAGGCTGCACTATTTAAATACTATATTCTATACATGCATAAGAATAAGCACTAAAAGCAAACATAAAAACTAAAGCACAGCATTCACAAATTATAAAAAGCTAAGCAAACATTCACAAAAAGCAGCACTATTATATTTCAAGCTGTAACATAAAATAAATAAAACTAAGCACATGCATTGCAATGGCATGAGTTGCCATTCCATGAGTTTATTAGACTCTTGAATTGGGTAAACGATGTTTCAGTTCTAAATTGGTTTGGCAACTCATTCCATAGTTTGGCAGCAGAATATCTGAAAGATTTCAAGCCATACCTTGTTGTTCTTACGTCAGGTATTTCAGCTAAATTTTGGTATCTGAAAGAATATTTTGTTTTTTTAATATTTATAAGATCATGGAGGTACACTGGATTTTCATGATTGACTGTTCTAAAGACCTCTATTGCCATGATTCTTAAGCGTCTTACTTTAAGTGATGGCATTTTTGATTTTAAAAGTAAGTCTTCATATGTGCTATTGTGATCCTGGTAAATGAAGCGAAGTGCTCTTTCTTGTACTTTTTCAATTTTTGTAGTGTTGGCCTCGCTGCAGAAATGCCAGGACAATGAGCAGAAATTGAAGTTTGACATAATAAAGGAGTGATTCGTTTGGATTGTAAAACACTGTCATTTATCTCCGATGTTGGAGAATTCTTAAACCTGTCAATACACTTATTCTAACGTTTCATCCTTTAATCTATAGTGAGTGCTTACAATAAACGCTTATTCTAATGCTGCATCATTTAATGAAGTTTTATTGGTGGACATAAAGGCGTATTCTATCGCGATTTATATTCAATGTAGGGTTAATGTTGGACATAAACACATATTCTAATTCACGTTTCATCACGAATGAATGTTTATCTTTAGACATAAACATATTCTAACGCTTTATCATCTAAAATACAGTTATAACTGGACAAAAATAATCTAGCTTTTCATTCTTTTAATCTAGGTTTAAGAAAAATAACTCCCATAAGATGTCATCGAATCACATCAGTTAAACTTAACAAAAACATTCTTGAGATAGACGAACAATTTGGTGAAAACAGTTTGTTAAAATCTTTTACGGTTTCAGAGAAATAAAAATAACAAGAAAAAAAGGGATGCGGGGAGATAACTCCTATAAGAATAAGTGTTCTGTTACAATGGGTGAGTTTCGAAATCCCCATCACTGTAAGACATCATTAGCCAAAAAATCATTTCGATATGTTGTAAAACAAAAAAGCATCTCAGACGGCTAAGAAGAAAATAAATAATCAGAAGAAAAACAAAAGGTAATTCCACGAAAGAATTAAACATATATTTAAACGTTTCATCCTTTTAGTTAGTGTTATTGTTGAACACAGACAAATATTGTAACGTGTTATCATTTAATCGAGGACTATTGCTCGACATGGACATATATTCTATCTTTTCATCCTTTAAACCAGGGTATATAGTACGGCGGCTACAAGCATATTTCAGACGAACTGTGCACAATCTGCTACAAGCATGAAATTTGGCATAGACCTTCCTCAACTATTACTCTTTAGTTTCAGATAGGGAGGCATTTGAACAAAATGTCTCACTTCCGGTTAAATCCAAAATGGCGGACATCATACTAAAATCAGCCCAATATCGAAGGCTAGCATGTGAATAGGTGTTATTATAATGCTACTATCATAATATTTGGTACAAATCTTTGTTTTTTACTACTTTTGGATATATCATATAGGTTAGTGGTCTTTAAAAATCCTACTTCCGGTAAAATCCAATATGGCAGACATTGTACTAAAATAAGCTTATTTTTTTGGGAGGGTAATTGAAATGTGTTTTAACGTATTGCTACTATCATAACATTGTGCAGGAACCTTTCTTTGTTGCTTCTCATGGATACAATGTATAAGACATATATCTTTAAAACCCTTACTTCCGGTAATATCCAAAATGGCGGACATAGAAATATCAGTTTCTTATTTTAATATTCAATTTTTTTCTAAATGTAAAGAAAATGCTTTTTTGTGCTGGTCATTATATTTTTGGCTTTAGGTTATCCCAAAAACCACTAATTCTACTATGTTGTAAAGGCTCAAATACAAACTTAACACTTCCGGTAAAAAAAAACCCAATATGGCGTAAATTTCAAAGATGAGTCTTCAATTCATATCTTACATATGGAGTTTTGGATAGACCGATTAAAACAATATAAAATCACTTAAATACTAAAACATTTTTAAAATTACTACTATTTGGCCAAAAATACATGTTTATTCACGGTCACCCCACATGCACACAAGGCAGTGCACAGGAGACCCGATTTTCCCCATTAACAACGACCGCGTCATCCTTCTTTCATCCACAATGTACAAGCCTCTGACAAAATGATCAGGCTTCAAAGTTTTCAAAAGGAACCTCTTTGTCTCTTTGCCACCTTTTAGCGCCTCGAATTGGTACCATAAGACCAATTCCAGACTCGTCCCCCTAAGCACCTGCTTAGTATGTTGCGCGTTTTACATGCTGGAATGACTAGACCAAGTTGAGGGAATAGCCTCAATTAGCCTTCCCTTTTGCCCTTTTACAAGCGAAGAGAGAACCGTATCACAACCGGTAAAGGCATGGATCACAATAAGTGTGTGTGATCATTAATTGCCTTGTGCATTTTAAAGGCCATTGATAGTGTAACGTGTAACTGGGCGATCAATGGATCCGTATCTGAATAAATCAGGATTTCAAGTGTTCAACCTAAATTTGCACCACAACAAGTTGTCCTATTTAAAACAATTAACACACCCTTAAATGAATTCACAATGTCAAATATATAAGCTACACAATGCACATAAACTAAATTACAAGGTGAAGCACCTCATACACAATGCATAAACACTCTGTATCATAACATAATATATATACACAATGTCACTATGCAATCACTATGCAACATGCATCAGACCGATTTATTCACAATGTCACTAGCAGATTATTATGCAACATGCATACGGCCCTTTATTACATCATGTCACCAACAGATTACTTTGCAACATGCATCAAGCAAGTCTCACACAAATCGTATGGACACAAAATCACATATATACAACTTCTATTTACAACCAATATGTAGTATCACCTTGTTAGTCTGCAAATAACCACAATAACACAATGACACAATTACACATGCACAATGTTTCAATTCACAAGGAAAATACATATAAAAACACAGCTGAACTCACGCACTAACTATCCCTTTTAGTTCCCACACAATGAATATTATCCAACTGGTAAGGTTTAACACAGTGCACTTTCACTAACACACTTCCACAATATAACAACTTGCAACACCAGCAAGTAAACACTTTGTATTCTCACTAATACAAATCTATGAAGTATTCACACTTCCACATAGTACAACTTGCAACACCAGCAAGTATACACCTTGTATTCTCATTAATACAATAACCACTTATATATCAGATTCACTTTATACATTGTATCACAATCACTATTGCAATATTCACATATAAATCCGAACACTATTTAATAAGTATTTATATATCCTTTGGAATCACTTAATTCACTCTACTTACCAGTTGGAAAATAATCCCTGATGTTATCACTTCAACGGTCCACATATAACTGACAAAGTTTCCCTGTCTTGAGCTGGCTTATATACTACCATAGGGAACGGTCCATTATACTTGAAGGGGTGAAAATCAAGATTATACCAATTGTAGGGGTGTTTTAACAAATAGACGGTGCTCCAACTATTGAGAAACTTATAAACATATAGAAACACAATTAACAGGAAAAGACAACTGGTATTTCACATCGAAATAAATAAACTATTACCGATTTTCGTTACAATAGATATTAAAAAAAATTTGCCCTCTCAAACACAATCCATAGTTCGTCTACCCCTATGTCACGGAATAGCGAAAAAGTAATGACAGCATCATCAGTAACGACTGTTCGAATCATGACTCGTTTAAGTTCGTGTTTTACTGCATCAGACACATGCACCATGATTCTAGTGTCTGCCTCTTAATGTGAACTTAGTGCTAAACTTAAAATACATCATGTGGGGGATAAGATAGAATATCCTGAGCATTTGTTGCTACAACTACCATACGCATCCAAGACTTCATCCACTCGTGTTACAGTTTCAAGATATTTTATTAAGGTAAGGACAAAATACCCAATCAGCATACTCGTTAGGCCTCAAATACATGTTTATTCACAATCGGAGAGCCGATTTTCCACATTTACAAAGACTGTGATATTGTTTCTAACATCCATAATGTACAAGCTCCTGATAAGAGTTGTCCAAAAGGGTTACCATGGATCATATTTTTTCTTTCGCCATTCATAAGCGTCTGGACTAGACCGAGTCGTGTGAATAGCCTCAATAAGTCTTTTCTCTTCCAAAAACACATGTTTTCTTGCTTTATTAACCCTATCTGGTATTTTGTTTAGATCTTACAAGAAAACCACGTATCGTTTTATCAATGACATTATCAAATCCATAGCTGGTGCTGTTGGTTGATCAATCATCATTCTAAATGCTAAAGTCACATCTTCAAACGCCATCTATGTGAACAACGCAGTTCCTTTTCCGGCAAACGTGTAATCTCTCAATGCCTAGTGCATTTGAAAGATATATATATATCTAAAGCTTTTCCCACTTGCAAATGCAAACCAAAGTTCGCCAGCCCCTATTGAAACAGTAATGACATCAGCATAGACTGTTCGAGTCATGACTCAGTTAAGTCTGGGTTTCCCTGCATCAGAGACATCAGTCTTGATTCTATTGTCAGTCCCTTCATGTAAACATGGTGATAAACTTGAAACATCATCGTGTGGTGGATAACACTGAACATCCTGAATATTTGTTGCTATAACTACCATACTCATCCAAGACTTCATCCGCTCTTGTAACAGTTTCAAGGTATTTTATTAATTTTTATTTATGTTCAGTGTTATCCACAACGTGATGTATTTCAAGTTTAGCATCATGTTCACATTAAGAAGCAGACACAAGAATCATGATGCACCGGGGTTTTACTGTAAGATCGCACAAACTTATCAGATTGAGCTAACATGGTTATCGAAGCAAGAAAATAACTATTTGCACAATGTGGAGGGCTAATTGAGGCTATTCCCTCAACTTGGTATAGTCTTTTCCAGCATGTAAAACGTGCAATAAACTAAGGCGGGTGTTTAGGGGGACGAGCTTGGGATTGGCTCTTATGCTAACAGCCCAGGCGCTAATGGATGGTGTAGGGACAAAGAGGATCCCTTTTAAAAAAACTCGTTCTCATAATTTTGACAGAAGCTTGTACATTGTGGATGTAAGAAAGGATGCCGTGGTCGATGTTAATGAAGAAAATCGGGTCTCTCGTGCACTGATTTCTGTGCATGTTGGGGTGACCGTGAATAAACATGGTTTTTTTGGCCAAATAGTAGTAATTTTATAAGGTTTTAGTACTATAGTGATTTTATTTTGTTTTAATCAATCTATCTAAAACTATATATCGGAGAAATGGATTAAGGACTCATTTTTGAAATTTACGCCACATTTTTTACCGGAAATGTCAAAGTTGTATTTAAACATTTACAACAGAATAGAATTAGTGGTTTCGGGGATAACTTAAAGCCATAAGTTGAATGACCAGCACAAAGAACAATTTGAAAAAGTTGAATATTTAAATAATAAATTGATATTTCTATGTCCGCCATTTTGGATATTACCGGAAGTATGGGTTTTAAAGACATATGTCTTATACATTGCATCAACGAGAAGCACCAAAGAAAGGTTCATGTACAATGTAATGATAGTAGCAATACGTAAAAACACATTTCAGTTACCCTCCCTAAAAAATAAGTTTATTTTAGTACAATGTCCGCCATATTGGATTTTACAGGAAGTAGGGGTTTTTAAGACCACTAATCTATATAATATATCTAATAATAGTACAAAACAAAGGTTTGTACCAAATTTTATGATAGAAGGATGATTATAACACATATTCACATGCTAGCCTTCAATATTGGGCTGATTTAAGTATGATGTCCGCCATTTTGAATTTAACCGGAAGTGAGACATTTTGTTCAAATGCCTCCCTATCTGAAACTAAAGAGTAATAGTTGAGGAAGGTCTATGCCAAATTTCATGCTTGTAGCAGATTGTGCACAGTTCGTCTGAAATATGCTTGTAGCCGACGGACTAATAGTTGGACATGAACACATATTTAAGCGTTTTATTATTTGATATATAGGATTACTGCTGGTTATTGCTGGATATAAACAAATATTTAAAGTGCTCTTTGGTCGAGTTGTTGTCTCTTTGACATATTCCTCATTTCCAATCTCATTTGTATTCATCATTTAATCTATCTTTATATATATACATAAGCACATATTTAAGCTAGATGCATTGCTTTCACAAACACATATTGTAACGTTTAATCATTTAATCTAGGGTAATTGCTGGGCATAAACACATTTTCTAATCATTAATGTAGTTTTATTGATGGACAAAAGCACACATTTAAGATAGATTCATTGCTGGACACCAACACATACTGAAACATTGATTCATTTAAAAAGTAAAAGAAAATAAAAACCCATGAACTTTGAGGAAAATTCAAAACGGAAAGTCCCTAATCAAATTGCAAAATCTAGAATTCATCAAACAAATGGATAAGAATTATCATACGTATGAGTACAGAGACACGCCATATGTATGAAAGAAACACAAAAAAGGCATACACATTATCAAAATTGAAAGACAAGTATACAAAAATTCAGGTAGGGTTATTGCTTGACATTGACGCATATCATAATCTTTAATCATTCAAGTTAAGGTTATTGCTGAACTTACCCATATTTGAACATTTGAGTATTTAATCTAGGAATACTGACTGATATACACACATATTCTAGCGTTTCATCATTTAATCTAGGATTATTGCTGGACATAAACACATATTCTTACGTTTAATCATCTAAGGATGTTTGCTACTCATTTCAGAATAGCAAGCTTTCTTAGATACCCTTATACATTGATAGTATATAAAGTATGAAGAAAGTAAAAGAAAAACAGTAAAAAATGAAGGGTCTGTGTGCTTGAATTGAAATATAAGCAATTGGACATTTGGTTGGAAATAATATTTTCTAGACTTTCCTACATTTTACCTTGACAGCTTTTTTCTTTAAAAAAATATGAAAAAATAGCAAGTATTCTATAGGATTTTCAAATGGCATTCTAAATTTTATGTAATAAAGTTTAGAAACAAAATTAAGGGTGAGCTTGGACTGAATGACACTACATGAATAAAACCCGAGGATTCTAAATATCTGACAAGCTTCAAAAAGGGGCGAATAATAGAAGAGGGACGAACAATCTTAATGCAGTGTTATTATCTGGCAAGCCTCGAAAAGAAGAGGGGCGAACAATCTTAATGCAGTGTTATTATCTGGCAAGCCTCGAAAAGAAGAGGGGCGAACAATCTTAATGCAGTGTTATTATCTGGCAAGCCTCGAAAAGAAGAGGGACGACCAATCTTAATGCAGTGTTATTAACTAGCAAGCCTCGAAAAGAAGAGGGGCGAACAAATTTAATACAGTGTTATTGCTTTTTCTAGACATACTCAAATATTCTAGCTAGATTTATAGCTGGACACAAACACATATTGAAAAGTTTAATCATTTTAGCTAGGATTTTTGCTGGACATTTACACATTTTATTACATTTTATTAATACATCAAATCATTAAATCTAGGATATTTGCTGGGCATAAACACATATTCTAACGCTTCATCATTAAATGTAGGTTTATTGGTGGACATAGACACATTTAGACATAGACCTAAGATATAGAAGATGGGCGAAATATACTAAAGGGACATTCAAACTTATAGATAGAAAATAAACTTATATTGCCATGGCTAAAAAAGAAAAACAGACAGATATATAGAATTTTTGTTGGACATAAACGCATAATTAGACGTTAAATCAT
Organism: Mytilus galloprovincialis; assembly: GCA_037788925.1. Lineage (NCBI taxonomy): Eukaryota > Metazoa > Mollusca > Bivalvia > Mytilida > Mytilidae > Mytilus > Mytilus galloprovincialis. The sequence goes on along the minus strand of JAWDJN010000027.1, from coordinate 563,293 downwards.
TTAATCTAGGAAATTTGCTTGGCATAAACACATATTTTCTAGCTTCATCAGTAAATGTAGTTTTATTGATGGACATAAATACATATTCATTCAAATGCTTCATCTTTTATTGTAATGTTATTGATGGACATTAACATATACTTACTCGCTTTATCATTTAATATAGGGTTATTGCTGGAGCTACAAAGGCCAATTTTTCAAACGACAACAAAATAAAAGAACCAGGCAATATATTTAAGTGTCAAGTTGACTTCAAACAGTCAGTACAGAATAAATGTGAACCTTTGAACCTCAGAGTAAATGGTGAGTAGATCAAGTTGAAACCAATAAAAAGTAACCTCACAAAAATACTGAACTCCTAGGAAAATTTTAAACGAAAAGTTCTTTATCAAACGGCAAATCAAATGATAAAACACATCAATAACCAATTACATTTTATGATCAAAATGTGAAAATACTCAGCACAGCACAGCACAAAGCACTAGTGTAAACATTACTAATAACATTATACCAATAAACCATGGTCAAATACAGTCTACAAAGCACGAATTTAAACAAGTAACATTATACAATTAAAGCATAAAATATACAAAAAAAAGTAAAATAGCAAAAATACTTAACTCCGAGGAAAATTCTAAAAGTAAAGTCCCTAATCAAATGACAAAATCAAAAGCTCAAACACATCAAATGAACGGTATTACAACTGTCACATTTCTGACTTGATACAGACATTTTCCTATGTATGAATGGTGGATTGAACCTCGTCTTATAGCTAGCTTAACCTTTCACTTGTATGACAGTTGTACTAAATTCCATTATAATGACAATGATACTTGCACAAAACAAACAGACATAGTAGTATTAAGTTAAAACCCATTACACGAGTGAAAACCTATTACATTATACAAAAAAAAAAAAAAAAAAAAAAAAACCGTCGGTAAATAAAATCTACAAAGCACGAGTTAAAACCAAAATCGTTACTAGTATACAAATAAACCGTGGACAGATTAAATCGACAAAACATGAGTGTAAACCAATAACATTATTCAAATAAATCATAGATGTTTAAAATTTACAATGCGCGAAGGTAAAGCGTTTAAATTATACGTACAAATGATAAGTAGAACTTGTTTTATCTAAAAATATTTCGAAAAAAACGGTGGGTTAAAACAAACCATTTAGCACGTATGTGAACTGATGAACATAGGAAAAAATCGGGTAGCACAATCGTAAACAAGCAATTCGTGTAGTAATTCGTGTAGTAATGGTAAGGCAAAATGCATTATCCTAGTAAGGTACTTATATTCATTTTCTTTAACACATATAGTATTTGTTTATAGATAATAACAAATGGCCTGACCTCCCTGGATATGAAGAAGATAATGAGTTACTTGGAGCTTCCATGTCATTTATAGATGATACTATTGTTGTAAGTAGTCAATGTATGACTTTCTTTGAGATATTGTTTTGTCTGGAAGACACAAATAACGCCGCCGCTTATTTCAAGTGTTATTTTGAATACACATGGTTGAGCATGGGAGCACGTAGGTCTATGATTCTCTGTAGAAAGCAACGCTATTCACCTTTTATACTAGTATGTACTGCAAAAAAGAATGAAGTTCAACTAAATCCTAAAAGATCAAAAATCAATACAAATCAATATATAATCAACCCTGACCACATGCGCACCTTCAATATATGCACACAGCCACCAAAGTCAAAACCTCCGAGCATTTAAACTTTTTGAGTTATCTGGAATAACTATATACACAAAATGGGACGAAAAGACGACGGGATGATGAAATTACCGACAGACAGGGATAAAACAATATCTTTCAATTGCAGTAACATTCAAACGAAAGTACACACTTTCACATGAACCGTTAAAGGGTCACCATTCAATGCATCTACAGGTCAAGTATCTCCTGATAAGCAAGTATCATATACTTTAAACAAATCAATTCAGTCAAATGTCACATTTGGGATTGAACAGAAAAATTTAAACTACAGTTCAACTGACATTTCTGGTATATAAGATCACTGAAACATGTCAATAGTGAGTTCAGACACATACATATTATATCGATGAACAAAAAAGTTGATATAGGAAAATGTGTTTGTGACCGTTAAACTTATGTTGTGTCAACCCCATACGTAATAGCCCGCATTTAAACATTATTAATTATGACGCAATAAAACTTGTTACCTGTATAAGAATATGTAAGGCACTCAGACTGTATCACCAATGATATAACCATTAAAAGCGTTATCTAATCTTCCGCTTTAAAAATGTTTTATGTATTATAATAATTATTTATACAGACCGCATTGAAAACGGTCAAAGTTACAATTAGTGAATATTTATTACAGCTGCATTGCCTAACTCGTTTCATATTTAGCCAAATAAAAAGCCTGCTACCTGAAGCCAAAATCGTTGTACGTTTACTCCGTTGCCTGAAAAAGTAACGGTTAATCATTTACTCATCTTTCAAAACTGGTTGTGGACGTAAAATGAACCATATTTGCGCTTTTCATTAATCTAGATTTTATAATAGAAAAAAATATGTAAGTAATTGTCATCGTATGCAATGAATTAACTCAGCAGACAGTACTTTAAAAAATAAGATGTGGTATGATTGTAAATGAGACAACTCTCCACAAGAGACCAAAATGAGAAGCAATTACAGTATAAGAGATAGAACATAAACCATGATAATAGATTAAGTACTGTAGAAAGCTCTCTCATAAACAAAAAAATATAAGGGCATACACTACAGGCACGGGGACATATTCTACTGAATCCACACAGCACGAGTAACAAACCCTGCCGTAAATATAAAAATGAGGATATGGTATGATTGCCAATGAGACAACTTTCGAGAAGAGATCAAAATGACATAGCAAGTACAGTATAATAAATATATCATTTATGTCTTTTATACTCAGTGAACAGTACTTTGTGTTTATGTTCTCAGTGAATAGTACTTTGTCTTTATGTTCTCAGAAAAGATTACTTTGGTGACATATTCTAAGCTTGTAGTGCTTTGGCAACATATGCCCAGCAAGGAATACTTTTGGCTACATATACTCAGCAAAGAGTACTTTGGCTACATATTCTTAGCTTATAATGATGTGGCTACATATACCAAGCAAGGAATACTTTTGCTACATATACTCAGCAAAGAGTTATAACTGTACTTGGCCACATATACTCATCGAAGAGTACTTTGGTTAAATGTACTATGCAAAGAGTACCATGACTACTGGCTGGTACCTTCTTAAAACCTCCAATTCACTTCTTCTGCAATGCGTTCATATCTTTCATATGCCATGACTGATCTTTGGAAGATTTCGGTTAAATATTCCTATTTGCTTAACTGTTTTCAGTGCACCCTCTCAATACCATTGTTTCAAACGAAATTTAAAGGTATTTCTGTTTTAACATGACTCATTTATCACTTTCGTCATTAACATTAAGTAACCTCCATGTATGGCCGTTTTTTTCTACCTTCATAAGTTGTTTCTTCTAAGTCCTTTACAGTATGGTTAACACGTCTTAATTGGGTTTTTACTGGCATAGCTTTGAAACTGTTGAATATCCTGTAAAAGATCCCCTGTGCTGTGTTTTTTATGAGCATTTTACACTTTTCTACTTAATCCTTTCAATTTGAAAAGTGTATACATGTATCTAAAATGACGAAACGACAATGGAAAAGGTTGAGGTTTCAATTTATCGAATTGCCAACCCTACTACATCTTTTTCTGCATTGTAATGGATACATTAATTCTTTAACCAATATTTTTATAATTGTAAAAAATAATTAACTTTATAAACGTATACCAGATTGTGACCATTACTTCTATATGTGGTATTTTTGTTACAGACTTGTGCTCCAATGTGGAAAAATATGATCCCTCTGAAGAGTTCAAAACTTGTTCATGCAATTGGAAGATGTTTTAACGTTGACAGAAGTCTCAAATCATATACGACAAAACAGTTTAAAAACAAGGTGTTTAAATCTCAGTATACACCAGAAAACAGTAACGATCTTACTTTTGAATTAGCACAGATTGGATTTTCAATATCTAACAAAAAGGTAAATATTTGACATTATTTAGATACTTTTCAACTTTACGTTTTAAATCAAGTTTTATAAGGCTGCAACATGTCAGATGTAAAACAATTAAAACGATAAACACCACGATCTATAACATACAAAACAATAAACGACAAAAAATATGATCTACACGAACAACAACTGAACAAAGCACATACAGAATTTTGACGAATCAAAGATGTTTGTATTCCCCAACAAATAGATATACAGGAACAAATAACAACTGAGGTACATGATCCTGACTTGGAAAAACATAAAGAGAATGTATCGAGTCAAAGATGTGTTTGGCATTCAACCCTCTCCTAACTTGATACAGTTGTGAAACAACACAACGTGTAATAACACAACATGTAACAACACAACGTGTGACAACACAACATGTAACAAAACAACATGTAACAACACAACGTGTGACAACACAACATGTAACAACACAACATGTAACAACACAACGTGTGACAACACAACATGTAACAACACAGCATGTAACAACACAACGTGTGACAACACAACATGTAACAGCACAACGTGTAACAACACAACGTGTAACAACACAACGTGTAACAACACAACATGTAACAACACAACGTGTAACAACACAACATGTAACAACACAACATGTAACAACACAACGTGTAACAACACATGTAACAACACAACGTGTAACAACACAACGTGTAACAACACAACATGTAACAACACAACGTGTAACAACACAACATGTAACAACACAACGTGTAACAACACAACATGTAACAACACAACGTGTAACAACACAACGTGTAACAACACAACATGTAACAACACAACGTGTAACAAAACAACATGTAACAACACAACGTGTAACAACACAACGTGTAACAAAACAACGTGTAACAACACAACATGTAACAACACAACGTGTAACAACACAACATGTAACAACACAACGTGTAACAACACAACGTGTAACAAAACAACGTGTAACAACACAACATGTAACAACACAACGTGTAACAACACAACATGTAACAACACAACGTGTAACAACACAACGTGTAACAACACAACGTGTAACAACACAACGTGTAACAAAACAACGTTGTGTAACAACACAACGTGTAACAACACAACGTGTGACAACACAACGTGTAACAACACAACGTGTGACAACACAACGTGTGACAACACAACGTGTAACATCACAACGTGTAACAACACAACATGTAACATCACAACGTGTAACAACACAACGTGTAACAACACAACGTGTAACAACACAACGTGTAACAACACAACGTGTAACAACACAACGTGTAACAACACAACGTGTAACAACACAACGTGTAACAACACAACGTGTAACAACACAACATGTAACAACACAACGTGTAACAACACAACGTGTAACAACACAACGTGTAACAACACAACATGTAACAACACAACATGTAACAACACAACGTGTAACAACACAACGTGTAACAACACAACATGTAACAACACAACGTGTAACAACACAACGTGTAACAACACAACGTGTAACAACACAACGTGTAACAACACAACATGTAACAACACAACGTGTAACAACACAACGTGTGACAACACAACATGTAACAACACAACGTGTAACAACACAACGTGTAACAACACAACATGTAACAACACAACATGTAACAACACAACGTGTAACAACACAACATGTAACAACACAACGTGTGACAACACAAAATGTAACAACACAACATTTGACAACACAACGTGTGACAACACAACATGTAATAACACAACGTGTAACAACACAACATGTAACAACACAACGTGTAACAACACAAAATGTAACAACACAACATTTGACAACACAACGTGTGACAACACAACATGTAACAACACAACATGTAACAACACAACATGTAACAAAACAACATGTAACAAAACAACATGTAACAACACAACATGTAACAACACAACATGTAACAACAAACATAAGAACAAAATATAAAAGGCAGTTGATTTTTTAGTTACATACTGAATATCAAACGTAAGACCATTATTTATAATGATGAAATGATTAAAAGTTGATTTAATAATACTAGTATTTAACTTCATTTTTAATTTGTATAGACAGGGTCGTCTGTAAAGAAGAATTATCATTAAATCTGTAAAGTAACAAATAATTAATTATAATGAAGGTTACAGCAACACACGTTCATAACATATACAATTTAGATGTCACCATACAAATTCTTTAACAATGAAGCTCAAACCTAACAAAAACCACATGCTTTGCTAAAAACTACAGCATCAACAACTGAAATTTTGACACAAACACGCAACAAAAGGAAACAAAATAAACATGATAAAGAAGAATATTAAAACATTGACATTCATTGACAAGATTTTTGAATCGGTCACAAAAATATATTTTAACTGTTTAAGAGTAGCTTGTCATTTATCTGTTATTTCGATTATTTAAAAGGCATGGATAATGTGTTTTGAAATTTTTAACAAAACGTTAGAAATGTCTATATTGAAATAAGAACCGTTCCTTGTATTTGTGCATTTGTGATAAATTTTATGTCCTATCTCCATGACAAAATGTTATTGTCCACTCAGATAAAGTTCAGATTAAAACCGTGTCTTTGGGTAAATAATATTGCACCGACTGTTTGATACAGGAAGGTATTAACAGTTCAACTGTAAACTGAACATTAACATTCACGACACGGACCAATGAAAACTAGAACCTTCACGACACGTACCAATGAGAACATTATATTGACAGTTCACCTGTAACCTGAACATTAACCTTCATGACACGGACCAATGAGAACATTAACCTTCACGACACGAACCAATGAGAACTAGAACCTTCACGACACGGACCAATAAGAACATTAACCTTCACGACACGGACCAATGAGAACATTCTGAAAACTCAGGTCTATTCTATATTCATTTCAAATTTTAACAAAAAATTAGAATCTGCCTACTCTTCCAAAGTACCTGAGATCCCCCCCTAGTCATTAAAACGGATTCATATTGCGCAGTCTCTAGTTTTTCTATGATGTAGGTTGTATACTTTTTGTTGTGCTTTTGTCGTGTGTCGTTATTACAATGACGTTTTCAAGTTGTCAGGAACTGATCGGTTGAATATTGCTGTGGTATTGTCCGCCTCTAATTATTACATATTTGTATTGACCAGTATACAGACCATGCTTTAATTATCACATATTAACTGATGGAGAGTATACTGACCAATCTCTTATTATTTCACATTTTCTGTTGACCAGTATGAAGAAGACCCTAAGCTACACATTCTTCTCGGAGCTCCAGGTTTTTTTGAAAACAAAGGTAAGAATATTGTTTTCATTTTCACAGATCTTTGAAAACAAATTGTTAACCAGAAACACATGTTATACACAGATAAATCATTACCGTCAGTCTACCGCAGGTGAACGGTTTCACTAGTCGGTTGGTGGATGTCAGTGTGATGTTAATTAATAATACATTTTCATGGTGGAATAATGGTGCTTTCACAATGGATTTTTAGATTTTCTTAAATTTGACTTGTACTTAATTTGATAAAGCTAGAATTTGTCAGCAATTCCGTTAATGGGTCAAGTATGCATTACCAGTAAAGTCTTATAGTGCTTAACTTTTTTTACAAATTTTAGACAACTGCAATATGTTTCGGAAACTTCGTTTTTATATAACAGTTGTTTTCGTTTTAATTCCTTATTCTGCCTCTTATAGTAAGTTAAGTTATTGACTGTCTTCCTTTTTTCTGCTTATACTGTTTTTTTTAATTTGTTTGTGTCAAGTTTAAATTTTAATTTCATCCCCCTGTGAACAATTTCGAATGTTGATTCCATATTTGTTTTTTCAGGTCCTTATTTTTAAACGTCACTTTATAATTTCACAAATGTATAAAAACTTTTTTTCTTTTATCGCGCTTTCGTCCCTATTTGATTTTTTTGTACTGCTCGTATATGCTGGGAAAATAGATGTGTAATTTTGAGTTCTAAGTCATCATTACTGATTATTTTTGCAATTTATCTCACAGTTCAACGAATTTCTTGTATTTTTATCTTAAAACAGAGGAAGGTGAAGTCAGGGAAACTGTGATTGTTAATTTCCATTTATAGTTAGGCGCTTAAATATTGTATTTGTCATTTGATCACTGTAGCATTTGTTAGGTCCTTGCAGTGCAGTAAAGTTAAGTCAGTGAATGTAATAAAGCAAGTAATTAATCTATCGGTCACATATTAAAAAAAACAGTCAAATTTTTATAATATCATATTTTAGTCTACTATTCTTATTTGTATGAAGCCTTAAATATCCTTAAATTTCAGGGGGCTCCAAACATTGCTTACATTGGTACACTTTGAGCACAAATCAGACTTGTAACCGGGTTTGTACTTACATGAACAACACGATGGGATCACATTATGCACGTTGGTTTTTTTTCAGGCGGTTTTCTTCAATACAGTGCAACAGAAACAACAGAACAGTTTTTTGACAGTTTCACACATACGGAATTTGAGTCGGAAACTCAAAAACAAGGCATAAAGCAAGGAAGTTTTATGGGTACGTATTTATTTTACCTAATTATTGTACCGAATCTTTGTGTCCGCCTGATTCAGTGATTTCTAATAAGCTAAAATCAATCTAGTATTTGGTATGTTCTACCTTCAATATCTTGTTGTTATAACTTGTATCCGATCTCGTTGTTTATTTAAAATGGACATGGCAGCAATACAACAGAACGTGAAACATAAAGAACTAATATGGCTGCAGCATTACAAAACATCAATTCTTAAAAACTAAAATTGCAGCACAATAAAAAAATACATTATTAATAAAGAACTAATTTTTCAAGATCATAACAAACAATAATTTATGAATATAAAGACCTGAAATGGAAACACTATAACAAAACACAACACAACTGTTCGGATCTAATATGGTGACTTAATCTGCAGCAGCCGTTATAATATACTATGTCGACATCATAAAACAAGACATAAACAATCAATTCTTAAATGAAAAAATAATGACGTTAAATAGCATTATGACGTTAAATAGCATTATGACGTTAAATAGCATTATGACAGCAGCTATTTGTTATGTTTTGTCAGGTTATTCAATCACCTCAGGGAAATTGTCAGATTCAGATACAGATTGTCCAAGTGTTATTGTATTAGGCACACCACATTTTAGTTCAAAAGATGGAATTGTGGGAGCGGTAAGTTCTTTTATTGTACTGGCATAGCACACCAAATGTCAATTCAACAGATGGCATCGTTGGAGCGAATATTGTACTTGCATAGCACATAAACATCGAATTTCAGTTCAACGGGAGGAATTGTGAGAGTGGGAATTACGATTATTTTACTAGCACAGCACATAGTATTTTAGTTCAACAAATGGAATTGTTGGAGCGGTTAGTACGATTATTGTTTAGCGCATCTGAATCATTACCAGTACACATGTCCATTTAATATTCATGTGAATATACAACACAAGGCGCAGTATTATATATCAAATAGTACAACGCATATCAACGCAATGTAAGTAACTTATTATCTTCACGTGAATGACCCTTTGCAAGACTTTTCCAAGCGTTCGTATGTGTCATATTTGCATCTATCCAACATATTTTTGTTTTCTGGTAGGTATTTTAAGTCAATCGATTCACCAGGACTGACCACTTTAGTAGAACCTACATATTTAATTTGTTCTGCAAAATCAAGAAATAATTGTCACTTGACTCAAAATAATGGCAGAATCAAATATTCAAACTTATCGATCGAATGGATAATAACTGCCATATTCCTGCAAGGTACAGGCAGGTAGAAAATGGTGGATTAATCCTAGGTTTAAACCTCTCACTTGTATGATAGTCCAATTCAACTCCATTTCACAACAATGTGTCAAAATGGACCTTAATCAATAATTTGATACCAAATAGAAAACAATAAACTTGAGGAAAAGATTGTATACCGAAAACAAAAGGTGCACAAATTAGTTCACCATACCCGGATTTCGACAAGTAATTTCTCTTCAATGATGTTAGGAATCGAAATAGTATTTGTAAGGCCATACAATGTACCTCCCTTTAGGATATATAGTATATATCTATACCTGGGTTATTATATAACATCACAAAATAAGCTTAGTAGCCGGGCCACACAATCAGTGTGTATAGTTTGGCAGTTTTATATAATCCATATAAAATATATATGGAAATAGAGTTAAAATGTCATATTAAAAACGAGTTATTCAGAATAATTTTTAACTGATCTCAAATATTGTTTTATTGTTAGGTTCTGGTAGTGTGAATAATTCTTAATTTATCTGACATATTGTTTAATTGTTAGGTTCTGGCAGTATAAATAATTCCTAATTTATCTGACATATTGTTTAATTGTTAGGTTCTGGTAGTATGAATAAAACTTAACTGATCTCAAATATTGTTTTATTGTTAGGTTCTGGTAGTATGAATAATTCTTAATTTATCTGACATATTATTTAATTGTTAGGTTCTGGTAGTATGAATAAAACTTAATTGATCTGAAATATTGTTTGATTGTTAGGTTCTTGTAGTGTGCGCAGAAATAAGAATGACCGGGAAAAGTTTGTATGTGAAGAAACAGTTTAGTGGCAAACAGGTAATATTTAACATAAATATGAAACATACAGTAAAAAGAAACAGGTAAAAGACAAATAGGTGGAGAATCCTGAAATACTGCAGAAAGTCTTAATTGATTTACTGCTGTTCTGAAATGGAACAATGGCGTTGTGAAATAATTTGTCACTTCCGGTTTTAAAACTGTCACTTTCGGTTTCATTTGATATCTTAACTTGACACTTATTCCCAAAATATATGGTTCTATATACTCTTACATTAAAAAAATACAAAAAATACCTACTTACTGGTTTAAATGGGTCACTTCCTGTTCCTCTGTCAAGGTCATATATATTGAAACTTAATGCACAAAGTCCAATAGCTTTATCATGCTTACATAATAAGTAAAAGTAAAAGTAAAAATCTAGAACATCATTTTCACCTACGACCTTGACCTGTATTTCAAAGACATAAACCAAGGACATCAAACGAAAATTCCCTAGATCTTTGTTATGCATGGTTAAGGTTTATGTACCCTTCTGTAGCCATTTTTGTACGAATTTTTCAAACCTCAATTGTATCAAAACTAAAGATATAATAAATAATAGAGATAGGCCATTTAGTACATGTTCCAAGGGGAAGCTTGATGCAAAGCATTATTTTTTACTGTTTCATTGCATTTGATAGAAAAAGAGGACTTTGTGGCAAATAAATCAAGATTTTTATAGAAAATCCACAGCCTTTAATACAGATCTAGAGATTTTTTGAAACATAAATTACTCACTTGATTTTCTATGATGTGCTAGTGTTTATTTTTTTACAAAAAGTTCTAAGTAACCTGTAAATTCCAAAACACCTCGTGCTGAGTCACTAAAGTCGAGCGCACCCTAAAAGGTGTACTTGATTTTGGCCATATTTATACTTGTCTTAACCAATAACTATATTTATAAACTTGTTTTAAGGAAATCAATGCTAGCACTGCATGCAATAATCCTATATCTATCAGTCATCAAATTGCCAAATATGAGAGTACAAGGATAAAGGCTGTGGATTTTCTATAAAAATCTTGATTTATTTGCCACAAAGTCCTCTTTTTCTATTAAATGCAATGGAACAGTAAAAAATAATGCTTTGCAGCAAGTTTCCCCTTAGAATATGTACAAAATGGCCTATCTCTATTATTCATTATATCTGTAGTTTTGATACAATTGAAGTTTGAAAAGTTCGTACAAAAATGGCTACAGAAGGGTACATAAACCTTAATGAGTTATATTACTATACACGTTATTCTTTATATAAGAGGGACTTAAACTCTTTTTTAATGTCTACGCACCCTTTCAACCAAAATATGTCAGGCGGAAACCCGTTTGAAATAGAACAAAAGAATCGAAGCTCTTTGTTAGAGAAGGCGATAAATGCTTAATGTAATGTTTACTATAGTAACAAATTTTTTTTAAAGTTAATAGAAACAAATAAAACGACAATTTTCTTCTCATTTACGAAGTGTTTTATTTTTAAAAACACCATTTGCATAAGTATTCAATTTGTCTATTACATAGAAATGCAGGACAATTAGATATCGATATGGGTATTTATCAAGTTTGATGTAGAAAATGCATAACCTCCGATTTAATTTTTTTTTATCATGGACGGAGAACATATCAGTCTATTAGTTCAGTAATTTTCGTGTCTGCCCTTGCATTATGTGACTGAAGAAAACAAATAAAAAAATGGGTAACTAGTGTATCCAAAAGAGAAAATCGAGTGCACCTTTTTATGTTTTTTGTGTTTGAAGTGTATATTTTATCTTTAAAATGTACAAAAATGTTAATGTCTGTGTCATTTTGGTCTTTTGTGGATAGTTGTCTCATTGGCAATCATACAACATCTTCTTTTTTATAAAGGGAGATAATTTGATATATCATCTCGCTTCAGATTCTATCATTTTTATACATCAAAGCTACAGGTTGACTTTATACCATAAAAACATTACAGTAGGAAAAGATGAAATATATATGGGTCAAGTAAAATACCTATCTAATGAATCACCAAAACAAAGTAGGTGTGTTCGAATAGCTATTTTTCTTTACTTAAAGAAATTGACGACCGTCTTTTAAATTAAATGATGAAAATGCTTATTTTCGAAATTAGGGTTTATAATTATAACCACTGAAAATGTTTAGTCTGCCCTACCACGAAATATTTAGTTAGATTTTTTTTTAAATGTTTAAGAATTTTCGAAAATTCCACCTGACCACCGATCAGACAATAGTTTTAAGTTGAATCAATGCATACAAGATCATTAACTGATTCTCATTAGCTAGTAGATACATTTGTCTTTTAAAATACAACTGACATATAAGGATTGTAATGGTGCTATGTGGATAAAGGAGTAGGTTCAGTAAGACCCCTTTTTGGCCTCAAAATATAGCAGTTTTAGAAAATTGTGAAAATGTAATCGTTTAGATATTTATTGCAAAGTAGAATGCCTCTGCTACATAAATATAGGCTGTTTTTGACAACACAATGCACATATATCGGGTACTAGCATCATTAAGTCATGCTAAATTACTGAAATCTTCACAATTGTAGCATTTTAGTTAAATTTTAGACGGTTTCCGTCTGAAATGAAAGTGGCCGCATTCGTGTTCATTCATAATATTGAAATGTAAGTTGTATTTGATAATAATACATAATATATATAAAGGTTGAGGATGAACACGGATGCGGCCACTTTCATTTTTAACAAAAACCATCTGAAAAGTGACGACTTTTGGCATTTTTGATAGACTTTTCATATTTAAGCTTGAATCGGGGCGTTTTAAATGACTTATTTAGTTAAAATCTTCCACATTAACGAATTGAATCAATTGAAATAGACACTTAAGTGTTTAGAAAGTGTCTAAAATCTTTCGTTAGATGAACTTGAAAATTGAGGCCGAAATCAGCCCTTACCGGACCTACTCCTTTATCTATTTTCAAGAGCAAAATTGGCAGTGCGTCATTCCTACAATGGCTTCCATTTCTACGATTTTGAAAATGAACTGGCGTAATGGGGAGATAATTTTGACGAAGTAGAATCCTGACTGGTATGTGTTACGACATGTCACAATTAACAATTTAATTAAATCTTCTGGTCGATATCTTATAAGATTTCTGAAAAGAAGTGAAAATAAGCCAAAATCAAACTTTAAAAATGATCTTAACCTAGGGTCTTTTTTTTCCACCTAAAACCTCAGTTCCAAAGACCCTAGGTCTCTATTTTGGTTTACAAGTTACAATTACGCTTTTCTTATTAGAAAGACAATAATGAAAATATATATCTTTAAGATCCAAAGGATATTACGAGCAAATTGTTGAAATAATTTTGTTGTAATCTTCAACGGGTGCAAAGGAGATGCGCACACATGGATAACAGTGTTTGGGGCGAAAACTCTTACAATAAAAAGTGTTCGACTTAACATAGTCAGTTTCAAAGTCGCAATAACTGTTTGATATCATATGCAAAAAATCTAAGCGACATCTTGTGAAACCGTCAGAAAAAATAATTATAATAATAATCAGAATAAAACCAATAGGTCTTTCCACAGAAATGTGGAATGACAAAATAATGACTTTATGTAAAGAGTGTATCAGATTCAAGAGTAGTACATATATACTTGTTGTCTCTTTGACACATTCCCCATTTCCATTCTCAATTTTATGGTGACTAGTATCTATGTATGTAGGTAAACTCTAGCTTAGTATGACATAATTTAGTGTTTTGTATCGGCTCATGGTGCGAAGCCATTAGATACATACGATCATACCGTCTTGAAATTATAACGTAACAAGTATCAGTTTTTATACTCCCGTCTAAATTTTGACGGGACGTATAATGGTTTAAAAATGTCCGGTGTCTGTCTGTCTGTCCGTCTGTCCGTCCTTCCGTCCGTCTGTCTGTCCGCCGTAAACATGTCGCACCGTAACTTGAGAACGACTTATTCAAATTTCATGAAACTTAATATAGTAGTTTCTTATGATGGTCAAATGATCTGTATACTTTTTGGTGAAAATAAAATTAAAATTTTTTTGAGTTACGGCACTTTTTAACTAAAACAGGGGTATGGTTTTTTTCACATGTCCCGCCGTATCTCAAAAACAATATATGGTTATAAACTATTTAGGATTATTGCATTAAACTTCCACACCAGACGTCGGATGTATCATGCGCTCATGGCGCAGCTGTTTGTTACTGCTTGCTATATGATGTCAAAAATATTATATTGGATAGAATCAGATAAAGATTTAGGAACATATCTTGTTAATATAATTAATACGGGAAAATACTTATCCGGTCGTATACTCATCAATGAATTATTTTATGTTTATTTGTTTAACTTGCTTTATAAAGTCCCGTGAAAGGCTCAGATAGTTTAGATTCATCGATAGTTTTGAATTGATAATGATATAATGATAATAAGTATGAGTAGAGATTATCCGAACTGTTCCTCCTGAAAAACACCACTGACGTAATTTTGATACTGTGAGGCACTTAAAAGAAATGTTAAACTTGTATTCCTTTATTTTATAGTCCGGAAGTGGATTTGGCAGTTCTGTTGCCGTTGATGACATAAACGGTGATGGATTAGATGATCTTCTAGTGGGAGCACCTCTACAGTATAACAGTGTATTAGATTCAGGAGTAGTACATATATACTATGGTGACAAAGATGTAAGTACCCCTACAATATAAGGACTTGTTAATGTGAGCATCTCTACATTATATTTGATTCAGGAGAAGTACATGTATACTATGGCGACAAAGATGTTAGTACCTCTACAATAAAAGGACTTGTAAGTGAGAGCATCTCTACAGTGTATTCGATTCAAGAATAGTACATAGTACATAGAATTCGCATTACTATAAGACGTGTTACGGTACTTATCTATCCCAAATTCATGTATTTAGTTTAAATGTTTAATGTTATATTTGTAATTCTCATCGGATTTTGTCAAATGTGTTCACGTCTTTCCTATTATATTCATGTGTTATAGTAAAGAAAATAAATCACCGCCTTCATTAATTAGATTCCATTTTGTTCAAAGTAATCTGTACGATGGTTTACGTTTGAAGTTAGATTCAAAACAAGCCGGACATATAATATAGTTAATTGCTACCTTACTTTGCTATTAATAAGTATTGAAATGTGCATTGTTATTAAATGTAATATCAGTATTTAGTTCAAATATAATCTTAAATCAATCCTTATTCTATCTTAATCATTCAAATGTGACGTCATTTTTAATTTTTTGATGATCTGTTTTACAAATTCAAATGTGACGTAATTTTTTTGTCCTTTTTTTTCAATTTCAAATATGACGTCACTTGGTGTTGAGGTTTAAACTTATTCGGATGTGCTGCATTTCGTCGGGTTATGTAGTGTATTTCGGTTGTTTCCTGTAATTAGTTAATGCTTCAGTTTTATCATATATCTTTTGTACAGTCATTTTATAAAATTTACTGTTTGCAAAAGTATAAATTATTCTAAATAATAGGGATGTTCTGGTACGTAACAGAAAACCCTGGCCGTTTTTGGCACAACTTTTTTGAACTTTTGGTCCTCGATGCTGTTCAACTTTGTACTTGTTTCGGCTTTCAAACTTTTGTATCTGGGCGTCACTAGTAAGTCTTGTCTGGACAAAATTCACTTCTAGCGTATTAAAATTTTAAACTTGTTGCCTTTTGTTAGCTATTCTTCGTGTGTTTCTTTGTCAGTTATGTTCTCCTATTTATTTATATTGTAGTCCTGTAATGTTGGGTTGTCATTTTAATGTTATACTTCACATGGCCATAAAAGAGGAGGTTAGACATGCCACAAAACCAGGTTCAACCCACCATTTTTTCCTTTAAAAATGTCCTGTACCAAGTCAGGAATATGACCAATGTTATATTATAGTTCGTTTCTGTGTGTGTTACATTTTAACGTTGTGTTTCCGTTGTGTCGTTTGTTTTCTCTTATTTTTGAGTGTGAATTCACATTACTATAAGACGTGTCACGGTACTTATCTATCCAAAATTCATGTATTTGGTTTTGATGTTATATTTCTTATTCTCATAAAATTTGGTCTAATGCTTAGTCCGTTTCTGTGTGTGTTACCCTCAGTTTTATTTTGTTATCCCGATTTTGTTTTTTGTCCATGGATTTATCAGTTTTTCAGTATACTACTGTTGCCTTTATACATAACGTTATAAATGATGGTCATTTATCAAGAACAGTAAAAGTGACATTTGTTTAACGGTAATAAGCAAAGTGTATACTATTCATAAAACTAGTTTGAGGCAAAATAGTATTAAAGAAACTAATTGTTGGGACGTACGTACCTACGCACGGACAAGGATAACACTTAATGTCCCTTCCACAACGGCAGGCCATATAACAAAAATGCATACGTTTTTCTAATCTGACATTGTACATACGGTCCGATCAATTTCTGATTATCCCTACGACCTTTATACTATCAGGTCGATCTGGTCTTATCGAGATCATGCTGATATCGAGTGTAGTTGACTTGTTCTAGCTAGTCGAGTGAAAATCGTTTACAGAACGTTAATTGATCGAATTTATCGAATATGTATTCAACTATTGGTCGTATTGGAGTCATTAAGGAGTTGTAAATGGCCGAGTTAAGGTCTTGTGCGGTCATATAGCGGTTATAAGTCGTAAACAGGCACGATCCAGAACTTGGTCAAAGGAATTTGGCAATTAGGATCATCGAGTTGATCTACCGTTGATTATTAAAAGAAATGTCATATCTATTCAAACTGATCGAAAAAAAGAAAATATCAGTACAGTCGAGTACAGATATAGGTCATTTCAGAATTTTCCTCGTTTGAAGCGATAGTTATAGATAGGCTATTTAACCTTCATCATATTTCAGGAATCACTCCGACTACTGCTGATTGCAATGCCATGAAATAGACTATGCACACTTAACTTTATTTTAATATAACTAATTCATACTATATAATTTAATCATTTAACAGGAAAATGTTCTTCTGAGAATAAGTCAAAAGGAGTTACAAGGTCATTCAGAATGGGGACGATTTGGTACAGCACTGCAGTGTATCGGAGATATAAATAAGGACGGTTATAATGGTACGTATACAAGAATGGGTACTGTTTGGTGCAGCACTGCAGTGTATCGAAGATATTGATATTAGTAAGTATATAAGATTAGGGACTGTTTCGTTTGGAACTGCAGTGTGTCTGAGATATAGATAAGGATGGATATACTGGTACGTATGTAAGAACGGGGGCGATTTTTTCAGTACTTCAATGTATTAGAGATATTGAAATAGATGGGTGCATTTGCACGTATATAAGAATGGGGACTGTTTGGTTTACAACTACAGTGTATTGGAGATAGAGATAATTTAAAATTGAGAATTGTATGGGGAATGTGTCATAGAGACAACCACCCGACCAAAGAGCAGACAAAGGCATTCGGTCACCAACGGGTTTTCAATGCAGCGAGAAACTTCCGCACCTGGAGGCGTGCTTCAGGTGGTCCATAAACAAAAATGTATACTAGTTCAGTTATAATGGACTTCATACTTAACTCCGAAAAAATACACAAGAAACTAAACTTTAAAATCATACAAGACTAACAAAGACCAGTGGCTCCTGACTTGGGGAAAAATGCAGGGAGGGGGAAGGGGGCGGGTAAACATGTGTTTTGAGATCGCAACCCTAACCCTTTACCTCTAGCCAATGCGCATGAATATACTGTTACGTATATAAGAACGGGGACGATTTTGTCGAGTTCTTCAGTGTATCGGAGATATTGATATAGATGGTTATTATGGCTCGTATATAAGAATGGGAAGAACGTTTTGGCCAGTATTGCTGCTGTGTATCGGAGATAAACATATGGTTGGGTATAATGGTACATATAGAACACTGTCAAATGTCTTACAAGTCCACGACTATTACCGAGCTGTGACAGATCCAGTTATTCCTCAAGTATTGCTGAACTGCAATATATCCAGCAAATATCTAAGTAGTTTAGAAATACTATATTGTTGAAAAAAGACTTTTGGATTAGACACAAGGTTTTCGACTAAGTAACGTCTTCTCTAAAATCTACAAGTATAACCGACTACTGTCACACATCCAAAAAGTCCTCGATTATTACTGTTGTCATTATGGTCCTGGCTTTGACACAAACTACTAGATATTATGATAAATTTGTTTATCGGCTGATATTAAAAAAAAACTTACCTCATGATTGCACCTTGTGTCACATTAATCATATTAATGTATGTAAATGTTGTCTACAGATTATCTCCAGGGATAAAAAAAAAAGGCAACAGAAGTATAAAGCGCTGTTCGAAAGTCTAAAAATAGACTAAAACCGAGGGAAACACATCAACGTATAAATGAAATAAAACCAATAAAACATAGCCTGTTGAATTCTGCAATATCAAGCATTTATGGCTACTTTGTCTTACGTTTCAGTTTTAACTCCCCGAGGGTATCACCAGCCAATTAATCAGCACCTCTGTGTTGACTTGATATGTAGAAATTCAGTCCTGGTATCTTTGATGAGTATATTTACAACCACTGGGTCGATGCCACTGCTGGAGGGTATCACCAGCACAGTAGTCAGCAATTCTTTGTTGATTTGAGTTATCATTGATACGTTCATAATTTTGAATTAACTGTTAGCAAAACTTTGAATTTTGAAAATGCTAAGGATTATCTACCTCAGAATAAGATAACCTTAGCTGTATTTGGCAAAACTGATGCTCTTCAAATTCGTACTTTATTTGGCCTTTTTGATATGTTTTGATTCTCGAGCGTCACTGATTAGTCTTTTGCAGACGAAACGCGCGTCTGGTGTAGTTTTAGAATTTCAGTCCTTGTATCTATGATGAGTTTATTGATAAAATCGCGGTCATTTGACGTCAAACATATACATAATTCTGTGTTTTGTTGAAAGATCTTATAAACCCTTTAATTACACATAAATGCGCAATGGTTCCCCGGAAGTTTGACAGTACAAAGCAGATATTTATAATCTGAACAACAGGTTTAATGTGCCCTCTTGTAATAAATTCATTTTTCATTGAAATTAACTTTCAACAAGGTCTCCTCAGTGATCTCAAGTCCCTGACCTTTAACACACTTGATGTAATATGTTACTAGCTGACAAAGATGAATCGATGCGTAGACAATATTTTGTTCAAAACATGTAGTTTCTCTTCTTGTTGTAAGTCTAAAACTATTACTAGCTTAAAATCAGGAAAACTGATAATACTCAAAGAATGATATATATAAGTAATTCACAATAAATTAAGTCTTAAATGTTTCTTAGAAAAGGTCGTCTGCCTGTATAATATCCTTATACTTTTATTATCATTTTCTATCAAATTATCTTGACATATTATTTAACAGTATATTTTGTTCTTAAAGATGTTGCTATCAGTTCACCATACGAAGACAACGGTAAAGGTTCGGTCTATATATATCATGGTGGTCCTACAGAACTTACATTTACACAGAAGATACAAGCTAAAGATATAAGTAATGATTTGTTTTCATTTGGTTGGTACATTTCTGCTGCTTATGACATTGACAAAAACAATTATTCAGGTAAGATGTAACTTGTTATTACAGTGAGTGTATGTTTTTCTAACTGTCTGAGCGGTTAACATGGTTCATGTTTCAGTTTTGTGGCAGTAAGGACGTGTTTAAATGTGTCTTTTTTTTATGACTGTACGAAGGCTAATGTGCATATTTCGTGACTTTCTGAACGGTTAATCTATTAGTTTCGAAACTGTCAAAAAAGTACATCTGCTTGTTTTTATGAATGTTTAAACGGTTGATTTGCCTGTCTCGTGTTTGTCTGAACTGGTAATGGGTCTGTTTTGTGGATGTCTGAAATGTTTCAATGTGCCTGTTTTTGTTATAGCATTTGGTTTTCTGTGTGCTAGGTCTCTCCTTTTAAGATTTTGTCACATGTCGTTTACACTTGAAATGTTTTTTTTGTCGGTCAGTAACTAATCTATCTACCCTTCTTTGTCCTCTCGTTTAGTTTATTGACATCCTTAATAAAGTGTTAAAGGTATAAAGCAGACAGAATATTTTGGTAATGATCTGACTAAAGATTGGTATGACTGATTTTATGCAAAGATAGAACTGATGTCAAGATGCTAAAGGGGGAACCCAATTGTGTTGTTAGCCTTTTCACTTGTATGTTCTTAATGTGACTATTTTAGGTCTGATTAAAATGTAGCGCCCTGGTATTTATCATTGTCAACAGTGTGCGACTATTGTAGGTCTGATTAAATTGTAATGCCTAGGTATTATCCTTGTCAACCGTGTGTGTCTATTTTAGGTCTGATTAAATTGTAACGCCTAGGTATTTGTCATTGTCAACCGTAAGTGTCTATTTAAGGTCTGATTAAATTGTAACGCCTAGGTATATATCCTTGTCAACCGTGTGTGTCTATATTAGGTCTGATTAAATTGTAACGCCTAGGTATTTATCCTTGTCAACCGTGTGTGTCTATTTTAGGTCTGATTAAATTGTAACGCCTAGGTATTTGTCATTGTCAACCGTAAGTGTCTATTTAAGGTCTGATTAAATTGTAACGCCTAGGTATATATCCTTGTCAACCGTGTGTGTCTATATTAGGTCTGATTAAATTGTAACGCCTAGGTATTTATCCTTGTCAACCGTGTGTGTCTATATTAGGTCTGATTAAATTGTAACGCCTAGGTATTTGTCATTGTCAACCGTAAGTGTCTATTTAAGGTCTGATTAAATTGTAACGCCTAGGTATATATCCTTGTCAACCGTGTGTGTCTATATTAGGTCTGATTAAATTGTAACGCCTAGGTATTATCCTTGTCAACCGTGTGTGTCTATTTAAGGTCTGATTAAATTGTAATGCCTAGGTATTATCCTTGTCAACCGTGTGTGTCTATATTAGGTCTGATTAAATTGTAACGCCTAGGTATATATCATTGTCAACCGTGTGTGTCTATTTTAGGTCTGATTAAATTGTAACGCCTAGGTATTATCCTTGTCAACCGTGTGTGTCTATTTAAGGTCTGATTAAATTGTAATGCCTAGGTATTATCCTTGTCAACCGTGTGTGTCTATATTAGGTCTGATTAAATTGTAACGCCTAGGTATTTGTCATTGTCAACCGTGTGTGTCTATTTTAGGTCTTATTAAATTGTAACCCCTAGGTATTTATCATTGTCAACCGTGTGTGTCTATTTTAGGTCTGATTAAATTGTAACGCCTAGGTATTTATCATTGTCAACCGTGTGTGTCTATTTTAGGTCTGATTAAATTGTAACGCCTAGGTATTTGTCATTGTCAACCGTGTGTGTCTATTTTAGGTCTTATTAAATTGTAACCCCTAGATATTTATCATTGTCAACCGTGTGTGTCTATTTTAGGTCTGATTAAATTGTAACGCCTAGGTATATATCCTTGTCAGTATGTATAGGACTATGTTAAGTGGAAATAATCTTCTCTAGCTAAGGGTGTCAAATGTTATAGTCAACACTCACCTCTTGAAGGAGAACAGGAGGTTTTATACAAAAGGAATAGGAAGAAGTAGACTTTAAACATTGGCCAGCAAAGAAGAGAGTTGTCATATACTAATGAATGACCTTTATTACGACTGATTGACTGTTTAAACCTTTGAGTAGACAGTTATCTATCCCAAGCAGAGCTCATTACATAACGTCTCTATCAAGTGTAGACCTGTTTGTATATTTGTTTCTTACTGGCTTTTTAGAAGGACTTTTATTGGTCCCCACATGATATGACTTTGACTGGGTTAGACAAGCCGTTGTTTAAACCTTTAAACAGACATTTATTTAATGCAATCAGATTATATTTACTTACTTTTGTATCGTTTAGAATATCGAACTGTTTCCTTTTTGTACATTTTTACAAATTGTTATTAAAGTACAAGTATATATTGAAATTTCTTTAGATTTCTTGATTGGATCGTACAAGTCAGACATTGTAACAGTTTTACGAACCAGACCTATTATAAAACTGAATAATACAGTCGAAATTTTCCCGTCTGTGATACCTCTAAACTCTTCCGAACTGAAATGTAAAGATGAACAGTACAGACCATGTGTGACAGTCAAACTGTGTTTCTCTTATGATGGATTCAATGTTCCATCGGCGATAAGTGAGTATTAGTCAAACTGTGTTTTTCTTATAATGGATTCAGTGGTCCACCGGCGATAAGTGAGTATTAGTCAAACTGTGTTTCTCTTATATTATATTCAATGTTCCACCGGCGATAAGTGAGTATAAGTCAAACTGTGTTTCTCTTATGATGGATTCAATTTTCCACCGGTGATAAGTGAGTATTAGTCATACTGTGTTTCTCTTATAATGGATTCAATGTTCCGCCGTCAATAAGTGAGTATAAGTCAAACTGTGTTTCTCTTATAATGGATTCAATGTTCCACCGGCGATAAGTGAGTATAAGTCAAACTGTGTTTCTCTTATAATGGATTCAATGTTCCGCCGTCAATAAGTGAGTATAAGTCAAACTGTGTTTCTCTTATGATGGATTCAATGTACAACCGGCAATAAGTGAGTGTAGGTCAAACTGTATTTCTATTATAATGGATTCAATGTACCACCGACAATAAGTGAGTATAAGTCACTGGGAGAGCGTCTTTAAATTATACTTGTTTGTGACATATTATCTTTAAAAAGTTTCAAAACGCTTTTATTTTTTCCATTTCCTGAAAATCTAGTCTTTATTTCCATTATGCTTTGAACTTTTTTAGCACACGATAAAAGAAGTATGCGAGAGGTTATATTTTTCAAAGATATCGAGAAAATCGATGACTTGTATATCTGTGGAAAAATGGTATTCTCAGTTATATGGAAAATATTTTGTTCATCGCATCTTTTAAACACATTACAACTTTAGCTCAGTCATGAATATTCAAAGAAAATCTTAGGATTAGTATGTATAGTCCAGTGGTCGTAATCCCAATCCCGTCAACCTTTCCTCATTAATGACATGCCTGTATGTAATCACAATCCCGTCAACCTTTCTTCATTAATGACATGCCTGTATGTCGTAATCACAATCCCGTCAACCTTTCCTCATTATTGGCATGCCTGTTCCCGTCAACCTTTCCCCATTAATGCCATGCCTGTATGAGAATTATCACAATCCCGTCAAACTTTCATCATTAATGACATGCCTGTATGAGAATTATCATGGTCGTAATCAAAATCCCGTCAACCTTTCCTCATTAATGACATACCTGTATGAGAATTATCATGGTCGTAATCACAATCCCGTCAACCTTTCCTCATTAATGACATGCCTGTATGACAATTATCACCAAATGTGTTTTTACGATGAGCTATACCACTGCGGGAATAGGAACGTTCCATATACATTTACTGTCGGTTTTTGATAGCATTCGTTTTGCCCATCTTTAGTTTTTTTCTGTATTGAGTGTTGTTTTTTTTTCGTTTATCGTGTTTTGCCTTTGTATTATTCAGTCTCTCCTTTGGTTTATCGTGTTTTGCCCATGTTTTATTCAGTCTCCTTTCGTTTATCGTGTTTTGCCCTTGTATTATTCAGTCTCTCCTTTGGTATCTTCAGTCTAAGTTACCTTAAGCATTTACCCATGTCTTCGAAGTAATTGGGTTATAATTAGTAAGATAATAAAAGGCTAATGTAGACCGTTTGTGATGATGTTCTAATTTGTTAAGTTTATTGTTTTAGTGGTCGCCTATAATATAAGTACAGATACATCAAGAACTACGTCAATACCAAGTAAACCTGGTCGAGTTCACCTTTCTTCCAACAATGAAGACTTTGGAAGTGATTATATTATAGGGAAAAACATTCAAGTCGGAAAAGGGTCAGGATCATGTGTGGAATATTATGCTATCGTGCAAGTGAGTTTTGTTGAATATAATTTTGTTTTATCCAAATATGATCCATGATTATGATACTTTATCATTGTACAAGTAAGAAATAAGCATTTGAAAGCTATTTTATTGTAAAATATGTGCGTTCTAAGATAAGTAATTGCCATATAACATATAACGTCTCACCTCTCACGAAAGTAACACTTAAAATATACAATCAGTTAAGTCATGCAGTGTTTAAAACATAGAACAAACACCTGTAACAAAAATAAAACCTTATATATGCAATATGTTATGAGGGTCAGTTATCAAAACATTGAATGTCTAACCTGTAACAAAAATAGTTTTTAATCTAAATAATCTGTTTTAACAGGCAGTTGATAGGAAATTTTTTGAATCACTTGAGGAGAGTTTAGTTATTGAAACGACATATGGACTGAGTGAAACACCAATAATAGGAGAAGTACAACCTATACTGGATAATGTTCCCTCAAGAAATAGTAATTCGGTATGTATCTTAAATACCTCCACACGAAGAGCTTATTATATTAACGTAAAGAGTTATATAAAAATGGTATTAGAGGATGTTCCAATAAATCTGTTTATAATAAGAAACTCCACGCCATAATTATAAAAATTCTTACTAAGCCAATCATATCATAGAAATTCATACTTATTATAGATCAGAAAAATAAAATAATAAACTATACCATGTCGCAAATACTAAATTGACATCAAGATTAAAAGTCAAAATAAGAAAGCAGGTCAATCATTCATTTAGAAAATAACTTGCATTTTTGATATGGATTTCCGAATTGACAATCTGAAACCGGTTAATATTACATCGGAGTTAAAAATATTGCATACAATACATTAAAAAATGCTTGATATTCAGTGGTTGAGATCAAACAAAAACGCGCACTGACTATACAGAAAATTCCAAATAGTATATCGGGAGATAACATCGTAAAATGATAAAAGAAGTCAGTTTGAAGTTCAACTGAATAAGAAGAAATAATTCTTTTTGACAGGAAATTCTTCATCAATCAATTAACAAAATAACCATAACACTGGAATAATTAAATTGTCACAAACGTCAGTTATGGGGTAGGAATGAATTCTAGAGTAGAACTGTAAGAATCATTTCTAGAATGGGAATGTCAAATCAAATCTAGAGTAGAACTGGGAGAAATTTTTCGAGGGTAGAAATGCACAAATGGAGTTGAACTGAGTGATCCATTTCAAACGGGAATGTCAAAATCTATACTAGGGTCGAACTGAGTGATCCATTTCAAACGGGAATGTCAAAATCTATACTAGGGTCGGACTGAGTGATTCATTTCAAACGGGAATGTCAAAATCTATACTAGGGTCGAACGATGGGATCCATTTCAAATGGGAATGTCAAAATCAATACTAGGGTCGAACGGTGGGATCCATTTTAAATGGGAATGTAAAAAATCAACACTAGGTTCGAAGTGGGATCCATTTCAAATGGGAATGTCAAAATCAATACTAGGGTCGAACGATGGGATTCATTTCAAACGGGAATGTCAAAATCAATACTAGGGTCGAACGATGGGATTTATTTCAAATGGGAATGTCAAAATCAATACTAGGGTCGACCGGTGGGATTCATTTCAAATAGGCATGTCAAAATCAATACTAGGGTCGAACTGTGGGATCCATTTCAAATGGGAATGTCAAAATCAATACTAGGGTCGAACGGTGGGATCCATTTCAAATGGGAATGCCAAAATCAATACTAGGGTCGAACGATGGAATTCATTTGAAATGGTGATGTCAAAATGAATACTAGGGTCGAACGGTGAGATCCATTTCAAATGGGCATGTCAAAATCAATACTAGGGTCTAACGATGGGATTCATTTCAAATGCAATATGGGCATGTCAAAATCAATACTAGGGTCGCACGATGGGATTCATTTCAAATAGGAATGTCAAAATCAATACAAGGGTCGAACGGTGAGATCCATTTCAAATGAAAATGTCAAAATCAATACTAGGGTCGAACGATGGAATTAATTTCAAATGTGCATGTCAAAATCCATACAAGGGTCGAACGGTGGGATCCATTTTAAATGGTAATGACAAAATCCATACTAGGGTCGAACGGTGGGATCAATTTCGAATGGGAATGCCAAAATCAATACTAGGGTCGAACGATGGGATTCATTTTAAATGGAAATGTCAAAATCAATACTAGGGTCAAACGATGAGATCAATTTCAAATGGGCATGTCAAAATCAATACTAAGGTCGAACGATGGGATTTATTTCAAATGGGCATGTCAAAATAAATACTAAAGTCGAACGGTGGGATTCATTTCAAATGGGCATGTCAAAATCAATATTAGGGTCGAACAGTGGGATCCATTTCAAATGGTAATGTCAAAATCCATACTAGGGTCGAACGGTGGGATCCATTTTAAATGGGAATGTCAAAATCGATACTAGGGTCTAACGAGGGGATCCATTTTTAATGGGAATGTCAAAATCAATACTAGGGTGAACGATGGGATTCATTTTAAATGGGCAAATCAAAATCAATACTAGGGTCGAACGAAGGAATTCATTTCAAATGGACATGTCACAATCAATTACATGGTCGATCAATGGGATCCATTTCAAATGGGAATGTCAAAATCAATACTGGGGTCGAACGAAGGGATTCATTTCAAATGGGAATCTCAAAATCAAAACTAGGGTCGAACGGTGAGATCCATTTCAAATGTGAATGTCAAAATCAATACAAGGGTCTAACGATGGGATTCATTTCAAATGGGAATGTCAAAATCAATACTAGGGTCAAACGATGGGATTCATTTCAAATGGGCATGTCAAAATCAAATCTAGGGTCTAACATCATTTCAAATGCAATATGGGCATGTCAAAATCAATACTAGGGTCGAACTGCGGGATCCATTTCAAATGGGAATGTCAAAATCAATACTACGGTCGAACGGTGGGATCTATTTAAAATGGGAATGCCAAAATCAATACTAGGGTCGAACGATATAATTTATTTCAAATGGAAATGTCAAAATCAATACTAGGGTCGAACGGTGAGATCCATTTCAAATGGGCATGTCAAAATCAATACTAGGGTCTAACGAAGGGATTTATTTCAAATGCAATATGGGCATGTCAAAATCAATATTAGGGTCGAACGATTGGATTCATTTCAAATGGGAATGTCAAAATCAATATAAGGGTCGAACGGTGAGATCCATTTCAAATGAAAATGTCAAAATCAATACTAGGGTCGAACGATGGGATTCATTTCAAATGGGCATGTCAAAATCAATACTAGGGTCGAACGGTGGGATCCATTTCAAATGGGAGTGTCAAAATCAATACTAGGGTCGAACGGTGGGATTCATTTTAAATGGAAATGTCAAAATCAATACTAGGGTCGAACGGTGAGATCCATTTCAAATGGGCATGTGAAAATCAATACTAAGGTCTAACGATGGGATTTATTTCAAATGGGCATGTCAAAATCAATATTAGGGTCGAACGGTGGGGTCCATTACAAATAGGAATTTCAAAATCAATACTAGGGTCGAACGGTTGGATCCATTTTAAATGGGCATGTTAAAATCGATACTAGGGTCTAACGATGAGATCCATTTCTAATGGGAATGTCAAAATCAATACTAGGGTGAACGATGGGATTCATTTTAAATGGGCATGTCAAAATCAATACTAGGGTCGAACGATGGCATTCATTTCAAATGGGCAAATCAAAATCAATACTAGGGTCGAACGATGGAATTCATTTCAAATGGGCATGTCAAAATCAATAATATGGTCTATTGGTGGGATCCATTTTAAATGGTCATGTCAAAATCAATACTAGGGTCGAACGATTGGATTCATTTCAAATGGGAATGTCAAAATGAAAACTAGGGTCGAACGATGGGATCCATTTCAAATGGGAATGTCAAAATCAATACTTGGGTCGAACAATGGATTCATTTCAAATGGGCATGTCAAAATCAATACTAGGGTCGAACGGTGGAATTCATTTTAAATGGGTATGTCAAAATCAATACTAAAGTCTAACGATGGGATTCATTTAAAATGCAATATGGGCATGTCAAAATCAATACTAGGGTCGAACTGTGGGATCCATTTCAAATGGGAATGTCAAAATCAATACTAGGGTCGAACGGTGTGATCCATTGCAAATGGGAATGCCAAAATCAATACTAGGGTCGAACAGTGGGATCCATTTCAAATGGGAATGTCAAAATCAATACTAAGGTCGAACGGTGGGATCCATTTCAAATTGGAATGTCAAAATCAATACTAGGGTCGAACGATCGGATTCATTTCAAATGGGAATGTCAAAATCAATACTAGGGTCAAACGGTGAGATCCATTTCAAATGGGCATTTCAAAATCAATACTAGGGTCTAAAGATGGTATTCATTTCAAATGGGAATGTCAAAATAAATACAAGAATCGAACGATTGGATTCATTTCAAATGGGCGTGTCAAAATCAATATAAGGATCGAACGGTGGGATCCATTTCAAATAGGCATTTCAAAATCAATATTAGGGTCAAACGGTGGGATCCATTTTAGGCCTGTCAAAATCCATACTAGGGTCGAACGTAGGGATCCATTTTAAATGAGAATGTCAAAATCCATACTAGGGTCGAACGGTGGGATCCATTTTAAATGGGCCTGTCAAAATCCATACTAGGGTCGAACGGTGGGATCCATTTTAAATGGGCCTGTCAAAATCCATACTAGGGTCGAACGGTGGGATCCATTTCAAATGGGAATGTCAAAATCGGTACTAGGGTCGAATGATGGGATCCATGTCAAATGGACATGTCAAAATCAATACTAGGATCGAACGGTGGGATCCATTGAAAATGCCTATGACAAAATCAATACTAGGGTCGAACGGTTGGATCCATTTTAAATGGGCCTGTCAAAATCCATACTAGGGTCGAACGGTAGGATCTATTTCAAATGGGAATGTCAAAATCGGTACTAGGATCGAATGATGGGATCCATGTCAAATGGGCATGTCAAAATCAATACTAGGTTCGAACGGTGGGATCCATTTCAAATGGCAATGACAAAATCCATACTAGGGTCGAACGGTGTGATCCATTTTAGATTGGAATGTCAAAATCCATACTAGGGTCGAACGGTGGGATCCATTTTAGATGGGAATGTCAAAGTCCATACTAGGATCGAACGGTGGAATCCATTTCAAATGGGAATGTCAAAGTCAAGTACAGTGTAGAAATGTGGAAACTAGTTTTAGGATTTATCAAAACGACAACAGGTTACTTAATTCAAATTTCGTAAATCGATTTGAAAATCATTTATTTCAACCGTAATGATCCACACACTAGGCGGTAAGATGTTCAATTCCTCCGAGAGCAATTGATGTTTTCTTTTTACATGACAATTAAATACAGCAGTAAACAATCAACTGTGTATTTTAATGTCCTGTCATTTATCCGTTTTGATATGGACCTTGGTGGGCACGTGTTTGCTCATAACCAAGTGTGTTTAAATTTAAGGTGGCATGCATAAATACACCTTTTGATGTTTTTGTGCGAAATCAAAAAAAACAAATTACGACTAATAGCACTTGATCAGTTAGTATTCCATTGTTTCAAATGTTTATAACCAGAAATACATGATATACACATTCCAACTAATAATGTCAAAAACAAAAATGGCCCTTTAAAATTTTAAATTTCTAAAAGAGATAATTTCTTCCAGGCAAATTTTTCTACTGGTTGCAATGGAACATGCAATCCTGACTTACATATTGAAGCCACCTTACATCCAAAAGAAATTATCGTAGGAGAGACTTCAGAAACAGTACTAACTGTAAAAGTTATTAATACAGGAGACCAGTCGCATGGAACACAGATAAATATTGAGATATCTAATAATACCAGATATATTGGATTCAGTCAGCCGACAAATGAAGTTACAGAGCCTGTAGACTGTAGAAATATTGTCGAGGAAAACAATGAGACACACGTACAGTGTGATCTGAGAAATACACTATTTCAGCAGCAACAGGCAACGTTTAGTGTACGGTTTAGTGTGTCACGTTATTTGTTAATTAAAGAGAATCAAAATCTTGGTAATTTTGAACAAAATATAATATTTATAACAATGGCAGAAACAACGAGTCCAGATTTGGATATGTCAGATAATCAACGGAAACTGATAGCATCTGTCAAGTTACATGCTCATGTAGAACTGACTGGGTGAGTGGAACGTTTTATTACTTAATACCAAATGTATAGTACCTGTGTTCAGCTGAATTTCATAATACACATGTATGAAATTTTAAGATGTGGGGTAATTGTCATAGATACAACGTTCAATATAAAAACATCCAGAAAATTCTCAGAGGCCTGAATATTCAGGTAACTGATGGAAAAACCAAAACCCCTTGACAGCAAATAGATACAATGGAGCCAGGTATATAAAAACTTAGATGTAATATAAATATAGCTCAGCTTTGTAGGTTTATACATTCTGAGGATTGGAGACATGTTTTTGCTGGTAAATTGGGCATACAGCTGGAACTTAAATAGTAAACAAAATATAATAGGCTTATTTGTTAAATTTGTCGAAATCACAAATACATTCTTTTGATATGTAATTTTGTTGGTATTTAACAAGTTTTTGAATTATCAAAGAAACCTCAAGACATAAAAACATTCACCAAATAACCTTCGAGTCCCCTTACTATCATGACATATCGTCTATTGTTGTCGAAAAGCAAACACCGATACAAACTCACTTATGTATATATAATTACTTACATGGTGTGTAAGTCACCTAATACAATATAGATATGGAATCAACTGACCCCATATATCATGTATATACCGTATTATGTCACTAGCACACCGTGCAACGAATTTATCTTACCGACTATCTTCACATGTGGTATTTTGACGAGCGGCCTATCAAAGTGACCAAGTCTTCGATACTTAGTATTAAGATCCTACTTCTAATTGTCTAAACAGAAAAGAAATGCCAACAATAACATCTTTTTAGCTTTGAATTTATTTCTTGAATATATTTCAATCGTTCATTACATGTATCAATTTCATCGTCTGTTGAATCCATTTAGATTTCTTCTTTTTTGTTCTGGAAGGGAAGTAACTCCGTTATGCCAAAAAAATACATGTGTATTACTTTTGTGTTACAACATTTTATCACAAATTTCTTCGTCTATTAAATTCTGTCAGAGATTTTTCCTCAACACAGTGTTGTTTTTATAAAGGATTAGGGCATCTTTTTTTTGTTTTGAAAGGGAGTTACTCCTTTCTAACCCCATATAGTAACTATTCATTTATGGTAACTAACCCTATATTTTTAGGACATCCTATATCAAATATACATATATACGTGTAGTCCTTTAACAAATCATATCTCTATCAATCTATAGAAGGTAATATATATTCATTCTTTTTAATAGGATATCAAAACCGGATCAGTTAACTATCTCTGAGAGGAAGAACAATGTTCTTACGTTTATTCATACGTACGAAATAAAGAATAGAGGTCCAAGTCCGTTGCATAATGGAACTATAGAAATCTGTCTACCTGTCATATCAGATATAGAGAAAAATATGATGGCAAGAGGGACAATACAGGTAACGTTAACACTAGAGGTCTGAATCCCCCTGTCTAATGTATGTATACATATGTGTTATCGTCATATTAGATATAGAGGTCATACCAGAGGTATGAACCCCGTATATAATGAATATATAGAAATATGTCTTATCGTCAGATCAGATATATAGAAAAATGTGATGGCAAGACAATTATGTACAGAGGTTAACGTTTGCTTAGTGAACAAAGAGATAAGCGAAGGATACTGAAGGCACATCAATTTAGTTTTATTGACTAGAGCTTTTTGTGATCAGACACCGATGACGTTTTACAGAGACAAAATAGCATCTGCAAAATCTTGAATAACGTTTCAATCGCGAAATGTTTACTCCATACGCGATTGAAGTTGTATATTGCTGCCAATTAATTAGTCGAGCAAAATATATATTATCAAAATTGAAAACGTCTCGTTTGTCATAGATTGTAGTATTGAGATGACTGCTGTTATGAAAACTTAAGATTTGGCATTACAAACCCCTCTTAAACAGGGGGTGATCTTAAATACTATAGGAAGGGTAGGCAGAGAGTCTGTCGTATTGCTCATGTGAGTACAAACTCGGTAATAATTATAACTCGGTAGGCCACATTCGGTGAAAATTACTATAAACGAATAATGAATATATAACTATAACCCTCACTAAATAGACTGTTATTTCATAATAAATACGACGATATCTTAATATATGATTTTTATTTATTATTTAGGTCTTGCATAATAGTCCAGTAATAAGTTGGAGAGTAATTAGGTTTCTAGGAGAGATGATATACAAACCAGAGAGACAACTGTCAACTACTGCAACCACACCTCAAACTGAAACATTGTTTCCAACATCTACATTACCGGAAAGACCAACTGTTAATCCAAATCGGAAACGGAGAGAAACCTCACTCAGACAAACTCAAGAACAGCAATCAAAACGAACAATTAAGGACATTGTAAGTTATAGTGCTAATATAATATAGAATTGCAGAAGCACTTAAACACGAAGAAGTCATGCAGGGTTTCTTACATTATTTTACTATTTTGCTGACCTTCATTTGACATTTAAGAAATTAAACGGAAATATTTATATATTGAGAATGTGTATTTTTTTGAAGTGTCGAATGGTTTTATGTTTACTATTTAGTATATTATGTCTCATAATAAAGAGATAATGTCTGATTATGATGAGTATTTGTCTAATATTTATGGTATGATTTTTTTGACATTACGACAGAATATTTCTGATATTGCGATTTAACGAATTATTTATATTTTAGTCATGTAGCACATTTGATTCGAGTAAATGGGCGATCATTGAAATAAAGGTTGACATGTTAGAGAAAGACCAGACAGAAACATTTGATGTGTTAGTGAATATATCAGAAAATTCACTTAGTTTTACTAAGGTGAGCAAAGACGCAGATAATCATAGAGTACTCAATGTAATGTCTTAGTGAATATATAAGAAGATTCACTCAAGTGAGCATGGACGCAGATAATCATAGAGTACTCCATTTAATACCTTTGTGAATATTCACCTAGTTTTACCTGGCAGTGCCTGGCTGACTTGAAACATAAGTTTCTTTATAATATTAGAATCAACGGACAATTTTAGAAAGTTTTGTGATGAATCATGTCAATGAAGAAGTATAAAAATTGAATCCTTTTTTCATTCAAGTTTAAACTGGCTTTAACGTTCAAAGCATATATGATATACATATAATGTTTTTACCAATTTTTGTAAGGAACAGTAGGCTGAAGTTAACCATGTCAGATTCCTGTGTTTGCCGTGTAATTCATAATAACAAATAGCGTAAACATTCTCTCAAATATGATTGGTATGTTATGTACAACATGGTATTTCAAAGGATTTTTTTTCATTGTATAGTAGCATTATGAGAGTAAGACTATGTGGTATGATTGCGAAAAACCCTTCTTCATGACTAAGAGGTCAACACACACCCGCAAACAATAAGCAAAACCCATACCCTAATAGCATGTTCTAGAAAGAACACTAATTACATACACAATAAAATGACCGACAATTTCAGTATAAATTAAGGAAATATTTAAGTGTTTAGTTTGCAGTTTCTCAAACTGATATGTCTAAGAGAAAAAAAACACCATCAAATTCGACAAAAGAATGAAAATAGACAAAATAGAATAACAAACATATCTAACTGTAAAGCAAATTCAAAAAGTGGAAGTCCATTGTAACGAACAAATTTAACGCTTTTAATCAGCAGAACTAGTGAAAAACAACTGCCATACTCCTGACTTGGTACATGTATTTCCCTAAGAAAATGGTGGATCAAACCTAATTTAAAGGTAGCTAAACTTTCAACTTGTATACCATATGTGTATTTTCTCGTTATAGTATAGATATATATGCTTCAGCATATAAAAGAATAAAAGTTGCAGGATTTCCATTGAGAAGCAGGATATACCATGCAAATGTATGAAAGCAGTTATAGAAAAGGACGACAATAGACAAATGACTATTTGTTTTTTTAATTTCTATTACAGGTATCCGCTATACTATATAAGAGTATAGGAACAGTTCAAAGTAAAAACGACAACAGACAATTAATCGTGGCTGTAAATACATCATATGCAGTAAGTAACGTCAACCAGAATATACTTAAAATATTATATACAATTGTTGGAGACGGTTGGTTAAGGGAATTTATAAATATTAACGTAGGTCTTATCTACTTTGTGTAAAGGACAGAGGCAATACTCATATTAAACTGTTTTACTTAAGGCCAAAATAATGAAGTAACAATTTACATCGGCGACAATGGTAGATTTTTTGAATTCTGAGTTTTTCAATATTAAAAATTCTCAAAATCTGAAGTTTCTACACCTTTGGGTGTTAATAAAACTGCAGCTTGAGTGAATGAAGAGTTCCCTTTGCTAAATTTTGCACTGCAAATATTGCTCATCACAGAAATTTTTCTACACATTTCTCACGTTTTCTACACCAATGGCCAACACTCATTTCTCACTAGTTCAATTTTGTTTTATAATCAACAGGGCAGCATAAATAAATTGATCACTACCTAGTATCTTTGATTTATAAGCCAGTTGACGCCTGACATCATTAGTTACATTTGTTTGATCTGGTCTATTCGTTCCGTTGGTTAATATAGTCGATTGTATTAACAATTTGTCAGTTCTTGTAGAAGAGTTATTCTGAAAAGCATATTGGACGCACTTGATTTATTGTGTAGTTTCCGTATTTAGCAATGTCGTCAAAAGCACTTTACAATAAATCTTTGCGTGAGAGTAATGCAATTTCAAAAACCTATTAGTATATACTTTGAACAAGGAAATTAGTTCTATTGTATACACACAGCTCAGGAGTTAATATAATACTTTTTTTATCTGTTGTAGATATTACAATATGTTTATCGTTTGCTTGCACCTAACACAGAATATATTTATGGTTTTCAGGTTCCTAGTGAAATATTCCCAAGAGAGGTGAGACTTGAATCGGAAAAAGTGAATATATGGATTATAGTTGGTGGATGTGTTGGTGGGTTACTGCTTTTGATATTAGTCGGTATATGTTTGTGGAAGGTAATTACTTGAAATAAGTCGGTATATGTTCATTGAAGGTAATTACGTCATATTAGTCGGTATGTGTTGTTCGATTTCCGAATGACTGGTTGTTGGATCAATAGTTTTGAAATGAACAATCGGCTGTTGACCTATGTTGTCGTATAATATATTTTAAGCAAAAGCTAAAAAGTATTCCTTGAAAACATTATATGGTATTCAGGAAATGTGTTGACCTGTCCCAAAATCAAAGGAACAAACCTTTTAATAGAATTGAGAAAGGAAATGGAGAATGTGTCAAAGCAAAAACAACCCGACCATAGAGCAGACAACAGCCGAAGGCCAACAATGGGTCTTCAATGTAGCGAGAATTCTCGCACCCGTAGGTGTCCTTCAGCTGGCCCCTAAAACTATGTATACTAGTACAGTGATAATGGACGTCATACTAAACTCCGAATTATACATAAAAAACTAAAATTAAAAATCATTCAAGAACTAACAAAGGCCAGAGGTTCCTGACTTGGGACAGGCGCAAAATTGCGGCGGGGTTAAACATGTTTATGAGATCTCAACCCTCCCCCTATACCTCTAGCCAATGTAGAAAAGTAAACGCATAACAATTCGCACATTAAAACTCAGTTTAAGAGAAGTCCGAGTCCGATGTCAAAAGATGAAACAAAAGAAAATAAATAAAATGACAATAATACATACATAACAACAGACTACTAGCAGTTAACTGACATGCCAGCTCCAGACCTCAATTAAACTGATTGAAAGATTATGTCTTCATCATATGAATATCAGGCACAATCCCTCCCGTTAGGGGTTTAATATCATACTATCATAAAATATATGAGAAGAACATAACCCGTGTCATGCCAATAACTGTTTTAAAAAAATGTGTTTAGTTCCGATGCAAAGACCCTATAAGTGAATCAATATTAAAGCCACAATATGCAATCTTTAATGACCTGACAACAGTATCGTTACTATATCCCTTCTTAATTAGTCTGTTTAAAGGTTTTGTAAGCTTTTAAGGTGAATACTGACATTTTTGTGCTTTGTAAAGAATATTACCATAAAAGATTGGATGTGAAATATCTGAACGTATAAGATGTCTGCATGTTGGGTTATATTTACGAATTATTTCCTTATACCGGTGATAAAATTTTGTAAATGTTAAATAAAACCATTTAAATGATAAATATACAAACACGAACATCCTCGGAACACATGTAGATTAGAAAATGGAAACGGGGAATGTGTCAGAGAGCCATCAACCCGACCAAGGAATAAAACAGAGCCGAATGCCATCAATGGGTCTTCATCGCGGCATGAAAATCAGGCATATAAAAGCGGATTTATGTCGCATTTTAATATCAATACACATAGTCGGGTTGTTGTCGCTTTGACACATTCCCCATTTCCTTTCTCAATTTTACTCAATGACAAACAAAACATTCAAAATGACAAAAAGCCACACACGACTAACAACGGCTAGGGTTTCCTAAATTGGGACATGCGCTAAACGTGGGGGATAAACATTTTAGTGAGATCTTCCCCCGATACCCCTTGCCAATGTGAAAAAAACATATGCACAGTAATACGCTCATTACTATACTTCTTGCCAATGTGGAATAAACAAATGCACAAAAACATTTGACATTTTGACATTATTACCTATTATATCTGTTTGTTTTGTTCACGCATCGTTGTCAATATAACGGAATTTGATGCAACTATCATACAAGTGAGAGTTTTAGCTAGCTATCAAACCAGGTTCAATTTACCATTTTCTACATAAGAAAATGTCTGAACCAAGTCAGGAATATGACATATGTTATCTATTCATTTGATGTGTTAGAGCTTTTGATTTTGCCAGTTGATTAGGGAATTTCCGTTTTGAATTTTCCTTCGAGTTCAGTATTTTTGTGATTTTACTTTTTAAAGTGGATCAATCATAGTTAAATATTGACGAACGTTTTGTGGCTGTCAAGATAAACACAGTTGTAAATTAAATACTGCAGAATATTTTTTAAAATGCATTCAAAGCAGTTTGATCATTTCCTAATAAAAGCGTCATTGATTTGCCGTGTTAGATTGATATTCAATCTTTAAGCAGTGAGATATATCTCTTTTTATGCTTTTTCTGTTCTTCATAAACTTATACGTCTATGTCTTGAGGTTAACGAAATCTGTAAGAAACTTTATTTTCCTTTCAGTGTGGATTTTTCAAACGAAAGAAGAAAGACCATATTCAAAAATGGAAACGGCAAAGTGGTTATTACGCAAAACGACAAAGTGTAAGAGCGGGTTCTACAAAAAGTTCAAATTATAAACCTGTGGATTGGTAACAAAGTGTCAGAGTTGTCTTCAAATTATTATCAAACTGTTATTAAGAAGGAACGTTGAGGTTAAGCCAAAATTGAGGAAAAAGTCAATTGTTTCCAAAGATAAAGTTATGAAAGATGAATTAACTATTTGAATTTAAAAATGTGATTAGGTATAGGACACTAATTATTTGCCAAATTTACAAATTTACATTTGAAGCTTTTGAATGACATGTTTGTTTGTGTGTATTTGGTGTTAGGTTTTCTTATGTTGTATGATTGCTGCTTCATGTACGCTTAATCTAGATCATTAAATCAATACAAAGTTTAATTGTGGGGATAAGTAAAAAGTGAAAATAACATCAAACTATCTATTGGCTATAACACCGGGTTTACAAATAAACTCATCATAGATACCAGGACTAAATTTAGTATATACGTCAGACGCGCGTTTCGTCTACTAAAGACTCATCAGTGACGCTCGAGTCCAAAAAAGTTAAAAAAGGCCAAATAAAGTACAAAGTTATTTAAAAATTTTTTTCTATAATTCAGTTTTTTTATTTCTATCAATATTACTTTAAACTATTTAGAGTTTAAATGTCATAACTATAGACACTGAAAAACCTGGAAATATTGCCAGACTAGAATCTTTGATAGAGAGGTAATCAGCCAATAAGCGAGAACGCTTATGCGGATCAATGGTAGGATTTCAACCTAAGAACCTGTGTTGATTAATTTGCCCTCCAAATGATGATTGAGATGTATTTTGTACTACGGCATTGTATTCGTGAAATCGTAAAGTACTTACTCTAGTTGATCATAGTAATTGGAACGTTAGACGTCACAGACTGGTTATTACGTTTGATTTAAAAGGTAATATTTGGAGAAAATGAACTATGGCGTTATAGTTTTCAGATGGCTTTTATATATTAGTGTTTATACAAAAGTCTGGAAGTTAATTGGATACTTTTTTTTTCCTTTTGTATCAGAATGGATTTTATGGTGACTGAAATATATTATAAGTACTTTTTTAAAAAGACAAAATAAACGAATATCATCAAAACATGTATATCTCAAAGTTGTTGATTTATGTTTCAAATCCTGGTGTGATACATCTATAAACAGAGCCAAACTTCAAACTTAAACCTATGTATATCTGATAAATACTCCTATTTTTCTATTATACAATTTTAATACAATATACCTTTTAACCCGAAATTAATCTCTTGTAAAAAACAAAAACCTACACTTAGGATGAGTAATTTGAAATCCCGACAATTGTTTGAATTTTAAATATAGAACTTTTTTAATAGTTTATTTAAAAATATGTGCTACTAGTTACATCTTGGGTCTTTCGGTACTAAAACACAGATATTCAAAAAGCTGAACCTGTGATGCAATGTCTGCAGAATAACAATGATGTAAGCCTATAGTTATTTCATTTGTAACAAGGATTTGTAAACATACTTTATTCATAAGGGATAAACGCCATGAATAATATTCTTTATGTTAATTTTTTCATATTATTTTTTTCCTTTGATTAGATTTTGTTGAAGATCGTATTTTACTTCTTAAACATCATTGCTCTTTTCCTTACCTTCACTTTACATTTAATTCGTCATATCACGTATTTGTGGTAGTTGACCAGATAACTGTAAGTGTCTATCGCGCATCTCTATGTATGCAATAAAACTTGAATATTTAAGATACGAAATTATAAAAGTATAGCTCAGCACGACAAATTACAAAGCTTCTGTTGTTGGATTTAAGATATATACGCTGAATCTTTGTAGAAGTTGTTTGCAAGCATAATTTGTTCATAAAGGATAACCACTGTTCTTTCATTTATTGTTTCATAATTATTTCTTCCCTGTTTTGTCAGGGAAACAGAATGTTTTTAAAGAAACCTTGTTTCCAATCTCTTTATTTTTGCATATAACTGCATTTATATGTTTATTTCATGTACATGATGTTTTGAAACAAAATATGTCTGTAGTTGTTAATGTCTGAATTATTTGGTCTCCTGTGAAGAGTTGTCCCATTGCCAATCATACCAAGTCCTTTTTTTTATATTAAAGTAGATCTCATAATCTTTGATAATAAGGCCAAAATCAACGAACATATTGTATAAATATGCTATTCTGAATCAAATATCGGTGATAAAGCACTACTCAGTGCATAACGATATTTGTTGTAAGCTCTAGTTTTAATATGTGCTAACAGTATCTGTAGACAATAGAAAAAGGTAAAGTCTTGTTTCAAGTTCTTTTAACTTCGTAAAAAGTTTATTATTTAAATCCAAATGCACATTTATACATAGCATTTCCATCATTGAGAACGTACGAGATTTAGAAGTCTTTATAAAAGACTGTTAAATGACTTAACTTATTAACTTTATATGCATTTTGAACTCAGTTTAAACTGTCTAATAGTCATATACATAAATATTATGTTACTAATGCTAACGTTATATAGCTTTTGGTGAACTAAAGCATAATTATGTATGACTAACAGTTATAAAGTCATTTATTTTAGCCTTGTTCGGTGTGAGCCAAGGCTCTTTGTTGGAGACCGTACTATGACCTATAATAGTTTACTTTTACAAATTGTGACTTAGGTGGAGAGCTGTCTCATTGGCACTCAAACCACATCTTCTTATATATATATATATGAATAAAAATACAAAATAATTAGATCTCATTATATTATTAACTACATTATGAAGAAAATGAAGAATACGGATTAATGTAGTATAGCTGAAGAATTTCTAGTACTTCATCAAGGTTCGGGGGAAATAATGAAGTCTCGGTATAACATGTTCTATTAAGGGAAGAATACAATTTGATGATGAATCGTCATAACAATTTATTTTGGGTAAGAATACAATTTGATCAAGTATGGCCGTAACATGTTCTTTTCAGGGAAGAATACAACTTGATCAAGTATCGCTGTAAAATCTTCTATTTAAGGCAAAAAATACGAATTAATGAAGAATCGCTATATTGTTCTACTTTTCTGTATGCAAGTATAGAACAAATGAAGTATAGCTATATCATGCACTATAGATTAGAAAAAAAGTAAAAACTTCAGAAACTTTAGGTGTGAAACTTATACAGGAAAACAACAGTATGAATGAACTAACAATAGCTGCATAAAGAAAGGTAACAGTAGTATACTAATGCTACTAATACTCTTTGAATGTCGATTGTCAAAATTGTTTTTCGGACTAATCTTCATCACAAACACTAGCCTAAAGTATAGGCTAGTTCTAACCCTACCGCTATCCCTAAGTCATTTTTGCTTGCAGTATATTGAACTTGTATCATGTTATATCTTGATTTATCTCGGTTAATTTTAGAGTTTATATTATCTGATTCACTGACAAATGAACTGGTGAAGTCTTTGGGTTTAACTATCTACAAGCAGGAGTATCAACTCAGTCATTTCAAGTAAAAAAAAATTAACAGTATTAATGTCCCTGACTCTACATTTACTACCGAAGCTTCAACCGAAACAACTAAAATCCTGGGATGTATAAATACGTTCACAAATATTACAATATAATTATAGGAAATGAATACTTATTATTTGAGAGGGATACACGTTTTGAGTATGTGTCCATTTTAGTTTCCTAGCTGTATCATAGGCTATTTTCGGAACTTCCTGTTTTGTGCCCATAAACAATTTTAGAATATGAGGAAATGACACATATTGTATTGAAGTGTTCTTTTTTTAAATTTCCTTTTCCTAGTTCCGCTTGCAATTTTAACAATCCTCTTTTCAATAAAATTGAGAATGGAAATGTTTACATTTGCTTAAATGGCAACGATGACATTTTATCTGATTTTTGGGTTATGTTATATGTTTTATAGTGTGCAAAGTTTTAACATTGATACGGATAATGTGGTGACATTGAAAGAAGAGTCTGGCAAATACTTTGGTTATTCTGTAGTGATGTTCAATAATCAAGACGGCAATTGGTAAGAATTATAATAAACTGATTAAAATTGTTGATTTGGTGTAGCCATATGGTATAGTAAGTATAGAAACTGGTAGGAAATATGATAATAATAGACGGATAAATACTCTGATTACTGTGTAGCCAGGTATAGTCAGTATGAACACTGATAAAAATTAGAATTTTAATAAACAGATTAATACTGTGATAATTGCGTAGTCAGGTAAAGTCTGTATAGAAACTGATAAGAATAAGACTTATAAAAGACTGATGAATACTCTGGTTATCGTGTAGTCGGGTATAGTCAGTATAGACACTGGTAAGAATTAGAATTAAAATATACTGATGAATACTCTGGTTATTGTGTAGTCAGGTATAGTCAGTATAGAAACTGGTAAGAATTAGAATTATGATAAACTGATGAATACTCTGGTTATTGTGTAGCCAGGTATAGTCAGTATAGACACTGGTAAGAATTAGAATTATAATAGACTGATGAATACTCTGATTATTGTGTAGTCAGGTATAGTCAGTAAAGACACTGATAAGAATAAGAATTATAATAGACGGATGAATACTCTGGTTATTGTGTAGCCAGGTATAGTCGGTATAGAAACTGGTAAGAAATATGATAATGATAGACGGATAAATACTCTGATTACTAAGTAGCCAGGTATAGTCAGTATGAACACTGATAAAAATTAGAATTTTAATAAACAGATTAATACTGTGATAATTGCGTAGTCAGGTTAAGTCTGTATAGAAACTGATAAGAATAAGACTTATAATAGACTGATGAATACTCTGGTTATCGTGTAGTCGGGTATAGTCAGTATAGACACTGGTAAGAATTAGAATTAAAATATACTGATGAATACTCTGGTTATCGTGTAGTCGGGTATAGTCAGTATAGAAACTGGTAAAATTAGAATCATAATAGACTGATGAATACTCTGGGTATTGTGTAGCCAGTTATAGTCCTTATAGACACTGGTAAGAATAAGTATTATAATAGACTGATGAATACTCTGGTTATTATGTAGTCAGGTATAGTCAATATAGAAACTGGTGAGAATTAGAATTATGATAAACTGATGAATACTCCGGTTATTGTGTAGCCAGGTAAAGTCAGTATAGACACTGGTAAGAATTAGAATTATAATAGACTGATGAATACTCTGATTATTGTGTAGTCAGGTATAGTCAGTAAAGACACTGATAAGAATAAGAATTATAATAGACGGATGAATACTCTGGTTATTGTGTAACCAGGTATAGTCAGTATAGAAACTGGTAAGAATTAGAATTACTGAGTATTCATCAGTTTATCATTATTCTAATTCTAATTCTTACCAGTTTCTATACAGACACTGGTAAGAATTAGAATTATAATAAACTGATGAATACTCTGGTTATTGTGTAGTCGGGTATAGTCAGTATAGACACTGGTAAGAATTAGAATTATAATTATAATAGACTGATAAATACTCTGGTTATTGTGTAGCCAGGTATAGTCAGTATAAACTGGTGAAAATTAGAATTAGAATAATGATAAACTGATGAGTATAGACATTGGTGAGATTTGGAATTAT
Source organism: Mytilus galloprovincialis (assembly GCA_037788925.1). Lineage (NCBI taxonomy): Eukaryota > Metazoa > Mollusca > Bivalvia > Mytilida > Mytilidae > Mytilus > Mytilus galloprovincialis. Next base: position 519,504 of record JAWDJN010000027.1, on the reverse strand, counting down.
AATAGACTGGTCAATACTGTGGTTATTGTACATGTGTAGCCAGGTATAGTCAGTATAGACACTGGTAAGAATAAGAATTAGAATAATGATAAACTGATGAATACTCTGGTTATTGTGTAGCCAGTTATAGTCAGTATAGACACTGGTAAGAATTAGAATTATAATTATAATAGACTGATAAATACTCTGGTTATTGTGTAGCCAGGTATAGTCAGTATAAACTGGTGAAAATTAGAATTAGAATAATGATAAACTGATGAGTACTCTGGTTATTGTGTAGTCAGGTATAGTCAGTATAGACACTGGTGAGATTTGGAATTATAATAGACTAATGAGTAATTTGGTTATTGTACATGTGAAGCCAGGTATAGTTAGTATAGACACTGGTAAGAACAAGAATTAGAATAATGATCAACTGATGAATACTCTGGTTATTGTGTAGCCAGTTATAGTCAGTATAGACACTGGTAAAAATTATAATTATAATTATAATAGACTGATAAATACTCTGGTAATTGTGTAGCCAGGTATAGTCAGTATAAACTGGTGAGAATTAGAATTAGAATAATGATAAACTGATGAATACTCTGGTTATTGTATAGCCAGGTATAGTAAGTATAGAAACCGGTAAGAATTAGAATTAGAATTATGATAAACCGATGAATACTCTGGTTATTGTTTAGCCAGGTATAGTCAGTATAGACACTAGCAAGAATAAGTATTATAATAGACTGGTGAATACTCTGGTTATGTGTAGTCAGGTACAGTCAGTATGGAAACTGTTAAGAATCAGAATTATAATAGACTGATGAATACTCTGGTTATTGTGTAGCCAGGTATAGTCAGTATAGACACTGGTAAGAATTAGAATTATAATAGACTGATGAATACTCTGATTATTGTGTAGTCAGGTATAGTCAGTAAAGACACTGATAAGAATAAGAATTATAATAGACGGATGAATACTCTGGTTATTGTGTAGCCAGGTATAGTCGGTATAGAAACTGGTAAGAAATATGATAATGATAGACGGATAAATACTCTGATTACTAAGTAGCCAGGTATAGTCAGTATGAACACTGATAAAAATTAGAATTTTAATAAACAGATTAATACTGTGATAATTGCGTAGTCAGGTTAAGTCTGTATAGAAACTGATAAGAATAAGACTTATAATAGACTGATGAATACTCTGGTTATCGTGTAGTCGGGTATAGTCAGTATAGACACTGGTAAGAATTAGAATTAAAATATACTGATGAATACTCTGGTTATTGTGTAGTCAGGTATAGTCAGTAAAGACACTGGTAAGAATAAGAATTATAATAGACTGATGAATACTCTGGTTATCGTGTAATCAGGTATAGTCAGTATAGAAACTGGTAAAATTAGAATCATAATAGACTGATGAATACTCTGGGTATTGTGTAGCCAGTTATAGTCCTTATAGACACTGGTAAGAATAAGTATTATAATAGACTGATGAATACTCTGGTTATTATGTAGTCAGGTATAGTCAATATAGAAACTGGTGAGAATTAGAATTATGATAAACTGATGAATACTCCGGTTATTGTGTAGTCAGGTATAGTCAGTATAGACACTGGTAAGAATTAGAATTATAATAGACTAATGAATACTCTGATTATTGTGTAGTCAGGTATAGTCAGTATAGACACTGGTAAGAATTAGAATTATAATAGACTGATGAATACTCTGATTATTGTGTAGTCAGGTATAGTCAGTAAAGACACTGATAAGAATAAGAATGATAATAGACGGATGAATTACAGACACTGGTAAGAATTAGAATTATAATAAACTGATGAATACTCTGGTTATTGTGTAGTCGGGTATAGTCAGTATAGACACTGGTAAGAATTAGAATTATAATTATAATAGACTGATAAATACTCTGGTTATTGTGTAGCCAGGTATAGTCAGTATAAACTGGTGAAAATTAGAATTAGAATAATGATAAACTGATGAGTATAGACATTGGTGAGATTTGGAATTATAATAGACTGGTCAATACTGTGGTTATTGTACATGTGTAGCCAGGTATAGTCAGTATAGACACTGGTAAGAATAAGAATTAGAATAACGATAAACTGATGAATACTCTGGTTATTGTGTAGCCAGTTATAGTCAGTATAGACACTGGTAAGAATTAGAATTATAATTATAATAGACTGATAAATACTCTGGTTATTGTGTAGCCAGGTATAGTCAGTATAAACTGGTGAAAATTAGAATTAGAATAATGATAAACTGATGAGTACTCTGGTTATTGTGTAGTCAGGTATAGTCAGTATAGACACTGGTGAGATTTGGAATTATAATAGACTAATGAGTAATGTGGTTATTGTACATGTGAAGCCAGGTATAGTTAGTATAGACACTGGTAAGAACAAGAATTAGAATAATGATCAACTGATGAATACTCTGGTTATTGTGTAGCCAGTTATAGTCAGTATAGACACTGGTAAAAATTATAATTATAATTATAATAGACTGATAAATACTCTGGTAATTGTGTAGCCAGGTATAGTCAGTATAAACTGGTGAGAATTAGAATTAGAATAATGATAAACTGATGAATACTCTGGTTATTGTATAGCCAGGTATAGTAAGTATAGAAACCGGTAAGAATTAGAATTAGAATTATGATAAACCGATGAATACTCTGGTTATTGTTTAGCCAGGTATAGTCAGTATAGACACTAGCAAGAATAAGTATTATAATAGACTGGTGAATACTCTGGTTATGTGTAGTCAGGTACAGTCAGTATGGAAACTGTTAAGAATCAGAATTATAATAGACTGATGAATACTCTGGTTATTTTTAAGTCGGGTATAGTCAGAATAGATACTGATAAGAATTAGAATTATAATAAACTGATGAAAACAGTTGTTATTGTGGTATAGTCAGTATAGACACTGGTAAGGACAAGAATTAGAATAAATATAAACTGATGAATACTCTGGTTATTGTGTAGCCAGTTATAGTTAGTATAGACACTGGTAAGAATTAGAATTAGAATTATAATAGACTGATTAATACTCTGATTATTGTGTAGCCAGGTATGGTCAGTATAGACACTGGTAAGAATTAGAATTATAATAGACTGATGAATGCTCTGTTAGTTGTGTAGTAAGGTAAAGTCAGTTTGGAAACTGGTTAGAATAAGAATTATAATAGACCGATGAATACTCTGGTAATTGTGTAGTTAGGTATAGTCAGTAAAGACACTGGTAAGAATTAGAATTATAATAGACTGGCAAATACTCTGGTTATTGTGTAGCCAGGTATAGTCTGTATAGAAACTGGTAAGAATAAGAATTATAATAGACTAATGAATACTCTGGTTATGGTATAGTCAGTTATAGTCAGTATAGACACTGGTAAGAATTATAATTATAATTATAATAGACTGATGAATAATCTGGTTATTGTGTAGCCAGGTATAGTCAGTATAGAAACTGGTAAGAATTAGAAGTAGAATAATGATAATCTGATGAATACTCTGGTTATTGTGTAGCCAGGTATAATCAGTAAAGACACTGGTAAGAATTAGAATTAGAATAGACTGATGAATGCTCTGGTAGTTGTGTAGTAAGGTAAAGTCAGTATGCAAACTGGTTAGAATAAGAATTATAATAGACTGATGAATACTCTGGTTATTGTGTAGTCAGGTATAGTCAGTATAAAAACTGGTAAGAATTAAAATTATAATAGACTGATGAATACTCTGGTTATTGTGTAGTCAGGTAAAGTCAGTATAGAAACTGGTGAGAATTAGAATTATGATAAACTGATTAATACTCTGGTTATTGTGTAGCCAAGTATAGTCAGAATAGACACTCGTAAGAATTAGAATTATAATAGACTTATGAATACTCTGGTTATTGTGTAGCCAGGTATAGTCAGTATAGAAACTGTTAAGAATCAGAATTATTATAGACTGATTAATACTCTGGTTATTGTGTAGCCATGTATAGTCAGTAAAGACACTTGTAGGAATTAGAATTATAATGGACTGGTAAATACTCTGGGAATTGTGTAGCCAGGTATAGTCAGTATAGAAACTGGTTAGAATTAGAATTATAATAGATTAATACTCTGGTTATTGTGTAGCCAGGTATAGTCAGTAAAGACACTGTAGGAATTAGAATTATAATAGACTGATGAATATTCTGGTTATTGTGTAGTCAGGTATAGTCAGTATAGAAACTGATAAGAATAAGAATTATAATAGACTGATGAATACTCTGATTATTGTGTAGTCAGGTATAGTCAGTATAGACACTGGTAAGTATTAGAATTATAATAGACTGATGAATACTCTGGTTATTTTGTAGTCAGGTATAGTCAGTATAGAAACTGGAAAGAAATACAATTATAATATACAGATGAATACTCTGGTTATTGTGTAGTCAGGTATAGTCAGTATGGAAACTGGTAAGAATTAGAATTATAATAGACTGATGAATACTCTCGTTATTATGTAGTCAGGTATAGTCAGTATAGAAACAGGTTATGTTTTCATCAATGATTTTCAATATGAAAACTGGTAAGTATAAAAATTTAACTTAATTGGCAATTAATCTGGTTAAAAGTAGTCATGTAAACTGATAATAGGCAATATTGAAACGGGTTAGTTTAGGAATAAGAACACATTTGGATATTCTTTGGTTCTTGCGTAGTAAGGCAAACAATATCTGTCTGCAAACTGTTGAACTATACGAGACTGGGAAAGCCTGTGGTTATCATATAGTCATGTATAAAAGCCAATATGGAAACGTAAGAAAAAAAAACACCGATGAGATGGTGGGAAATATATAAGTACTTGTATTGTCATGCATTATAGTCAGTATAAAAACTTGTAGATATAAAACTTATACTAGACAGGCGGTCATTTTGGTTAAATGTTGTCATGTGTAATATTCAGTATAGAAATTGGTGAGAATAAAATCTAAAAGCGACTGACATATTGTTTGGTAATTGTGTAGTTTTGTATAATAGTCAGAATGCAAACTCGTAATAATATAAAAAAAACTAAAACAGACTGGCAAATTGTTTGGTTATTGTGTAGGTACGTTTATAGTCAGGGTGTGAACTTGTCAGAATAATAATTAATAAGGTCATCCTCCTGTTGTTGTGAAGTCATAGATAATAGCCTTTCGAAACTGATGAGTATAAAAATATGACTGGAAATGCGATTGCTTTTTTTAAATGTAGACATGTCAAATAGTAGGTAGGGACATTTGTGGATATAAAATCAAACTAGACAGGCGATTACTTTGACTATTTTTTGTCAAGTAAAATAGTAGTTATGGAAACTGATGAATATAAAATTAAGCTAGACAGGCATTTACTTTGGTGAAATATATTCATGCAAAATAGAAGGTATGGAAACTGTTGAATATAAAATCAAACTAGACAGGCAATTACTTTGGTGAAATTTAGTCATATAAAATAGTAGTTATGGCAACTGGTGAATATTAAATAAAACTAGACAGGCGTTTCCTTTGGTGAAATGTTGTCATCTTAAATAGTAGGTATGACAACTGGTGAATATTAAATGGGCCTAGACATGTGATTTTTTGTTTAAATGAAGTCATGAAGTACAGTAGGTATCACTACAAAAGTCTAAAAGTCTGAAAAGACCAGTTTTTGTCTTAATTTGCATGAACGTTTACTCGACATTCTCCAAAAGTATCCCATGGGTCTTAATTTTTTTTTGACCAATTCTCATTTATATTAAATTTGTATGAAATTTACTCGACATGTTCTCGACATTCTGAATATGGTCTTAAAATTTCTTGACAAATTCTTGACATTTGAATACTGTTCGGGTATGTAAAATAATTGAAAATTTGGGTATATGAATATTTTTACAAATGCAAATTTGGCTATGAAATCTAAAGTATAAAATAATTTAAATGTGGGTTTTTAAATAATTACAAATTTTGATTCCTAAATCTTATAAATTAAATGATTAAAACCAATCATACTGTAGACATATTTCATTCAACTTTCTTAATATTCAATGTTAATATGGTAAATAATTAGTGTACCAAAATGTGGTTTATATATAGCAAATCATGATGATATGTATACAAATCATTCATTTAACAGAAGAAAAATTTGTGTAATGTCATCTGTTGGAATACATTGTATAGAATGTCAAGAATATGTCAAGACAGATCGAGATCAAGAATTGGTCGAGACTAATCCAGACTCTTATCAGATGATACAGGAAGTGTCGACAAATTTTAAGGCAATGTTCATACTGTCAAGACACTTGTCAAGAAAAATCAAGAAATTTATCAGACAAATTCATACCAAATTAAAAAAAAAAAAAAAATTGAGACAAATCAAGAATGTCGAGTAAAAATTCATGCAAAATCAGACAAAAACTGGTCTTTTCAGACTTTTCAGACTTTTTGACTTTTCTAGTGTATGAAAATTGATTAACAACGACTTGGCAACTGAGGGTTGATATAGCAGGTGATTATTAATAAAAATATGTTTAATATTAAAAACAAAAACCATCGACAAGATACGCGATTACTGTGGTTAAACTTTGAAATATATAATAGTCAGTATCGAAAGTAATACGTATCAAAATAAGACTATGTTTGCAAAGATTCGGTTCATGTCGGAGCTAGTGGCAGCTACAAACTAGAAGTGAGGTGAGGTATTTGTTCAAGTCGTATACCGCATTAAAAAGAGGTTTAAAACTGGTTATAATAAGAGTTTAAAGAGACTGGCGATAATTTGGTTATAGTGTCATTTATAATAATAATCATAGAAATTGGTTAACAGCGAAAACAGCATGTTACATTAATTTATTCCATCCGGCGCGCTTTCTTGTTTTTACCTTCAAAATTAAGAATTAGAATAGGAAGAGACTAGGAAATACTTTGATAATTTTTAGTCAAGTATAAGGATAAAGTTGTCCACTCACCACTGTTAAAGATAACTATTAAGAGATAACACCGATTGGTTTGGTTATTGTGTTGTCATGTATAATTCTATTAATCAGTATCGAACTTGTTAAATGTAGAAAAATCTCAGAAAGTGCAAAATACCTTGGTTATTCTGTTGTCATAGCCTCTCCATACAAGCCAAACTTTGTAGAAGTGAACCATTAAAAGTCAAAGCACGGCATTTAACTCGGAGCCAAGGCTCACACCGAACAGCAAGCCATAAAGGACCACAAAATATGCCACTATTACAAAAATATAAACGAGTAAGAATAAGTTTAAAGTAAAACTTGCAAATGCTATTTATTATGTAGACGTCAAATCATAAATCTTGTGAGAATAAGGTCAACTATATTTATAATTCGGAGGTGATGTAAAATATTCAGGATGGAAACTGGTGAATACAAGACTTTTTCGAAAGAATAGAAAAACTCTTTAGCAAATCTATATAGGTGTTGGCCAATTATGTTTTCGATGCTGACTTTATTAGGGAGAATATCAAGCCAGCCAGCGAGTTTATATTCGAGCTGATGGAGCAAGTATCAAACAACAAAGTACCACTATTGTTTTTATCGGCAAATTGCCATAACTGTAGTTTTTTGTTGTTGATAATATGAAGTAAAATTGAATAGTAAATAAAACTGATTTTATGCGTACAAAACGTTTGTATAGTTGTTCGGTTGTATGAGTGATGTCGCTTGCATTTCATTAATAAATTGATCCGGATAGACTTGATCACGCGATGCCATTGCACTTATACATGACGGCATTGTCTATTTTTTTTAAGTTATAAGTCCTGTCCTTGGTCTTTTAAATATAAGGCAGTAAGATCAAAGGTAAAATGTTCAAATAAAAAGTTACATTTTACTTTGAGCGTTGCTGATGAAGGTATATTTTAGAAAAGCACATCGGATGCATCAAATTCATCACGTCTTGTTTCCAGTTTTTATATTACGAGCAACAGTGATATGACACATATGATTTTAAATTCCTACGGGTCACTGTTTAAAGAAACCTTCGCCGAAAAAAAAGACATATGAACAACGGTTGAAGAAAAAAATAAATGGTAAATTGACAATTCTAATCACTTTATAACATTTTATAGGTTCGCTGTGTTTGAATAAATATACTTTATAATTATAACTAATACTAGTATATCAATTGCGTATTTTAAAGAGTATACATGTATGATATTTTACTGTACGAAACAAACCTTGGATGCGTTTGGTAAAAACAATCGAAATTCCCGTACTTTTTTATAGCTTATTTAAAATAATAATTATGATTACAATCAAGAAGTACAAAGGCCATTCATATACATTTGAAACATTTGAAGAGTGCAAACATTCATGAAAGTATTATATTAAACATTTACCATTAAAATTAGTTTGTGTTTATCATGTTTCATGATGTAACTTTGTAAATATTGTCTGTGAATAAGTTGGAGCTTACTTGTTTCATGCAATACATTTATAAATATCTGTAGGGTATTAGTTGGAGCACCGAAGGATACATTTACATACAGCAATGAAATAAAAACTCCAGGGAGCGTATACAAATGTAAGGTGGATCTTACCACACAGGAAAAATGTTCACCATTAATGATCAGGACTATAGGTAATTTATGTCTTTTAGAGATAACTAGTGAGTCAAATTAGACTTGAAATGAATATGTTGCCGGTCGGGTTGTTGTCGCTATGACACATTCACCATTCCTTTCTCAATGTTATGCCTTGTATCTAAACAGGAAAAACAGTATGCAGTTTAGATTCAATTGTTATATATTGTGTTTGTCTTACAATTCAATTCTGATTTTGGGAAGATGCTTCAAACAAATTGCAATGTCTTAATAGGTAAATATAAATTGCTGTTGTCATAACGTGCACCCCTCAACACTCGGAGGCAATTACAAGATGAAAGTCAAATTGTGAAATCGACATAATGTACCCTTAGGTTGGTATTTTAACTTCTTTTTTTTTGGTACTTTCTGTCTTTCTCATCAACATATGCAGATAAAACTAACTTTAAATATAATTATAAAGGAATCGTGATTTTTGTTTTTATTTGGGTTATTTTTTTCATCCCGAAATCGAAACCAGTGTTTTTTGCAATTGTATTTTTTTAATTCTTCTTCGAACATGCTCTGGAAAATAAAATGACGTTATTATTTAATGCAAAATTCGGTGTCTTATTTCAAATATTTTTATGAAAAAAAATGTGGTAGCTTGATTTTAACAATTCAAATCACTTTAAATATATTGTCTCTTATATTCGTTTATTTTTCTAAAAAAAACCAAATATGATGCAAAAAGTAAAAACATGTCGGTCAATATTTCCATTAAAATGAGACGTGATAATAAAATTGAGAATGTAAATGGGGAATGTGTCAAAGAGACAACAACCCCACAATAGAACAGACAACAACAGAAGGTCACTAACATGTCTTCAATGCAGCGAGAAATTCTTGCACCCGGAGGCGTCCTTCAGCTGGCCCCTAAACAAATATATATACCAGTTCAGTGATAATGAATGCCATACTAAACTCCAAATTGTACACAAGAAACTAAGATTAAAAATAATACAAGTTTAACAAAGGGCAGAGGCTCCTGACTTGGGACAGGCGCAAAAACGCAGCAGGGTTAAACATGTTTATGACATCTAAATGCATTCTTATTCATCAAAAACTAAAGTTTATGTGTATTTTCCTTACACTATTTCCACTTTACACAAAATAACTTATCTAAAGTAAATTATAATAACTAATTGCAATTGATGTTGCATTATTTCTGTTATAGAAGATGAAATATTTGCATTTTTAAGCATAACAGTATCTTTTCCCTGAAATTCAGCATAATTTATATCAAAAAACAATTCTGATGTACAAAGAGTACAGAAATCAAATGGCGGTTCATAATTTATATCAAAAGAAAGAATGTTCCATTTATATTCAACACAAACAAAAACTTGTTTTTTTCCTTATATTTTTAAAATCTCATAAAAAAATCATATCATGAGTCCTTTTAAAAACCAAATATAAACGCATTTCTTTTTCAAAAAGAAGAAAAATTGATAATTGGAAACAACGCGAACAACATTTTAATATATTTACTTTCATTAATACCTGGTACTTTTAATAAGTATATATATATATATATTTGTTTTCGTATCTATACGTATATCAGTCAATTGCTTATGTATAGATATTGTATTAACTCTTCCTTAATATAGAAGATAGGAATATCACACATCGTGGGGAAGATCATCAGTTATTAGGAGCATCCATGGCTGTATTCAATGACAGTATTCTTGTAAGTTTCACTTTACTTACTATTTATGACTGTATTCAATGACAGTATTGTTGTAAGCTTCACTTTACTTACTATCTATAGTTGGTTATTTTATACTAAAAAATATTCTAATGTAATTCATCAAACATTGACAAATGTTTTGAAGGGTTATATATTACGTTCTACTAGTCCGTAACTGAGAAAGCCATCATGTTGTAAATACTATACCCCTTGAGATGCGTAAGCAAATTATAGAAACATCTAGTGTTTATATTTGTCATCCGGAGAATATATATATATGACGTCATATTGTTTAGATACAAAAGGCGATGGAACAATTTCGCACTTCTTTGTTGATGGCATTTAATGCTGAAAGTTTATTGACAATTTGTTTTGAATATCTGACACTAGAATGAAGATAACTGTATCGTATTTTAAGCTTGGCCTTCGTAAAACTTAACGTTTGGGAATGTTGGTCCTCAATGCTCTTGAACTTCGTACTTTATTTGGCCTTTATATTTTTTTTGGATTCGAGCGTCACTGATGAGTCTTTTGTAGACGAAACGCGCGTCTGGCGTTTATACAAAATTTAGTCCTGGTATCTATGATGAGTTTATTTTATTGTCATAGACATCCGTTTACCTAGCTCCGATCGCGTCGCTAGGCGAACAAAATTTGTTACAGTATAAATTTACGTTTTACGAAAGCCTAGCTTTTAATACAGTACAGTTATCTCCTAAATACACTACCCAATCTTTGATACAAATATGCATAAAATTAACCACACTTAAAGACGTACAAACAAATGAATCTTGGTATTGAAACGAACTTTGTTCCTCTGCTTGTTGATCTCTTTTATCAATTTCCTCACCTTAGACAAAAATATGTATTAGTTCAATGAAATTGGACGTCATACTAAACTCAAAATCATATTTATAAGCACAAATTAAAAAATTGCACAACACTAACACTGATACAAATATGTGCAGACTTAACAACAGTTATTACAAAGGCACAAATTACAGTGGAACAAAATACGGAATGGCGCTCAGTAAAATACCTTAGCAATCTAACACAAACGAAAAAAATGGAACCAAGAATCCCAGAGAATATCATGAGATGTCAATATAAAAGAGGGTTGTTAAAAAATCTGTTATACAGCAATTAAACAATGGAAATTTAACATCACAATTATAAAAATCTATCTCCGGGATCTAATATCTCTGACACTATCTGCTTTCAGTACAGGTTGTTTAAAATATGGCCATTAACTCAAAGATAGGAGCGAATAACTATGACTTTTATTGCTTACTGTAGAAGTAAGTCATAACTGTGTACACATATAATACACTTTGTTGCTTACTGTAGAAGTAAGTCATAACTGTGTACACATATACTACACTTTGTTGCTTGCTGTAGAAGTAAGTCATAACTGTGTACACATATAAACACTTTGTTGCTTACTGTAGACGTAAGTTATAACTGTGTACACATATAATACACTTTGTTGCTTACTGTAGAAGTAAGTTATATCTGTGTACACATATACTAAACTTTGTTGCTTGCTGTAGAAGTAAGTTATAACTGTGTACACATATAATACACTTTGTTGCTTACTGTAAAAGTAAGTTATAACTATGTACACATATAATACACTTTGTTGCTTACTTTGAAGGTGTAAGTAGACCGTTTTTTAAAAGACGATGCTTAGTGACCGTTGGGGTCTATTAAACGTGTAAGATGACTGCTTTTTTAAAAGATGATGTTTACTGGTCTTTGATGTGTAATTGTAAACATATATTGATATTACTATATAACAATATCAAAATATGGAATTCATTAAGATTTTTATTGGAAACAGAATAATACTTTTATATAATAGTACTTGTTTTATACAGATTTGTGCACCTCTGTGGAAAATGATGAAAGGGAATGTGAGTGATTCCGTTGGTCGTTGCTTTAACGTAGACAAATCTCTTGGACTTGATCAAAGTACAATCTTTAGTTTGTTCACTAATGAAAGTGGGAACAGTAATGCACAAGCAGGTTTTTCATTATCACCGAAGGAGGTAAACGACGTTTTATTTTCATATAAAAAATATTGTTTTGATTACAATAACATATGCACGGTAGGTATAGTGTCCGACTAGGATCGTGGTTTTTCAAATGAACCTGATCATTTTTATCTGGCCAACTTGTGTCTTTATTATAATGAGGCTGACTTCATACAGGAACTTCTTATGAAGAAAGATAAGAAGTTAGCAATATCCTTTAAATTTGCGTTCCGCTATTAAGATGATGTTCTCTAACTAAATAATACAAACTTTGGTGACTATATATATATATATATGTTGAACGAATCTATCCAATTGAACTAGAGATAAAGGATACTACAGATAAAGTTGAGACTGCCTCATATCTTTACTAACATCTAAAAATTGACAATGAGGGTCGGTTGAAAACACAACATTACGACAAAAGAGATGATTTCAGCTTCCCAATTGTGCACTTTCCATTTCTATTTAGCAACATTCCAGCAGCGGCTGCATACGGAGTATATTTATCCCAACTGATACGATATTCTCGGGCTTATATCTTCTATCATGATTTCCTTGATAGAGGATTGCTGCTCACAAGGAAGCTTCCAAGCCAAGAGTTCCAAATGGTAAAGTTGAAATCATCCCACCGTAATTTTTATGGAGGCCATCACGAGTTGGTTAACCGTTATGGAATAACCGTTTCACAGATGATCACCTCAGATCACCTCTAGTTTTTCTTGGGGTTCGTGTGGCTAATTCTTTAGTTTTCTATGTTGTGTCTTCTGTACTATTATGTGTCTGTTATAATCAATCTATGAGTTTGACTATCCCTCTTGTATCTTTCGTCCCTCTTTTATCACGTATCAAATGATTACTTCTATGAAGAATAAATCATCTCCAACATAATTTATGACTGCTTATGCCTGGTCACACATTCACGGATTAGAAGCCTAATTAGCTACGGATACGATCTGACATCATTCGCGGCAATCTGTATCAGTCCGTAGATTTCTGTATTGTTGCTGTAGTCATACGTAGTAGAACTGTATGTATACCCTTGACAATTTTTGAAAAAGCGCAAAATTTGACCACGGATTAAACAACCGTAGTAAACATAACTAAACCGTAAAAAAACCCGCAAACGTAGTAGTGAGTGCTGAATGTCTTAAATTTTAATTCCAAACCAAAGACTTGGAAATGGTATTTTTAAGGACGAAACATTAGAAATAAAGATTAAGACTTAGTCGGTTTGGAGAAAGTACAATGTCTTCCTTGTAACGTTATGCAATCAAGAGCGGAGGCCCAGAAATGTTGTTAACATATCACATCATCGTTTTCTTGTCCGCCTTTTTGAAAGGCAAATTTGAAACTGCAAGTTAAACAGGCATCTATCATGATCCCTACAGTAAACATTGGTGTAGGAGAAAATAAAATCCACGTTATTCTAGTATCAGGACAAATAGTTTTATTATTATACATTAAAATAAAGAGGAAGATGTGGTATGAGTGCCAATGAGACAACTCTCCATCCAAGTAACAATTTATAAAAGTAAACCATTATATATCAAGGTACGGACTTTAACACGGATCCTTCGTTTACATCAAACAGCTACCAATTAAGGGCCCCAAAAATTACTAGTGTAAAACTATTCAAACTGGAAAACTAACAGTCTAATACAAGTATATACAAAAAAGAGAAACGAGAAACACATATGAACCATATAAACAGACGACAACCACTGAACAGCTGATTCATGACTATATTTGAAGAATAAGATGATAAAAGTACTGTTATTCTAATATTTCTTACATAATGTCATGTGTAATCTTAAATAGAATACACTTTCTAGGTTTGACAAGCAAGTTTCTCCCTGTTCACATAAGTGGTATCTATTTTTAATGCATACATAACCATCATTAGTTACATTTGTCTTTGCTATTTCCAGTTACAGGACACACAACGGAAGACTGTTCTCATAGGTGCACCCGGACTCCATCATTGGAAAGGTAAGACCTGATTTACATTGATTTACTTTACACAAGGTGTAACAACAGTACAGCCAATTCTAGGTTTCGTTGAAGCAGTGACTAGGAAACTATAAATACAGTTTGTTCTTATGTTATATAATAAACGCAATGTACTTATTGCAAGCATGTACACAAGCTAATTTAATGTTTAGTAATGTGGTAGTAATATTCTGTTCTGATTGACGAAATATTCTACTTACAAGGTTGCCCGATTCACATAAAGTAATATATTCGCTGACCTAGTCATTAAACCAACATGGCCACCATGGCTAAAAATAGAACATAGGGGTTTACACTAGGACTCTGCGGAAAAATTATATTTGAGTGGATCATTGTGTGTTTCGTGATTTTGAATATAAGTAAAGATTTTCAATAAGATTTTGTCTATAATATTTCATTTTCATTTAAGGTCATAAACCATCACATGATAAAATGGACGAGAATGTAAAAATCCTGACCTTTTAAGATATAAAATAGCGTTACATACCAAGACTCATGTTTCGAAAACATTACATGTTAAGATCCCTAAAAATATATTATAATGCTGCTTCATCTTTTCATAATGTTTACGCCCCTATTTATATTTAGGTGGTTTTGTACGTCTCAATATGGAAAACACACAGAGGTTTCAGAGGTACTCGCATGTGAGCATACATTCTGATATTAAGAATGCAATAGTGAATAACACATTAATGGGTAAGTTTGTATATGTTCATATAATCACAACTATGGCATATGCGGAATGATGTCAAGACCATTATTTATGACACATTTAAGACAACGCATATGATGACACCAACTATATTTCATCTCAGAGGACGTGTTCTGCATGTTAATTGAGGTATAACTTTTTCACATCAGTCTACTTTTCCCATTTTCGAACTGTGTTATATATTAATCTCAAAAACCACATAGATACCTTATTCGCATGTTGCAGTATACTTTCAAATAAATTATTTATTTTCAACCTATTGTTGCACCATCATATATTCAATTGTTGTTTTATTATTTAATACTTCCTTTGTGTAAATTTGCCATTCTATATACATTTGTTCATACATGTTGTGCTAGTTTATTTGTTACATTAAAGAAAATTCATTATAAAACAAAATACTTTCAAATAAACAACCTGTAAATCATACAGGATATTCAATAACAACTGGAAAACTGGCACTGGAACATAACTGTTTGAAAGCAGTGGTATTGGGGGCACCGTACTTCAAGGGAACAGAAGGAACTATAGGCTCTGTAAGTAAATTGTATTTGAGATGGTTGAAGCACCATACTATTAGCAAATAATACATTTAAAGGTATTAAGAGCACTGTTCTTCAATACAACAGAAGGTAGTATAGGCTCTGTAAGTAAAGTATATGAATGATTGTGAAAGCAACGTTCTTCAATAAAACAGATGGTACTTGTATTAGATGCTCTTTATTCTGTTAGAAAATAATTCCTGTAAAGGTATTGGACGCACCGATCTTCAATACAACAGAAGTTTTATAGGTCCTTTTTGCACATTGCAATCGTAATGTTAATGATCTTCCCCTCAAAGTAAAAATATAGATTGTATAAGAAAAATAGAGAGAAGATAACAAGGTGAATAAAATCATAAATCAAAGAAAAGAAAATAGCATGACAGAATAGAAAAAGGAAACAAACTAAATAATCATCAGCACGAACCCGAAAACTTACGGTGAACTCCGGAGAAGTAAGCACATGAAGGGTAAGTAGATACTGATGGCACCCGTCGTGTGTTTTCATGGATTAAAAATACAAATTCGATGTGATATTGAAGAGGTAAAAGGACGGGATTTTGGTTATGACAATTGAATATATACAAGTCAATCAACATCTAAGTAGTTAAACAAAACGGTTGATCAAAACAGTAGCGTATGTATTCGAAAGAATACCGTCAATGTAATATTGAGACCCATTGGTTCAATAGTCTCTTATATTTCCACAACATATATCCCTGATAACCATATTTTATTTCAAATAGAAATATAGAAATAAAAAGAGTGGTATGACAAAAGGACACACATATTAATCAATATAGGATATACTTAATAGGTATTGGTAGTATGTCTGCAGAATGATGACAGTTTGGTGGTAAAAAAACAAGTTTCAGGTAAAAAGGTATGTTCTTAGCTCCTTCAAACTATCATTTAACAAATGAATTCTGTTTTATGTTTTTTCTAGGACTAACACTTTTTTTAAAAGTCAGCAATACGTTTATATTCATCTATTGTCAAGGTTAGCCTGGCTAAACAAATTTTGACTGATTTTATGAGACATTAAGAAGTTTCAAATAGCAATACCATGCCAAGTAAGCAATACCGAATAACAAAGAACAAGTGATACCATTATTCGCCTTTCAAAAAATAAGAGCTATAAAACGATCTGTTAATATACAGAAAAAGTCACTAAAAAAGTTACTAGATGACACATAAGTTGACCGATTTATATTCAAATCTCATAAATACGTTCACAACATAAAAATAAATCGTCACCTTTCATTATGAATCAATTTGTTTCTGTGCACGTATTACACATCTCAATATTCGAGTAGGCACTATATGGGTTGCTCAGCTTCTGAAAGATCGCAGTTCAATAAATATCAACTTTATTACAAGAAAGATCCCAAGTTATCTTCAGTACACATTTTTACAGAGAAAGTACCAGTCAATAAGTAGATCTCATTAAAACTCGTAAGAATATAATTTCCTGAACTAATAATGAAATGTCTTATTGATGCAGCATGGAAGTGGTTTTGGGACTGCTCTTGTATTTGAAGACATAAATGGAGATGGTTTAGATGACCTGATTGTAGGTGCTCCTTTCAATCGTATTGACTCTGGAGAAGTATATGTTTATTATGGATCTGATACCGTAAGATAATTAATTTATGGGTATATATCGAACATTGTAGTCGAATATTATAAAAAAAAAAATCATGCGTCCGAAGGCCTGTTTTATTTACCTTCATCAGGTACACTCAAAACCTAATATTTGACAGGAATTGATCAATACGGACTCAAAACGTTGAAGAGTTAAAAATATTTTTTTTTAGAATAACCAAGTTGAAAACTCAGTTTCTGTATAATTACAACATATAGGTCTAACCGATATGTCAACATATTTATGATTGTACACTGTGTCAAATTAGTCAGAATCCTCGCCTGTGTCAACATTGTCATGATTCCCTATTGTGTCAACCTAGTCAGAACTATCCGATATGTCAACATATTCATGATTTTACACTGTGTCAAAATAGTCAGAATTCCCGCCTGTGTCAATTTTGTGATAATTCCATATTGTGTCAACCTAGTCAGGACTATCCGTAAGGTCAACACATTCATGATTTTATACTGTGTCAAAATAGTCAGAATTCCCGCCTGTGTCAACATTGTGATAATTTCCTAATGTGTCAACCTAGTCAGGACTATCCGATATGTCAAAATATTCTTGATTTTACACTCTGTCAAAATAGTCAGAATTCCAACCTGTGTTAACATTTGGATAATTTCCTATTGTGTCAACCTAGTCAGGACTATCCGATATGTCATAATATTCATGATTTTACAATGTGTCAAAATTCCCGCCTGTGTCAACTTGGTCATGAGTACCTACTATGTCAACCTAATCACGATTTCCCACCATGTCTTGTAGCAATTTTTTTTATATTTCTGACAACTTAACTATATTATCTGAACATTTCTATTGCAACCAAAGGCGAGTCACATCAATAATTAGCTTCATCAGACAAATAGTAATGCGCGTTTTATGCCGGCCACCTAGCGTACTAACCTATAATCCATGTACTTTTGATAACTATTTAAACCACTGGGTCGATGCAACTGCTGGTAGATGTTTCGTCTTCGAGGGTATCACTAGCCCAGTAGTAAACATTTCGGTGCTGACATGAATATCAATAATGTGGTCATTTTTATAAATTTCCTGTTTACAAAACTTTGAATTTTTTGAAAAACTAAGGATTCCTTATTCGAGGCATAGATTACCCTAGCCGTATTTGGCACAACTTTTTGGAATTTTGGATCCTCAATTCTCTTCAACTTTGTACTTGTTCGGTTTTTTAAATATTTCGATATGAGCGTCACTGACGAGTCTAATGTAGACGAAACGCGCGTCTGGTGTACTAAATTATAATCCTTTGATAACTATTACATTATGTTTGTGTCATTGCCTCCATTACCGGTATTCAGAAGAGTGATATACAAAAATAAATGTGGAATTTGGTATTTTTGTAATTTCAGACAGACGTTTAACACTCTATTAACATTTTTTATTTATATAACATCACTGCGTAACATATTTTACGGCAAAAAAAGAGATGATTTCAGCTTTCCAATTGTGAACTTTCCATTTCTAAGTAGTAACATTCTAGCAGCATCTTCATACGGGGTATATATCTCCCAAATTATACGATATTCCCTTGCTTGCATTTTCTATCACAATAAAGGGTTGCTGTTCACAAGAAAGCTATTAAACCAAGAGTTCCAAATGTTGAAGTTGAAATCATCTCTTCGTACATTTTACGGACGGCATCACGAGTTGGTTGACCGTTATTGGATAACCGTTTCTGATAGATATCGGATATGTTCCCTACGTCGTAACTACAATCCTCTTCCCTTTGATGAATGTGACCTACCGAATTAGACTATTTACCGGATATGTTATAATATGAGCAACACGACGGGTGCCACATGTGGAGCAGGATCAGCTTATCCTTCCGGATCACCTGAGATCACCCATTGTTTTTGCTGGTGCTCGTTTTGCTCGTGTTGTATTTTAGTGTTACTATTGTTTGTCTGTTTGTCTTTTCTTTGTAGATTTCTGAAAGTTTTCATATCTTTGTAAAAATATTTTTGTATTTGATTTGCTATTTAGTTACTTTCAGTACTGCTCTAAAACGTTAGATATTTTACTTCCCAATGTTTTGTCATTAAAGCCATCGAGTGCTATTCAAGAAATCAAATTCACTAAGATACATGTCTCTTCTCTGGGTCCATACCTTAATAAAGGACCAGGTTTTACTAAACACAAGAACAAGTACTTCGAGAAAAAGTGGACGAAATTGTGGCTTGGACAAATGGAAAAAACTTATCATCATATGTGATACAGAAAAAGAGCAAATAACTGTCAATCATCTCATGATCCCACATTCTCCAAATGGATTACTTAATTTTCACTACACTTTTGGTCAGGCAATGGAGTCAAAGCGGTAATCACTTTGATGTATTTCCCTCGGTTTAAGTTTATAACAGGAGTTTACCTTCGCTAAATCGACTTATGACAAGTGCCACTGTCGCCTTTTAAATGGATGAGCAATTTTATCTTTACAACTGCTGGCACTATAGAAGCAACTAAAATAACCGGAACGAAATCTAACGCACTAGATGCGTATTTGTTAATTAATGTCTCTTCTGTGATGCTTGAGACAAAGATATTTTAATATCTAAAACTTTTATAAAGATGCAGCATTGAAATTGCAAGTGCTAGTGTAAAAAACTCTAGCAATTCATGAACCAATTAACAACATACCGTTTGTAACAAACTTGTTGGTGACCTTCTGCTGGTGTCTGATCTATGGTCGGGTTGTTGTCTCTTTGACACATTCCCCATTTCCATTCTCAATTTTATTGATCTCGAAAGCTAGCCTCTCTTCACATATTGTTAAATAATACTGAATTAATTCAAGTAATTTTTGTATAATATATTAATTCAAATCATGTTTATATGAACTAATTTAACTGAAAGTAATATTAGTATCTTAATCACAGGAGGATGTGTTAGTGAAGAGTGAACAAGAACTGATAATGTCCGTTCCAGGGAGGTTTGGTTCTGCAATACAGTGTGTAGGAGACCTAAACAAGGATGGTTACAAAGGTAAGCAAAACTATCCCTCTTTTAACCTCAATGGAAACAATTGAATAAGGCAATATAAGACAGTTGTTATCCCTTCGTTTGATGTGTGTTGAGCATTTGATTATAGACTTTCCGTTTTACAATCATGCTTGCCTCATATCTTGACTTACATCTAAATAGACAATGAGGGTCGGTTGAAAACAAAACTTTACGACAAAAGAGATGATGTTAGCTTTCCAATTGTGGCCTTTCCAAGTGATGAATATCATCACTTCGTAAATTTTACGGACGCCATTACGAGTTGATTGACCGTTATGGAATATCCGTTTAACAGATGATATCGGATTTGTTCTTTATGTCGTAACTGCAATTTCGTTTCCTTTTCACGAATGTGACCTACCGAATTAAGACTATTTACTGGCTTTGTAATAAAATTAGTAACACGACGGATGATATATATGGATCAGGATCTGCTCAACCTTCCGCAGCACCTGAGATCACCCCCGATTTTGGTGGGGCTCGTGTTGCTCATGTTGTGTTTCTGTTGTGTCGTGGTTCTCCTCTTATATTTGATGTGTTGTCCTCAATTTTAATTTGTTACCCGGATTTTTTTTTCTCAGTCGATTTATGAAATTAGAACAACGGTATACTACTGTTGCCTTTATTTAGTCTTTAGTATTCTAGCTTGTGTCTTTTGTGTTATTATTTGTCTGTTCGTCTTTTTATTATTTAGCCATGACATTGACAGTCTATGTTTTATTTTTGAGTTTGACTGTCCCTCTGGTATGGGTTGCCCCTTTTTGACATTATGCACTAGTCAAGATAGTCTGGTTTAGCAACTAAAACGAAAATAAAATATTACACTCAGTTGAATATGAAAAAAGGCGAAATATATCAGAGGGACATTTAAACTGAAATATTGGAAACGAACTGAACTGACAATGTCATTGGAAAAAACGACGAAATGACAAAAATATCTAAACAAACAATATAAACAGCTAAATACTGACCAACACAAACACTGCCAATAACTACAGGTGATCATATGTACCCTGACAGGTATACATATCCTGCTACTCATATGACACTCATTGTGAATATCAACTATACTTAAGTCATACATTACTTAGGTTTCAACTCCCTCAGGCAAAGTTGTTTTATATGAATTTAGTTATTCATTTTAGGTATTTTTTACATATAGCTCTTCAACGGTTTCGATACTTGTATATCTTTGGATTTCAAATGTTTGGCTCTGAGCGTTCCTGATGAAGGTAAATCCAGAAAAGCGCTTCGGACGCAAAAACTTAATAACGTGTTGTTTTCAATATCTTAAATCACTGGGTAGATACCTCTGCTGATAAACTATGAGTCCCTGAGGGTATCATCAGCTCAGTAGTCAGTATTTCGGTACTGACATGATTTAACAAACTTTACTAAAATTGTCCGTTTCTAAATTTAGAAATTATTAAGAAACTAAGATTTAAACTCCATCAGGCAAAGTTGTTTTTAGATAAATTTGTCTATATATTTTAGGTATTTTTGACATATAGCTCGTCAACGGTTTCGGTACTTATACATCTTCGGATTTCAAATGTTGGGCTTTGAGCGTTCCTGATGAAGATAAATCCAGAAAAGCGCTTTGAACGCAAGAAATTAATAACGTGTTGTTTTCAATATTTTACCTTATAGAAAGTCAGCAAAACAAAGGTACAAGTTTATCTCTCTTGGATATAGAAGATATCTTCTGTGATGTTTTAAACACGATAATGTGGCGTGTTTAATCAATACATTACATGTCATTACTTCAACATCTGTATAATGTGAAACTAAACAAGTAATACAAAATGTAACTCAACATTGATGTCAGTATAATGGAATTGTATGCGAAGGTCATACCAGTGAGAGGTATAGCTAGTTATAAGTCCAGGTTCAATTCACCATTTTATAAATAAGAAAATGCCTGTATCAAGGAATATTACAGTAGGTTTCCATTCATTTAATGTGTTTCAGCTTTTGATTTTAGCATTCGATTACGAATGTTCTGTAATGGATTTTCCTTGTAGTTCGGTATTTTTGTTACTTTTCTCCTTATGGAATATTGCATTGATGTTTTCATCTACAAACAAAATATGTAAGTAAAAAACTTAAGGATCTTTTTATCGGTTTAATCTCCACGAATTATTATGTTCGTCAATAACTTGAAATAATAATTATGTTTTCATGTCCAAGTAATATAAAAACCAAAATCACAAAAATACTGAATTTAAAATTCAAAAAGTAAAGTCCCTAATTGAATGGCTCTAACATTTTGTGTGCTGTTTAAATCTCCAATAAAAACAATGTATGTTAATTAGGTGACTATCTCCTGTTAACACATCTAAGTAATATAATGTATGTCAACTACTTAAACATTTCCAGTTACTTAACGTATGGTTGTTAACACTATTTTCAAAACTCTTCACAATAAACCTTAGTCTTCTCTATACTCATGTACCTTAGCATCTAAGAGAAATAACTCAACTACAAACTTAAGTTTGTTGACTAGCTTGCTGCGTATATCTTTTCTGAGCTGCTGCTTTTATTACAATACAGCAATATTATAACAACATAACATATATACAAAATACTATTTGCCATCATCTTCCAAATTATCAATATTCAAAACACACAAAATACTGTTTCGTGGCCGATCAGGAAAAACCAATTTGGAAACCTGCGTCCTTTTGTCAATGCCATGCAAAACTCAAGTGTTGGACCGCACTCATAAAACATAAATGTGCATGTACAAAAAATTCTTAATCTAACTAAATAAAAGGGAGTTTTAGTCCGAAGACTACGGCTATAAAAAATTTATAAGACACAACATATAATCCAAATCCGATTACGGTTATATAGCCATACCATATATATAAAAATTATATATAACAGACCATTAACAATTAACAATTGTCAAATTGAGCATTCTTTATGCTTATGACAAAATTTGATGTACACAGTACGAACGCAAGGCTAGAAGTGATACTCATATAACTATCTATTTACCACTACAATTTTTGGCGCCAAAAATTCATACGCCTCGGAAATACCTTACCGAGTAGACAATAAATTCACGCTTTACTGCGTGCCGCGGGATTATCTAGTCTTCTCTATACTCATGTACCTTAGCATCTAAGAAAAATAACTAAACTACAAACTTAAGTTTTTTGACTAGCTCGCTGCGTATATGGAACTACAAAGATAAAGTATAAAGAAAAAACTGACAAATTGTTTAATTACAGTAATGTACGAAACAAACTTCAAATAAATGACAGCTTAACAGCGGACAAAAAATTTGAACACATTGACAATTTATAAACCCAAATGCTCTGAAACTTGTGATCGGTTAGCAACAGAATCTGCTACATAACCATCCTTACTTAAATCACTCTTCCACCTTCCGTGTCTTTTCCAACACCTGTCATTAACACCTGCATTAGCCGCCGAAGTGGCACCTCCTGACCGTAAAGAATGTATACCGAGATTACGCTCTGGAGCGATCATTTTCAAACGCTTTATCATACATTCTCTTGCAGTAGTATAACTTATAGGCCTATTAACCTTAATCAAACCACATTTATCTTTAGATCTATACAAAGGACGAAATAAATACATGTATGTGGATATTTCAATATTCGCCAAACCAAGATATCTTAAGAACATAGAATAAGGACAAGCTAAAGACTGCCCCTTGGATACCAACACCCCATCTCCAGCTCTATACTGGTCGGTCTTACTCTTCCTAATTTTAAATACCAAATGACCTTCTTTAATAGTGACATCATTGCATTTCAATTGACTCAATTCACTAAAACGTAGTAAAGCACTAAAACTTAACAAAATCATGACAAGATCTCGTACAACTGTTAAATCATTGGAATATTGATACATACTACATAAATCAATTAAAATATCTTTAGACACTGGATCTTTCTTATTGACAGGGTTATTTGCGGTTCGCTTAGCAGACTCGAGTAAATTTTTCACAAATGTGTTGCTAGTTGGATCTAACTGACCACAAATTTCGTGAGCCCACTTAACGGAGTAAAAAGCAGAGTTAACAGTACTAAATGTACCACCATTATCTAATAAATGTACAAAATATAAAGCTATATGAATTGCAGCAGCTGGCAAAGAAAGCAAACTATGTTCTATACAAAATCTGTTCCATTTCATAAAACCGTCCGTAATAATATTTTTTATCAGTACTTTCACTTCTGGCATCTAGTAACCGTGTAGATAAACTCCTCACTAAATTATGTAACGAATGTCCCTCTTCAATTCCACTGTCCTCCACGACTTCGTGCACAAACTGCTCGATGTTTAAACCTGTTCAAAAAATAAAAACACATCAATCAAATCTTATCTTAAATGCAAGCATCGTTAATGTTCCTTGTTTACCAAATAAACCATTATTTCCTCTCCCTGTAATAACAGAATTCTCTTCTGTCAAGAATGTTTTGTTGTTTATAAAACTTTTAAAATTCCCGTTTGATTCACACAATAACACCCAATAAGGTGCAGATTTCCAAAAAGGAACTATCAAAGTACCGTTTGCTTCGTCTTCCAAAAATGTTCTAATAACTTTACAAGCCAAATTAGGCGGTGGGACGACCCAATTGTTTTCGTCTTTCCAATTTTGTTTAAAAGCATCTACTGCTTCTGTACAATTACACCAAAATTTAGAATTAAATCTTGTACATTTAGTGTTATAGTCTGTGGCAAATCTGTCCACTGTATGAATACCCCATATATTATCTAAGCTATTAAAAACTTCAGTACTGATACCCCAGTCATCACAATCAGAGTATCTACTCAGATTGTCTGCCCCTTTATTTTGGTCTCTATGTATCCATTGTGTCGTAATTTTACAACTATTTTCAAAACATAATGTGTGCAATTCACATGCTAAACCTGAAGGTCTGTTTTCCTACTCCCGTTTTTTACTATGCTAGTAACATTTTTATTATCTGTATTTATTTGTAATGTCTGGTTTTTAAGCAAGTGCAGAGAACTTTTAACTGTTCTATTGACTGCCGCGAGTTCACGCCATGTAGAACTCTTGATCCTCTCATGATCTGCCCAACTACCCACTACAGTGTGCAAACTATTTCTGGGGGTTATCAGACTACTGTTCATCTGAACATCGCTAGAGTCACAGACCGACTCAGCACTATTGCTATCAATAGCAGGGACTACAAATCCCCCAAAACCAATATCTGAGGCATCCGTATAAGCCTAAAGATCATACAAATCTAACTCATGCAGATTCACACCCATCTCATTCAGATCATTTACTGAATTTGACCAAAATCTAAGCTCACCAACCGCTGGAGCTTTCAAAGCAACCAGTGACTTCCAACTGGCTCTTTATTTGTATTGTAGTCCTGTAATATTATGTTGTCATTTCAATGTTATATTTAACTTTGCCATTAAAGTGCGAGGTTTGGCATGCCATAAAACCAGGTTCAACCCACCACTTTTATTCCCCTTTAAAAGTGTCCTGTACCAAGTCAGGAAGATGGCCATTGTTATAATATTGTTCGTTTCTGTGTGTGTTGCATTTTAACGTTGAGTCGTTTGTGTTTTCTCTTATTTTTGAGATAAGACGTGGCACGGTACTTGTCTATCCCAAATTCATGTATTTGGTTTTGATGTTATATTTGTTATTCTCGTGGTGTTTTGTCTGTTGCTTGGTCCGTTTCTGTGTGTGTTGCGTTTCGGTGTTGTGTCGTTGTTCTCCTCTTATATTTAATGCGTTTCCCTCGGTTTTAGTTTGTTACCCCGATTTTGTTTTTTGTCCATGGATTTATGAGTTTTGAACAGCGGTATACTACTGTTGCCTTTATCTAAGAACTATACACTGGTATAATTCCCTTGTCCTTAATCTTACCAGACTTTCAAAAACAAATTGCATTGAAATAATTTGTCCAACAATACAAGCAACCAGTTTTGCTCTGTATAAAATTTTCCCTTTACTGACACCGTCAAGAATTTTTACAATACTTAATAACAACCTATCCACTCGCTCTTGAGTAATCTGAATTTTGCCTAAATACATATCCCACACTAAACGTTTCCAAATCAATTTTTGTTGTGGATACCAAATACATTTATCCTCAGCTATAAGAAAACCAAAATCAGACAAACTCTTTCTGATATAATCACTAGCTCTTTTAGAAGAAACTAAACCACTAGCTCCACCCAAACCATCATCAAGATACATAATTATTAATAATCCCTGTTTTCTCCAGTACTTAACCACCTCTTTCAAAACTTTTGTAAAAATATGTCCTGCACTTGCAATACCAAAAGGAAGAACATTGAAAACAAAATAGTTAGCCACTCCGTCAATAACCCAACTGAAACCTAAATATTGATTGTGCTCCTCTCTTATTTCAATATGATGATATGCATTTTTCAAATCATATCTAAATAGATAATCACCCTTTTCAAATAATTCTCTTGCCACCGATGCATCTTCAAATTTAAATTTAAATTGGTGTATGCAACTGTTAATGTGCCTGCAATCTAACACTAATCTAGGTTTTTGTACTCTATTAAAAGCTACCGTAAGCGGATTAGTAACGACTGGCTTAATATCAACCTTTGAAATACAACCTTTTTCTAATAATTTATATATCTCGCTTGCAACAAAATCCCCATTGTCTCTCGAAGATTTGTTATAAGGCAAAAATACATTTTCTGGAAGTACTTTAAAAGGTATACCGTAATCCTTTTCTATTACCTGTAAAATATAAGCAGTCGCACCCGCTTGTTTCCATTTGTGTATCGATGAGCTGAGTTTACCTACGGGACTGATCAATTTAGTGGGTGTATTTAAATGTCTAGACAATTGATCTACACATTCCTCACGGTTGAGTAAACAAATACTATCATTGCCGGAGTCTAGTAAGTGAGCTTTGTTTAAATGAGCTGTTTTCAATGTTTAAACTTTCATCAATGAAAAAACTTAAAGAATTACTATTTCTATAAGCATCATTATATGACAATAAATTGCTATGTGTACTTAACTTCTTATTCTTTTCTGGGCATTCAAACTGCCAATGGCCTGGTTTATAACAGTTATAACACACTCCTGGCCTCCTAGCTGACTTAGCGCCACCACTGTTGTTACCATTATCTGCTGAAGTTGAAGGTCTAGAATATAGAGTTGAACGTTTCTTTCTGGATGTTTCTACCTTCTCCTTTCTCTTTGCACGCGATGTTGCCCTCATGATCTTCCTGTCGTCTTCCGAATCATCGGCCAGCGGGTTTGAAGTGTATTCTTGAACTACTCTCCAACCAGGCTCACACGAATCAGCCATTTTAACTAGTTTTTGACGATAAGCTAAAAGTTCTATACCTTCACTAATTCTCTGTTTAGCGTGTGTCATCTGAAGAATCCAAACAAGATTCTGCTTCCTTGAGTGTCGCATTCATCTTCTTGTTGAACTTGAACTGGTCTTCACAGCTCTTTTTCTGGAATTTGTATGTATCTGCCGTTAAAATGTCACTTTGAAGTTTACACATCTGCGCCTCCGAACGCTCTTTTTGTTGGTTGCCGAATGCCTGCAATCTTGATGTGAATATCTCATCTAACTTGCTTAAAAACTCATTTTGAGACCTTTGAATTTCTTCTCCAACTATCCTTTTTACGTTAGTTTCAATGTCCATGGGGTCCATTATGAGAAACTGGCACTCAGAAAAAAAATTGATGTACACAGTATGAACGCAAGGCTAGAAGTGATACTCATATAACTATCTATTTACCACTACAATTTTTGGCGCCAAAAATGCATACGCCTCGGAAATACCTTACCGAGAAGACAATAAATTCACGCTTTACTGCGTGCCGCGGGAATTGTCTATTATATGGGGTGAGAGCGAAGCTCGAATCCCCATATGTTATTTACTGACCCATATATACCTTATTACGTTACTAGCACACTATGTAACGAATTTATCTTACCGACTATCTTAACGTGTGAAATTTAAACTAGTGACCTATCAAAACGAGCAAGTCTTCAATACTGTTAGCATACCGAAACCACTTCCATTGATCCTACAAAAATAGATGCCAACAATAACAACCTGTTAGGTTTAAATATGTTTTATGAATTTATTTCCATCTTAATCATCAATTTCTTTGTCTGTTGAAACTTTCAAGATTTTTTCTCAGTAACGTTTTGATTTTATAAAGGGACGTCACACCTACTAACCGTGTATGAAACAAGCCCCGCCTCTCTTCTTACCAAATATAGAAAATGAAGAGACGTAACACTATAACACTGTGTATGAAATAGGCCTAGCCTCCCTACTAACCTAATATGAAATATACCCGGTCTCCACGCGGACGCTTTTAACCAATCATATTCCTAAGAATGTATAGGAGGTAAGATAAACATTGTCATTAAAGAAAACATATCCTTGTGACAATTACAACGTCGTTACCAGTGACATCTTAACGTAGTGTTTTAATGACATAGTCGCCTGGAGATTACCAAAAGGCATGAAAGTGCCAGTAACATTATTGTAGCGAGTTTTTCTTATTTGATGTGAAATGAAGTATTTGAAAATTACACAATTGTATTATATATCTGTACATGTGTGTAATTATGTCAAATTCTGATTGATTCAGATATTGCAGTCGGTGCCCCATATCAGCGTGATCTTAGAGGTTCAGTTTACATCTATAATGGTGGACCTACGAGTCTTATCTTCACACAGGAAATACGATCTGAGGAGGTTGGAAAAAATCTATTATCTTTCGGATGGTTTATTTCTACCTCATTTGATATTGACCACAACGGATATGCAGGTTATTTTTTATTTGACTTAAAAAAAATCAAGAATTGAAAAAGGATATACTGCAATTTTCATTTTGTCTTCTGAATACATTTAGATATAATTATGTCTTCTTGAATATACATAGAATTGGTTTATGTACATACAAGTAATGATAATAAGAGTTACGAATAAATAAGGATTGAAAAATGATTAACAGGTAACAACCGCTATAGTTAAGAATAATCAGTGTTGATATATGTATATACCAAAAATGGTTTTCTTTTATAAATTGTTATTTGGATGAAGAGTTGTCTCATTGGCACTCATAGCACATCTTCCTATATCTATATACAGGTAATAACTATTATAGTTAAGAACAAATTGATATTGAAATATGAATATACATGTAACATAGAAACAGATAAACTGTAAACAGCAATAATGTTCACCAAAGTAAGATATACAAATAAGTCAATTGACCCCTTAAGGAGCTATTGACCTTTTATATTATAGTCATTGTTTTTACAGTTTTGCGTAAATTGTTTGTAATGTTTTATAAAAATATTCTGCTTTGAAACTGCTCAATCAAATTTAATCAAACTTGACCACAATTATCATAAAGGTATGTAGATTAAAAAATGTGTCTGATGACCCCGCTTGCCAACAAATATAGCTGACATGGTTAAATAGAACATAGGAGTAAAATGCAGTTTTTTGGCTTATATCTCTGAAACTGAAACATTTAAAGCAAACGTAAAACAGGTAAAACTGTTCATAAGGTTGAGATTCATCTAGCCTAAAATGTTCAGATGAATCAGACAACCTATAGGGATTGCTGCCCCTGAATTAGTAATATTAAGGACATTTTGCAGTTATTGGTTATTATCCTGAATATTATTTTAAAGATAACATTTAAATAAGCAATAATGTTCAGCAAATAAGATCTGCAAATTAGTAAACATGACCAAAATTGTCAATTGAATTCTTATGGAGTTATTTCCCTTTAAAGTAAACTTTTAACAATTTTTGGTAAATTTTTGAAAATCTTCTTCTCTGAAACAACTGAGACACATTTGACCAAACTTTGCCATAATCATCATTCGGGTATTTAATATAAAAATGTGTCCGATGACTCCGCCTGCCATCCAACATGGCTAAATATAGAACATAGAAGTTAAATGCAGTAAACAAAAAATATCAGGTCAGCGAGACAGGCTCCTTGGAGCCTCTAGTTTAAATTTACTAACAAATTGTTTCTATCTTTACAAGTTGCATGATTTAACTTATTCAACCATATAATTTCATGAAATACATATTATAGATTTTGCTGTCGGTTCATATCTGTCAGATACAGTTTTGATATTGCGGACAAGGGCCATTATAGATCTGACGTGTCAAATGAACATTACACCTTTGTCAATACCATTAAATTCTTCTGGGCTTCACTGCCACAATGATAACTTCAATCCATGCGCTAGACTGAATATATGTTTCAACTATACTGGGCTAGGAATTTCAGAGAATATATGTAAGTATTGAGGTTCAGTGACTCATATAAATCTGGAAAGGTGTATATGCTTAAAATATCTGCATTGAACTTCAAAACTTCGAAGTTTTAATTGGAGTAGCTCCCAAATTTAGTCGATGAGATTAACTACGTTAACTGGGATGTAACCTACATAATGAAATCGATAGTACGCGCATAACCTTTTATTTTTACAAGGGAAGTATTTAATATATTGTGAACAAGTTATCTTTTTGTACAAATTATCATTTGTGCAAAACATTTTTACAAATTATAATTTGTATTTTGACTTTGTACAAATTACAATAAATTCACTTATAACGTGTACAATAATTAAAAATATGTATTTAAAAAAAAACCCATTGATACACTATCGATTTTTTTATTTAATGACCGCATAATAAACCTTATTCAGAAAATATTAAAATACCCAGATCGAGACAGTGAATGTTACTCCATACAAACAAAATACTCGGAGCAAAACATGAACTGGACCATGACTATTTCAATTTCTTCTGTTCAGCAATTAAGAATCGAAGAAAATGTTATCTCTCGTGGTAATTTGTTCTCTTTAGCGACGAAAATTCCAAACGGCAGATGTAGTCTTATGGTCATGATCAGTTACTTTTAATTTCCTATTTCAATGTTAAGTTTTCTTCTTGATATCAACAAAGAGATGTGGTATAATAATGAAATATGACATCAGAACAGCGTTTAAGGATTCCGCTACTCTGTTGCAAAGTAATAAGTACATGTTGGACCTCTAGTTGTTAATGATATTTACCTTTTGCACAAGATCGTCACATTTCTTATTCAAAGTTTTAGTAAATTGTTCGTACTGTAACATGATATTTATTCTTTGTTGATGTCTTTTTTTTTTCTTGCGTTCATTTTTTTGTACATAAACCAGGCCGTTAGGTTTTTTTTCTAATTGAGACTTTTTAATTACACATGTGTTTGTTAGGCCTTTTATAACTATCTTATTTGTATAAGTATCAATTTTGCTCATATTTGAAGGCAATACAGTGACTATAGTTGCTTACTTCTACGTCATTTAGTTTCGTGAAAAAAAACAACTTATTGAAACCCATATTGCTCATTGCTATGTTACAGCTGTTTCCTACACAATAAACATAGACACTAACAGAAAAAAGACGGTACCAAGTAGAGTTGCAGTATTCGATAACAACACATACCATAAGGATACATTCAGCCAATATGATGTGATGATAAGTAAAGGAGGGGAATCATGTTCATCAGTTGACATTGTTGTTCCGGTAATGTATTGATAGAAATTGAATATAGTTCATATTAAAAAAAATGTAGTTTGCAATGTCTCACAAAAAGTGAAATCACAAAAATACCGATTTGGCAATTTGATAAGGGACTTTTCGTTTTGAATTTTACTCACGGTTCGGAATTTTTGCGATTTGTTATCCATTCGTTTGATTAGTTTGAGCTGTTGATTTTACCATTTGATTAAAAACTTTTCGAGATTTTCTCGGAGTTCAGTATTTTATGGATTTTACTTTTTAGTATAATTTCATCATAAAATACATAAGAAGAACATAATCCGTATCATACCATATTAGTCTTCCTTAGTTTGATAATACTAATCTAAACAACTGTGAAACATATATGTAACTGTCGGAAGTTTTTAATGCCGACTACATTAAATTACCCTAATGTTGTTGAGAGATTTGTTCACGAAAGCATACCATGACCTGCATTGACGAATGATCCTCATCTTAGTTGAATGTTTTGTGTCGACTACAGAAAACGATCCTCATCTTAGTGGAATGTTTTGGATCCTCAATGCTCTTCAACTTTGTACTTGTTTGGCTTTATAACTATTTTGATATAAGCGTCACTGACGAGTCTTATGTAGACGAAACGCGCGTCTGGCGTACTAAATTACAATACTGGTACTTTTTATAACTATTGTGTCGACTACATAAAATGATCCTAATCTTAGTGGAATGTTTTGTATTGACTACATAAAATGATCCTCATCTTAGTGGAATGTTTTGTGTCGACTACATAAAATAGTCCTCATCTTAGTGGAATATTGTGTGTCGACTACATAAAATAATCCTCATCGATGTGGACTTGATAATACAATATGTTTTACGTTGGGAAGGTTTGTTTGCGACGACATAAAATGATAGTCATGCAGTTTAGAAGTTTGGAGGTTCGGTACCGACTAAAGACGATGATCTTCACATAAGTTAGGAAATTTCTGCTGATCACGACATAAAACGATCTTGATGTAGTTTGGAGGTTTTTGTGCCGACTGCATAACACGATCATTTCAGGTAGTTTGAAGGTATTGGTGCTCACTACCTGATATGATTATTAAATATAGTTTTCAGATGTGGTGTGGAATTTTCAAATTATCTCCATGTCGTTCGAAGGTTTTGGAGCGACTTCCTAAAGTTAATCTCATGTTGTTTGAGGTTTAGTGACGATAACATAGGAAAATGATCGCATGTAATAGCATTATCTAAATCCAAAAGCAGCAAGTATATATTAATTGTTTAAAAAGAAATCAATATATAGATCGATGGTATCTTAACCGGTAGATTAATGACAAAAAAAAAGCTGTTAAGGGTTCTCAAGGTATGATATATTTTTACAAAAAAAGGTACAGAAATATATGGGATTTCTAGAGTATGGATCTAAACGCGAGTGCTTAAAAAATATCTTCAAAATGATCTGGTATATTGATGAATCCAAAAGAAGATGGTATTTTGATTAAAGCTTGGAAATGATATATTGTTTTTATTATCCTTCGAGGTGCATTCGTATTCCATGTTTTTCTGTTTATCAATTATCAAGATTTGTAATGTGCAATTTTAACTTGTTTGAAACTATTCAGATTGTTACTAGGCAGTTTCTAGAAACACTTACAGATAAGCTATACGTGGAAGCGTCATTTAGCCTTAGCGAGAATCAGCCACCTGGAAAACTAAAACCTATCCTGAACAACAAGCCAACAACACAAAAAGTATTGGTTAGTGATTGTTAGATTATATACAGAAAGTATTTGTTAGTTATTGTTAGATTCTACACTAAAATAGTTTGATAAAGGTCATTAACGAATGTTCACGATACAGATTTATTTCATAAATTTCATTCGCTATTTTAAACTTATGTTTGGAAATATACCTTTTTATGCAAAAGCTGAGAACTCAGTTTGCAGTAATCTTCAACCCCGGACAACTTTATAATGGTACAATTGTGCACCAGTTGTATATATTTGAAGAAGAATAGTAATATATAGTTCATTATAGAACACAACTAGCAGTTGTATATAGTTTTAGTGGCGGATCCAGAACATTTTGTAAGGGGGCCCGCTGATAGACTTCAGTGATTTCCTATATAATCAACTAAATGTTTTCCACGACAGGGGGCTCCAGGCCCACCCACCCTGGATCCGCCTACGAGTTTAATTCATTGATGTCACTTTATGGCTAAAATTTACTATTTTGTAAATTAAACATTTTGGATCCAGTATCACACCGCTTACTATGTTTATACGTTACAAAAGTTTTAATTGGACTATTTTTGGTCTATAACTGGCCATGGTCTGCACATAACCTGATAGGACGATATCTTAAAACAAGTATTCTAAACCTTGCTGCAAAGAATCTGATCGGGCGATATCTTAATACAAGTATTCTTAACCTTGCTGCACAGAACCTGATAGGGCGATATCTTAATACAAAGAACCTGATAGGGCGATATCTTAATACAAGTATTCTAAACCTTGCTGCATAGAATCTGATCGGGCGATATCTTAATACAAGTATTCTAAACCTTGCTGCACAGAACCTAATAGGGCGGTGTCTTAATACACAGAACCTGATAGGGTGATATCTTAATACAAGTATTCTAAACCTTGAATGCATGGCATGGCACCTGTCAAGCCCATGGTCTGCACAGAACCTGATAGGGCGATATCTTAATACAAATATTCTAAACCTTGAATAAAATTGAGAAAGGAAATGGGGAATGTGTCAAAGCGACAACTCGACCATAGAGCAGACAACAGCCGAAGGCCACGAATGGGTCTTCAATATAGCGAGAAACTCCCGCACCCGTAGGTGTCCTTCAGCTGGCCCCTAAAAAAATATGTATACTAGTACAGTGATAATGGGCGTCATACTAAACTTCGAATTATACACAAGAAACTAAAACTAAAACTTATACAAGACTAACAAAGGCCAGAGGCTCCTAACTTGGGACACGATCAAATTTTGGCGGGGTTAAACATGTTTATGAGATCTCAACTCTCCCCCTATACCTCTAGCCAATGTAGAAAAGTAAACACATAACAATACGCACATTAAAATGCATGGCATGGCACCTGACAAGGATTATGCTTCACCTTATTCTTGAAACCGCACTCTTCCCAAGGATATCGCTAATTGTCTTTATGGACCCTGAAAAGGAGTATACCTCACCTTCTTCTTATTGTAATATCCCACCTAACTCCAGGATATCGCTAAAATGTCTTTATGGAACCTGACGAGGATTATATTTCACTTTCTACTTGATACCCGACTGTATACCCAGAATATCGCTAAATTGTCATTACGGAATTTGACAAGGATTATTCCTCACCTTCTACTTGATACCCCACTGTATACCCAGGATATCGCTAAATTGTCTTTACGGAATCTGACAAGGATTATTCCTCACCTTCTTCTTGATACCTCACTACATTCCCAGGATATCGCTTAATTGTCTTTACGGAACCTGACGAGGATTGTATTTCACCTTCTACTTGATACCCCACTGTATACCCAGGTTATCGCTGAATTATCTTTACGGAACCTGACAAGGACTATACTTAACTTCTACTTTATACCCATATATACTTTAGGATATCGCTAAATTGTCTTTGTGGAACCTGACGACGAGTAGGACGAGGAGATAACTGTCCTTTCCTGGATTTAGATATTTCGGTTTTAAACGGGAAACTCCACACTAAAATTTACTACAAAACAGACGATTTTTCGTTCTCTATTGTTAATTTTCCATTTTTAGATGGTAATGTTCTTTTGGCACCATCTTGCGGTGTTTATATTTCACAGCTCGTTCGCTATGCCCGAGTCTGTTGTGGCGTTTTTGATTTTAACGAACGCAATCTATGTATTACTGGTAAATTATTAAACCAGGGATATCGTAACCATAAATTACTTAAAACCTTTACTAATTCTTCCATATATATAAAGATTTGGTTTTGAAGTTTGGTTGTACCTGTAGAAAACTTATATCAAACGGGATAGCACAACCTCAATTTTACGGAAATGTTGTTAACCGTGCCCGTAAATTTAGAAATGATCCATGTAAACTTGTCGCATCTTTAAATAAACTTATTCTAAAAGGTTACCTTTTCAACATTGAGTGATTGATTGTTGGTTGCTTAACGTCCAGTGGCAAATATTTTATGCATATTCAGGACAAGCCTATTCAACACTGTGATAAAAGGTATAATCCTTGTCAATAGTCAATGATCCTATTCAACACTGTAATAAGATCATTGAATATTGTTTTTATTGGTATACATATTGATTTTGTTATCAGTAAATTAAAAGCTAACTAAATATTACTTCTATGTTATATACATATTCATATCCATGGATCTACAATCTGTCGATACCTGTAACTTGGCATTGCACCAGGCCATGTTTTTCTCTGGCTGTTTATGACGTCTTTACACTAAATCCATTGGATGTTGGATGTGTACGGATTTATAGTTTAGTCTTAAGTGCATGATTGTTTTATTAGTTGTTTGTGGCTTTGAACTAGCTGTCAGATAACTGCGAGAACTCTCAGATCTGTTCATTGTGTCTTTTTGTGTCGGGATGTATAAGTACCCGGCCACGTCCACTTGTATTTTTGTCCATCTGACGAGTTAAGCTTTTTTCAACCGATTTTTATTGTTCGTTCTTATTTTGTACTGTTATACCACTGTCCCAGGGTAGTGGGGGGGGGGGGATCCCGCTAACATGTTTATGTATGTGCCTGTCCAAAGTCAGGAGCCTGTAATTCAGTGGCTGTCGTTTGTTTATGTGTTACATATCTGTTTTTCGTTTATTTTGTTTATATAAATAGGGCCGTTAGTTTTCTCGTTTAAATTGTTTTACATTGTCTTATCGGGGCCTTTTATAGCTGACTATGCGGTATGGGCTTTGATCATTGTTGAAGGCCGTACGGTGACCTATAGTTGTTGATCTCTGTGTCATATTGGTCTCTTGTGGACAGTTGTCTCATTGGCAATCATACCACATCTTTTTGTTTTATATACCCCACCTTCTACTTAATATCCTACTTTTAACCCAGGATATCTTTAAGTTGTCTTTATGGAACCTGACGAGCATATAATACCTAAACTTTTTCATGGTACCCTCTATACCGCAGAATATCGCTTAATTGTCTTTACGTAACCTGAAGAGGATTGTACCTCATTTTCTACTTCGTACCCAACTGTACCTATACTTCAACTTCTACTTGGTTACCATATACACCTAAGGATATCGCTTACTCTTTTCTTTACGGAACCTGACGAGAATTGTAAATCACCTTCTACTTAGTACCCATATATTTCCCAAGATATCATTAAATTGTCTTAACGGAACCTGACAAAGATTATTCCTCACCTTCTCCTTGATACCCCACTGTATACCCAGGATATCGCTAAATTGTCTTTTTAGAACCTGACAAGGATTATTCCTCACCTTATACTTGATACCCCACTGTTTACCCAGGATATCACTCAATTGTCTTTATAGAACCTGATAAGTATTATTCCTCACCTTCTACTTGTTACCCCACTGTATACCCAGGATATCACTAAAAGTTTTCATTTAGACATAGATTACCTTAGCTATATTTGGCAAAACTTTTAGGAATTGTGGTCCTTAATGCTCTTCAACTTCGTACTTTATTCGGCCTTTTTAACTTTTTTGGATTCGAGCGTCACTGATGAGTCTATTGTAGACAAAACGCGCGTCTGGCGTATATACAAAATTTGGTCCTGGTATCTATGATGAGTTTATTCTTTACGGAACCTGACAAGGATTTTACATCACCGTCTACTTGGTACCCTACTGTACTCCTAAGTATCATAACATGTCTTAATGGAACCTAACAATTATTATACCTCAACTTTTACTTTGTACCTTTGTATACCCATGATATCTATAAATTTTCTATACGGAACTTGACAGGGATAATACCCCACCTTCTATTTGATACCTACTGTACCCCTTTGATATCGCTATAGTGTCTGGATGGATATCGCTATAGTGTCTGGATGGAACATAACAATGATTATACCTCACCTTTTACTTGGTACCGATATTTACTCCAGGATATCGCTAAATTGTCTTTACGGAACCTGACGAGGATTATACTTCACCTTCCACCTGACGAGGATTTTACTTCACCTCCTACTTGGTACCCCACTATACCCCAGGATATCGCTAAATTGTCTTTACGGAACCTGACGAGGTTAAGGGTTAACCGTAATCCTAACCAGATAACCAAGTAGAAAAAGAAAATTACAATAACAATAAGATCGTACTCCTAAAAACTTTTCAATTTTATGAACTACTTATGTTAATTTAGTACTTAGTTTTATGTATATATGGTTGATATTTAGACGAGTTGTATATAACATGAAGTATCTATCTATCTATTTATCTAACAGGCGATGTTTGAATCCGGTTGTAATGGCACATGCTATCCAAATTTAAAGCTGACACTTACTTCAAGACCAAACGTTATCATTTTTGGGAAAACAGTTGAAATAGACATACAATTGAAAGTAACTAACTCCGACGATCAATCTCATGGGACAAGGTTTATTATCTTAGCATCAAACAACACGGATTATCTTGGTTTTTATCAACCGCAGAATCAAGGAACCGAGTTAGGAACTTGTATAGATCCAATGAATGTTTCTGTTGTCTACTGTGACCTTGATAAGAGTTTATTTCAACAACAAGTGGGATTATTCAACCTACGATATAATGTTTCTAAACATCGATTAACCGACCAAAACATCGATGTGTATCATGCAACCAAGAGTGTTGTATATGCTGTGAATGTATCCTCAACAAGTTCCGATCTTGATTGGTCTGACAACAATCGTCAACTAGAAGTGCCGATACAATATATATCAGAAATGCAACTAACAGGGTGATTATTTCATTACACTTTGAATGAATGCTCAGATTGGATTAAACATAGAATGTCCATTACAAAAACAAACAAACAAATACTCACGCACAAAAATCAACCAACTCAAACACCACGCATCATACATAACACTTTCTTTTTTTCATTTTATCAAACTGAATGAGGTTTTACCCGGAACCATAATGCTGTCTGTCTTAAGGCAAGCACATTGTCATTTTGTGTCGTTACCCTGCAACATGATGTTTACTCTGTCTAAAGGTAAATACATTATCGGTGAAAAGTCGTTACCATGCAACATGATGTTATAGGCAAGAACATAATCTTGCAACATGATGTGTGTCTGTCGGTAAGATTATTGTCTGTTAGTGTCTTCACCCTGACACATGATTTAATGTCTGCCTAAAGGCAAGAACATAATCCTGCAACTTGATGTGTGTCTGTCGGTAAGATTATTGTCAGTTAGTGTCTTCACCCTGTCACATTCTGTTGTGTCTGCTCAAAGGCAAGGACACAATCCTGCAACTTGATGTGTGTCTGTCGGCAAGATTATTGTCTGTTAGTGTCTTCACCCTGACACATTCTGTTGTGTCTGCTTAAAGGCAAGGACATAACCCTGCAACATGATGTGTGTCTGTCGGCAAGATTATTGGCTGTTAGTGTCTTCACCCTTACACATTCTGTTGTGTCTGCTTAAAGGCAAGGACATAACCCTGCAACTTGATGTGTGTCTGTCGGCAAGATTATTGTCTGTTAGTGTCTTCACCCTGACACATTCTGTTGTGTCTGCTTAAAGGCAAGGACATAACCCTGCAACTTGATGTGTGTCTGTCGACAAGATTATTGTCTGTTAGTGTCTTCACCCTAACACATTCTGTTGTGTCTGCTTAAAGGCAAGGACATAACCCTGCAACATGATGTGTGTCTGTCGGCAATAAAAAAATAGTTAGTGTCCTTACTCTGCAACACGTTGTTGCGTCTGATAAAGGCAAGAACGTTGTCAGTAAGTGTCAGTACCCTGCAATATGATGTTGTATCTGTAGGCAGAAACATTGTCAGTGTTTTCGTTTCCCTGCAACAATATAACATAGTGAGTAAGTGTCCTAGCCCGGCAACACGATGTTGTGTGTGTCTTTAGGCAAGACCAGTGGGTGCTGTTACGCTGACAGGATGTTGTGTCTGTCCAAGGAAGAACATTGTCAATGGGTTTCTTTATCCTGCAATATGTATTCGAATAAAACATATTCTTGTGCATAGCCAAGGCCAGGAACATCTTAGCGTATGTTCTAACGTACCCTTAACATAACAAGGAAGATGTGGTATGATTGCCAATAAGACAACTATCCACCAAAGTTCAAATGAAATAAATGTCAGCAATTATACGGTCTTCAACAATAAAAAAAACTAACAGCCTAATGTATAACAACATAAACAAGACAATATTCTGGCAGCTAGTTCAGAGCCAATAACAATAGTAGAAATATCATGTATCTTAGACTTAAATATCAATATTTTACTGTACCCTATACCGCAATGCTGTGTTTGTTAAAAGTAAAAAAAAAACATTGCCAGTGTTTGTCCTACCCTTAAGCATGTTGATATGGCGGTCCAAAGGCAAGGATATAAATGGTGTGTGCTATGTTTATTCAAAATTAAGAACATTGTCAGTGTTTGTCCTAATGTAGTCGTCGAAAGTCAAGGTCATCATCATACACATGGTGATTTTGATATTTCAAGTTTAACAGAATGTTTCAAGTATCTTTTTTTTCATTTAACGTAAACTTTTAGTTGTGGATTTCAGCTTTGACTGCAAATTCCTGGATGTTCTTGTTAGTTTAATAATAGATTTATTCAAATTTTGTGTATATACACGGCGATTGAAAGCCTTATGAACTTATTTGTGTAGTCTTGATACAACATGTTAAGATGTTAATATGTCAATAATGAAGAAAAACGTCAACTTATGTTTATTTGTATTATCTAGTATTTCAGATCCAGAACAAGTAACACTGTCAGCTGTCTCCAGCATTAAGTTAGTCCACACGTATCACGTGTACAACATGGGTCCAAGTCCGATGGCTACAGCTGTTGTCAGAATTTGTTTTCCCGTAGTATCAACACAAGTTCAGGTATGCTATCAGTATCAATATTCATATTAAGATATATATAGTTCGCGGCTCGGATTAGATATCAATACTAAGGTATTAGTTCGTGTGTCATGTTTCATTCCTTAAGCATCAACACAGGTTCCAGTTTTGTGTCAATATTAAGATATACGATCACATGACATGTTAGTATGCCTGTATAATCCACGAAGGTCTTGGTATTATATCAATATGAGGCGATGAATGCGCATGTCTCGTTAATCTTCTTGTAGGTTTGGATAATATAACAATATTAAGACATAAAAGAGGGACGAAAGATACCAAAGGGACAGTCAAACTCATAAATCTAAAATAAACTGACAACGCCATGGCTAAACATGAAAAAGACAAACAGACAAACAATAGTTCACATGACACAACATAGAAAACTAAAGAAAGCGCATGGGATGTATGTGTGGTTACCTTTTTCCCTGTCCCTATGTATGTGTTGTACTATTTGTCCAACTTAATATTTTATGCATGTATCTGTACCTGTGTTGTAACCTTTCTCTCTGTCCCTATGTGTTGCAATATTTGTCCAACTTGATATGTTATTTTTGTCTCTGTATCAGTGTGCTTACCTTCTTTTTTTGTCATTCAATGTTTTTTTGTTGTAATCTTTGTCTCACTAAATGTGTTATGTTGTTTCTCTAAATGTGTTATTACTTTTAAACTTGTCTCTGTGTATTTGTTGGAACATTTGTCCCAACTAAATGTCTCTGTACATGTTTGTTTTCATTACCTCTG
Source organism: Mytilus galloprovincialis (assembly GCA_037788925.1). NCBI lineage: Eukaryota > Metazoa > Mollusca > Bivalvia > Mytilida > Mytilidae > Mytilus > Mytilus galloprovincialis. The sequence goes on along the minus strand of JAWDJN010000027.1, from coordinate 477,820 downwards.
TATTTTATTTGTGTTGTCGTTATTGTCTCTGTATCTGTGTTGTCTCATTGATATTCACATCTCATCTTCTTTATCTAATTTTGTATTGGATGACACCGTGCATCTTTCAAGAATATTAAAAAAAAAAAGCTTTTGCTAATTATTCCTGATTTGTATTCTATCAAACATTCCTTAATTGTTAATAGATCTTCCTTAATCAGCAGCGTTCCTGCATGTCTATTTCAAGTCCGTTCTGAACAAAACAGATTCATTTGAAGATTGGTCAAGCATTCAATATTTTCTATATCAACCTGTAGCATAGTGTGTTAGCGCCACAGACAGTAAAAAAGACATGACTTAGCATTCTTCTCTTTGTGTCATATGATTACAGTTTGATGGATACTCATTGCATGTCATATCGCATTTTAACAATTTGATCTGAGCGTCACTGATGGGTCTTATGTAGACGAATCGCGCGTCTGGCATATTTAATTATAAGTCTGGTACCTTTAATATATATTAAAGATCTTTTCTGTTTTAGGCTAAATCTACAAGCGATAAAATAACATGGGAGGTTGATGAGAGAAAGATTGATAAGATGCTTGATGGAGAAAGCCATATTTCACAGAAAAAAACAGGAAAGAAAACAACGTTTGGTGAAATAGTAATTACTATTATTCTATATTAGTTATATTTCTCTATATAGACATTCTACGTCAGCTTGTAATCTGAATTTATAATAATGTGTTGAGAGATTATGAAGAGAACACAATGCAGTAATTTAGAATACATAATCACCTTAGCTCTTCTGATAAAAAATAAGCAAATGAACAAAATTGTATTGCTTTACTTTGTCTTCAAGAGAAAAACCTGGATGAAGTCGTAAATGGCATCGAATCATATCAATAAGATTTTTATTTCATCTTTCAAAATCTTCTGCTATAATAAAAGTTGATAAAAGTTCATGTGTCTTCCCATGCAACTATTGCAAATCCTGTCTCTAACGTTATCATTGTTTATTTTTACTTCTATCTGGTCTTCTACTGTCCTAAGAGTGTGAGCGTTCGGAACTCTGTCATACATGAAAATTCTATAATTTAAGCACTATCTGCTGCTGCACCACCGCCCGACCCCTGTGAGCAATGAGAACTGTGTCATACATGAAAAGTCTATAATTTAAGCACTATCTGCTGCTGCACCACTGCCCGACCCCTGTGAGCAATGAGAACTGTGTCATACATGAAAAGTCTATAATTTAAGCACTATCTGCTGCTGCACCACCGCCCGCCCCCTGTGAGCAATGAGAGCTGTGTCATACATGACAACTCTATAATTTAAGCACTATCTAGATTCCTGATGCCCCCTCCCCCACCCCGAGTGTGATCATTTGGAGCTGTGTCATACATACAAAATCTATAATTCAAGCACAACACATAGGGACAAAGAAAAAAGTAACCACACAGGTACAGAGACATGAGTATATTTGGTGTGAGTTTCTTTAACGTTTTTTTTTATTTGTCTTATCCTGCTTTTTTGGTGATTGGCAATTAGAAATAGGTTACTTTTAAAATAATTTTTGAGTGTATACACTTTAAAAGGAGAAACGAAAAAACAAAACGTAGAGATAAAAGAAAACTATTACGAACAAAAACTTATATGCAAGAAAATAACCACAATAACTTATACTTCTTTTCAGTATGCTACATAATAATCTTAAATATTTTCCAGTCATGTGGTACTGTTGACGAATCTATGAACGTGATATATGACGTCACAATCACACAGTTAGACCTAGAAGAAACCGTTGAGATTGACTTTCATGTTGTTCTTCAAAAAAGTGATTTGATATTTGATAAGGTAAGTAGAAATTGGGCTTTTCTGCGAACCATCCTTTTATTGTATCTTGAAAATATTTTTGCCGGAATGAACATTTTAGTACTTCTTATTTTTTATAGAGATAAGTGAATTCATATTTCAGAAACGTTCAAATCTAAGTGTTGGCGACTGACAGACCCTTATTGCATTTATAACTCTTTTGTGTGTGTTTAAATTAAAATATATTTATACATATCATATGTGTTTTTAACATTTCAAACTATACAATTCGTTTCTGATCTCGTCGTAACGATCTTACAATAATAGTGTAATAATGGATAAGTGTTGCGCCTCTTAAGTTGATTCCATCAAGAAACCTAAGGACAATCATTGTATTGTACGAAAACACAAGATCAAGCCTTCTCATTTAACGCATGCTTAATTTCAATATACCGTAGTGTAAGGTGTAGGAGGGGTCTTGTGCACTGGGTATAAAGCAGACGGTGTTGCCACTAATAGCTTAGTCCATGCGCTGTGTACAGAGCAGACGAAGTTGTCACTAATAGCCTTGTTGGCAGAGCGGTCTCGTGGTATAGATATGACAGTGTTACCACTATGTTTCAGAAGCATGTGTTTAAATCACAATAAATGAAATTATGTGTGATGCTAATACTATGCTATTGAATAAACTCATCCCACAAACATTAGCAAAGTCCATACTAAAGGAAAGCAGTCACTATGCGTAGTATATTCACAAACATACGTAACCTCAATAATAAAAGAGTAGTAGTGAGTAGGAGTATATTAATCAGGTACAAGTAACGTCAATAAAAAAACAATTAATTAAGAATAATACAGGACTTACAAAGCCAAGAGGCTCCTGACTTGGGACAGGCGCAATAATGCGGTGTGGCTAAATAGGTTTTTAATATCTCCCTCCCCCTATACTTCTAGCCAATGTAAAAAAAAACGCACAATACTCACAGTTAAACTCAGTTTAAGAGTAGTCCAAGTAGCAAAAGAAAATCAGCAAAATGACAATAATACACAAATAACAAAAGACTAGAAACAGTTTCTGACATGACAGCTCCAGACCTCAATTGAACTGATTGAAAGATTATGTCTTCATCATATGAATATCAAGCACAATCCCTACCGTTACGGGTTTATTATTATACCATCATATGCATATTTAAACAAAAATCATAGCATTCAATGCATGTAGGCGTATACATCAGGCATAACTACCATCAATCCACTAAACATATCAGTGAATAGACGTATGCATCAGGCACAAGTAACATCAGTACTAAAAACATTCCAGTGATTCGACGTTAAGTTAACAGACATAAAAAGTAAAATTACAAAACTACTGAACTTCGAGGAAAATTCAAAAAGGATAGTCATAACTGCACCAAGTCAGAAATATGTCAATTGGTATCCATTCTTCAAATAAAAAAAAACAAACTAAAAAAACATCAAACGAATGAACAAGTGACATATTTTTGACTTGGTGCAGTCATAATTAGGTAAAATCAATAATAAAACCATAACAGTGAATAAACGTATCCATCAGTCAGAAGTTACATCAATACTAATTCATAGCAGTGAATAAACGTATACATCGGGCTAAAGTAACATCATTTCTAAATCTAACAGACAAAAACGTATCTACCAGGCTTGAGTAACATCAATACTAAATCATAGCAGACAAAAAGGCGTATCCATCACGCGTAAGTAACAGCTATACTAAAAGCAGAAAAGCGACTTGAGAAACCATCAAAACTAAGTAAATTCAATACTGAAATCATAGCAGTTATAAATTATTAACGTCAATACTGAAAGTATAGAAGTGATAGACGCCATAACGATTTCGGTGAACCTATAGAATATCCGTTTTACAGATGATAGCGTATATATTCCTTATATCGTTACTATAATCGCTTCCCTTTTCACGAATGTGACCTACCGAATTAGACTTATGACCGGGTTTGTACTAACATGAGCTACACGACAGATAACACATTTAGAGGAGGATCAGCTCACCCTTCTTAAGCTCCTGGGATTGCTCTAAATTGTGTGTGTGTGTGTGTGTATGTGTGTGTGGGTGTTTGTGTTTGTGGGGGGGGATAAGAAGTCTTATTTTGTCTATTTTGTTTTTTGTGTACATTTCTTTTTTTTTCTTCTTTAGCCATGACGCTGTCAGTTTTTTTTTTAAATCCATGAGTTTAAATGTCCCTCTGGTATCTTTCACCCCTCATATTTTTGAACATCAATACTAAAATCATAGCGGAAAAAAGGCGTTTCCATCGGGCATCAGTAACACCAATACTAAAACGCTTAAAAGTGAGTAAGCATATTATCCGTGCATAAGTAACGCCACCACTAAAAGTACTATAAGTTATATGGCGTAATCAGTGTAGGTACAAATAACGCAAAAACTAAAAAAACATTATTTTTAATAAGCTTATTCATCAGGCATATGCACCGCCATTGCTTAACGCATAGAAGACAATGAGCGTATTTATCAAGCATAAGTACCACCACTACTTAAAAGCATTTTAATGAATAGGCGCATTACTCATCCATAAATAACGCCATTACTAAAAAAAACATAAAGTAAATAGGCGTAGGCATCAGTCATAGGTAATGCCACTACTTAAATCATGCGAATGAATACATAGACGTATTCATCAGATATGAATAACGCTAATACTAAAAAGGATAGAAATGAATAGGCGTATTTATCAGTCGTAATTAAGACCATTACTAAACAAAAACATTAGGGTGAATCGGCATAATGTATCAGTCATGTCAAAACGAAAACACAGCAGTGATAAGGCATTTCGAGGTCTATGGTATTGTGTTTACTGTACATGCTCGCTTTTAAACTGTGTTTCACTCTTTTCTTTTTGCTTGTAAAGGCTATACAATAGTATTTAGAACTGTACTTGTCCAGTTGGAATGGTCTTTTCAATATGTGACTTTGATATGAGAATAAACTCATCATAGATACCAGGACTAAATTTCGTATATACGCCAGACGCGCGTTTCGTCTACAAAAGACTCATCAGTGACACTCGAATCCATTCGCATTTGTACTCATAACACATATTTTCATATCTATTAGAATACTGTAATTGTCCAAAAGGTATTTCTATATGTGTGTAAAGACTAAATATACGTACTTAAAATATTGTATTTGTATATAGAAAGGTGTGATATGAGTACTAGTGCTATTAAGGTAGCACAATACAAAGATTTTTTCACTCCCAATTAGACAACTTTAAACTTATGTAATTTATTTCATCCTTCTTTAAATTTTATAAATGAGGTACCAAAAGAAAGAAGAATGATTAATCTTTCAAATTGTGATAATTTCATTATGACATAATTATTACATAATCAATTGTTATGTAATTAGTTGCCATATTGTGATGTCCACACTTGAATGAATTTAGCGTCTTTGTTTTTCATAACATCCCAAATTATCTTATAGATTCTTGTACAACACAGCTTGACCTCCAAAACTGTGTCTCAGATTTCCCAAAACATCAATAGAACAAATTTTATACCCAATTGAATTTAGTGATCTCTTATGAATTGATGTTGCAAACTTCATTGAAGATTTATGAGAGAATGAAATACAATAGGAAAAATCTGAGACACAGTTTTGGAGGTCAAACTGTGTTGTGCAAGAATCTATAAAATATTTTGGGATGCTATGAATAACAAAGAAGCTAAATTCATTCAAGTATGGACATCACAATATTGCAACTAATTACATAACAATTAATTATGTAATAATTATGTCATAATGAAATTATCACAGTTTGAAAGATTATTCATTCTTCTTTCTTTTGGTATCTCATTTATAAAATTTAAAGAAGGATGAGTGGAATTACATCAGTTTAAAGATGTCTGATTGGGGATGAAAAATCTTTGTATTGTGCTACCTTAAGACAACTCTCTATCCAAGTCACAATTTGTAGAAGTTAACCATTATAGGTCTTAGTAAGGTAGCCATCACGGAGCCTTGACTCACACCTAACAGCAAGATATAAACAGACCCATAAATGGCTAGTGTAAAACCATACAAACGAGAAAACCCAACGGTCTAGTCTGTATAAAAAACGTGAAACGAGAACACTTATGATCACATCAACAAACGACAATTACTGAACATCAGATTGATAACTAAGGACAGGTGCAAACAAATGCAGCGGGTTAAACGTTTTAAAAGGTACAAACCTTCACCCTGATCTGAGACAATAGTGTTACATTATAAAATAAAAAGACATATTGTAAACATAGTTAACATGTTAATAGTGAACATGTTAAATCTGATCAATTATACAATGTAAATATAAAATCAATATAATGGAGGGTGTATAGATAAAGACAACTGACAAATATCGCTGTGAGATGTTAGTATGTACTAAGAACAATGTTATAATCTAACAGTATTCAAACGGGAAAACCAAAGGTCATGTCTATATAGAAAAATACGAGAAACGAGAAACACTTATGAACTACATCAACAAACGACCACTACTTAACATCAGATTCTTGATTTTGGACAGGTGCAAACAATTGCTTTGATATTAAACGTTTTAATGATACCAAACCTTCACCCTCATCTGAAACGATAGTGTAACATCACAACATAAAAAGTCACACAATGAATGAGTGTTTCTTGTTTTTTTATATAGATTAAATGGTTTTCCACTAATATTTTTTTGTGATCCTTTATAGCTTGGTGTTCTTTGGGAGCCACTTTTCCGAGCTAGGCCATGCTTTGATCTATATTGGTTAACGTTTCCCAAACAGAAATTTGTATGGAGAGTTGTTGCATTGGCACTCATTCCACATCTTCTTATATATATTCCATAAAAAAGAGAATTTCATATCATGGCAACAATTTATTTAAAAAACCCAAAACCAACAATAAAACTTCACAGACATCTAAAAGTTATGCAACACGAACTCCACGTGCACTAGATAAACACAGGTATACAAGATTATAAATTGAATGTTGACAGGAAATATGACAAATTAAACTATATAATCAAAAATGGTAAGCATATCCGAACATGATATAAGTTTCGTTAAATCTATTGCATTTACAAAAGAGAACGTATCATTTCAGGTACCCGCTATTCTATTCAAATCAACTGGAGAAGTTATAACAACGAATAGGAGAGACTATACAATCACATCCTTGAATGCAACTTTCCAGGTACTGACTTCTATACAATTTAATCCTTTAATCCAATTTTCCAGGTTCTGATATCTATACAATGCAATCCTAAATTCTAACACCCCAAGTCTCATTTAAACCTGCAGAATATTCATCATGCTGAATTTGGACATTATTTTAAAGAGGAAGACTTCTTTCATGTAAGGAACCGGATTCGAATTCGAATGTGATTGGTTCCGTGTGAATATTATTAGTGTAGGACATGTAATGCCTTTATGGAAGTCCTGAATAACTCAACTGTGTTGGCCGATAGAACTGTTGTTGGTAAATTGTTCCAATCCCTGATGATCCTCGGGAAGAAAGATTGACTTTATGCATCTGTACATAGATATAAAAAGATGTGGTATGCGTGCCAATGAGACAACTCTCCATCTAATGTTATTTCTTGGTAGAAGCGATTTTTACCTCTGGTCCGGTTATCATTTGGGATTGAATATTGTTGATTTTATATGTCTATAAGATCGCACTGGATCTTGAATACCATGCATAATCTGTTTGTTTTCCTCCGTACTTCGAGGTGTACCAATTTTATAGTTTACCATATTTGATATACAGTTACGTGTTCGGTCTGTGTAGTTGTTATTCACAACTCGTGCTGCTCTTTCCTGTACTTAATCTATTGCCTTGAACATATTTTAAGTTATTGGGTCCCATACTGTGCATGTATATTCAACTGTAAGTCGTACCATGGATACATATGCAGATGCCTTTAAATGTTTTGTACAGCCTTTGGGATTTCTACATACAACTCCTACAGTTATAATATCGTTGCTTACTGTTAGGTTAGGTTAGGTTATTTCTGATGGTTACTCCTAGGTATTTGATAGCTTCAACTGTGTCTAGAGTATGACGTTGTAGTTTGTATGCTGTTTGTATCACTGGTCGATTGTTTGGTGATATTCTCATGACAAGAGATAGAAACTCGTTTGCCATTTGTTGTCCAGTCTTCCAGGTACCAAATTCTATACTTGAGTGCTTGAAACGAACATTCCAGGAACTTGATTCTATACAATTCAATCATTGAATCGATCATTCCAGATACTGATATCTATAAAATTCAATCCTCCATTCTAATATTTCAGGTTCTGACTTCTGTAGAATTTAATCCTTGAAACCCCCATTCCAGGTACTGACTGCTATACACTTCAATTCTTGAATTTTAAAATTCCATGTACTGACTTCTATACAATTCAATCTTTCAATCCAATATACCTTGTACTGACTAGTATTCCAATCCTTTAGTCAAACATTCCTTGTACTGACTTCTATAAAAATAAATCCTTCAATCCAATATTCCTTGTACTGACTAGTATTCCAATCCTCCAATCCAATATTCCTTGTACTGATTATCATTCCCATCCTTCAATCCAATATTCCTTGTACTGATTATTATTCCAATCCTTCAATCCAATATTCCTTATACTGACTATTATTCAAATCCTTCAATCCAATATTCCTTGTACTGATTATTATTCCCATCCTTCATTCCAATATTCCTTGTACTGACTATTCTTTCAATCCTTCAATCCAATATTCCTTGTACTGATTATTATTCCAATCCTTCAATCCAATATTCCTTGTACTGACTATTATTCCCATCCTTCAATCCAATATTCCTTGTACTGATTATTATTCCTATCCTTCAAACTAATATTCCTTGTACTGACTATTATTCCCATCCTTCAATCCAATATTCCCTGTACTGATAATCATTCCCATCCTTCAATCCAATATTCCTTATACTGATTATTATTCCCATCCTTCAATCCAATATTCCTTGTACTGACTATTATTCCAATCCTTCAATCCAATATTCCTTATACTGATTATTATTCCAATCCTTCAATCCAATATTTCTTGTACTGAATATTATTCCAATCCTTCAATCCAATATTCCTTGTACTGATTATCATTCCAATCCTTCAATCCAATATTCCTTGTACTGACTATTATTCCAATCGTTCAATCCAATATTCCTTGTACTGACTATCATTCCCATCCTTCAATCCAATATTCCTTGTACTGATTATTATTCCCATCCTTCAATCCAATATTCCTTATACTGACTATTATTCCCATCCTTCAATCCAATATTCCTTGTACTGATTATTATTCCAATCCTTCAATCCAATATTCCTTGTACTGACTATTATTCCCATCCTTCAATCCAATATTCCTTGTACTGACTATTATTCCCATCCTTCATTCCAATATTCGTTGTACTGACTATTATTCCTATCCTTCAATCCAATATTCCTTGTACTGATTATCATTCCAATCATTCAATCCAATATTCCTTGTACTGACTATTATTCGCATCCTTCAATCCAGTATTCCTTGTACTGACTTCTATACAATTCAATCCTTCAATCCAATATTCCTTGTACTGACTATTATTCCCATCCTTTAATTCAATATTCCTTGTATTGACTTCTATACAATTCAATCCTTCAATCCAATATTCCTTGTAATGACTATCATTCCCATCCTTAAATCCAATATTCCTTGTACTGACTATTATTCCAATCCTTCAATCCAATATTCCCTGTACTGATTATCATTCCCATCCTTCAATCCAATATTCCTTATACTGACTATGATTCCAATCCTTCAATCCAATATTCCTTGTACTGATTATTATTCCAATCCTTCAATCCAATATTCCTTGTACTGACTATTATTCCCATCCTTCAATCCAATATTCCTTGTACTGACTGTTATTCCCATCCTTCATTCCAATATTCCTTGTACTGATGATCATTCCAATCATTCAATCCAATATTCCTTGTACTGACTTCTATACAATTCAATCCTTCAATCCAATATTCCTTGTACTGACTATTATTCCTATCCTTCAATCCAATATTCCTTGTACTGACTATTATTCCCATCCTTCAATCCAATATTCCTTGTACTGACTATTATTCCCATCCTTCATTCCAATATTCCTTGTACTGACTATCATTCCAATCATTCATTCCAATATTCCTTGTACTGACTTCTATACAATTCAATCCTTCAATCTAATATTCCTTGTACTGACTATTATTCCTATCCTTCAATCCAATATTCCTTATACTGACTATTATTCCTATCCTTCAATCCAATATTCCTTGTACTGATTATCATTCCAATCATTCAATCCAATATTCCTTGTACTGACTATTATTCCCATCCTTTAATTCAATATTCCTTGTATTGACTTCTATACAATTCAATCCTTCAATCCAATATTCCTTGTATTGACTATTATTCCCATCCTTCAATCCAATATTCCTTGTACTGATTATTATTCCAATCCTTCAATCCAATATTCCTTGTACTGATTATTATTCCTATCCTTCAATCTAATATTCCTTGTACTGATTATTATTCCCATCCTTCATTCCAATATTCCTTATACTGACTATTATTCCTATCCTTCAATCTAATATTCCTTGTACTGATTATTATTCCCATCCTTCAACCCAATATTCCTTGTACTGACTATTATTTCAATCCTTCAATTCAATATTCCTTGTACTGACTATTATTCCAATCCTTCAATCCAATTTTTCTTGTACTGATTATCATTCCTATCCTTCAATCCAATATTCCTTGTACTGACTATTATTCCCATCCTTTAATTCAATATTCCTTGTATTGACTTCTATACAATTCAATCCTTCAATCCAATATTCCTTGTAATGACTATCATTCCCATCCTTAAATCCAATATTCCTTGTACTGACTATTATTCCAATCCTTCAATCCAATATTCCCTGTACTGATTATCATTCCCATCCTTCAATCCAATATTCCTTATACTGACTATGATTCCAATCCTTCAATCCAATATTCCTTGTACTGATTATTATTCCAATCCTTCAATCCAATATTCCTTGTACTGACTATTATTCCCATCCTTCAATCCAATATTCCTTGTACTGACTGTTATTCCCATCCTTCATTCCAATATTCCTTGTACTGATGATCATTCCAATCATTCAATCCAATATTCCTTGTACTGACTTCTATACAATTCAATCCTTCAATCCAATATTCCTTGTACTGACTATTATTCCTATCCTTCAATCCAATATTCCTTGTACTGACTATTATTCCCATCCTTCAATCCAATATTCCTTGTACTGACTATTATTCCCATCCTTCATTCCAATATTCCTTGTACTGACTATCATTCCAATCATTCATTCCAATATTCCTTGTACTGACTTCTATACAATTCAATCCTTCAATCTAATATTCCTTGTACTGACTATTATTCCTATCCTTCAATCCAATATTCCTTGTACTGACTATTATTCCTATCCTTCAATCCAATATTCCTTGTACTGATTATCATTCCAATCATTCAATCCAATATTCCTTGTACTGACTATTATTCCCATCCTTTAATTCAATATTCCTTGTATTGACTTCTATACAATTCAATCCTTCAATCCAATATTCCTTGTATTGACTATTATTCCCATCCTTCAATCCAATATTCCTTGTACTGATTATTATTCCAATCCTTCAATCCAATATTCCTTGTACTGATTATTATTCCTATCCTTCAATCTAATATTCCTTGTACTGATTATTATTCCCATCCTTCATTCCAATATTCCTTATACTGACTATTATTCCTATCCTTCAATCTAATATTCCTTGTACTGATTATTATTCCCATCCTTCAACCCAATATTCCTTGTACTGACTATTATTTCAATCCTTCAATTCAATATTCCTTGTACTGACTATTATTCCAATCCTTCAATCCAATTTTTCTTGTACTGATTATCATTCCTATCCTTCAATCCAATATTCCTTATACTGACTATTATTTCCATCTTTCAATCCAATATTCCTTGTACTGACTATTATTCCAATCCTTCAATCCAATATTCCCTGTACTGATTATCATTCCCATCCTTCAATCCAATATTCCTTATACTGATTATTATTCCCATCCTTCAATCCAATATTCCTTGTACTGACTATTATTCCAATCCTTCAATCCAATATTCCTTATACTGATTATTATTCCAATCCTTCAATCCAATATTCCTTGTACTGATTATTATTGCAATCCTTCAATCCAATATTCCTTGTATTGATTATCATTCCAATCCTTCAATCCAATATTCCTTGTACTGACTATTATTCCAATCCTTCAATCCAATATTCCTGGTACTGACTATCATTCCCATCCTTCAATCCAATATTTCTTGTACTGATTATTATTCCCATCTTTCAATCCAATATTCCTTGTACTGACTATTATTCCCATCCTTCAATCCAATATTCCTTGTACTGACTGTTATTCCCATCCTTCATTCCAATATTCCTTGTACTGATGATCATTCCAATCATTCAATCCAATATTCCTTGTACTGACTTCTATACAATTCAATCCTTCAATCCAATATTCCTTGTACTGACTATTATTCCTATCCTTCACTCCAATATTCCTTGTACTGACTATTATTCCCATCCTTCAATCCAATATTCCTTGTACTGACTATTATTCCCATCCTTCATTCCAATATTCCTTGTACTGACTATCATTCCAATCATTCATTCCAATATTCCTTGTACTGACTTCTATACAATTCAATCCTTCAATCCAATATTCCTTGTACTGACTATTATTCCTATCCTTCAATCCAATATTCCTTGTACTGACTATTATTCCTATCCTTCAATCCAATATTCCTTGTACTGATTATCATTCCAATCATTCAATGCAATATTCCTTGTACTGACTATTATTCCCATCCTTCAGTCCAATATTCCTTGTACTGAGTTCTATACAATTCAATCCTTCAATCCAATATTCCTTGTACTGACTATTATTCCCATCCTTTAATTCAATATTCCTTGTATTGACTTCTATACAATTCAATCCTTCAATCCAATATTCCTTGTATTGACTATTATTCCCATCCTTCAATCCAATATTCCTTGTACTGATTATTATTCCAATCCTTCAATCCAATATTCCTTGTACTGATTATTATTCCTATCCTTCAATCTAATATTCCTTATACTGATTATTATTCCCATCCTTCATTCCAATATTCCTTATACTGACTATTATTCCTATCCTTCAATCTAATATTCCTTGTACTGATTATTATTCCCATCCTTCAACCCAATATTCCTTGTACTGACTATTATTTCAATCCTTCAATCCATAATTCCTTGTACTGACTATTATTCCAATCCTTCAATCCAATTTTTCTTGTACTGATTATCATTCCTATCCTTCAATCTAATATTCCTTATACTGACTATTATTTCCATCCTTCAATCCAATATTCCTTGTACTGACTATTATTCCAATCCTTCAATCCAATATTCCCTGTACTGATTATCATTCCCATCCTTCAATCCAATATTCCTTATACTGATTATTATTCCCATCCTTCAATCCAATATTCCTTGTACTGACTATTATTCCAATCCTTCAATCCAATATTCCTTATACTGATTATTATTCCAATCCTTCAATCCAATATTCCTTGTACTGATTATTATTGCAATCCTTCAATCCAATATTCCTTGTATTGATTATCATTCCAATCCTTCAATCCAATATTGCTTGTACTGACTATTATTCCAATCCTTCAATCCAATATTCCTTGTACTGACTATCATTCCCATCCTTCAATCCAATATTCCTTGTACTGATTATTATTCCCATCCTTCAATCCAATATTCCTTATACTGACTATTATTCCCATCCTTCAATCCAATATTCCTTGTACTGATTATTATTCCAATCCTTCAATCCAATATTCCTTGTACTGACTATTATTCCCATCCTTCAATCCAATATTCCTTGTACTGACTGTTATTCCCATCCTTCATTCCAATATTCCTTGTACTGATTATCATTCCAATCATTCAATCCAATATTCCTTGTACTGACTTCTATACAATTCAATCCTTCAATCCAATATTCCTTGTACTGACTATTATTCCTATCCTTCAATCCAATATTCCTTGTACTGACTATTATTCCCATCCTTCAATCCAATATTCCTTGTACTGACTATTATTCCCATCCTTCATTCCAATATTCCTTGTACTGATTATCATTCCAATCATTCAATCCAATATTCCTTGTACTGACTTCTATACAATTCAATCCTTCAATCCAATATTCCTTGTACTGACTATTATTCCTATCCTTCAATCCAATATTCCTTGTACTGACTATTATTCCTATCCTTCAATCCAATATTCCTTGTACTGATTATCATTCCAATCATTCAATCCAATATTCCTTGTACTGACTATTATTCGCATCCTTTAATCCAATATTCCTTGTACTGACTTCTATACAATTCAATCCTTCAATCCAATATTCCTTATACTGACTATTATTCCCATCCTTTAATTCAATATTCCTTGTATTGACTTCTATACAATTCAATCCTTCAATCCAATATTCCTTGTATTGACTATTATTCCCATCCTTCAATCCAATATTCCTTGTACTGGCTATTATTCCAATCCTTCAATCCAATATTCCTTGTACTGACTATTGTTTCCATCCTTCAATCCACTATTCCTTGTATTGACTATTATTCCAATCCTTTACTCCAATATTCCTCATACTGACTATTATTCCAATAGATATAGGAAGATGTGGTGTGAGTGCCAATGAGACAACTCACCATCCAAATAACAATTAAAAAAAAGTAAACCGTTATAAGTCAATGCACGGCCTTCAACACGGAGCCTTGGCTCACACCGTCCATGTACTGACTTCTATACAATTCAATCATCTGCATTCAAATATTATGTACAGATAATTACTTCTATAAAAAAAAGACTGGTGTTTTGAAACACCAAATATATATGTTAATGACTCAAATTAGTTCTTACTGAAATGAAATTCATGATAAATTTCTTACGACTGTCATTTTGAAAGGAATATTATGTTCTACCCATTTTGTATGCAGCCGTATTGTATTTGTTACCTTTACAAAACCGTACTACTATACAAAACCTTAAACTATACAAAACTTTTAACTATACAAAAACATACACCGTAAAAAGTTTACATATTTTTAGATTCTAACGATAAATTATATGTTTGATTGCGCAAGCTTACATAGTTTTAGATTCTAACGACGAATTATGTGTTTGATTGCGCAATTTTACATATTTTTGTATTCTAACGACGAATTATGTGTTTGAGTTTGATTCCGTAAGTTTACATATTTTTAGATTCTAACGATAAATTATATGTTTGATTGTGCAAGTTTACATATTTTTAGATTCTAACGACGAATTATGTGTTTGATTGCGCAAGTTTACATACTTTTAGATTATAACGACGAATTATGTGTTTGATTGCGCAAGTTTAAATATTTTAGATTCTAACGATGAATTATGTGTTTGCTTGCGCAAGCTTACATATTGTTAGAATCTAACGATGAATTGTGTGATTGATTGCGTAAGTTTACATATTTTAGATTCTAACGATAAATAATGTGTTTGAATGCCCAAATGTACATAATTTTTAGGTGACGTCAGAGATTTTTCCGATGAATTTTGCTGCGGAAACTGGCAGAATATCACTTTGGATAATTATTGGTGGATGTGTCGGTGGTCTGACATTACTTGTAATACTTGGTGTAGTTCTATGGAAGGTATGACAAATATGCATGTACAGTTCGTAGAGTAAGACAAATAATCATGTATACATTCGTAGAATAAGAACAATATGTATACATGTACACGTTCGTAGAAAAAGAATCATATACATGTACACGTTCGTAGAATAAGAATTATATACATGTACACGTTCGTAGAATACGAATCATATACATTTACATATACGTAGATTGAAAAAATAGCAAGTTCTTTTAGGCAATGAAAATATCAAATTAAAACGTAAATGTCTCATTTTCAAAACTGGATAAACTAATAACAATAAAAATTTCCCAAAGACGAAATTTCAAATCGGAAGGATCTATAAACATGTTCTTGGATTAATTTGCACTTCTCATAAGTGCAAATTGGAACCACACTTTTTTTTGTCGTAGAATCATCAAATTTGGCAATAATGTACCTCTGGGGATAAATAACACAATACAAAAAAAAATTGGTGTGGCTCACCCGGTTCGGCAACTGGAGTGAAAATAGTGACAAAATCCTGTAGGATATTTTTTTCTCCCATAGGATTTTTAAAAATCCTACAGGATTTTGAGAAATCCTATAGGATAAAGTCATAATCCCATAGGATATTTTTTATATCCTACAGGATATTTAAATCCTAAGGGATTTATAATCCCTTAGGAGAATAAAAATATCCTATAGGATATAGTTTCGCCCTTAGGAGTAGAAAAATCCCTTAGGAAAAATAAAAGCATTTCCTATAGGATATTTTTTATCCTACAGGATATTAGTCTAATAAAATAATCCCATGGGATTAAAAATATCCGATAGGATTAATAAATATCCTAAGGGATTTCATAACAGAAAAAATATCCTGTGGGATAAAAAAGAATCCTAAGGGTAATAAATAAATCCTAAGGGAGATTAAAAATCCTAAGGGAGATTAAAAATCCTATGGGAGATCAAAGCAACTTATAAGAGAGGAAAAAATCCTATGGGAGAAAGAAATATCCTATAGGAGAAATAAATATCCTATAGGAGAAACAAATATCCTATGGGAGAATGAAATATCTTAGAGAAAAATCTATTTGTGAACTCAACCAAAGAACAGAGAATAGTTTTATATGTTTTTGTAGTAGGTAAGGATATTATTTTATTGGAGCAGACCAAATATTCCCAGATATTATTGTTTAAGAATTGTTAATTTTTCTACCAATGACACAAATTACCGATAAGTGTACTTCAAACATGGAGCTTGCATTAAGTTACTGCTACTGGTCCGTTTGTTATTTTATGTTTATTATTGCCATTTGCGTAGTTTCTTCTGTTACCTATTTCTACATTTGACTCTGGCTTCTTTTAAATCGAGTTTTCTCTTGTTTAATGCATTGTGGTTGTTTATTCCTCATTTGCTAAAGGAATAGGGGCCGGTTGAGATATCAAAAGTCATGAGTATACATCCATCGCCTGTCTCAAAGCAGAAACCTTTATCCTTTGGTAATCTCATGTGCTTTTTTTTCAATTTAAGTTCAAAAGTGCATTTTAGCGTTTAGTGTAGCAACCATTTCTCTGAACTATTATTCATTATTGTTTAGTGACCAAAAGAGGCCCGCCTCTATGTGCGGAATTTTCTTTCTGCATAGAGGACTCATCATTTTGAACTCATCAGGGTTCCTGTACTCAACCGACTTGTTGGGTACTGAGACATGACTGTGACACCATCTGAACAAAAACTGTGAATAAAACCAGAAGCAATTTTAAAACAACACATGGTGTTGGGGCTAAGAATACCACCAGCTTTTCATTGAAAGTAATGACAAGACAGAAACATGCGTCCAACGGGTATATCCAATACACTACAATTACTTAAACAACTTTGAAAATCGTACATAAGTGTTTTTTATTTTTTTATTTAGTATAGCTTGCTTTCCGTGAAGATATTTTTATTGTGGAGATGCCTGGATAGATTTGCCAGTAACCATACTTCTTCTAATGTGTCCTCAATATGCATGTAGTATTTGGAACTGAACATTTACATTAACTTTCACCAATAAATTCTTCAACAAAATTTGATAATAACTGAAATTTTATGGAACTAAACACTAGATGTAACTAAAGACAGTATTGTTCACCTAGGTCTATGTGCATCTCTGACAACAGACACATCAACACGTTAGGCTAGAATATCACGGTACGTCTAAACACTGCTAAGGACTCCTTAGTGCACTAAGGACTATACAATGCCACTAAGGACTAGAAGGAGTGCTGTTGTGTGTATTATTTTTACATATTATGTTAGAGATTGATATTTCATGCATAAATTTCAAATTTTATAGAAAAATAATCATAAATAAACAAGATATTCAACATTATTTAGGCACGTGCCCGTTTTTCTTTGATATGTCGAAAATCAATGAGCCAAATGACAAACCAATTCATTAAACAATCATAATCTTTTTATTTAAGGTAATAAACAATTGTATCTAAAAAAATGTATGCTTAATATTTATAATTAAATGTGTTGTTCTTATGAAAAATGATTACAGAACAAATAATTTTGTTTTTGTTTTACTTCTTTCCCGACAAAGTTATTTGCCACAGGTGCACGACTTTGATGTGCGCCTACTAAATGACTAATAAGTTAGAGTGTGGTCAGCTTGTTATGTAAGAGATATGAAGACAAAATAAATATATATATATTGATAAGTGTTTTGTTTTTATTTTAATTTCGACAAAGATGCGTGTATATATACAAATGGTTTCACTAAAACAATACGATGGAATTGAGAGAGAGAAAATTATGTGTCGTTCTTGGGGTTTATCCAAACCACTAGTTTTCAACCAGCTTGATATTTGTTTACAAAGGCTTCATACGGTACTTATTTGTTTGTTTATTTCGACATTTTATTATTCTTCTAAAAGTAAAAGAAGTTAAAAAAATCATTTCCCGATTTTAAGTCAGATTAAGTTTCATTTTCAAATATATAAAAGAGACAAATGTTTTAAAAATTTTCCACAGTTTTTAGTACAGTATTCACGAATTTTTTTTCAGTATGTGTAAATTTAGAGCTAAAGATATAATTCTGACAGAGAAAGAGAATGCTTCGTATGAATGCCTTGAAAATATGCCTTTACCACATGATGTGTAAATAATTATTTTTTGTAATGCAATATAATCAGAATATTTAAACCTAAATATATCACGCGAAAAAAAGAAAAAGCCGACAGAAATATTTTCAACTATAATTTCTTTAAATCTACTTTTCTTAAAGAAGAACAAGTATCACAGGCACTTGTCTCAGAAAAGGTATATAGGAATTTTTTTTCTGAGACAAATGCCTGTGGCAAGTATGTCAGAAGGAAATCCGATTTGTATTGTTTTTAACAAATTGTCTGCTTAACATATCGTACGAAATAATTTATTAAATAATGACTATGTGCTATGCGCTTTACTCACTGTTGAAGGCCCGAAATATATTACTCAAACGGGTCATATATGAACTTAGTGTGTTGCATGTAGTAAAAATGCATTATCTTATTGGTTTCGTTTTGTCCAGTTATACATTTCTTAAAATGTCTTCATATATGAAAATAAATTTTGAACAGTGCACCATAAGAAACAAACTAAAGTGTTCCAGCTCCAAACCAGTCTATTGTTCAAACGCATGTCCGTCGTCGCCTGTCACCACATTAAAGCACGCTTGCAAGAAAAAATAAACAGAATAGAGATACGGGTACAAAACACATTATAGATAATGTGTCCGACCACCTGAAAAATAAAATTGGTTCAAGAGACAAAGAACGCTACGAAATATTAGATTAATTTTTCGGTACTACCGGGCTTATCACAGCCCAATGACAAGATGAATTTAATGAAAACGCAACAAGCATCTGCCGGTTATCCAAACTTCAACACGTACTTTAAAAAAAATATATATAAATGTGAATTAAATATCTATAAAAATTTGTATTTCAGTCACTTATTAATATGAACATCAAATAAAAATCCGACATTAGATATATTTCTCTGGTGACAATTTTATTATTTACAAGAAATATACACTTGAGAAAATACTTCTTCATTCAGATTTTTTTGTTAATAAAATTTCAACAACAATTCATTTATTAGTATCCAACTTTACCCAAAGGATTCCCGTGTAATCAATTAATATGTAATTTGACACGTGTCAAACGGTTCATGGATTTTCGGCATATCAAAGAAAAACAGGCACGTGTCTAAATAATGTTGAATATCTCCTTAATTTATTATTATTTTTCTATAAAATTTGAAATTTATGCATTAAATATCAATTTCTACCGTAATATGAAAAGAAATTGCATGTAACAGCTCTCCATCTAGTTCTTAGTGGCATGTTATCAGTCCTTAGTGCACTAAGGACTCCTTAGCAGTGTTTAGACACACCCAGAATATCATTCGTAGCTAAAACTTAAAAAAAAAATCATTATTGCTGATAATTTCAGAGATTAAAAGGACAAATCATTTTGCTTTTGTTTTATTTCTCTTCCTATAAATATTTTCGTGTGCATGGCTTTGATGGGCGCCAACTCTTAAATTAGAATATGGTGAGCTTGTTAAAATGTTTATACATGTATTAAAAAGTTTTATCAAGAAAATGTAATAGAAATGTCGACAATAACAAACTGAGATATTCTATGCTGAAAATAGATATAAATATAATTAGTGGTATGAGTGCTAATATTACAGTTGATTTGGCAATGGAGAAAAATGTTCGTATCCATCAAAAATTTTAAAACTTTACACACTCTGTGTTCTCTTTGATTTTTTTTTATAAAAACCTATATCTCCATTTCCAAGTTGTGGTCCCTTACGCGGAATTTTGTTGAAATTTGAAGACTATTAAAAATTTAATAGGTCAAAGAATAGCCTTCAACATTTGAGGCTTTTTATAGCCAAGGCTGCGTTTAGTTTAAACATATTTTATTTAAAAATTGAATAGGTCAAAGAACAGCCTTCAACACGGATCCTTGGAAATTAGAAAATTTGCAATTAGAGGCCGCAAGAATAGTAACAGGTCTACTAATATTTACAAAACCTGAAACTTTATATTCTGAGGTTGCCTGGGAATCTCTTTTTGAAAGAATAAGGATGTAGTCGTAATTGCGTGTCGATATCTTGTCAATCGTACTGTTGTTTTATTCGACTAACTAACTTTATACGGAAAATTTTTGCATTTTTTTTTAAATTACCATGGTCTGTTGTTTTTAAACTGTTAATATTGGAATTAAGTAAAGAGTCAAAGTTGAAATCATGAATAAGTGTTCCGTGAAAATTGTTTTCGAAAATATAATTTGTTCATAATTCTTTAAAGTAATAAACTTTTTTCAAATAAATTCTGATCTTCCCTCATCTGATCACCAGCATGGCTTAAGGTATTACTTCCAAAGGTATTGTAAGGGGTGTGAGGTGACACTTCCAGGTATTCAAGCGATTTCCTGTCGGACTTGCAAGTTCATGCATCGTTTCACTTCTGCAGGTAATATTCAGTGTACACGGCCGATAACTTATAACTTTCCATTTTGAACTATCAGATGTATAATATACAACTCTGTCTTACTTGTCATTACTAAACTCATACGCTTGTTTATAAATAACATTTCTGGTGTAAAATAAAAATATAAATAATACCCAAAAAATAAGATTTGATGAAATTACAATCTATACACATGGAAAAAAGTATTGCAACACCAAATTGAAATTGAAATTAAAAAAACACTTTTCATTTTTTTGGGATATAATTTGGTAAAATAGAACTGGTTAAACATTATTTAAGTATCACCTGAGTTTAATAAAAAAAATATCGACTCGATAATTTTTTATCTGCACATGCAGCTACTCTACCCGTAAACAGCAAAACAGTTGTTTTTATCCTCATTGTTTTCAACCCTTTAAATAACCAAATTTTTAAAGTTATGTAATTGACATCTTATAATGGGTCCTGGACAACTCTTAACTGCAGCAAGATGGCAGATTATCAGCATAAGGGAAGCAGGGATGTCGCTGTAAAAACTGCACGTTTTGTTGGTCATCACCATTTCTCTATAAGTCGTTTTGAGAATAAATCAGGCAATAAATGCTGTAAAAGACATTCCGAGATAATGAAGACCCCCTATACCATTTGCTAAGAAAAATCAAGCATAATGAAGGTTGGTCAGAAGGAAACCCATTGCATACAAGACAATCCTAAAAAGAGAGTGGTGGCCATACAGGAGCCTTTTAACAAGAACTGTTCGAGATCGACTCATCGCTACTGGTTATCGTGCGATAAGACCATTTCGGAGACCTTTGCTAACGAACAGACACACAGTTTTCCGTATCTAATGTTGTGCAGAGCTCGCCAAAGTTGGAAATTAGCATCGTGGAGGAAGATCCAATGTTCAAATGGAATTCGGTTCATCTTCCTTGGCACGATCGTAGCTCGGATTTCAACCATATCGAGCATATTTGGGACACTATTTGGCGGAAAGTGCGCGAAAGGACACTCCAGTTCAAACCCATCATGAAATAAACAATGCCCGTCATCAGAAATGGTTGCTGCTACCTTAGCAACAAATTAGTCGATTTATGGCAGGAATCAGAAGACGTTTAGATGCGGTTATCCGTTTGGATAGAGGCTGCGCACAAAGTACTAATTCTTTGGCGTATAACCATCAACCATGATGTGAACAGTCATCTAAGGATTAATTTTGAAATGTGTGACATTGTAATGTTCGACTACAGTAAAAGTTGTAAAATGCATTTTTTTGTACAAAAAACACTCCATTTTGGTATTAAAATTGTGGTTATATAAATCATTTTTTTTTTCAAACATTTTTTGTTCGTTTCAATGCCAATGTTATCATAAACTATGTTTCAATAATATTATACACATATTTTATTATATTTCATCCAAAAAAAGAGGCTGATTTTTCAAGTTTTAAAAAATCAAGGTGTTGCAATACTTTTTTCCATGTGTATATTTAAATATTTTTTCCAAGGTTGACTTTGGGAAAATGTAATATATACTCGATGTCAATAGTGAAGGACAGATTGGAACATACCAGAAATATTGATTTAAAAAAATGTACGCACTTGTCGATGATTCGTCTATACGACTGGGTAGAAAGTTACGGAACTATAGCGCAATTTAAAATATATACATGTATACATTAAACATAAGAAAAAAACATATATTTTGAATAAATTGGGGTAAAAGTTTGGTAAATAGACTAGTCCATGTATGCCAACAGTATGTAACCATCGAATGTCGATAGACTATTGTATACCAAAAGAAGAAGAGAACCAATTTGATTTAGATACAGGTCGATGTTTAACTTGCTTTGGTTCATCGAAGTTGTGGACATAGTAAAATCACAGATTTATATTGACGTTACGCACGGTATTGGTGCCACTTAGCGTTACACGACGTTCCTAATAAAACAACGATTTTGACGTTGTTCCAAAAAATGTACGCACTTGTCGACGATTCGTTTATACGACTGGGTAGAAAGTTACGGAACAAGACTGAAAAATACGGAACAAGACGGAACAAGACTGAAAGTTATGGAACAAGACGGAACAAGACTGAAAAAGTTTCAAACGTTGACCTTATATTTTACTCATGTGAAAATGCCGCTTAAAGTACAGAGAATTTCGATGTTGCTTCTTTATATGTTTTTATTTTTTTCAAGCGGGTGCAAATGCAAAATTCCATTTAATTAAAATAATTTTTAATATTTGAAAAGAATTGTCTGCAACAGTAACACAAAATAACAATTTGATGTCTTGAAAAATGATTTAAATATATAAAAAAGATGTGGTATGATTGCCAATGAGACCACATTTCACAAGACACCAAATTGTCACAAAAATAAACAACTATAGGTCACTGTACGGCCTTCAACAATGAGCAAAGTCCATACCGCATAGTCTGTTTTACAAGGCCCCGAAATGACAATGTAAAACAATTCAGTCGAGAAAACTAACTGCCTCATTCATGTTACAAAATGAACGAAAAAGTCTGTTTTGTATATTTTTTTACTTTTTTTTTTTTATCTTCGAAATGTTTTAAAACTTTCAAATGTGAGGCTCTTATTTTATCAACACTTTAATTCTTGGACTATTATACTAACGTTAATATAATAGTCCCAGAATTTTATTTTTTATTTTTCTTAAACAGTGACTTATATATTGTAGGCAAATAATTAAAAAAATTCAGGTTATCAAGGAATTTTCACATTTTGTACATAAATCAGGCCGTTAGTTTTCTCGTTTGAATTGTTTTTACATTTATCATTTCGGGTCTTTTATAAATGACTACAAGGTTAGGGTTTTGCTCATTGTTGATTGCATATAGAAATAAGATTGTTATGTATGCCACTGGACGAACACTAATTGTGAATATTTTGATGGGAAACTATTGAGTATCAATGTTCCAAATTAATTTCGGGATTTATTTTCTTTCTCGATATTCAATAACAGAAAAAAAATTTGCTTGTCCGCTAAATAGGGATTTTCTTGTTAAACATCGTTAAAAAGATGTGTGTCTAAGGTGAACGCCACAAGAACCCTGTAATACTAGTACGAGAGTATAGCATGTAAACATTCCTTCTTAATGATATGGTTGTTTTGGAAATCTTTTCTTACAACTCATGTCGGCGCTAACATGTCCTTTAGTAGTTATTTTTTTTTCCAAAAGTCCAATTTCACGTTTCCGCATTTTCGTGCATTACTTTTCCGAAATAAGTAGCGGCGTTTTTACGTTTCCGCAAATTGGTATTACTTTTCCAGAAAAAGAAATTACTATTCCGGAAAAAATTTAATTAAGGTATACCTGTTGATTGAAATAATAAAAAATAAATATTTATTAAGTTAAAGGTCATCATAACAAAGTCTACAGTAGTACATATACATTCACCGTTTACTAGTTTTGTATTTTGGTCAAGAAAGAAGTCCATCTTTTCCTTTTCATATTTCTGAACGTTTTTTTTTTAAAGTTAGAGTTATCATCTTTATGCAAAATTGAATGATTTCGTATACTAGTAGTATTACGTTTTCTGTGTCTCTTAGATTTTTTAAGAATACATTTTCGCATGCTTAAACATGATAAAGAAAGCACGTCAACTGTTGGACTCGTGAAAATATTTTTCAAATTTTTAAAGCTTCATCTGTGTGATCGAAATTGTCGAAAGATTCTTATGACAATTTTAATAAAAAGTGATGCAAGTACAAGGGACCAGACGATATGATATAATTGGCACTAGGGAATGAATTATAGAAGTAAACTATTTCAAAATAAATAATTCAAACATCTTTAAGAATTACAAAATTTAATGTTTTATCGACACATGCCACGTTCAATATTGATTGCAATCTGTGTAATCGATTGAAATTCATGATCATTCAACCATGGACCGCTAATCACGCACGTGTGTACAAACAGTTTGACTATGAATATGTTTTTTCGGCGACTGTTTTTTCGTCATGTGTTTGGTATTTCAATTGGATTATAAAACAAATTATGGATATCAATAGGTCAATCGGGAAAAAAAATATTCCATTTATCATAAAAAGCTTCACAAGTTCCAAGAAATGGTTTGACACGAAATAAAGATATGTATCTGCTTTTAAGCTATTCTATAATATATATATATTATAACGTTACTTAAAACTGCGAGAAAAAAAAAATGAACCATTTGTCGATAAAAAACGGACGAACGAAATTGTAAAAAATATATATTATCTTTAAATTTTTTTAGTATATTTATTCTAGTTTATAAATCAAAGGTTGATCACCAGCAGTATGTGTGCCTTACTAGTTTATAATGTCGTGGACTGTGATGTATGCTGCCACCTTCGAGACGTATTTGCTAACGGTTCATTAAAAAAGAGGGTCAGGATGGGGTCGATGAATAGTGAATAATGGGTTAAAAGTGCCGAATAAAGGAAAATAAATAATGACTACAGAAACATAGAGAAAAAGATAAGGAATAGAGAATGACGAAGTGCTTATATATATAAAGAACACAGAAAAAGACTGAACAATTATAGAATTAAGGACCCCCGTACAGGTCCTCATACAATTGACACATCTTATTTTCACACCTAGCAGTTTCTTGGTATATACACATAGTGGTCAGCGTACATCTGCAATGTTCAATTAGGTGTGAAATTTTAATCTGGTAATTGAGATTAAATATAAAAGATGAATATAATGATTATTTCATTATAGTGTCGCACATTGGTCTTACAGTTAAAACAAAGATCGATAGCCAGCCTTCATAAAATTACGAGACACTAAATTTACAATAAAATTAATTAAAATATATACAATTATGAATTAGTTACAACAAGGATTTGTATAGTTACACACACATCTTTATCAATGAAATCCAGGATTTGTTTAGTAAATCTTTGATGAAATTAAAATAATATCCACATTTGATATAAGCAGTGACATATAATACATATGTATTATATGTCCCTGATATAAGTAACAAAATAAACGAATAAAATCTTTATTAAAATGCTAATATTCTGATGATGGATATTATAATAAAATTGTCAATTGAAATTATCTTTGCAAAAGAAAATAAAGGTATATAAACTTGGGATTTTATTTGAAACACATCACAGTAACCTTTATGTAAGAAACAAATATGCACAAAGAAAGACAAAAATAATACGTTATAGTTATTGACCTAGCAAGTCGGCATATAGAAGTTAATCTGCACAGCTCAGGTGACCCTTATTAACCCGAACGACGTAGGAGTTCGGGTTAAAGGGTCACTCTGAGCGTGCAGATTAACCTCTATATACCGATTTGATTGGCCAATAACTGTTTTAACACATGGCGTCATTATTTTACGAGAACGTTTTAGATGTGGACGATGTTCCGTAATTCACGGATCCTGAAAAGTTCCTTGAAGGCTTGTAGGGTAAAGAAAGGGGGAATACGACTTGGGTAAGTTTTAAATTGCTAACTTTTTTTTGGTTTAGACTTATTGTAAAATTGCGATTTAATGGTAGATTTTTTTTTAATATTTCTGTTAAATCTATTCCCATTTTTTATTTAATAAGTGACGATTAAGACTTTGACAAATTGTGTACTTTCAAATCGTTGTATGTAAAAAAAAAACATAACTGAAAGGGTTTTTGGGCTTTTGAATTTCTTTCCCTCAATGATATGCTTTAAAAAAGAAAGATAAACCGAGGAAGATTTCCTTAATTTTAAATGTTTTTAAATGTTGAATAAACAGAAAATACGTTTCTCTTTCCAATTCCCCCCCCCCCCCCCCCGGCCGTAAAATTGCTTTGTATCTATACCGTATTAATTTTTAAGACACGTCCATCTAAATGAAGTCTGATTGATCTCCAGCTAATCCCCCTGTTTAAAAAGAAACTTAAAACGACCCCCCTTAAATTCGATCCAAAAATATAGGGAATAGATATTCAAAAAGTCGTTATAATTTTCATTAAGTCTAGAACTAATCTAAATCAGATTTCTTTTATTCTGATATTCTTAGATACATTCCTTTTTTGGTAGAAATTACCAAAAAAATGATTTAACCATCTTTCTGAATTTAAAACACTGATTTAAGATTTATGTTGTACACAAAATATAATATTTTTTTTATGTTCAATCTAAGATGAAAAAAAGGAATAAGAAACCTTTCATTTTTCCTATTTTGAAACTACGATGTTTGTATAAAGTTAAACTTTGTCTTAATTTCAAGGAAGATGCATGATTAGGGGTGGGGGCTAACATGTCGTCACCCTAGTATTGGACAAAGTATCGTGTTTTAGCTATAAATAATTAAAATCTAGGAACCGCCCCTAAAGGTAAAAATAGATTTGAACTGTGCAGTATATCTGAGGTAGTTAATGCACACCTTTGCTGTGCATTATCCAGATTATAGCACAGTTAGAACAAAGAGATTTTACTCATATCATGTGTTAATGAAGATATATTGTTTGTAAATCATAATTTCATAAAAACTTTTTTCTTCTAATAAAAAAACTATTTATTGTACGAGCTAAAAACTTTTGTTTGTATTTACAGTTCATATGAGCAATACATCTTTTCTCTGTGTTCATTCTGTCAAAGTTAATATGTTTACGTGATGTTTTAAAAAGTTCATATCGGAAGTCTGTATATAAAAGACAGACCATTAAAACATGTATTTCGTTTTCCACACAGTTCGAACTACAAAATTTACAAAGTCTATCATTAAATGGTATCTGCGGTATGGAATATCGTTCCGTCTTAACGGCTAGCAAAGTTATGATTTCGCAGAAAAAAATATGAAGATGTTAAATAAAATTATTTAAACCTTTCTCACAGACTTTTTCCCAACGTGTACACTTTGATTACATTTTTGTGACTTTCGTCCTACTTATAAAAACATGTGCGACTTTTCCCTCAGCATACATGTAAATCATGGGATTCGTAGAAATACTACAAAGAACCTCCTTAGTGCACTAAGAACAAAATTGTACACTAATGACCAGATGGAAATTTGTGTTAAAAAATCATTTTGTTATCACAAATTGTCGAACTATTAACAAAGACAATTTACTTATCCAATAAAAAAAAATAGAAAATGGTGTGATAAAAAAAAATCCAATCTTAATTTGGTCTACTTTTGACAAGTTCAAACCAGCTCGACTAATGAAGTGTACAAATTTTCAAATAAATATAATTATAATTATTCTATAGAATCTCCCCCCTTTTTCAATTGGATAAAATTACTTTTTTTAAGTCTTTTTGATACTTATTTATACCACACAAACACGAAAAAAATATGAGTTTATTCTGTTTTTCAAAATTACTAAATAAACTTGCTAATTTTGAAGATCTGTCAAATGAATGTATATTTATAAATGTAGAATTAGAAATATAATAAAAAAACGACTCTTTATCAAGAATAAATCACCCAATATGCATAAATTCCAGAGTTTACTTAAAATTATCTTCGGCAATAGGATGAATAATCATCATCAGATTTCAGGCAATAAGCTTAATGCCTGAAAATTTCAGGCAATAACTTAATGCCTAGGCGTTAGCTTATTGCCTAGGATTTAAGCTTAATGCCTAATTTTACTTATTGCCGCTAACATATATACCGATTTTAACATGTATATGGTATTTCAAATTGTTCTCTTGGTTTTTTTTTCGTTTGTTTGTTTCTGCCGTGTTTATTCTGTCTGGTAAATTTTTTACTTCTAAGGTAATAGCGTCTTCTCAAATATTTTCAGTTTTTGGAAATGTTTATCCTTTTTTTTTTTTATTTTAAAAATACAAATACGGAAAGGTGAGGTTTAATACTTGGTTGCTTAACGTCCAGTGGCCTATACTTCACTTTTTTTTCTGATGTCAGAAACCATGCCTCACCGCAAGGTTTTTAAAAGGATAGAACACAGGCAAATGCAAAAAGATTCTAATGACTATCTTTGCTGCCTAGGTCTCTATATAATGATTTATGTTTTATGGGATACTAAACTCCTGTTCTACAAAAACAAATATATTCAGTTTAAGTGAGGTTTTAGTCTGATCTAAGTTCTGATGTGATTTACTGAGAATGTTTCACTTATTTATAAGAGGCAGTACCAAATATGTTTATCTTTAACATGTGGTCAGGTTAAATACATATAGGGTTAAACACTTTCCTCGACATGTTTAGGAGAGGAACATATTTAGGGTACGAACTTGTTTACAAATGCATTACAAGTATAGATATGTGTAATTTGATGTTCAGGCCCCGGCTAAACACATTTTTAGACTGTAAATATGACTTATTTATTTCTTACAGCTACTTCAATTTCAACGTTTGTGGATAGGTGTTTCATTGACAGCCATACCACATCTCCTTTTGCTTATTTTTGTTGTATATATTTTTTTTCACTTTCCTTGTCTTTTAAAAAATATTCCATTATAAATTTTATTTGATGCCGAAAATAAGAATACGAAGAGTTATTTGTTAAATGCTATAACTAAGCGAAGTAAAACAACCATTAATAATTGTGTATAAGAGCATCATTTATATTTATAAAAAAAAAATCAAATACAAGCAGACATACCATTTGTGACACCAATTTCATTTATTTCCAAATCTTAAAATCTTATATTTCCACATTCTTTTGGTTTTTTTTTTTATTATAGAGAGATCCCTATACACCTTATCAAGCCAAACAAAAACGTTCCATGTATAAATAAAGTAAGGAGCTAATTTCATATTACCTGCCATTAAAAATATCACAAAAGGCACATACATATTTTGTGAAAAGTTTAACCATACCATTTTTATAATATCAATTCGTGGAAATCAAACCAAGTACATGAAATAAAAATCAGTACAAGGAAAATACTTCTCTATTTATTAACGATTTAGTAGATATATAATGAACGTTGAATATGCCTTATATCCAGACCTGTCCAGAGACAAATTCAAGTTCCAAATGTTATACTGAATATGAACCCTGTTCTAGACTGATAGTGTCGAGAAATATTTTTAACGTGCTAGTTCACAAGGTAACACTCCGCATTTGGACATCATTTAGCCACTCGAGCATACCAGTCTTTTTTTACAGATATATCATGTAATGGAGGAGAGGTGTAATTAAATTATTAATTCCACTTGCTTAGCGGAGGAACAGCAATTTTAAATGTTGACGTATTTGGATTGACCAGGCCGGGATTTGAACCCACGATTTCCCGCACTAAGTGCAAAAACATAACCAAGAGAAATCTGAAATATAGTATCATACCAAAAAAACTAAAGTGCTATAAATAATCCAATCTAAAAGAACTCTCCCTTTTAGATTTCTATTTAAGCCATCAAAATGCATTTAACCAGTTGATATTATTAAAAACTGTACTTGAAAAACGATGGTCGATTTAAGCATAGATTTCATGCACGGAAGACTTCTGCACATTTGGTACTCTTGCACAATTAATTGAGGCAGCTCTGTTTTTTATTCAATATATCCTCATTTTGCATTATAATTCCAAGTTCCATGTCCATTCTCTCAGTCGACCTTTTATATTTGCTATGAAAAGCCTACCTATTGTGTTCTCGCTATGAACATACATGTAATATTTGCCACAGGACGTAAAACAAACAACATTTATTAAACAGACTCATTAATAATTAATATCATGAAAACCATATACGAAGGCAAGATTTGCACAATCCTATAAAGTAATATTTCCATGTATCCGTTTCGATAATTATTGAAACTATAACGACCCTTTTCAGGGTTGCGTTCAATATCGTAGCAGCTACGTAGTGCGACGTAAATTTATGACTATTGAACGAGAAGCTAGCTTAGCTGCTATTAATATCTATGTAGCAGCTAGGCTAGCCACCCGTTCAAAAGTCATAAATCTACATAGCCCTATATAGCCGATAAGATATTGAACACAACCCAAGGTCGTGTTCAATATCGTAGCGGTTACGTAGATGGGTCGAGTTCAATATCGTAGCAGCTACGACGTGCTACGTAGATTTTGACTATTGAATGTGTAGCTATAGACTAGTTGTTACATAAATATTGATAGCAGCTACGTAGCTGCTACGATATTGAACCCAACCCTGGGACGCGTTCAATATCGTAGCAGCTACGTAGTGCTACGTAGATATTGACTATTGAACGTGTAGCTATAGACTAGTTATTACTTAGATTTTGATAGCAGCTACATAGTCGCTACGTAGCTGCTACGATATTGAACTGATCCCTGGTATCAATATCTATGTAGCAGCTAGGCTAAATACAAAGGTTGAGTTCAATATCGTAGTAGCTACGTAGTGATCAATATCTATGTAGCAACAATTGTTAACGTTTGTAAGATACCAACAAAACTGACGAATCCATCTTAGATGACAAAACGTATCAAAATTTAATCCTATGGGAGAAAAAATAATCCTATAGGACAAAGTTAATCCTAAGGGAAAACAAAATATCTTACAGGACAAAATTTATCCTAAGGGAGAGAAAAAAATCCGGTAGGAGAAAAAAATATCCCATGGGAGAAAAAACATCCCACAGGACAAAATAAATCCCTAAGAAGAAAAAAATATCCTAAGGGACATTAGTTTCTGTCAAAAAGTCTTTCATGATAATCCTATAGGATAAAAAAAATCCTATCGGATTTAACACTTTTTTTGAAAATCCTATAGGATTTTAAATCCCATAGGATATTAATTTAATCCCATAGGAGATAAATTTTCCTATAGGATAAATAAATCCGATAGGATTTATATATCCCATAGGATATTTAAAATATCCTACGGGATTATGACTTTATCCTATAGGATTTCTCAAAATCCTGTAGGATTTTTAAAAATCCTACGGGAGAAAAAAATATCCTACAGGATTTTGTCACTGTTTTCGCTACAGTTGCCGAACCGGGCGAGCCATATCAAATTTATTTTTGTATTGTGTTATTTATCCCCAGAGGTACATTATTGCCAAATTTGATGATTCTACGACAAAAAAAAGTGTGGTTCCAATTTGCACTTATGAGAAGTGCAAATTAATCCAAGAACATGTTTATACATAAAACAGAGACATAACCTATAAGAATGCACAAATACAAAGATGTGGTATGCTTGTCAGTGAGATATATTTCCATCGGAGATCGAAAGTTTTAAAATTTAACTATAGATCATCGTACAACCGGCATCAATTAGAAAAAAACAAACTCATATCATATGATTATCTTTACTATAAGCAAATCAAATGTAAACAATTCATTGGGAAAAAAATGCCATCTATGTGAGAAAAACAACAATAAACGAAAATCAAAAAAACAAAATATGATGATTACTGCAACAAACAATGACTACTGAATAATTTGATTCAATAGATACCTACAACGCACATACAAAATAAAACCATTACAAAGGCTTATGAAACAAATCATCGATCTGAGATACTCAGTACTCGCAGTCAGTCAAATCTAGTCAATTAGAAATTTAATGGGGAACATCAAGGGTCTCGGTCATAAACCTCCTGAGTCAGTTTCTTGTACTCTTACTCGAAAATTAACCAATCAAAATGCTGAATTTCATGTTTCGAGCATGCATTTTGTGCTCCACGCATTTAGCTAAATTTTAAGATATAACCACAGAAACGCTCCATGCAAAATATTTGACAGCCAGGGATGTTTAAAAAGTCTATATCATATTTTTAGGTGATATGACAGAAAAGGGGGTGAAATGTGAGGCAGATAACTTAAACAAGGTTTTTTGTATTTATTTTACTAGGTTGGATTTTTCCAAAGAAAAAAGAAAGACGACATTAACAAATGGAAAAGACAGTCTGGGTATTATGCCTCCAGGAAAAGTCAATCTATTGATCATGTTCCGAGACAATCAAACATGGTTAATTCTGTCCACTGGTAAAATCGGGCCAATCTTATATCATATAGCTCTGTCCTTTCACTTGTCAAACCATCTAATAAATAAAAAATATTCGTGATACGTCTTTCATTATTTATAACTCAGATTTTAGAGGCGTACGTAAGTCTTGTCTATATTTTTGTGATGAATGTAAAAAACGTGTCATGTTACATGTAAAATTTGAAGACATATATTCCATTTATAATGTTTCTACAAACTAAGTTAGATTGATTTTTTATCCATCTTGAACATGCAAATGATCTACTGTTGTGAGGGGATGTAAGACAATTACCATAATACTTTGATGTAAAATATAAATTGATGTGATACCTAAAAAAAGCTAAAAAAAAAGCTCCGACAAGATTTCAGAAGAAGAATTAAAGTAGGCTATGTCAATAACAATTTAATTAACTGTTATCTGATCGTATCTTATTTATTCTATAAACATGGCAAGTTCAAACAAAATCTAAACTGTTAAAACGTTATGCACGCCTACAAAAGTTTGATACACCAATCATATAAACAATTTAAACGCCAGGCACACCATACACTGTGATAATGCATCATAAATCAAAATGATTCAAACAGCTGGCACACCGAAAGTGAAGTTTTGATACCCCACACACCAAACACGATCCAAACGCCCGACAAACCAAAGACTGTTTTGAAACACCACAATCCAATACAATGAAATCTCCCGAAAAAAATACAAAAACTGTTTTGATATATCACACACCAAACTATTTGAACGCCAAACACCATAGATTGTTTTGATACACCACACACCAACACTTTTTAAAAGCCCAACACACCAAAACTGTATTGATACACCACACACTAAACTGATTCAAACGCCCGACACACCAAAAAGCTGTATTGATACACATATCACCAAAGCGAATCATACACCCTACACACCAAAACGATTCAAACATCCGACACACCAAAACTATTCAAACACCCTACACACCAAAAATTGTTTAAACGCCATTAACGTCCTGCACACCAAAAGGATTCAAAAATCCGACACACCAAAACTATTCAAACACCCTACACACCAAAAATTGATTAAACGCCATTAACGTCCTGCACACCAAAACGATTCAAAAATCCTACACACAAAACTCAGCTCAAATCCCATTAACACCATACACAACAAAACGAGTCAAACGCTCGACACACCAAAAACAGTTAAAACTCCATTAACACAATACACCAAAACGGTTCAAACACCCTATACATTAAAAATATTTCAAACGCCATTAATACCATACATACCACAACGATTCAAATACCCTACACACAAAAACAGTGTATACACCATTAAACACCATAACGACCAAAACGCCCCACACCAAAAAATGTTTAGACCTCACACTCATCAAACTGTCCAAACACCCTACACAAATTACTCAGTTTATTAATGCGTTTAAGGTGGCTAGTATTTAATGATATTTTAGTGACTGCTGGTCTTCACCATTCAATGTACATATAGGTGGTTACTTATTTACCTAAAGATATAAGAAGATGTGATATGAGTGACAATAAGATATCTCTCCATCTAAGTCACAATATCTCTTTTCCTGTCAGTCTCTATCTAAACACAAAGGTGGATTTAAGGAAAAGGATCCTAACACGTAGCAGAGCTACATGTATGCTAAATGAAAATCATAGAATCTATATTAAGATCTGAAACTCTGACACCTAAAAATTTGTCATGCAGTGTAACATACAATAAAGTCTAAATCCAAAACTATAACTCTAACTTCTCAAAATAAATCATGCAATTTAACATACAAAAAAGTCTATATCCAAAACTGAAACTCTGACTTCTCAAAATAAATCATGCATTTTAACATACAATAAAGTCTAAATCTAAAACTGGAACTCTAACTTCTCAAAATAAATCATGCATTTTAACATACAATAAAGTCTAAATACAAAACTGAAACTCTGACATCTCCAAATCTAACATGCAGTGTGACATACAATAAAGTCTAAATCCAAAACTGGAACTCTAACTTCGCAAAATAAATCATGCAATTTAACATACAAAAAAGTCTATATCCAAAATTGAAACTCTAACTTCTCAAAATAGATCATGCATTTTAACATACAATGAAGTCTAAATCCAAAACTGAAACTCTGACATCTCCAAATCTATCATGCAGTGTGACATACAATAAAGTCTAAATCCAAAACTGAAACTCTGACTTCTCAAAATATATCATGCAATTTAGCATACAAAAAAAATCTATATCCAAAACTGAAACTCTGACATCTCAAAATTGATCATGCAGTGTAAAATTCAATAAAGTCTGTAACCAAAATTGAAACCCTTACATCTTAAAATCTATCATGACATGTAACAAAAATAAAGTCTAAATCCAAAACTGAAACTCTGACTTCTCAAAATTTATCCTGACAAGTAACATACAATTACGTCTCAACCCAAAAATGAAACTGTTGCATTCCAAAATCTATCATGCAGTTTGAGTACAATAAAGTCTAAATTCAAAACTGTAACATTGATATCTCAAAATCTATCATGCAGTGTAACATACAATTAAGTCTAAACACTAAACTATATTTCTGACTTCTCAAAATCTGTTATGCAGTGTAACATAGAATAAAGTCCATAACCAAAACTGAAACTCTGACATCTCCAAATATATCATAAAATGTAATATATTATTAAGTGTAAACCCAAACTAAAATTCTGAAATCTCAAAATCTATAATGCAGGGTAACATACAATAAAGTCTAAAACCAAAAACTGAAACTCAGACATCTCGAAATATATCTTGCAGTGCAAAAAGAGGGACGAAAGATACCACAGGGACAGTCAAACTCATAAATCCAAAACAAACTGACAACGCCATGGCTAAAAATGAAAAAGACAAACAGAAAAACTATAGTACACATGACACAACATAGAAAACTAAAGAATAGACAACACAAACCCCAATTAAGTTTATAACAAAAGATGGTCATCTGACTTCTGCAAATCTATCATGCAGTTTAACAAACAATAAAGTCTACACTCAAAATTGAAACTCTGACATCTCAAAATCTACCATGGAGCGTAACATAAAATAAAGACTTTATCAAAACCTGAAACTCCGACATCTCAAAATCTATCATGCAGTTTAACATACAATAAAGTCTAAACACAAAACAGAAACTCTGACATCTCAAACTCTATTATGCAGTTTAACATACAATAAGGTGTAAACCCAAAACAGAAACTCTGACATTTCAAACTCTATTATGCAGTTTAACATACAGTAAAGTCTTTATCAAAGCCTGAAACTCCGACATCTCAAAATCTATCATGCAGTATAACATACAATAAAGTCTAAACCCAAAACTGAAACTCTGACATCTCACAATCTATTATGCAGTTTAACATACAATAAAGTCTATAACAAAAACTGAAACTATGACATCTGAACATCCATCATGCAGTGTAACATACAATAAAGTCTAAACACAAAACTAAATCTCTAGAATATCAAAATATATCATGAAGCGTAACAAACAATAAAGTCTTTAACCAAAACTGAAACTGACATCTCACAATCTATTATGCAGTGTAACATACAATAAAGTATTTAACCAAAACTGAAACTCTGACATCTCACAATCTATTATGCAGTGTAACAAACAATAAAGTCTAACCCAAAAACCGCAACTCTGACATCTCAAAATATATCATGAAGCGTAACAAACAATAAAGTCTTTAACCAAAACTGAAACTCTGACATCTCACAATTGATTATGCAGTGTAACAAACAATAAAGTCTAACCCCAAAACTGAAACTCTGACATCTCAAAATATATCATGAAGCGTAACAAACAATAAAGTCTTTAACCAAAACTGAAACTCTGACATCTCAAAATATACCATGCAGTGTAACAAACAATAACGTATATACCTACAACTGAAACTCTGGCATCACATTGTTGCGCTTCGGCTGTAGTCTACTCTGTGATCTTGTTTTTTGTCTCTTTCACACATTCCCATTTCCATTCTCTATTTCAACATACAAGAAAGTCTATAATCAAAACTAAAACTATGGTATCTCAAAATATATCATGCAGTGTAATTTACAATAAAGTCTATAACCAATACTGAAACTCTGGCATCTCAAAATATACAATGCAGTGTAGCAAACAGTCAAATCTCTATCGAGAACTGATATACAATATAAATGTATCAACATATGGAATTTCTTAGTTTTAATTTATTAAAATCATACTCAAGTAACACCGATCTGTAACTTAAACAAAAAAGGCAACAATAGTATACCGCTGTTCAAAACTCATAAATCCATGGACGGTGTAACAAACTAAAACTAAAACGCATTCAATATAAGAGGAGAACAACGACACAAAATGTAACACACACAGAAACGGACTAAGAATTAGACAAAATCCTATGAGAATAAAAGATATAACATCAAAACCAAATACATGAATTTGGGATAGATAAGTACCGTGACACGTCTTATAGTAATGTGAATTCACACTCAAAAATAAGAGAAAACAAACGACACAACGGAAACACAACGTTAAAATGTAACACACACAGAAACGAACTATAATATAACAATGGCAATATTCCTGACTTGGTACAGGACATTTTTAAAGGCAAAAATGGTGGATTGAACCTAGTTTTGTGGCATGCCAAACCTCCCTCTTTTATGGCCATGTGAAATATAACATTAAAATTACAACACAGCATTACAGGACTACAATATAAATAGGAGAACACAATTGACAAAGAAACACACGCATAATAGCTAACAAAAGGCAACAAGTTTAAAATTTTAATACGCCAGAAGTGCATTTTGTCCACACAAGACTTACTAGTGACGCCCAGGTACAAAAGTTTGAAAGCCGAAACAAGTACAAATTTGAACAGCATTGAGGACCAACAGTTCAAAAAAGTTGTGCCAAAAACGGCCAGGGTTTTCTGTTAGGTACCATAACATTCCTATTATTTAGAATAATTTATACTTTTGCAAACAGTAAATTTTATAAAATGACTATACAAAAGATATATGATAAAACTGAAGTATTAACTAATTACAGGAAACAACCGAAATACATTACATAACCCGAAAAAATGCATCACAAAAAAATAGACACATCAGAATAAGTTAAAACCTCAACGTCAAGTGACGTCATATTTGAAATTGTAAAAAATGACAAAAAAATTACGCCACATTTGAATTTGTAAAACAGATCATCAAAAAATGAAAAATGACGTCACATTTGAATGAATAAGATAGAGCTAGGATTGATTTAAGATTATATTTGAACTAAATACTGATATAACATTTAATAACAATGCACATTTCAATACTAATTAATAGCAAACTAATTAGTAAACAAAAATCAATACAATTACATTCATTTAATGAAAATTAAACACTCGATATCGATTCTCACACAAAGTGTAGTATATAGTAGGATTTATGAACTTTACGTTGAAACATAAGAAGGAGAACCAATTAATAACAACAGATGTAAGTATGGAACTAGACTTCAATATGAAGGATAGCACTATACAACCAATGTATCCGTACTTAAGTATGTAACTGGACGTCAATATATTAGGTAGAAGAATACAGCCAACGTGTCCGTACCTAAATTCCAATGAGTAACTTATTTGTACCTATTTGCCTTACATTTAAGAAACTAAAATCGCACATATTTTTATAGAGACTGAACAATTTGATTGTATAATTTGCCATTATGCACGTCATTCAAACATAGGAAACATACTTAGATGTGCAGTATTTGGTATTGTACAGGCGTAGATTCAGCTATTTGTAAAAGGGGTTCCCTACTCAGGATAAGGAGAGAAGACAGTGGAGTTTTATATGTTCAAATATAAATGCATTGAACGTAAACAAAAGAGTGCTCCAACCCCTGGAACCCTCCTTCCCTTGGATTCTCTAGTGCTATATATCAACAGATGATGTCCAACCCCCGGAACCCCTACCCATGGATCCGCTTGTGCTATATATCAACAGATGATGTCCAACCCCTTGAACCCTCTCCCCATGGATCCGCTAGTGCTATATATCAACAGATGATGTCCAACCCCTGGAACCCTTCCCTTGGATCCTCTAGTGCTATATATCAACAGATGATGAGTTAAAAGAATACAGTAAAATCTACGAAAACTTTAGGAAAAAGCCGTACTAGAAAATTCATCAAAAACTGAACCTCAAATTTATCATGCAGTGTACCTTACAGAGTTATAGTTGTGTTGTAAAGTAGGTGCCACGAATTCGCTAGCTCCTGGTATTATCTAGAATTATAACATATTCACTAGACTATTCATTACGAAAATGTGTAGTCTGGTACATAATTCTCAACCGTAATGTTAAGGAACGTTACTTTTGTCCATCAGCTTTTGTAACTTGGTTCATATTCACTTTTCCAATTATTAAAGCAACCCACTACATAAAGTATATTCAAGTCTCTATGTATAGAGTACCTTCGTGTACATATAAAACCTGCTCAAGCAACGAAGTATAGAGTACCGTTTTGTACACATAAAACCTGCTCAAGCAACGACGTATAGAGTACCGTTTTGTACACATAAAACCTGCTCAAGCCACGAAGTATAGAGTACCGCTGTATACACATAAAACCTGCTCAAATAACGAATTATAGAGTAACGTTGTGTACACATAAAACCTGCTCAAGCAACGAGGTATAGAGAACCGTTGTGTACACATAAAACCTGTTCAAGCCACGAAGTATAGAGTACCGCTGTGTACACATAAAACCTGCTCAAACAACGAAGTATAGAGTACCGTTGTGTACACATAAAACCTGCTCAAGCCACGAAGTATGGAGTACCGCTGTGTACACATAAAACCTGCTCAAGCAACGAAGTATAGAGTACCGTTGTGTACACATAAAACCTGCTCAAACAACGAAGTATAGAGTACCACTGTGTAAACATAAAACCTGCTCAAACAACGACGTATAGAGTACCGCTGTGTACACATAAAACCTGCTCAAACAACGAAGTATAGAGTACCGTTGTGTACACATAAAACCTGTTCAAGCCACGAAGTATAGAGTACCGCTGTGTACACATAAAACCTGCTCAATCAACGAAGTATAGAGTACCGCTGTGTACACATAAAACCTGCTCAAACAACGAAGTATAGAGTACCACTGTGTACACATAAAACCTGCTCAAACAACGACGTATAGAGTACCGCTGTGTACACATAAAACCTGCTCAAACAACGAAGTATAGAGTACCGTTGTGTACACATAAAACCTGCTCAAGCAACGAAGTATAGAGTACCGTTGTGTACACATAAAACCTGGTCCAGCCACGAAGTATAGAGTACCGCTGTGTACACATACACTCTACTCAAGCCAGTAAGTATAGAGTACTGTCGTGTAGATATAAAAACTGCTCAAGTTCAACTTCAGTATTTAATTTTGACATATAGCTCTTCAACGGTCTCGGTACTTATACATCCTCGGATTTCAAATGTTTAACTTTGAGCGTTCCTGATGAAAGTAAAACAAAAAAAGCGCATTGGACGCATGAAATTATTAAACGTGTTTTTTTTTTAATTTTTCGTTAGGGCTTTGAACCTAACTCTTTAAGTTGTATGTTGTCTTCTAGCTATTTGTTCATTGTGTAGTTTTAATATTTTATTAAAAGTATTGCTATTTTGTATGCATTTAATACAATCGATGTGCTCGGTTAACAACATTTCAGTAAATATAAGCATGTGCTATTCCGTTTGAAATTCCCTTTTTTCAAGGTACGACGATAGTTTTAAACAAAATATTTGTTTCTATAAAATTAATTTAGCAAATTTTTAAAGTTATTTGTGGTAACGAAATCCCTGAATTGATAATTTATTAGGAATACAGAATTCATATTCATTGAAATTTAAAACGTCACAACAAACACGTACATAGCAAATAAGTTGGGATCCATAAACACTGTAAGATGGTGCCAAATAAACATCAAAATGTCTGTGTCATTTTGGTCTCTTGTGGACAGTTGTCTCATTGGTAATCATACCACATCTTCTTTTTTATAATCACCGTCTACAAAATGAAAATTAACAATAGGACACGAAACATCGTTCCATTTGTCGAATTGTGTTTAAACTGAACTATTCAACAACAGTTATTATCGTTTATATTTGATTAATTCAGTGTTATTGCTTTATGTAAATTTCGGCAATATATTTAGAAAAATCATGATTATTTGAAGGAAAAATAAATACAGCGGTAAGTGTTTGAATTTATCAATCAAATTAAGATTGGGTTTTACTGAGTTCGGTCAAACACTATGATTCAAAGCAGTATAAGAACAAGTAAACTTTTAAATGGCGATTGTCCACCATAGAAATACATACAACCTGTCCATAAACCTGTATGTCGAATAGTGTTTGAAGATCATTAGTCCTTTAACGGTTTTAAACGGATGGATAGGATTACAAAAAAGTAAAATCACAATTAAAAAACCCAGGGAAATTTCTTAGAAGGTTCGTTCGTAGTTTCAAGTAATTTACAGTTATAAACGAGAAAAGAAGTCTACATTTAAGTTTGGACTCGGAAGGCAGACGTATCATATTTTCAAACTAACTGGGGTTTGAGTCTACAATAATACAAATTTTAACTCGAACAAACTGGTTACATGTGAACAAAGTCAAATATAAGGAGAATCTTATCAAGAATCCCACCAAATGAGTTCATTTAATCTGACTAGTCCCTTGAACATTTCTTTAGTGTTATGAA
This sequence comes from Mytilus galloprovincialis, assembly GCA_037788925.1. Classification (NCBI taxonomy): domain Eukaryota; kingdom Metazoa; phylum Mollusca; class Bivalvia; order Mytilida; family Mytilidae; genus Mytilus; species Mytilus galloprovincialis. Next base: position 435,924 of record JAWDJN010000027.1, on the reverse strand, counting down.
TATTCTTTAATACCAAATGAATATTTTACTGATATCATTGGATACATAATTCCTACATTTATATATATAAAAAAAAGAGTTGGTATGATTGCCAATGAGACAACTGTCTACAAGAGACCAAAATGACACAGACATTAACAACTATAGGTCACCATACGGCCTTCAAATAAATGTATCTGCTTCACACAAACCTACAATTATTAGCAAATACTGACAATAGTTTTATTATATCAGGTTGGTCCATCCAGGTATTATCAAACGTATGGAGAGTTTAAGTCAAAAGTTGTTATTCGAAATGAACTCTCACAGAACATTGGTTTTGGAAACTTAGGTTAATTGTGATTTGTTTTGTGCAATATAATTTATGCAACTTTTAGATCAGTTGAATTTTTTTGCACATAATGTTGTTTCTAATTTCATATTTCTAAAGTACTTTTTCTCGAAAGAACTAATAAAAACATCATTTGTGTTTCACTAATTATTCGTAAAATCAAATAAACAGGTTCGTGTGAAAAATAGTTGTAAACAAAACAATAATTCTGGACTCTGTTCAAGTATTCTATATTTCAAAATAAGATAAAAATGTATGAAATAAACACATTCTAAATTTCACGCGTCCGAACGCTTTTCTTGATTTACCTTAATCAGGAACGTTCAACGCCGAATATTTGACAGCCAAATATGTTTAATGACTTCAACAGTTGAAGATATATTTGACAAAACAATACATAAATATCAAGAAATACGATTAACAAGCGCCGTTAAGGTAACGTGGCGTATACAAACATAGACAATCATGTAATTCATTACCTTTAACTTCTCTTTATAAATGTTGAACAATCAAAGAAATCAATAAATCATTTTAATGGAGATATAAAATATCGGTATTGAAAAAGAAATTCAATAGTTATTTAAAAAAGCTATAGATATTACTTCAATGAATTATTAATGGGATCATAGTATTTTCTCAGTGCACATTATTTTCTTTGTTGTTCACTAGTTCATTTTTATATATATATCTGCTTATTTTCTTTCAAAACGATAGTTCTTTCTTTTGAAAAATCAACTCGAACGATACCAAGTACCAATGAAATTTGTTTTACTCAAGGGATAAAATAATGACCTGTGTTAGGTCATTATATTCCCGATTAAAATTCAAAGTTAATTAAACATTTGATTCGTTTCATAGTTATTGTGCACGTGGAGTTTATTTTTAAAAGTGTCCCATAATAGATACATTTAAGTTGAATTCAGAAACAATCCTTTCCTCCGTGTATTGAACTGAAATACCAAGGATTGTCGTAGACGCACATTTCAACTTTTGAAACAAATAACGTGATGTTTTGTAAATGTATCGCTTCAATTAAAGGAGCATTATGTAACATCAACTTGCTCATGCAAATTATTTCAAAATACTTTAAAACAAGCCAAATGTAACACACGTTTATGTGTATAAGACTTAAAAAATGTTTTTGATTCACTCTGTCTTGTAAATTATACTACAACCTATGAATATTCTATAAATATTTTTTACTCTACACGTATTTAATAATCGAATGACCCAATATTCTTATTTCCTATGGAACAACACCACTAACACTTTAACATTGGATAACAGGGGGTATGATATTTTTTAGTTTATGAAACACTTGCCATCCAAAAATGAGAAAACGATCATTTTGATTAATAAGTTAAGGATTTGTTTGTAAAATTATCTGTCCTTTTAAATAAAGAAAGAAAGAAAAATAAATAAAGCACCCCCTTTCACAAACAAAGTTTAAACAATAAATAACTTACAAAAAAATTAAAATAACAAAAATTATTTACAAAGTGACTTTAACCTTTTCACTCACCCTAGCATTCATTTGTGCCTTGCTCTATGGAGGTCCAGTAATATTTCTATTGTTACTCGATAATGATTTATAAAGTCCTTTGTTAATTCATTTATCATTATTATTTGCCTAGTTTATTTTTTCAGTACCGACGTCGGACTCATACTTCTTTCATACTGAGTTTACTGTATTGATTTCTTTTTGTTCTACATTGGCTAGCGGTATAGTAGGAGATCTCACAAAGCATTCTTAACTCAGCCGCATTAATGGGCCTTCCTAAATCAAGAGTATGACAGTTGTTGTCTATTCCTTTGATGCGTTTGAGCTTTGATTTTGCAATTTTTTTAGTGACTTTTCGTTTAGAATTGTTCACGGAGTTCAGTATTTGTGGGCTTTAAATTTTTTATATATGTTTTGGAGTGTAGTATGACGTCTATATTCACTGAACAAGTGCAGGTTGGTTTAATGACCATTTAAAGCCTGGCTCTTGATGTGGGATTTCACGTTCAGACTTTTATATGATTATTCGATTATACGATAGAAAACCATTATCTATAACTTTAAACATGGTTAATAACCATGATCTCCTTATTCTCATTGGTTTATTTACATATTCAAGTATGGTTCGTACTACAAAGGACAACACAATGTCCTAGATTAGGAGAGAGTTGAGAGCTCTCATACATGTTAAACCCCGACAATTTCTTTATGAGCCGGTCTGAAATCAGGTGCTTGTAGTTCAGTGGTTTACCTTGGTTCCTGTTTGTCATATGCTTTTGGTGTATTGTTTTTATTTCATATCAAGCTGTTGGTTTTCTCTTTTGAATTATTGCAAATGTTTTGTGTTGAGCTTTCACATCCAACTGAATTAAGGCAACAGTAGTATAACGCTGTTCGAAATTCATAAATCGATAGAGAAAAAAGAATGCGAGTTACAAACTAAGTCTGAGGGAAACGCATCAAATATAAGAGAACTACGACACACCTGAAACACAGCATTAAAATGTAACGGTATGTTTTTTTTCTCATTGTTAAAGGTTGAACAGTTGCCGATAACGCTACATTCATTTATTAGTGATTAATAATTGTCTCATTAACAATCTTACCTTATTACGTCTTGTTAGTTATTGCAAATAAAACGTAGGTGATAAGTTTCGTTTTGGGATAACTCAATTGTCTAAATAGGCCACACCAAGAAAAGCATATCCGTCGTCATCTATACAAATATATTATAACTTCCAACCAATAAATGATTGTGTCCGTTATACAACGAGTAACAAGTATAGGCCTTTGTTCAATCGCTTCCTCGTACGAAACCACCGTCAACCAGGCATACTATGATAGGAAATAAACTCAAGTCAGAAACCTGTAATTCGGTGGTTGTCGTTGTTTGACGTGTTACATAATTAATTATTTGTTCATTTTTTGTACATAAGTAAGGCCGTTAGTTTTCTCGTTTGAATGGTTTAATATTTGTTCTTTCAGGGCATTTTAAAGCTGACTATGCGGTATGGACTTTGCTAATTGTTGAAGGACGTTCGGTGACCTATTTTTTGTCTGTGTCGTTAGCATTGTATGATTTTCAATTTTAGTTTCTTTTATATATTTCGGAGTTTAGTATGACTTCCATTTTCACTGAACTAGTACACATGTTTGTTTAGGAACCATCTCCGGATGCGGGATTTTCTCGCTGTACTGAAGACCCGTTAGTGGACTTCGGCTGTTCTTTGCTCTTTGGTAAGGTTGATGTGTCTCAATTCTCATTCTCAATTTATTATGTCTGGAAAATGCATACCAGATTGAGATTTTTCTAAAATTAATTGTTAAATATGCCACATGATTAGTTTTTAAATTCCATAGAAAATTAATACATGTTTTCTTAATTTGTAAATAGTACTTAGAAGGTATAGTCTGCATTGTAAGTGTTAACCATAAGGTTAACATCAGTATATAGTCTGCATTGTAAGTGTTAACCATAAGGTTAACATCAGTATATAGTCTGCATTGTAAGTCTTAACCATAAGGTTAACATCAGTATATAGTCTGCATTGTAAGTGTTAACCATAAGGTTAACATCAGTATATAGTCTGCATTGTAAGTGTTAACCATAAGGTTAACATCAGTATATAGTCTGCATTGTAAGTGTTAACCATAAGGTTAACATCAGTATATAGTCTGCATTGTAAGTGTTAACCATAAGGTTAACATCAGTATATAGTCTGCACTGTAAGTGTATACCATAATGTTAACATCAGTAGAGATGATATAGTCTGCACTGTAAGTGTATACCATAATTTTGACATCAGTAGAGATGATATAACAGCAAATCTACCATGAGGTGAAAGATGTCTCTGTTTCAATCAATTTAAAACAAAAGTAACGTGCTTATTTGTTTTCCTCTTATTTTAAGATACTATGAAACATATTTATATGTTTATGTCAGTACATTTATCATAGATACATGCATTACAATTCTGTATGACAAACAAGCGTTTCGTCAAAACCGAGCAGTCGGGTGATATCCGCTCTGTTTATATATAGAATATCTATTCGTGTGTAATACATTCTATAAAATATTACAAACATGTTTGTGTTGGCCAGCATTCATCCTAAATATGAATGAAATAATGTTCACTCGTCTTCAACAATCGAAAATCAGTCAATTTAAAATATAGACATTAACTATTGTTTTACAATAACAAAGCCGTTTGTATAACTCCAATTCAATGTGTTCATTTACATATTTCTATACATTAGATTTTTAACGTAACGGACAATTTAAACACCGAGCAATTAATCAATGACTATCATTATCTTTACAATGACGAAACAAACCGGAAACGTGTTACAACCAGATGCTATTAAGAGCAATTTAATTATTTGTAAGAGCAATGCAACTTACTTATTATCAGTTCATTATTAATAATTATAGATTGATCTAACTGTTTCGTATCTAATATTGTCAATGATAATTTATTTGGATTAATCTGTTCAATTTGATAGGCAATACTAGTGAGAGCATATGATTGAAAACCTAGGCCAACACATCTTTAAATATACTCATATACGCACATATTCAAGATGATAGACTTTGCAAACACTTACATTTACATGATATAAGTTAGATAGAAGTTTAGAATCATATGTAAAATGATATATAGGTAAGAGTCAATAATTGTCCGTTTATAAATTTTGAAACTATTACAAAACTAAGGTTTCAACTCCTTCAGGCAAAGTTGGCTTTAGATGAATTTGGCGATTATTTAAGGTACTTTTTGATATATAGCTCTTCGACGATTTTCGGTACTTATCCATCTTCAGATTTCAAATGTTTGGCTTTGAGCGTTCCTGATTAAGGTACATTCCAAAAAGCGCTTCGGACGCAATAAATTATTAAACGTGTTGTTTTCCATTTTTTAAGGCATGAGATAACTTTACATTGATAATAGATGAAATGTTTTATAATCTTCACTACTAAAATAACGTGGCTCAGTTAGCTGGTATGCCATAAAAAAAGAACCAATGAGTTCCACTATATACATTTCTTATTAAGGCCAATGGTGATGATTGAAAGTCACACCATGCAAGGTCCTTTTGTGTTTATATTACAAATAGTTTACAAGTTCCAGGTCAAATCCGATATCGATACAAATTTGTCGTTATTTTCTTTCTTTGCAGGACATTTATTCACTATCTTGAGCACCACTTTATTTCTGTTCAAAAGAGCAAAAGATTTTATAACATGCGTATTATTAAACTTATTCTGCAGGCTTAAATGTATGTCTTCGCAACTACACTTAGGAATATGAAATAGAATTGACAATTGAAATGAAAATGGGGAATATGTCAAAGAGACAACAACACGACCAAAGATCAGAAAACTGCCAAAGGCTATCAATGGATCTTCACCACAGTGAGAAAATTTCGCACCCGAGTATTGCTTCAGCTGGCCCCTAAAAGACAAAAGTTTACTTATTCAGTGTTAATAGACGTCAAACTAAACTCCAAAACATATAAATGAACTACAATTAAAAATATTTCAATGCCAGAGGCTCCTGAGTTTAGATAGGCGCTGAAATGCGGCGGGGTTAAACAAGTTTGGTAAGATCTCAACTCTCCTCTTGTACCATGTATATCTCTGGTCAATGTAGAAAAACAAACCTACAGCAATATTCACAGTAAAACATAGTTTTAAAAGTCCGGGTCCGATATACAGCAACACAGTAATATACACATTTACCCGCCATTTAAAACAAAACAAAATATATAAAAGCCTTCTTAATTTGAAATTCACCATTGGTTTTATGTGTCATATTTAGATTAAGTATATAGTAAGAAAGCCATAACGAGTTTAAACAGAAAGATTTTAAGAGCAAAGAATGTGCACCTTATAATCGGCAAGAGTTAATCAGATGATAATACGAATACTGTAGACTCATTGTCATGGTTAGAAAATACATACTATAACACCATTGCTAGCTCATCCTAAATTATATTTTTGTGTTTGTCTCTACAAAAAACAAAACTAAGTTGTTGTTTTTTTTATAAATTTACCTGTGATAACATAAATAAAGGCAACAGTCTTTTACCGCTGTTCAAAAGTAATAAATCGATTATGCGAAAACAAATCCGGGTAACAAAACAAAACTGAGGTAAACAAATCACTTATAACAGGAAAATCGGACTTGATACAGTGCATTTCAAGAAAATAAAACCGGTTGAATCTACTTTTCTGACTATCTTAATCTCCTGCTTGAATGGCAATGTTAAACAAATCCCACTAAAATGACAACATTCCTAGGAGTTCAGTATTCTTGTGATTTTAAGTTTAACGTGAAAGGAAAACAGTACAAATAAACACATGAACACGTAGGACAGGGACATACATACATAATAATATTATAATAAAAAAACAACTTTTTGGGGCATTGATACTTTCATGTGACGTGGAGTTTATACTTTGTTAATGGTGTCCTAGTATTCTGTCGTAAGTTCGCGAGATGTGTCCGTGGTTATTCTGTTGTCGACATGTTGAAATGCAATAGTTGATTATTAATTATATGATTTTTATATTATGTCACATGACGATAAATTTGTATTTGTATTTTTATTTAGTGATGAAAATGTATAATTTAACACTTACAAAATCTGCTTTGGTATTTTTTTAAAATAAAATTATTATCATATTCTTTAAATGTATATGTGCAGTTTTTATAATGTGTAAATGTTTTATAAGAAAAGTAAAATCACAAAAATCATTGGCATTCAATATGTAGGAAAAGTTATCAAAGGTACCAGGATTATAATTAAGTACGCCAGACGCGACTACATAAGACTCATCAGTGACGCTCATATCAAAATATTTATAAAGTCAAACAAGTACAAAGTTGAAGAGCATTGAGGATCCAAAATTCCAAAAAGTTATGCCAAATACGGCTAAGTAATATATGCCTGGGATAAGAAAATCCTTAGTGTTTCGAATAATTCAAAGTTTTGTAAACAGGAAATTTAGAAAAATGACCACATTATTGATATTCATGTCAACAATAGGAAGTGAGATTTAGATAAAAAAAAATGTCCTGGTTTTTCTGTTGATATAACTTATATAGGACAATGATGTTGATAAAAAAAGTACACCATTCAATGCCCTTTTGTTTTACACATAATACATTTTACCTATTATTTATAAGTTCCGGGTCGACGGGTTCAAACAGAAAGATTTTATACGCCTTAACTGAAAAAGGAATTCAACAAAAACGAATATTCGTATCAATAAAACAATAACATAACTTATTTTATTTTTCTTTATTCAAATATTTTAAGATTATAGCATAGAACTAAATGGATTGTGTGATTTATCTAGTATTAAACTTATCGCAAAGCTCTGAATTACCACAAATCGTCAATATAAAGCTCTAGATTACAACAAATCCTAAATATGAATCTCTATATCACCAAAAAACGTTTATGTTGAGACCTAAATCACCATAAAAACATATATATTAAGCCATATACAAAGCTGTGAATTACGACACATCTATGTATCAAGCTCTTTATCACACCAAATTGTCTATGTTAAGATATCAGTTGTTTTTAGCTTCTTCTATTGATTGATATCGTTTTATTTTGTCATTTTTTATAGACTTTCTTATTCTAAATTTGTTTTGAATTCGCTAGTTTTAGTAATATCCCCTTTTTTTACCACAAAACATTTGTGTAGAGCTCTTAATTATCACAATATCGAATTTCCGAAAGCACTAAAACATCACTTCAACCATCAACACACACAACCACTCGTCCGTTTATCACAGACATCTCAAAATGTAACAGTATTACGGTATACTCATTACCGAGTAAGTTTCTGATAGACAGACAAGAATTTAGCTGATTTACATGTGCAACCACTAATTCATAAAAGCTTTATTCAAATAAAGCAAGGTCCAATCAAACCAATGAGAAGGTTTCTACTAGACGAGTTACAGCAATATGTGATAACAATCACTTGCCATGTTACCCATTCGTTTGATGTGTCTGAGTTTGTGAATTTGCCATTTCATTGGGCACTTTCTTCTTTTACTTTTCCTAGAAGTTCAGTATTTTTGTGATGTTACTTTATTTTTGACAGTTATATTGAAATTAACATTTAAATTGATGCAACTTTTTTTGCATTTGCTAAATAATACCATTAAATACATTTCGATACTAAAGAGTGACCCGTTATATTGAATTGTAGAGATGCATAATTACTATCACTGACCAAGGTACTGACAGCTATATAAAGATAGTAGTGTTATGTTACTAACAATAGCTTACTATATTCCTAACTTGCATCTGACATTGAAGAGGTGTATAATTACAACCACTTGCCATATTCCTGAGTGATTTATTTTCAGCTACTGACCAGCTTCATAACTATTACATATATGAACAAATATCTTTGTATATGATCAACCTCTGATCAGCTTTGTAACTGATACATACACAATTATCTTGGTTTATTTTCTAACTACTGACCAGGGTAATAACTGATATATTAAAGAATATAGGGTTATATCTACATTCAAAGACCAGGTTCCTGGCAGACATATCAAAATATATCAGACTGTCATATATAAAAATGTGGCGGGATAAAATAACATGCATTGATTATGACCCTGACAGGCATATCAAAATGAAAAGATGTGTAAATACAAGCTATAAATAAGTTCCCGACATACATGTTAATATATAACAGGGTATAGCTTCACCCGATGGTCAGATTCCTAACTGGCATATAATGTTGCTAGCTATGATTACAACTATTGACCAGGTGCTAGTTTGATATATAAAAATGAAGCATTGTATGATGAATTCCATATGCCAGTTGCCAGTTTGATATATAAAAATGAAGCAGTGTGTGATTAATTCCATATGTCAGTTGCCAGTTTGACATGTTAAAATGAAGCGGGTTATCAGTAAAACCTTTTTAGGTGCCAGTTTGACATGTTGAAATGAAGCGGGTTATCAGTAAAACCTTTTTAGGTGCCAGTTTGACATGTTAAAATGAAGCGGGTTATCAGTAAAACCTGTTTAGGTGCCAGTCTGACATGTTAAAATGAAGTCGAGTTTAATTAAAACCAGATATCAGGTTCCATTTTGACATATTATAACGAAGCGGGGTATGATTAATATCATATACCAGGTGCCATTCTGTCACGTTTAAAAGAAGCTGGTGTAATTAAAACTGCATGCATGTGTCCTGTTTGACATGTTAAAAGAAAGCGGAGTTTTATTCAAACCACGTACCAGGTGCCAGTCTGTCATGTTAAAAAGAAGCGGGGTTTTATTAAAACCAGAGGTCAGGTTCCAGTTTGACATATTATAACGAAGCGGGGTACGATTAAAACCGCATGGCAGGTGCCAGTTTGTCATGTTTAAAAGAAGCGGGGTGTAATTAAAACTGCATGCAAGTTTCCTGTTTGACATGTTAAAAGAAAGTGAAGTTTTATTAAAACCTCGTAGCAGGTGCCAGTTTGATATGTTTAAATGAAGCAGAGTTTTATTAAAACCAGATGTCAGGTTCCATTTTGACATATCATAACGTATGATTAAAACATTAAAACCAAAAACTAGATGCCAGTCTTTCATGTTTAGAGGAAGCGGGCTATGATTAAAATCACATACCAGGAGCCAGTTGTACATGTGAAAAGGAAGCGGGGTAATATTCAAACCACATGCCAGGTTCAAGTTTTACATGTTGAAAGAAGTATTTGGCCAGGTTCGTGTTAAAAGGAAGCTTGGTTATTATTTGAACTACAAACAAGGTGACAGTCTGCCATGTTTAAATGGAGAGGGGTATAATTAAGACCAAGTGCCAGGTTCGAGTTTGACATGTTAAAATAAAGCGCAGTATTGTTAAAACCACGGGTTATAATTGCAAGCACTGCCAAGGCTTATTTCGATATTAAAATGTAGCTGGTTATAATTACTAGCACTGATAAGATTCCTGACTGCGATACTAAAATGTAGCAGGGTATAATTACAAGCAGTGACAAGGTTCCTGACTGCGATACTAAAATGTAGCAGGGTATAATTACAAGCAGTGATTAGATTCCTGACTGCGATACTAAAATGTAACAGGGTATAATTACAAGCAGTGACCATGTTCCTGACTGCGATACTAAAATGTAACAGGGTATAATTACAAGCAGTGACCAGGTTCCTGACTTCCATACTAATATGTAGCAGGGTATAATTACAAGCAGTGATTAGGTTCCTGACTTCCATACTAAAATGTAGCAGGGTATAATTACAAGCAGTGATTAGGTTCCTGACGTCCATACTAAAATGTAGCAGGGTATAATTACAAGCAGTGATTAGGTTCCTGACTTCCATACTAAAATGTAGCAGGGTATCATTACAAGCAGTGACCAGGTTCCTGACTGCGATACTAAAATGTAGCAGGGTATAATTACAAGCAGTGATTAGATTCCTGACTGCGATACTAAAATGTAGCAGGGTATAATTACAAGCAGTGACCAGGTTCCTGACTGCGATACTAAAATGTAGCAGGGTATAATTACAAGCAGTGATTAGATTCCTGACTGCGATACTAAAATGTAACAGGGTATAATTACAAGCAGTGACCATGTTCCTGACTGCGATACTAAAATGTAACAGGGTATAATTACAAGCAGTGACCAGGTTCCTGACTTCCATACTAATATGTAGCAGGGTATAATTACAAGCAGTGATTAGGTTCCTGACTTCAATACTAAAATGTAGCAGGGTATAATTACAAGCAGTGATTAGGTTCCTGACTTCCATACTAAAATGTAGCAGGGTATAATTACAAGCAGTGATTAGGTTCCTGACTTCCATACTAAAATGTAGCAGGGTATAATTACAAGCAGTGACCAGGTTCCTGACTGCGATACTAAAATGTAGCAGGGTATAATTACAAGCAGTGATTAGATTCCTGACTGCGATACTAAAATATAGCAGGGTATAATTACAAGCAGTGACCATGTTCCTGACTGCGATACTAAAATGTAGCAGGGTATAATTACAAGCAGTGACCAGGTTCCTGACTTCCATACTAAAATGTAGCAGGGTATAATTACAAGCAGTGACCAGGTTCCTGACTTCCATACTAATATGTAGCAGGGTATAATTACAAGCAGTGATTAGGTTCCTGACTTCCATACTAAAATGTAGCAGGGTATAATTACAAGCAGTGATTAGGCTCCTGACTTCCATACTAAAATGTAGCAGGGTATAATTACAAGCAGTGATCAGGTTCCTGACATCCATACTAAAATGTAGCAGGGTATGAATACAAGCAGTGATTAGGTTCCTGACTTCCATACTAAAATGTAGCGGGGTATAACTTCAAGCAATACCCAGGTTATATATACAGTATTTATAACAGTGCATTACATAATATCAAATTACCCTAAGCGCTTTACAACATATATCCATTTACATATATAAGTATTAATAATAAAATATGAAAACCCATTTTAAAAACTTCTAAAACTAACTGATTTTAAAGATATAGCATTGATAAACAATAAAATTCATATATAATGAGCATGATAAAATTAAGGAGATATTGAATCAGTACCAATAAAAGTAGGTTCAAACATCAAATATATTGCTAAAAAAAATCTAAAATAACCAATAAAAGTAAGTTAAAAATTCAAAAAAAAGTAATTGCTTAAAAATTCAAAAAAAAAAAAAAAAAAAATACAATAATATAGAAATATTTTCAGAACTATGAAAAGCATGTCTGAATAAATGAGTTTTCAGGTTTTTCTTCAAAATGTTCAAAAAATTGTTGTTCCGTAGATCACGTGGTAAATCATTCCACAGAACGACTGCTGCTTTGTCGAATCTTCTTTCTCCATATGTTTTAGGTCTTACATGTGGCGTTGTTAAAATCATGGAATGTTCAAATCTAAGTGCTTGCATTTTTTAATATATTTAAACGAGTTCTTGTAGGTAGACTGGTGCCTCCTCGTGAAAGGCTTGAACACATACACAAGAAGTTAATACTGGCATCGGTATGTTAGGGGCAGCTAATGGAGAGACTTGAGGATTGGTGTTATCTGGTCGTACTTCCTCTTCCTGTATACTTACAAGCATTGACCAGGTTCCTGACTGCGATATTGAAATGTAGCAGGGTATAATTGAAATCACTGACCAGTTTCCTGACTGCGATATTAAAATGTAGCGGTGAATAATTACAAGAATTGACCAGGTTCCTGACTGCGATATTAAAAGTAGCAGGGTTTAATTGAAAGCATTGACCAGGTTCCTGACTGCGATATTAAAAGTAGCAGGGTTTAATTGAAAGCATTGATCAGGTTCCTGACTGCGATATTAAAAGTAGCAGGGTTTAGTTGAAAGCATTGATCAGGTTCCTGACTGCCATACTAAAATGTAGCAGGGTATAATTACAAGCACTGCCCAGATTTGTGACTGACATATTAAAATGTAGCAGAGTATACATACAAGCACTGCCAAGGTTCCTGACTGCGATATTAAAATGTAGCAGGGTATAATTGAAAGCACTGATCAGGTTCCTGACAGCGATATTTAAATGTAGCAGTGAATAATTACAAGCATTGACCAGGTTCCTGACTTCGATATAAGAATGTTGCAGGGTATAATTTCAAGCACTGACCAGGTTCCTGACTTCGATATTAAAATTTAGTAGGGTATAATTACAAGAACTAACCAGGTTCCTGACTGCGATATTTAAATGAAGCATGGTGTATTTAAAAGCACTGACCAGTTTCCTGACTGCGATATTAAAATGTAGCGGTGAATGATTTCAAGCACTGACCAGGTTCCTGACTGACATAATGAAATGTAGCAGGGAATAATTGAAAGCACTGACCAGTTTCCTGACTGCGATATTAAAATGTAGCAGAGTATACTTACAAGCACTGCCAAGGTTTCTGACTGCGATATTAAAATGTAGCGTTGATTAATTTCAAGCACTGACCAGGTTCCTGACTGACATAATGCAATGTAGCAGGGAATAATTAAAAGCACTGACCAGGTTCCTGACTGCGATATTAAAATGTAGCAGAGTATACTTACAAGCACTGCCAAGGTTTCAGACTGCGATATTAAAATGTAGCGGTGAATAATTTCAAGCACTGACCAGGTTCCTGACTGACATAATGAAATGTAGCAGGGAATAATTGAAAGCACTGACCAGGTTCCTGACTGCCATACTAAAATATATCAGGGTATAATTACAAGCACTGACCAGATTTGTGACTGACATATTAAAATGTAGCAGAGTATACATACAAGCACTGATCAGGTTCCTGACTTCGATTTTAAAATGTAGCAGGGTATAATTGAAAGCACTGATCAGGTTCCTGACAGCGATATTAAAATGTAGCGGGGTATAATTTCAAGCACTGACCAGGTTCCTGACTTCGATTTTAAAATGTAGCAGGGTATAATTGAAAGCACTGATCAGGTTCCTGACAGCGATATTAAAATGTAGCGGGGTATAATTTCAAGCACTGACCAGGTTCCTAACTTCGATTTTAAAATGTATTGGGGTATAATTAAAAGAACTTACCATGTTCCTGACTTCGGTTTTAAAATGTAGCAGGGTATAATTACAAGCACTAACCAGGTTCCTGACTGCGATATTAAATTGTATCAGGGTATGTATACAAGAACTGCACAGGTTCCTGACTTCGATATTAAAATGTAACAGGGTATAATAACACGCACTGACCAGGTTCCTGACTGCGATATTAAATTGTATCAGGGTATAATTACAAGCAATATCTAGGTTCCTGACTTCGATGTTAAAATGTAGCAGGGTATAATTACAAGAACTTACCACGTTCCTGACTTTGATATTAAAATGTAGCAGGGTGTATTTACAAGCACTTACCAGGTTCCTGACTTCGATATCAAAATGTAGCAGGGTGTATTTACAAGCACTTACCAGGTTCCTGACGTCGATATTAAAATGTAGCAGGGTGTATTTACAAGCACTTACCAGGTTCCTGACTTCGATATCAAAATGTAGCAGGGTGTATTTACAAGCACTTACCAGGTTCCTGACTTCGATATTAAAATGTAGCAGGGTGTATTTACAAGCACTTACCAGGTTCCTGACGTCGATATTAAAATGTAGCAGGGTGTATTTACAAGCACTGACAAGGATCGTGGCAGAGATTTGAAAATGTAGTGACGTATAATTTCAACCGATGGCTAAGTATATTGAAGGGTCTGAAAAAATTATATTTAATAATGATCTTTATAAAGAGAGAAAGAATACATACTCAATATTTGTTGACAAATATCAGTTATTCACTGATTATGTAATTAGATCACCTGTTTTGTTCGTTCACTGTGATATAAATAGCATTTATATATTGATTGATTGCTTAACAGTTTTGAAATGTGTGTAAGGATTTTGATAATGAAGAGCTGTGAAATAAGAAACGTTTTATCGTTACAACTGTTATACTTTGAAACTCCTGGGAAATTTCTACATGATAAAAAAAAACCTTTCATTTTCTTTGTGTACATAATCCTGAATAAAGTTATGCATACATTCTACATTTTATTATTTATTGATGAATATACAATGACTTTAAAGTTTAGTTCCTTTCATGTGCATAGTTCCTTGCATTGTTCTTGTAAAAGGGGCATTGATACTTTAAAAGAACGTATAAAACGTATTATGTTAAATAATTATAGGTGTATGTTATGCATAGATATGACGAGATTTGTATTTCATATTCTTTTTTTGACATATCAAGGTACAGTAAACACAAAAGCCTTTGCTGTCATTTCTGAAGTACGTATGTATAAAAATGAATGTATAATGAACTGTTTACAGGACTGTAATCTTGATACATGATCTTGCACTGAAAAGATAACCACATAGGGTATTCAAAAGCATAACAACTACACTGCTCAACAGACATTGGAGGTTTATGAATACAAATATAAGAAAAGGTCTGCCTACTTACAAAAATTACATTTTATATATCTACTTTTACAAATTCAGAACCAAACGTTATAGATAAATTAACTTTTAACTACAATATGACGATTCATAAGTTCAATGGAACAGTAATTGTATAATATGTTTGAGAGTAAATGATTTGACACAGTCATAGTACAACGCTATCACAAACTTGGAAAAAAAATAACAGGTACACATGCCAAACAGTATATATTTATTTTCAATCAACCAGACTTAGGACAATCTCTGAAAAAAACATGACATCACTGCTGTAAAAAGTGGTGTGTGTGTGTGTGGGGGGGGGGGGGGGGGTAGAAGTGAAACAGACTATGTAACCATCATGTATAATCAAAGACCTGTGAATAATCAACGACTTGTCTTGACCTGTAAATGAAAACAACTAACTACCTTGTTTATTACATGACCTGTGTCGTTCTGTGAAAAATTAACACCTTATATCATTCTGTGAATAATCGACTACCTTTTTGAACCTGTTAATAATAAACTCTCTGTGTCATTCTGTGAAAATCAACGACCTGCTTCACGATATGTTTAATAAACCCTCTGTGACATTCTGTGAAAAATTATCCACCTGTCTCATGATGTTTTATAAATAACGACATGTGTCATTTTGTGAAGAAAAAAAAACTGTTTCACGATGTGTGAAATAAACTACATGTATCATGATGAGAATACTCAACGACCTGTCTCAAAATGTGTTTAGTAAACGCCCTCTGCAATCTATGAATAATCAACCACTTGTGTACACCTGTATTTAATAAACACCCTGTCTGAACCTGTGAATTATTTCCGACCTGAGTAAACCTGTGAATAATAAACATCCTCTCATTATGTGAATAATAGACTCCCTGTATCATGTTGTGAATAATTAACGAACTTTCTCAACCTGAGTTTAATAAAAGCCCTGTGTATTTCTATGAAAAATCAACCACCTGTGTCAACCTGTAAAAAATTAACACTTTGTAAAATTCTGTGAATAATCAACGACCTGTCTGAACATGTGAATAATCAACGTCATGTGTCAACCTGTGAATAAACAACGACCTGGTTCAACATGTGAATAATCAATTACCTGTCTCAATCTGTGAAACATCAACGCCAAGTGTCAACCTGTGAATTATAAATGTCATGTGTCATTCTGTGAATAATCAACGCCACGTGTCATCCTGTGAATACTCAATGCCATGTTTTATCCTGTGAACTATCAACAACCTGTCTCAACCTGCTAATAATCAACGAACTGTCTCAACCTGCTAATAATCAACGACTTTACCAAACCTGTAAATAATCAAAGATATGTCTCAAACTGTGAATAGTCAAAAACCTGTCTCAATCTGTGAATAATTAACGAGCTGTCTCAATCTGTGAATAATCAACGAGTTGTCTCAACCTGTGAATGATCAACGAGCTGTCTCAACCTGTGAATAATCAACGCCATGTGTCATCCTGTGAATAATCAACGCAATATATCATCCTGTGAATTATCAGTGACCTGTCTCAACCTGTGAATAATCAACGACCTGTCTCAACTTGTGAATAATCAACGACCCGCCCCAACTTGTGAATAATCAACAATCTGTCTCAACCCGTGAATAATCAACGACCTGTCTCAACCTGTGAATAATCAACGACCCGTCCCAACTTGTGAATAATCAACGATCTGTCTCAACCTGTGAATAATCACCGAGCTGTCTCAACCTGTGAATAATCAACGCCATGTGTCATCCTGTGAATAATCAACGACCTATCTTAACCTGTGAATAATCAACTACCTGTCTAAATCTGTGAATAATCAACGCCATGTGTCATCCTGTGAATAAACAACGACCTGTCTATATCTGAATAATGCACGGCATGTGTCACTGTGAATAATCAATGCCATGTGTCAAACTGTGATTAATCAACGTCATGTGTCATTCTGTGAATAATCAACGCCATATGTCGTCCTGTGAATTATCAACACCATGTGTCATCCTGTGAATTATCAGCGACCTGTCTCAACCTCTGAATAATCAACGAGCTGTCTCAACCTGTGAATAATCAACATCATGTGTAATTCTGTGAATAATTAATGTCATGTGTCATCGTGGGAATAATCAACGACCTGTACGAATCTGTGAATAATCAACGACCCGTTAGATTCTGTGAATAATCAACGAGCTGTCTTAACCTGTGAAAAATCCTTGCCATGTGTCATAATGTGAATAATCAATGACCTGTAAGAACCTGTGAAAAATCAACGAGCTGTTTCAACCTGTGAATAATCAACGTTATGTGTCATTCTTTGAATAATCAACACCCTGTCTTAATCTGTGGGTAATTAACGTCATGTGTCATTCTGTAAATAATTAATGTCATGAGTCATTCTGTGAAAAATCAGCGACCTGTTAAAATCTGTGAATAATCAACGACCCGTAAGAACCTGTGAATAATCAACGAATTATCTCAACCTGTAAACAATCAACACCCTTTGTCTTCCTGTGAATAAACAACAACCTGTTTTAATCTGTGAATAATCCACATCATGTCTCAACCTGTGAATAATCAACGACCTGTCTCAACCTGTGAATAATCAACGACCCGTCCCAACTTGTGAATAATCAACGATCTGTCTCAACCTGTGAATAATCAACGTGCTCTTTCAACCTGTGAATAATCAACGACCTGTCCCAACCTGTGAATAATCAACGACCCGTCCCAACTTGTGAATAATCAACGATCTGTCTCAACCCGTGAATAATCAACGATCTGTCTCAACCTGTGAATAATCAACGAGCTGTTGTCTTAATCTTGGAATAATCAACTATCTGTCTCAACCTGTGAATAATCAACTACCTGCCCTAACCTGTGAATAATCAACGTCATGTCTCAACCTGTGAATAATCAACGTCATGTCTCAACCTGTGAATAATCAACTACCTGCTCGAACTTGGGAATCATCAACGATCTGTCCAAACCAGTAAATAATCAACGACCTGTCTCAACCTGCTAATAATCAACGACCTGTGTCACTGTAGAAATAATCAACGACATGGGTTATCATGTAGTCCGGTAAACAGTAACATGTGTCATCAACCTGCGTGTATGTGTACAGATATTGATAAAAATAAGCAAAAAAGTTTCATTATTTTTAATAAATTAATCTAAAGTATAACATTAAAAAATAACAACGTGCGTAATAAAACCAGCACTTTACATGCTTCATAAATGCTAAAAAAGTAATATGTACATATCACAGTTAAGAATACTTTGTTTCAAGGGGACGACTTGGCTAAAAGAGGATTGTGCAGTCTTTAAAATGTACAGTTTTCTGTATATTTGCAATCCCTGAATTTTTTACATGATTAATTTATGTACACACTTATATATATATTATATATATATCTTTTTGATTTTAAGTGTTTTATTTCGATAGAAACAGAACACATTGAACGACAATACTTTTAAAACTCTATATAATTATGTCAGAGGAAACCAACCATTTGTTTTCAATGGTGACATGAGTTGATTTCCTTTTTAAAACTCAAATAAAATTTAAACATACTTTTTGTCAATTATTACATATACACAGAAAAGGAAGTTTTTTTTATAATCATTACTGCTTTTAATAGTTATAGGAAGATGTGGTTTAGTTTATTTTCAACTTTAGATTAAACGAACTGATTAAAACTATTGCAGAATACTTGTTATACCTGCACTTGGAGGATTTTTTTTAAAGAAAATTGGAATCTAACAATTCATTTATAAAAAAAAAGGACAGAAAACATAAAATAATTGGTCGGTGACTAAAAACGACAAACTTATCCATTCCCATCACACACATACACATATAATGATTGGCCAATGACATAGTCGATGGCTAAATACGTACAGACTTTCCAATTGCTAAAACGTAAATAAAATAAGAAAAATATTGTGATTCCAGATAATGCTTGTTCTTGGAACATCGCACAGTATTTTGTAAATGAAAGGGTTTCTCGGGTTTCACAAGCATTTTAAATGATATATCTTACCATGTCAATTGACCCGTCCTGTCATACACTCACTGATTATCAATGTTTTCAATTTTCCAATGATTGATTTTGTAGTATTATGTTCGTCTTAATAGAATTCGATGTATGATTTATAACTTGTGTAGTATCTGATAATATACTGAAAGAGACGTACGTTTACAAAACAAAGATAATAAAAACATTAGCCTGGAATAACATGATGTCATTGAGATGTTTGACTTGGTCTCGGTGTTTTAGGCGTATAACGAGTTAACCAGTCTTCACATTTTCTTATAGCCCTGTCCCTTATGTCAGGAGGAGGTGTTTCCGACTCTCGCTCTTCCCTGATCGGTGCATCTCTATAACGAATGTCAAATCCTGGCGGGGTTATTTCGAATGTTGTCTCTCGTTTTGAAGGGAATGGATATTTGCCAACGTTTCCATCATTTGATTTGATATGCCGTAAGGACAGAATATCTGGATTTTCTGTAGGAATTTCCGGTAGTTTGGTATGAATAGAGCGACTATCTCTAGAAGGCATTGATATTTCAGAATCATTACAATTAGTTCTATCTTCTATTGAAAGTTCACGCTCCGTTCGAAATATGTTGTCCACTATTGCCGTGTTATCCTCGTCTTCGGAATCTAAGTTTCCTTCGGATTCATTCTCCTTTATAGTCTCCGTCAATGCTGTTTGAGCTTCTGCTGACATCCGTGAAAACATTTTCATTTTTCTTCTATTAATGTTTGTTCTACCTGCACTTTCTGCGCGAGATTTTGTTTGAACACAATTATCCATCAACTTGACAGGACATGATTTGGAAGTTTTAAGAGTAGATAAACTATGACGACTAGGAGAATATTCTGCAGTTTTTATGCTAGAAGATGAAATATCTGCATTTTTCAAATTATTTGATGAATTGTCAATATTGCTGTAGTTCCCATTATAAGTGTGTGAATTCTCCTGTGGTTTCAAAATCTTTGACAGGTCTTTTCTAAATGGCTGATTCTTATCGTAACGCAAACATAAAATTTCACTAACTCTTACCCCAGAATCGTTAATTTTCGTTCCCTTATCAAACGTGTTGACATATTCGTCATCACTGTTTGAACGTTCGTTGATTTCACTGTATATATTAGTGGTCTTGTGTTTTGTCTCGCCACCAGTATAGATTTTTGTTGCTGAAATCCTCGTGGATTTTATTTCATATTTACCACTCCGACGTTGCTCTTTCGTTCTTTGCAGTGATGCTCGTACAAGTTTAGTATCATATATATTTCTGCCTATCGTAGAATTATATAATCCATTCATTGTAGCAGTACTCTGTGCAATTTTAAGTTGTAGTTTCTGATATTTTTCCTCTAAAACTCGCATCCATAATGGCTGTACTATATGTTGACGTTGATTTAACTTTGGTCTAACAAAAGACTGGGGAACTGCTTCGCTGGATCTCATCGTTATTAACATTGGCTCAGGATCAAAGTTTATCTTTAGATCGAAATAAACACACGTTGTAGGAGCATTTCAATAAAATAAAATAAATTAAATTATATCGTTGACCAGAAAGAAAGTTTAATTAATTTTCACTTTCTTTCTATGTATCACGGAGCGTACCTTTAATTTTACTGTTCAGTGGAATATTTGTATACACTTGATTACCAGGTATTGTTAGCAGACTTTGATTAAACTTCCATATCATGATGTACACACTGATATTTATAAATGACCCGTGTCACGGGCCATGTAAGTTAGGCAATTTCCATTCATACTTAAAATTTGATGACCTGAAGATAGTCTATTGTCCTATGTTGTTTAAATAAATTTGTTGACATTTCTAACTGTATAATATCCTGTTTTCCGTTACAAAATAAGTAAAAAGTCTAAATGATAACTTTTTGTCCGACTTTTACCCTTCACATTAGTTTCCATTAAATGTTTGTATGTCTTAGTTTCAATAACAGTTGACAACTTAGGTTCACTCCACTTCATAGACAGTTTCCGAATATAAACTGTTTGAATTAGTCAACGGTATGTTAAATACACGGCCTTCCATTTCACAAATCACGTGATACATTATTGATCGTCTGCTATCAAATGATCAGGTGAAAACCAATATTTTTAAAACTGTTAAAATAAAATAAAGGTAAATCTCAAGTTGAACCTGTCGATCAGACTTTAACAAACTAAGGTGACGTTTTAATCCGGTTATAATAGGAGTTTCAATTAAGTAAAGGATAAGCATATTTAATTTGTACTTTTATCTGAAATGGACCTTAGCTGACTTTTAATCGGCATTGTTAGTACATTAAAACATTACACTTCGTTCTGTAACGTACTTAGCCAACACACAGGTGTAAATTATTCATAATGGAAAAGTATTAAAAGAGGAGGATCACCTGTTTGTACCGTTTTAAAGGTGTATATCTGACAAGTAATACAATCAGTGGCGGATTCAAAAAGAAGGGGATCCCGAGCGCTCAAATCCTAGGATTTGAAGCACTCTTTTTGACGATCAATGCTTTGGAATGGGGACATATGATTGGTTCCCCCTTTTTATCCTGGGTTCTGAACTCTCTCTTCTAAAATGGCTTTTAATATACAATGAAAAGATGCGACCATCAAAATATTGAGTCAAAAGTGTTATTAAGAGGACACTTTTCTAAGTATTTTACCAGACGAAATTTTAGACTGATTCAACTATAATTAATTAGGCATTAGAGAAGCCTGGCTCAGATAGAGAGTAACATAATAATTATAATACTTCAATTGGTGCTAAGGGCAGTTTCATGAGATTCTCATGTTGTCTGATTCAGCAAACCAAGCATTTGAATAGATGGCTTAATAGATCAACTTTAAAAGACACACAATGATGGATGTCACATACAGATTATAAGTAGCTTAGTACATGATGACCTGCTACTGCTATAAGTAACGCTGTAATGCATGTCCCATATCAGATCATAAGTAGCTTAGGCAGAAACTATTTGATTTTCTAAGGGGTGTGGTGGTGGTGGGGGGGGGGGGGGGAGAGGGGATTATGGATTTGGAGAGAAAAAATAATTTGTCTTTGACCCTGAGAAAAAGAAATTGTTTGTTTCACCCTCAACTGCCACTATATGTATTGCTAAAATTAAGAGAAAAAAAAATGTTTTCGACAAAAATAGATTGCTACTGCTATACGTAACGCTGTAATGCATGTCACATACAGATTATTAGTAGCTTAGTACATGATGACGTGCTACTGCTATACGTTACGCTGTAATGCATGTCACATACAGATTATAAGTAGCTTACTACATGATGACGTGTTACTGCTATACGTAACGCTGCAATGCATGTCACATACAGTGGTCACATACAGTGGTCACATACAGATTATAAGTAGCTTAGTACATGATGACGTGCTACTGCTATACGTAACGCTGTAATGCTTGTCACATACAGATTATAAGAAGCTTAGTGCATGATGACGTGCTACTGCTATACGTAACGCTGCAATGCATGTCCCATATCAGATTATAAGTAGCTTAGTACATGATGACGTGCTACTGCTATACATAACGCTGTAATGCATGTCACATACAGATGAGAAGTAGCTTACTACATGATGACGTGCTACTGATATACGTAACTCTGCAATGCATGTCACATACAGTGGTCACATACAGTGGTCACATACAGATTATAAGTAGCTTAGTACATGATGACGTGCTACTGCTATACGTAACGCACTTAATGCTTGTCACATACAGATTAGTAGCTTAGTACATGATGACGTGCTACTGCTATACATAATGTCACATACAGATTATAAGTAGCTTACTACATGATGACGTGCTACTGCTATACGTAACGCACGGGGGGGGGGGGGGGGGGGGTAACTTCGATATTTTTTTGGTAGGGGTGTGCCATTTTTGCCTCAAAAAACGTACCCATTTTAATATAACATTCACTGAAATTCAGTACCTATAGTTATATAAATATTTAAGAAAGAATGACCTTTACTTATATACAATATTTAAAATATGACCCATTGCTCATAGTTCATAAATATACTGGTCAGCTACCCTTAAGTTTTTATATATGAATTGACATTCTTAATAGCCTATTTATATATGATATGTAGATCATACCCCAAATCAATATACAGTTATCAAACGTAAATGCATTTTAATATAGGATGTCATTAAAAAGGAGGGTCATTTTTATATAAAATCTCGCAAAATTATGACCCATATTTTTGGCACATCCCCGTATACCCAATAATAGGAAGTAACCCCCCCGTGACGTAACGCTGCAATGCATGTCCCATATCAGATTACAAGTAGCTTAGTACATGATGACGTGCTACTGCTATACGTAACGCTGTAATGCATGTCACATACAGATTATAAGTAGCTTACTACATGATGACGTGCTACTGCTATACGTAACGCTGCAATGCATGTCACGTATCAGATTATAAGTAGCTCAGGCAGGCTCGCGGGTCTAAATCGAAATTTTATTTAATGTAGGATTTCGCTGTATTTTTCTACAAATGAACTTTATCTTATACTTCATAGAAAAATAAAATAAAAAGATGGAGTCCCCGTTCATTTACGCTCACAATCTGCCTTCGAAAGAAGCATACATTTTTGTAAAGTTACTTTTTCTGTTGAACTAATAGGAGAAAAAAAAAGGTAATATCGAAAAAAAAAAAAAAAAAAAAAAATTACAGAAGTTTAGTTTAAGTACAGCTTGTTTGAAAACAATAATAAAAAATATAGGTCACCGATAAGTTTAAAAAAGCCAATTTTTAATGCCAAAAATTGTCATTTTTGCACCAAAGGGAAATAATTTGGAGTTTTTTTCACTGATATATATACATTTTAAAAGTCATCTGGGGCCAACACAAATGGTTTTTTTTAATGATTTTTGTACCATATGAAAAAGTTTTTTTTTCGAAATTTTTAGACCCTCGAGCCTCCTTAAACATATTCTTTTTGCTGAATTAAAGAAAAATGGATCAAACACAAGTAAATCATACTTCTATCTATCTTCGTATGTCCGCACTCAGTCACAACGACTATTACGTGCCGTTGCTTGCGTGAATTATTTACAATTTAAAAAAAATAAATTTTCAGTAATATTACGTTACATTAAATTGGTGCATGGAAAAAAATAAAATAAAAATATATAAACAGTGATTTTTTTTTTTTTTGGTGGATTGTTTTATACTATGTATATTTATTGGTAAAACTATGTACATGTTATGAAGTTTTTTAGCATATCTGTGAAAGAGCAGATGTAGAAATCTGCTCTTTGAAGCCGTCGACTGTTGTACAAAGGATTGCTGATGTAGGT
The DNA here is from genome assembly GCA_037788925.1 of Mytilus galloprovincialis. NCBI lineage: Eukaryota > Metazoa > Mollusca > Bivalvia > Mytilida > Mytilidae > Mytilus > Mytilus galloprovincialis. The sequence continues at coordinate 411,240 of JAWDJN010000027.1, read as the reverse complement.
AGTAGGTTCCGTTTTGCTATTATATGTGGATAGAAAGAGAACTTGTAAGAGTCTTTATTTGTTTGAATTTGTTTAAAGTAGTTGGTATGTTTATGTTTGATTAAACGAGAGGATCTTTATGGTAGATTACTATGTGTTGATGTACTATGACTTTACAGAATACTAGTACTGCTAGTCTTGTTTGTATTCGTCTCAATTGTAATGTAGGCCACTATAGGTGATCAAGAATATTTGAGACCGAGCTGGGATTGGTACAGGTATAGCGAGCAGCTCTTCGCTTGATCATCTCAATTTGGTTGATATTATTTTTTTGGTGAGGGTCCCAGACACAAGAGCTGTACTCAAGCTTAGAACTAACTAATGACATAAATGCTCTTTCTTTAATTTGTTTGAATGATACTTTAAAGTTACGTTTTAGAAAATAAAGTTGTCGATTTGCATTTGCTATTTATGTGTTTATTCCATTTAAGATCTGATTGGATGGTTATGCCTAAATATTGTGTAGCTGTTTCAGTATGGAGAATGTGACTATAAAGGATGTAGCCATGGTTGAATGTTTTTTTTGTGTATGGATCATTTGCCATTAACCAATCTTTTTCCCATTGTGCCGCTGAATCTGTTGTAATTTGGATGCATTATCCTTGTTTTTGGTGTTTCTGTAGATGATGCTGTCATCGGCAAATAACCTTAAGGTGCTATGTTGTACATTGTAGGTATTCTGGGAAATCATATATGTAAATGAGGAATAAGATTGGGCCAAGGACGGTGCCTTGTAGCACTCAAGATGTTACCCCAATTTTTTTCTGATTGTTCTCTATCTAGCATGACTGTGTGTGTACGTTGGTGTAAAAAAATTCACCAATCCATTCCAAGGTATTATTGTCTATGCCGTAGTATTTCAATTTATATAGTAACCTTTTGTGAGAGAATTTGTCAAAAGCTTTGGCAAAGTCTATCACAACGACATCAGTTTTTACGTTGTTATTGAAGACTTTTGTTAGGTCCTGTATGAAAGATAGTAATTGTGTCTCACAGGAGCGTTTTGATCGGAAACTATGTTGTAAATCATATGAAATATTGTTTGTTTTTTTCGAGATGTTCCATTATTTGGCTAGCTATGATGTGCTCTATTATTTTGCAGAGTATACATGTATGTGAAATTGGTCTGTAGTTTATGGCATTGTTTTTGTCTCCATTTTTTAATGCAGGACAGACATTTGCATGGTTCTAGTCTGAATCTGTAGGTAGTGTATGCGTGTTAATTGACTTTTGGAAGATTCGTGTGATGATAGGACTAGGTGGTCATTCATTTCCTTAAATACCTTTCCACATAGTTCATCAGGGCCTGTAGCTTTATTTGGATTGATGTTGGAAAGTAGTTTGTTGACGCCCTTTTCTGATATTTTAATTTCATTCATTTGTGCATGTGATGATAGTTTTTTTTACTGGTATTTGATTTGCAGATGATTCTCCATAAGTCTTCTCCATAATACAATATAAAAATACAATAATAGTATAATGGATATGCATATAAAGCAAACAGTTTATAGAATATGAAACTACCTTACATAGGTAAAAATAGGATAGAAAGAAAAAAAGGGAAAAAAGCAAATTTGAAAAGTCAGATAATTCAATGATGATGACGATGATGTTCCGTGCCAGTAACAATAACCCTTGCATAAGAAATCTGTTTGAACTTTTTATGAAATTTTGAACATGTTTGAAAATTACGCAAATTGATAGTTTTGTATCTAAAACACAGTTTTCGGATAGCCAGTTAAGATTATTGAATAAAGTTTTTCTCCATGATATGTATTTTGGACAAACTAAGAAACAATGGTTGACATCCTCAATATCTGACCCACAATGACAAGAAGGATCATTTATAATATTAGCTCTAAACATGTCATTGTTTAAGTAGGGAGCATCGCAGTTGCGTTAAGAAAATATTCAATTTCATTGGGCCTTACAAATAAAACGTTTCAATTTACATAATAGACTATAATTTTTTATTTTTTTCTTAAATTTAGAAATAGAGTCGACACTACGAATTTTTCATCACGTTTATTTCATTCACGTATTGTAGAGGGAACAAACGATTCAGTAGTAAGGGAAAGTCTACAAAATGGAACAATATAACCCTAACCCTAACTCTAACCCATGCATAAAGACCTATAATGACGAAAGAAAAATATTTTTACACCCGTGCTTCTGTGTCATTGTGGCAACAGTGCATGCTATAATTACATACGCCCCTGCTTATGTTACTATAAGTTATAGGAAAATATAGCTTTAGTCAGTCCAGTTACTATAGGTTATAGGAAAATATAGCTTTATTCTGTTCAGTTATGTCTTTCCCGTCGGCTTAGTCTATGGTTGTTACACATGATTATTGTGGCAAATAGACCGTGTAGTTTGTAGATCAGCTGTTTGACGCAAAGAAAAGATAATTTTACTGACCATGCTGTCACACATCAAATTTCATTATATATACATGTTTGTTAGATGTATGTTATTTTTATCAACATTCTGTATGTATGTGCCTGTTCCAAGTCAGGAGCCTGTAATTCAGTGGTTGGTGTGTTACATATTTGTTTTTCGTTCAATGGTTCATTTTGTGTACATAAGTTAGGCCGTTAGTTTTCTCGTTTGAATTGTTTTACATTGCCACTTTGGGGCCTTTTATAGATGACTATGCGGTATGAGCTTTGCTAATTGATGAAGGATGTACAGTGACCTATAGTTGTTTATTTCTCTGTCATTTTGGTATTTGTGGAGAGTTGTCTCATTGGCTATCATACCATATCTTCTTTTTCATAATGAACGTTTAAGTATGTGACAACTTTACAGAATTAATACTCTAGAACAGATTTGAACAGTTCAACCATACAAATGATCCTGATCGTTCTTCTCTCTCTTATTTTGCATTTTTATTGTCCACTTTTTGTAAAATATTATTTACGTTTCTTTTGTACCCTTTCAAAATCAGGGTTTTTTTGGGCATTAGTTGTTAAATCCTTGGAGGAAGACAGTGGTTCACTAAATATCATGGTTTTCACAAAATAAAATGCAGGCTAATCCAGAAAAATGTCAACCCGTAGTGATTTGTAGTAAAACACATAAACTCAACAAAGCCTTCAACTGAAATGGAAACAACATCAAAAGCGATGATAAAGTAAAACTACTTGGAGTTTGATTTAAAGCTCGACTTTAACTAGCCCATATCTATAATAAAAATGCAAAAACGTATCCAGGCATTTAAACGTTTTGAAAAGATTTGGTTCACACATGAACAAACTGGCAAAAAATACAATTTACCATTCTCTCATTATGTCAAACCTAAGTTACTAAAGTTATCCACTTACATGGCATTTTTGAAGCGAGTGCAACACAAAAAAAAAATGATAAACTGCATGTACGAGCGCTCAGATTCATCTATAATGACTACACTGAACGACGACTCCGGGTGCGGGAGTTTCTCGCTGCATTGAAGACCTATTGGTGACCTTCTGCTGTTGTCTGTTCTGTTGTCGGGTTGTTGTCTCTTTGACACATTCCCCATTTCCATTTTAAATTTTACAAAATCATATGAACCATTACTCGAACAATCTAAACTACCAACACTTAAAATCGGACGCATGAAAAGCTTGGCACTAGAAACTTACAAAATTGTGACAAAATCAAAACCCTAACCTTACACAATATATAAAATTTTAAACTAACTCAAATAATTTTACATATCAACTCACATTTTATTTTATCACAACCTATAATTACAAGGTATGACAAAAGGAGTTTAGCTCATGTAGACAATAACATAGCTGTCGGCTCCGCGACACAGCAGAAATCTTCTAGCCATCAGTGTTCTGTTTATTGTTTATAGTTTATTTATTTGCTTTAGCTTTTTTCTTTGTCTAAGGCAAATTAAGCTTGTTAAAACAAAATATGCTTTTCTTTTCTGTTTATCTTGCTAGATTTTATTTATAAAATTGAGAATGGAAATGGGGAATGTGCCAAAGAGACAACAACCCGACCATAGAAAAAAACAACAGCAGAAGGTCACCAACAGGTCTTCAATGTAGCGAGAAATTCCCGCACCCGGAGGCGTCCTTCAACTGGCCCCTTTATTTATGAATGTTTGCTTAGCTAATGCATGTGTTTTATTTGCATGTGTAATATGTGCAGAGCTCATTTTTACTGTGTTGATTTGTACATAGCATGCCCGACTATAAATAAGATTTACTTATATATATAATATATGACTTTATTTATGTAATTTATAAGGGAAGAACAAAAAATTAGTGAAAGCAAATTTACAGATCTAACATTGTTGGGTTGATGTTTAGACGAGTTGTATATACACAATGTACACAGCCATGTATCACCATCACTGCTGGTGATCTGATGGATATATCTGTTGTAGAGTTGACACTGGCTCAGACGTACTTATAAATATAATTATTTTCTGTGACTGTATCTTACATTAATTTGTAGGATCCCGTTTACTATAATAAACAATTTAGCTGATCTGTAAGAATAGCATCTTCATCCCTTATATATCATGTACTGTAGTACGACGCTAGATTAAAACTGGCGTATAGAAAGGTAACACCCGGCCACCAAAAGCTTCATTTTTATGAAGCCCAAGTGGTCGTGTGGTCTAGCGGGACGGCTACAGTGCAGGCAATTTGGTGTCACGATATCTCAGTAGCATGGGTTCGATCCCGGCGAGGGAAGAACAAAACATTTGCGAAAAAAGCATACTTTCAGATATATAAGGCATGAAGGGTTGATGTTTAGATGAGTTGAATATATATATACCAACTTGGATCGGTTAGGGCATTTTTGATTTTTTGGTTTGAGGACTGCACTCCATGCAGTTATAACATCTAAACTGTCACAACCTTTGGAAATTAAGAGTTGTGACATTTCACATCGCAAATAACTATTTTTATTTGGCATATCTTTGTAATCTTTGCGCCGTGTTTGGAAATTTTAAAATTGTACCAGCGTCTGTGGTGTTCGCTTAAATTGTATAAATTTCAAGATTTAGATAGTTTCTCAGTTTGAATATATTGACGATTCATTTGACATGGTGCTATTATTGAAGAAGGATATCTGTTATCCGAAATATCTAATATTTGTTCATTTTATAGTTATTTAATGGTGATGTTGTACCCTTTTTGACTTGTTATATATTATATTTTGTAGTGCAGCTGTTGTAGTGTACCGAATCATATTACATGATCCATCGCCCTGTAAGATTAATCGTTGACTATTTATTCAGTCATTATATATATGTACTGTAGTACGCCGCTAGATTAAAACTGACGAGGAAAGGTAACACACGGCCAGCGAAAGCTCTTTTTTAGAGAGCCCAGGTGGTCGTGTGGTCTAGCGGGACGGCTGCAGTGCAGGCGATTTGGTGTCACGATATCACAGTAGCATGGGTTCGAATCCCGACGAGGGAAGAACCAAAAATTTGCGAAAGCAAATGTACAGATCTAACATTGTTGGGTTGATGTTTAGACGAGTTGTATATACATTATGTTCACAGCCATGTATCACCATCATTGATGGCGATCCGATGGATACATCTGTTGTAGAGTTGTCACTGACTCAGACGTATATATATTGTATTCTAACGATATCCTCCACATTAATATGCTGTTTTTAAAAGCTGACAATTATAAACTATTACAATCCGGATTTTCCTCATATCTACACCGTATATGTTTTTTTTTAATATTGCACAAGTGGATCCCTGTCCAGTTTTACCTTTGCTCTCTACTTCCATTAATGGGGTAGATACCATACTAATATTTATATTCAAAGGTGCGACGTGAGGCAAAAATATGAATGATACTGTGGACAAATTAACGGATTTATCAACTGAAAACGAAACGGAAAAACGCCCACAATTCGGAAACAGAAACCTGGAAAATCAGGATAATGTGTTTGAACACAATGCATGGTAAGCATGGTAAGCAGAGACGGATCCGGAAAATTTAAGAAGTTTTGGCCAACTGACTGCCCACAGGGTTATTTTACAATTGCAGGGTTTACTATCCATACGAACCCTTTTTTAGCTCACCTGACCTGAAAGGTCAAATGAGCGTTTCTCATCACTTGGCGTCCGTCGTCCGTAAACTTTTACAAAAATCTTCTCCTCTAAAACTATGGCCACAATCATCATTGGGTATCTTGTTTAAAAAATGTGTCCTATGACCTAGTCCAAATAATTATGACGTCTTGAAAGGCTATTATAATTTTTTTCTTTGACGCCTTACTTCGGCGTCGAAGTAAGGCGTCAAAGAAAAAAATTATAGTCCAAATAATTATGACGTCTTGAACGTCATAATTATTTGGACTACCTATGACCTAGTCCGAGATTACTCTGACGTCCAACGGCTGTTTTGCCAGACAAGCTGGGGCCATGGGACGTCAGAGCTCGTCCCATATCAAAAAGTGGATATTTGCCCACCCAAAATAGATACGCTGCTTCGTCGCTTCTGATGCCGACTGACGGCCTTGGAATTATATAAATCGGGCATCAATCTGTTCATTTTTCATTTATGTAAGTTTCACCTACCTGCCAACCTTTATTTTTCCATATTTTAACAGTTTTCACAGTGACCCATCGATTTCGGCATTTTGCCTCTCATGTTCAAAGATAATCACGTGACCACGAGAAAACAGTGATGATTTATGCAAATGACCAGAGCTCAGACATAAACAAGTCTATTTCTGTTTTTGAAGTCAAAACATGTATTCTTTATAAAAATGTGTTTTCAATTTTAGACTTATCTAAGTCACAAAATGACAGACTTGTTTAGGTCTATTTACATGATTTATGTTGATGAAAAAACTTAACTTGACTTGGTGGCCAAACTACACCACCTTTAACAGTAAAAACCTGTCTGAGAGTTCACAAGGACTTGATCTATCTATATTTAATTATCTAATTGAACATCCTTACTAAACACAGATGTTTTACCTCATTAAGTGTGGATCCAGGTGGTTGCATTGTAAGGTTAATTAACATGATCCCCGATTTTTCAGACTCTCATTCATATTTTTCTTTAGAAGACAAGGCATTGGCTTTCAATGTTGTCATTATTTGATTTAGATGCATGACCTTTTTATAAGTATGCGTGGGTCTTGAAGTTGACCAATTTTGGTAATTTATCGACTTGTAGGAGTTTATATTTGCAACTTTTTGATTCTGGTCAATCATTTCTTGCTTAACAATATTTGACTTATTTAAGTCATATTTTGTCTTGCATTAAAGGGAGACAAATCCTAAAACTTACAAATTTAGACATCTATAAGTCAAAAGCAGATTCAGACTTATTTATGTCTGAGCTCTGACTGATGATCATGTATATAGACATATAGACTTCTTGAAAACATATTCATTATGAAGTGCTCCTTTGAACATGTTGAAGGAGGGATTTCCTTATACAGATACTCCCGTTGTATAAAAGCCAGAATTGGTAGCTATGACGTACCCATACAGATACATGGCTAAAATAGAACATGGGGTAAAATGTAGATTTTGGCTTATAACTCTGAAACCAAAGCATTTAGAGCAAATCTAACAGGGGGGTAAAATTGTTTATTAGGTCAAGATCTATCTGCCCTGAAATTTTCAGACAAATCTGACAACCCATTGTTGGGTTGCTGCCCCCAAATTAGTAATTTTAAGGAAATTTTGCAGATTTTGGTTATAATCATGATAATCTTGAATGTTATTATAGATAGAGATAAACTGTAAACAGCAATAATGTTCAGCAAAGTAATATATTCAAATGTAAGTCAACATGTCCAAAATTGTTAGTTGACCCCTTAAGGAGTTATTGCCCTTTAATAGTCCATTTTTAATCATTTTTCAAAAGTTTTAGTATTCTTTTAAAAAAAATCTTCTCTTCTGAAACTACTGGGTCAAATTTAACCAAACTTGTCCACAATCATCATTGGGGTCTCTAGTTTAAAAAATGTGTGGCGTGACCAGGCTAACCAACAAAGATGGCCGCCATGGCTAAAAATAGTACATGATGTGAAATGTAGCTTATATCTCTGAAACCAAAGCATTTAGAGCAATTCTGATGTGTGCTAAAATCATACCCGTAGCCAGGGGGGTTCGGAAGAATATAATATGTTCGGACGAACCCCCCCTTGAAAACAAATAAGCACTGTTAAAGTCAATGTTCTGTTCGAATTGTGACTGTTAACAATGGTTAAAGTCGAGTTTGTGAGTCCAACAAACCCCCCCTGGGATATTGTTGGAAATTCCTGGCTACAGGCCTGAAAATTGTCTATTAGATCATAGGTGACGGTCAAGATCTATCTGCCCTTAATTTTTTAGACAAATCGGACAACCAGTTGTTGGGTTGCTGCCCCCAAATTAGTAATTTTAGGGAAATTTTGGTTATTATCTTGAATAATATTATAATTTATAGATAGAGATAAACTGTAAACAGCAATAATGTTCAGCAAAATGAGATCTACAAATAAGTCAACATGACCAAAATTGTCAATTGATCCCTTAAGGAGTTATTGCCCTTTATAGTCAATTTTTAACAATTTTCATAAATTTTTGTAAATTTTTGTAATTTTTTTTAAAAAATATTTTCAACCATTCGTCAACTGTTATTACTGGGCCAAGTTCATTATAGATAGAAATAATTGTAGCAACAAGAATGTTCAGTATAGAAGATCTACAAACACATCACCATCACCAAAACACAATTTTGTCATGAATTTATCTGTGTCCATTGTTTCATATGCACAAAGGTGAGCGACACAGGCTCTTGAGAGCCTCTAGTTTAGGGTTTTGTATGGAAAGTAAACCCCGGCAATTATAACAAACCCCTGTAGACTGCCTAAAGAGGTGACTGATCCATTGATCCAGTACATAATCAACCAAATTTTTCCACAAAAAGCGGAGACCCTGCAGGCTCCCTCCCCATCCATAGGGGAACTTATGATAAATGTTTTGAGGTGGAAATATAATATGTCAATTGACTACATGTTTTGATGTGATGTTACTGGAAACACAGATTATTTTTTTTAGGCCTAACACTCCCTCGTGTTGGGGTGGGTATTGTCCTTGTAAATATTATAAACTGTAAATATGTTGGTGGCACATCTTCATTAATCTCGATAGGAATGTACACAGATTCCACTGTACCCTCACAGCTCTTTAGGGGTGCTCCATAAACTGAGGGATCTATTTACAAACATACATGATACATACAACAATGGCGGTCGGACGAATAGCGATAAGTGTATTCATGACCTTCTCAATATTGTGTTAATAGCACTATTAACACAATGTATAACACATACCAGTCGACTAGCTAGCATACATTCCGCCCAAAACATCTATCATAGTCTATTAGATCATACACCCCCTGTGCCTCACCTAAATAGGACTCTGGTAGTCTAGTGCAAATAATTGAAAGGCTGCATTGGGCACAATTCAGGAACAGTGGGGTATTCCCTGTTTTCAGGGAACACAGTTTTCTGGTGTTAAAAATAAACAGTGAACAGGGCCTTTTTTTTCTATTTTATTTTATGGCATGAAATTTACAAAAGTTAAATGCATCAATAGTATTTGTAAATACTTGACAATGCTTGAAGTATTTCAGGAACAACAAAACATGAATAAGTGAAGTGTTTTTTTTTCTTGAACTCAAAAACATACAAATCTTTTGAATTTTACATACATGTAGTACATGTAGTAACGCACTTGTAAGTCCTACTTTTTTTGTGCTTATTGATGCAAAATATTTCCAGAAATATCCAAAAGAAATGATAAAATAAGAAACGATTCCATTTGAGGTGGGCACACATTTATTTAGCTGAAGCTGACTAAGACATTTTGAAAGACAATTTTATTTTTTTGCTTTGACATGTTTGATGCCTTATTGCACTGTTCATTCTTTTGCTTTTTGACATTTAAACAAGTGATTTGTATGTCATTATCCTAGATTCAGTACAAGGTCATCACCTTACTTGACCTGTCAAAAAATTGTTTTCTGCAATGAAATGAGGATTAGTTTCCTACAATTGTAAATTGAAGGGAATATTTTTTTCAACCCTTTTGTGTATGCAACCGCATGTGACATACTATGTTTTGGTGGCATAACACTTAGAATAAAGGAAAGTATTTGCTGTTATTGTGATTAAACATGCTTTTAATACATTGGACATGCAATATTGATATAAATAAACTCATCATATGACAGGTATGACATGTACAGTCAAGGGTCTAACTTAAATAAGTTATCAGAGAAAAATAACATGCATGTGTTATTACAGACACTTTCATGAGTTGTCTACCTTTTTTTCCCCTTAGTCTGTAATAACATATGTTTGCTATCAGTTAAATATATCATAAATATTTTATCTTTAATGAGCACTTGGGAATTTTCAAAACTTTGCGCAGTAGCTTAATATATTACCTTGATAACTAATTTTCTAATTCCATTAATACAATTTTGATCAACCATGGTAAATCAATGAGACAAGGCTTTAAATCTCAAACTAAGCTGTGGTAACACGGCTTAGTTATTACAAGCATGAAACTTACTATATGAGAGTAAATGAGACACCAGGAATCTTGCGCAGTGCCTCATTGGAAGCTCTGATCATCATTTCTTACAATGAATTGAAATACATTGTTATGCAAGTCAGAGCAAAGCTATAGAGAAGCTGTAATAACACCCTTTTGTTATTGCAGGAATATATTTTCTGTAATAACATAGATGTACTAATACTGTCCAGTCAGAGCTCAGACATAAATAAGTCTGAATCTGCTTTTGACTCATAGAAGTCTAGATTTGCAAGTTTTAGGATTTGTCTCCCTTTAATGCAAGACAAAATACGACTTTAATAAGTCAAATATTGTTAAGCAAGAAATAATTCATCAGAATCAAAAAGTTGCAAATATAGACTCCTACCAGTCGATAAGTTATCAAAATTGGTTAACTTCAAGACCCACGCATATTTACAAAAAGGTCATGCATCTAAATCAAATAATGACAACATTGAAGGACAATGCTTTGTCTTCTAAAGAAAAATATGAATGAGAGTCTAAAAAATAGGAGATAATGTTAATTAACCTTACAATGCAACCACCTGGAACCACACTTAATGAGGCAAAACATCTGTGTTTAGTAAGGATGTTCAATAAGATAATTAAATATTAATATATATAGCTCAAGTCCTTGTGAACTCTCAGACAGGTTTTTGCTGTCATAGGTGGTGTACTTTGGCCACCAAGTACAACTAAGTTTTTTCATCAACATAAATAGACCTAAACAAGTCTGTCATTTTCTGACTTAGATAAGTCTAAAATTGAAACACATTTTTATAATAAATACATGTTTTGACTTCTTTAAGTCAAAAACAGAAATCGACTTGTTTATGTCTGAGCTCTGAATACTATGCATGATTTGTAAACTATGAGCTGTTATATCTTGGCAAAGATTAGTATACTTAAAGAAAATTATAATATCAATGGAACTTGAGAACTATTTAACAAAATAAAGGTTGTATTTTTTCCCATTGACACATGTAACATACATATATTATCATAGTTTTTTGATATTTTAGCCCACAATAACAACATGTATGTTATTTTTTTCTAATAACTTATTTAAGTTAGACCCTTGACTGATATATATATAATTTGTGTTTTCAGTAAACAACATTAAGAAGTGTGTTGATAATAAAATTCTACAGTGGTTCTTGAGAAGATCATTTGTAAGATGTGTTGATGTTCTTCAGTTATCACCCTATCATTGGACACTAGTTTTAAGATATCCTAATGTTTACTGGTCTAACAGTCAGAGGTCATTCCATAGTAAAAAGATCCAACGACCTGTGGGTGGAGGGAGGCCTTTAGTTAATCAAGATGATATTTTCAAATGTAATAACTGGTAAGAAGCATGTATCAAATATACAGATCTACATCAGAGTTTGCGAAAAGTGGGGGTCCTCCGGACTTTACCACCAAATTTTTGCACAGGACTGCCACAATTTTAGCATTTTTCAAGAGTTAATAGTGAGGACCAGCAGATTTTCTTCAAGGACCACCAGGGAAAAAAAGATGTCGCGACCTCTGCTACATGTATGACATATACTATGAACATTTACAGACCTATTCAACAATGACATACCACAATTAAAATTTACCAGGGGTGCTACTTAAACAAGTGATTTCAATATCACCTATTTCAGTGAATTTTTAAATTCAGTTATCACCTTTTTAAGTACCCCTGACTATCTAACATGAGTAGTACCCCTGACTATCTAACATAAGTAGTACCCCTGACTATCTAACATAAGGAGTACCCCTGACTATCTAACATAAGTAGTACCCCTGACTATCTAACATAAGTAGTACCCCTGACTATCTAACATAAGTAGTACCCCTGACCATCTAACATAAGTAGTACCCCTGACTATCTAACATAAGTAGTACCCCTGACCATCTAACATAAGTAGTACCCCTGACTATCTAACATAAGTAGTACCCCTGACTATCTAACATAAGTAGTACCCCTGACTATCTAACATAAGTAGTACCCCTGACTATCTAACATGAAATCACTTGTTTAAGTAGTACCCCTGACTATCTAACATAAGTAGTACCCCTGACTATCTAACATAAGTAGTACCCCTGACTATCTAACATAAGTAGTACCCCTGACTATCTAACATAAGTAGTACCCCTGACTATCTAACATGAGTAGTACCCCTGACTATCTAACATGAAATCACTTGTTTAAGTAGTACCCCTGACTATCTAACATAAGTAGTACCCCTGACTATCTAACATAAGGAGTACCCCTGACTATCTAACATAAGGAGTACCCCTGACTATCTAACATAAGTAGTACCCCTGACTATCTAACATAAGGAGTACCCCTGACTATCTAACATAAGTAGTACCCCTGACTATCTAACATAAGTAGTAGTACCCCTGACTATCTAACATAAGTAGTACCCCTGACTATCTAACATGAAATCACTTGTTTAAAAGTAGTACCCCTGACTATCTAACATGAAATCACTTGTTTAAGTAGTACCCCTGACTATCTAACATAAGTAGTACCCCTGACTATCTAACATGAGTAGTACCCCTGACTATCTAACATGAGTAGTACCCCTGACTATCTAACATAAGTAGTACCCCTGACTATCTAACATGAGTAGTACCCCTGACTATCTAACATGAGTAGTACCCCTGACTATCTAACATAAGTAGTACCCCTGACTATCTAACATAAGTAGTACCCCTGACTATCTAACATAAGTAGTACCCCTGACTATCTAACATAAGTAGTACCCCTGACTATCTAACATAAGTAGTACCCCTGACTATCTAACATGAGTAGTACCCCTGACTATCTAACATAAGTAGTACCCCTGACTATCTAACATAAGGAGTACCCCTGACTATCTAACATAAGGAGTACCCCTGACTATCTAACATAAGGAGTACCCCTGACTATCTAACATAAGTAGTACCCCTGACTATCTAACATAAGTAGTACCCCTGACTATCTAACATAAGTAGTACCCCTGACTATCTAACATAAGTTATACCCCTGACTATCTAACATAAGTTATACCCCTGACTATCTAACATGAGTAGTACCCCTGACTATCTAACATGAGTAGTACCCCTGACTATCGAACATGAGTAGTACCCCTGACTATCGAACATGAGTAGTACCCCTGACTATCTAACATAAGTTATACCCCTGACTATCTAACATAAGTAGTACCCCTGACTATCTAACATAAGTAGTACCCCTGACTATCTAACATGAGTAGTACCCCTGACTATCTAACATAAGTAGTACCCCTGACTATCTAACATGAGTAGTACCCCTGACTATCTAACATGAGTAGTACCCCTGACTATCTAACATGAGTAGTACCCCTGACTATCTAACATAAGTAGTACCCCTGACTATCTAACATAAGTAGTACCCCTGACTATCTAACATGAGTAGTACCCCTGACTATCTAACATGAGTAGTACTCCTGACTATCTAACATGAGTAGTACCCCTGACTATCTAACATAAGTAGTACCCCTGACTATCTAACATAAGTAGTACCCCTGACTATCTAACATGAGTAGTACCCCTGACTATCTAACATGAGTAGTACCCCTGACTATCTAACATGAGTAGTACCCCTGACTATCTAACATGAGTAGTACCCCTGACTATCTAACATAAGTAGTACCCCTGACTATCTAACATAAGTAGTACCCCTGACTATCTAACATAAGCAGTACCCCTGACTATCTAACATGAGTAGTACCCCTGACTATCTAACATGAGTAGTACCCCTGACTATCTAACATAAGAAGTACCCCTGACTATCTAACATAAGTAGTACCCCTGACTATCTAACATAAGGAGTACCCCTGACTATCTAACATAAGTAGTACCCCTGACTATCTAACATGAGTGGTACCCCTGACTATCTAACATAAGTAGTACCCCTGACCATCTAACATAAGTAGTACCCCTGACTATCTAACATAAGTAGTACCCCTGACTATCTAACATGAAATCACTTGTTTAAGTAGTACCCCTGACTATCTAACATGAAATCACTTGTTTAAGTAGTACCCCTGACTATCTAACATAAGTAGTACCCCTGACTATCTAACATGAGTAGTACCCCTGACTATCTAACATAAGTAGTACCCCTGACTTTCTAACATAAGTAGTACCCCTGACTATCTAACATAAGTAGTACCCCTGACTATCTAACATGAGTGGTACCCCTGACTATCTAACATAAGTAGTACCCCTGACTATCTAACATAAGTAGTACCCCTGACTATCTAACATAAGTAGTACCCCTGACTATCTAACATGAGTAGTACCCCTGACTATCTAACATAAGTAGTACCCCTGACTATCTAACATGAGTAGTACCCCTGACTATCTAACATAAGTAGTACCCCTGACTATCTAACATAAGTAGTACCCCTGACTATCTAACATAAGTAGTACCCCTGACTATCTAACATAAGTAGTACCCCTGACTATCTAACATAAGTAGTACCCCTGACTATCTAACATAAGTAGTACCCCTGACTATCTTACATAAGGAGTACCCCTGACTATCTAACATAAGTAGTACCCCTGACTATCTAACATAAGTAGTACCCCTGACTATCTAACATAAGTAGTACCCCTGACTATCTAACATGAAATCACTTGTTTAAGTAGTACCCCTGACTATCTAACATAAGTAGTACCCCTGACTATCTAACATAAGGAGTACCCCTGACTATCTAACATAAGGAGTACCCCTGACTATCTAACATAAGGAGTACCCCTGACTATCTAACATAAGTAGTACCCCTGACTATCTAACATAAGGAGTACCCCTGACTATCTAACATAAGTAGTATCCCTGACTATCTAACATAAGTAGTACCCCTGACTATCTAACATAAGTAGTACCCCTGACTATCTAACATAAGTAGTACCCCTGACTATCTAACATGAAATCACTTGTTTAAGTAGTACCCCTGACTATCTAACATAAGTAGTACCCCTGACTATCTAACATAAGGAGTACCCCTGACTATCTAACATAAGGAGTACCCCTGACTATCTAACATAAGGAGTACCCCTGACTATCTAACATAAGGAGTACCCCTGACTATCTAACATAAGTAGTACCCCTGACTATCTAACATAAGTAGTACCCCTGACTATCTAACATGAGTAGTACCCCTGACTATCTAACATGAGTAGTACCCCTGACTATCTAACATAAGGAGTACCCCTGACTATCTAACATGAGTAGTACCCCTGACTATCTAACATGAGTAGTACCCCTGACTATCTAACATGAGTAGTACCCCTGACTATCTAACATGAGTAGTACCCCTGACTATCTAACATAAGTAGTACCCCTGACTATCTAACATGAGTAGTACCCCTGACTATCTAACATGAGTAGTACCCCTGACTATCTAACATAAGGAGTACCCCTGACTATCTAACATAAGGAGTACCCCTGACTATCTAACATAAGTAGTACCCCTGACTATCTAACATGAGTAGTACCCCTGACTATCTAACATGAGTAGTACCCCTGACTATCTAACATAAGTAGTACCCCTGACTATCTAACATAAGTAGTACCCCTGATTATGTAACATAAGTAGTACCCCTGACTATCTAACATGAGTAGTACCCCTGACTATCTAACATGAGTAGTACCCCTGACTATCTAACATGAGTAGTACCCCTGACTATCTAACATGAGTAGTACCCCTGACTATCTAACATGAGTAGTACCCCTGACTATCTAACATGAGTAGTACCCCTGACTATCTAACATGAGTAGTACCCCTGACTATCTAACATAAGTAGTACCCCTGACTATCTAACATAAGTAGTACCCCTGACTATCTAACATAAGGAGTACCCCTGACTATCTAACATAAGTAGTACCCCTGACTATCTAACATAAGTAGTACCCCTGACTATCTAACATGAGTAGTACCCCTGACTATCTAACATAAGTAGTACCCCTGACTATCTAACATAAGTAGTACCCCTGACTATCTAACATACATAAGTAGTACCCCTGACTATCTAACATAAGTAGTACCCCTGACTATCTAACATGAGTAGTACCCCTGACTATCTAACATAAGTAGTACCCCTGACTATCTAACATATGTAGTACCCTGACTATCTAACATATGTAGTACCCCTGACTATCTAACATATGTAGTACCCCTGACTATCTAACATATGTAGTACCCCTGACTATCTAGTACCCCTGACTATCTAACATAAGTAGTACCCCTGACTATCTAACATAAGTAGTACCCCTGACTATCTAACATATGTAGTACCCTGACTATCTAACATATGTAGTACCCCTGACTATCTAACATGAGTAGTACCCCTGACTATCTAACATGAGTAGTACCCCTGACTATCTAACATAAGTAGTACCCCTGACTATCTAACATATGTAGTACCCTGACTATCTAACATATGTAGTACCCCTGACTATCTAACATGAGTAGTACCCCTGACTATCTAACATAAGTAGTACCCCTGACTATCTTACATAAGTAGTACCCCTGACTATCTAACATAAGTAGTACCCCTGACTATCTAACATAAGTAGTACCCCTGACTATCAAAGTAGTACCCCTGAGTAGTACCCCTGACTATCTAACATAAGGAGTACCCCTGACTATCTAACATAAGGAGTACCCCTGACTATCTAACATAAGGAGTACCCCTGACTATCTAACATAAGTAGTACCCCTGACTATCTAACATAAGTAGTACCCCTGACTATCTAACATAAGTAGTACCCCTGACTATCTAACATGAGTGGTACCCCTGACTATCTAACATAAGTAGTACCCCTGACTATCTAACATGAGTAGTACCCCTGACTATCAAAGTAGTACCCCTGAGTAGTACCCCTGACTATCTAACATAAGGAGTACCCCTGACTATCTAACATAAGTAGTACCCCTGACTATCTAACATAAGTAGTACCCCTGACTATCTAACAGAAGTAGTACCCCTGACTATCTAACATAAGTAGTACCCCTGACTATCTAACATAAGTAGTACCCCTGACTATCTAACATAAGTAGTACCCCTGACTATCTAACATAAGTAGTACCCCTGACTATCTAACATAAGTAGTACCCCTGACTATCTAACATAAGTAGTACCCCTGACTATCTAACATAAGTAGTACCCCTGACTATCTTACATAAGTAGTACCCCTGACTATCTAACATAAGTAGTACCCTAACATGAGTAGTACCCCTGACTATCTTACATAAGTAGTACCCCTGACTATCTAACATAAGTAGTACCCCTGACTATCTAACATGAGTAGTACCCCTGACTATCTAACATAAGGAGTACCCCTGACTATCTAACATAAGTAGTACCCCTGACTATCTTACATAAGTAGTACCCCTGACTATCTTACATAAGTAGTACCCCTGACTATCTAACATAAGTAGTACCCCTGACTATCTTACATAAGTAGTACCCCTGACTATCTTACATAAGTAGTACCCCTGACTATCTAACATAAGTAGTACCCCTGACTATCTAACATAAGGAGTACCCCTGACTATCTAACATAAGGAGTACCCCTGACTATCTAACATAAGGAGTACCCCTGACTATCTAACATAAGTAGTACCCCTGACTATCTTACATAAGTAGTACCCCTGACTATCTAACATAAGTAGTACCCCTGACTATCTAACATAAGTAGTACCCCTGACTATCTTACATAAGTAGTACCCCTGACTATCTAACATAAGTAGTACCCCTGACTATCTAACATGAGTAGTACCCCTGACTATCTTACATAAGTAGTACCCCTGACTATCTAACATGAGTAGTACCCCTGACTATCTAACATGAGTAGTACCCCTGACTATCTAACATGAGTAGTACCCCTGACTATCTAACATGAGTAGTACCCCTGACTATCTAACATAAGTAGTACCCCTGACTATCTAACATAAGTAGTACCCCTGACTATCTTACATAAGTAGTACCCCTGACTATCTAACATAAGTAGTACCCCTGACTATCTTACATAAGTAGTACCCCTGACTATCTAACATAAGTAGTACCCCTGACTATCTAACATAAGGAGTACCCCTGACTATCTAACATAAGGAGTACCCCTGACTATCTAACATAAGGAGTACCCCTGACTATCTAACATAAGTAGTACCCCTGACTATCTAACATAAGTAGTACCCCTGACTCTCTAACAGAAGTAGTACCCCTGACTATCTAACAGAAGTAGTACCCCTGACTATCTAACGGAAGTAGTACCCCTGACTATCTAACATAAGTAGTACCCCTGACTATCTAACGGAAGTAGTACCCCTGACTATCTAACATAAGGAGTACCCCTGACTATCTAACATAAGTAGTACCCCTGACTATCTAACATAAGGAGTACCCCTGACTATCTAACATAAGTACTACCCCTGACTATCTAACATAAGTAGTACCCCTGACTATCTAACATGAGTAGTACCCCTGACTATCTAACATGAGTAGTACCCCTGACTATCTAACATAAGTAGTACCCCTGACTATCTAACATAAGGAGTACCCCTGACTATCTAACATGAGTAGTACCCCTGACTATCTAACATGAGTAGTACCCCTGACTATCTAACATAAGTAGTACCCCTGACTATCTAACATAAGGAGTACCCCTGACTATCTAACATAAGTAGTACCCCTGACTATCTAACATAAGGAGTACCCCTGACTATCTAACATAAGTACTACCCCTGACTATCTAACAATGACATACTGTAAATTCACAAATTATTGCGTGCATTTATTTTTGCGATTTTGTCATTTTGAAATTAAATGTGATTTTGATTTTTACAATGTTGAGAAAAGCCATGCTTAATTCAGTTAAAATAATACAAAATGCGAGATTTAATGATTGCGTTTACAACTCTGTGGCATTATTCACAATTATAAAAACCTCGCAATAATTTCTGAATTTACAATACTACAATAAACATCTACAGACCTATCTAACAATGACATACCACAATAAACATCTACAGACCTATCTAACAATGACATAATACAATAAACATCTACAGACCTATCTAACAATGACATACTACAATAAACATCTACAGACCTATCTAACAATGACATACTACAATAAACATCTACAGACCTATCTAACAATGACATACTACAATAAACATCTACAGACCTATCTAACAATGACATACTACAATAAACATCTACAGACCGATCTAACAGTGACATACTACAATAAACATCTACATGTACCTATCTAACGATGACATACTACAATAAACATCTACAGACCTATCTAACAGTGACATACTACAATAAACATCTACATACCTATCTAACGATGACATACTACAATAAACATCTACAGACCTATCTAGCGATGACCTACTACAATAAACATCTACAGACCTATCTAACGATGACAAACTACAATAATCAGCCACAGACCTATCTAACAATGACCTACTACAATAAACATCTACAGACCTATCTAACAATGACATACCACAATAAACATCTACATACCTATCTAACGATGACATACTACAATAAACATCTACAGACCTATCTAGCGATGACCTACTACAATAAACATCTACAGACCTATCTAACGATGACAAACTACAATAATCAGCCACAGACCTATCTAACAATGACCTACTACAATAAACATCTACAGACCTATCTAACAATGACATATCACAATAAACATCTACAGATCTATCTAACAATGACATACTACAATAAACATCTACAGATCTATCTAACAATGACATACTACAATAAACATCTACAGACCTATCTAACAATGACATGCCACAATAAACATCTACAGATCTATCTAACAATGACATACCACAAAAAACATCTACATATCTATTTAACAATGACATAATACAATAAACATCTACAGACCTATCTAACAATGACATAGTACAATAAACATCTACAGACCTATCTAACAAAGACATACCACAATAAACATCTACAGATACCACAATAAACATCTACAGATCTATCTAACAATGACATACTACAATTAACATCTACAGATCTATCTAACAATGACATACTACAATAAACATCTACAGATCTATCTAACAATGACATGCCACAATAAACATCTACAGATCTATCTAACAATGACATACCACAATAAACATCTACATATCTATTTAACAATGACATAATACAATAAACATCTACAGATCTATCTAACAATGACATTCTACAAACCTATCTAACAATGACATACTACAATAAACGTCTACAGACCTATCTAACAATGACATACTACAATAAACATCTACAGACCTATCTAACAATGACATACCACAATAAACATCTACAGATCTATCTAACAATGACATACCACAATAAACATCTACAGATCTATCTAACAATGACATACTACAATAAACATCTACAGATCTATCTAACAATGACATACTGCAAACCTATCTAACAATGACATACTACAATAAACATCTACAAATCTATCTAACAATGACATACTACAATAAACATCTACAAATCTATCTAACAATGACATACTACAATAAACATCTACAGACCTATCTAACAATGACATACTACAATAAACATCTACAGACCTATCTAACAATGACATAATACAATAAACATCTACAGATCTATTTAACAATGACATACTTAAAACCTATCTAACAATGACATACTACAATAAACATATACAAATCTATCTAACAATGACATACTACAATAAACATATACAAATCTATCTAACAATGACATACTACAATAAACATCTACAGATCTATCTAACAATGACATACCACAATAAACATCTACAGATCTATCTAACATAGACATACTACAATAAACATCTACAGATCTATCTAACAATGACATGCCACAATAAACATCTACAGATCTATCTAACAATGACATACCACAAAAAACATCTACATATCTATTTAACAATGACATAATACAATAAACATCTACAGACCTATCTAACAAAGACATACCACAATAAACATCTACAGATCTATCTAACAATGACATACCACAAAAAACATCTACATATCTATTTAACAATGACATAATACAATAAACATCTACAGACCTATCTAACAATGACATAGTACAATAAACATCTACAGACCTATCTAACAAAGACATACCACAATAAACATCTACAGATACCACAATAAACATCTACAGATCTATCTAACAATGACATACTACAATAAACATCTACAGATCTATCTAACAATGACATACTATAATAAACATCTACAGATCTATCTAACAATGACATGCCACAATAAACATCTACAGATCTATCTAACAATGACATACCACAATAAACATCTTCATATTTATTTAACAATGACATAATAAAATAAACATCTACATATCTAACAATGACATAGTACAATAAACATCTACAGACCTATCTAACAAAGACATACCACAATAAACATCTACAGATCTATCTAACAATGACATACTACAAAAAAAATCTACAGATTTATCTAACAATGACATACTACAATAAACATCTACAGACCTATCTAACAATGACATACCACAATAAACATGTACAGATCTATCTAACAATGACATACCACAATAAACATCTACAGATCTATCTAACAATGACATACTACAATAAACATCTACAGATCTATCTAACAATGACATACTACAATAAACATCTACAGACCTATCTAACAATGATATACTACAATAAACATCTACAGACCTATCTAACAATGACATAATACAATAAACATCTACAGATCTATCTAACAATGACATACTACAAACCTATCTAACAATGACATACTACAATAAACATATACAAATCTATCTAGCAATGACATACTACAATAAACATATACAAATCTCTCTAACAATGACATACTACAATAAACATCTACAGATCTATCTAACGTTGGCATACCATAATAAACATCTACAGATCTATCTAACAATGACATACTTCAAACCTATCTAACAATGACATACTACAATAAACATCTATAAATCTATCTAACAATGACATACTACAATACACATCTACAGACCTATCTAACAATGACATACTACAATAAACATCTACAGACTAATCTAACAATGACATACTACAATAAACATCTACAGACCTATCTAACAATGACATACTACAATAAACATCTACAGACCTGTCTAACAATGACATACTACAATAAACATCTACAGACCTATCTAACAATGACATACAACAACAAACATCTACAGACCTATCTATCAATGACATACCACAATAAACATCTACAGACCTATCTAACAATGACATAATACAATAAACATCTACAGACCTATCTAACAATGACATACTACAATAAACATCTACAGACCTATCTAACAATGACATACTACAATAAACATCTACAGACCTATCTAACAATGACATACTACAATAAACATCTACAGACCTATCTAACAATGACATACTACAATCAACATCTACAGACCTATCTAACAATGACATACTACAATCAACATCTACAGACCTATTTAACAATGACATACTACAATCAACATCTACAGACCTATCTAACAATGACATACTACAATAAACATCTACAGACCTATCTAACAATGACCTACTACAATAAACATCTACAGACCTATCTATCAATGACATACCACAATAAACATCTACAGACCTATCTAACAATGACAAACTACAAACCTATCTAACAATGACATACCACAATAAACATCTACAGACCTATCTAACAATGACATACTACAATAAACATCTACAGACCTATCTAACAATGACATACCACAATAAACATCTACAGATCTATCTAACAATGACATACTACAATAAACATCTACAGATCTATCTAACAATGACATACTACAATAAACATCTACAGACCTATCTAACAATGATATGCCACAATAAACATCTACAGATCTATCTAACAATGACATACCACAATAAACATCTACAGATCTATCTAACAATGACATACTACAAACCTATCTAACAATGACATACTACAATAAACATCTATAAATCTATCTAACAATGACATACTACAATAAACATCTATAAATCTATCTAACAATGACATACTACAATAAATATCTACAGACCTATCTAACAATGACATACTACAATAAACATCTACAAACCTATCTAACAATGACATACTACAATAAACATCTACAGACCTATCTAACAATGACATACTACAATAAACATCTACAGACCTATCTAACAATGACATACTACAATAAACATCTACAGACCTATCTTACAATGACATACAACAATAAACATCTACAAACCTATCTAACAATGACATACTACAATAAACATGTACAGACCTATCTAACAATGACATACTACAATAAACATCTACAGACCTATCCAACAATGGCATATTACAATAAACATCTACAGATCTATCTAACAATGACATACTACAATAAACATCTACAGACCTATCTAACAATGACCTACTGCAATAAACATCCACAGACCTATCTAACAATGGCATACCACAATAAACATCTACAGACCTATCTAACAATGACATAATACAATAAACATCTACAGACCTATCTAACAATGACATACTACAATAAACATCTACAGACCTATCTAACAAAGACATACCACAATAAACATCTACAGATCTATCTAACAATGACATACTACAAAAAAAATCTACAGCTCTATCTAACAATGACATAATACAATAAACATCTACAGACCTATCTAACAATGGCATACTACAATAAACATCTACAGACCTATCTAATAATGACATACTACAATAAACATCTACAGACCTATCTAACAATGACATACTACAATAAACATCTACAGACCTATCTAACAATTGCATACTACAATAAACATCTACAGACCTATCTAACAATGACATACTACAATTAACATCTACATACCTATCTAACGATTGCATACTACAATAAACATCTACAGACCTATCTAACAATGACATACTACAATAAACATCTACAGACCTATCTAACAATGACATACTACAATAAACATCTACAGACCTATCTAACAATGACATACTACAATAAACATCTACAGACCTATCTAACAATGACCTACTACAATAAACATCTATGGAACTATCTAACAATGACATACTACAATCAACATCTACAGACCTATCTAACAATGACATACTACAATAAACATCCACAGACCTATCTAACAATGACATACCACAATAAACATCTACAGACCTATCTAACAATGACATGCCACAATAAACATCTACAGACCTATCTAACAATGACATACTACAATAAACATCTACAGACCTATCTAACAATGACATACTACAATAAACAAGACCTATCTAACAATGACATACCACAGTAAACATCTACAGACCTATCTAACAATGACATACTACAATAAACATCTACAGACCTATCCAACAATGGCATATTACAATGAACATCTACAGATCTATCTAACAATGACATACTACAATAAACATCTACAGACCTATCTAACAATGACATACTGCAATAAACATCCACAGACCTATCTAACAATGGCATACCACAATAAACATCTACAGACCTATCTAACAATGACATAATACAATAAACATCTACAGACCTATCTAACAATGACATACTACAATAAACATCTACAGACCTATCTAACAAAGACATACCACAATAAACATCTACAGATCTATCTAACAATGACATACTACAAAAAAAATCTACAGATCTATCTAACAATGACATAATACAATAAACATCTACAGACCTATCTAACAATGACATACTACAATAAACATCTACAGACCTATCTAACAATGGCATACTACAATAAACATCTACAGACCTATCTAACAATGACATACTACAATAAACATCTACAGACCTATCTAACAATGACATACTACAATAAACATCTACAGACCTATCTAACAATTGCATACTACAATAAACATCTACAGACCTATCTAACAATGACATACTACAATAAACATCTACAGACCTATCTAACAATGACATACTACAATAAACATCTAGAGACCTATCTAACAATGACCTACTACAATAAACATCTACGGAACTATCTAACAATGACATACTACAATCAACATCTACAGACCTATCTAACAATGACATACTACAATAAACATCCACAGACCTATCTAACAATGACATACCACAATAAACATCTACAGACCTATCTAACAATGACATGCCACAATAAACATCTACAGACCTATCTAACAATGACATACTACAATAAACATCTACAGACCTATCTAACAATGACATACTACAATAAACAAGACCTATCTAACAATGACATACCACAGTAAACATCTACAGACCTATCTAACAATGACATACCACAATAAACATCTACAGACCTATCTAACAATGACATAATACAATAAACATCTACAGACCTATCTAACAATGACATACTACAATAAACATCTACAGACCTATCTAACAATGACATACTACAATACACATCTACAGACCTATCTAACAATGACATACTACAATAAACATCTACAGACCTATCTAACAATGACACACTACAATAAACATCTACAGACCTATCTAACAATGACATACTACAATAAACATCGACAGACCTATCTAACAATGACATACTACAATAAACATCTAAAGACCTATCTAACAATGACACACTACAATAAACATCTACAGACCTATCTAACAATGACATACTACAATAAACATCGACAGACCTATCTAACAATGACATACTACAATAAACATCGACAGACCTATCTAAAAATGACATACTACAATAAACATAGACAGACCTATCTAACAAAGACATACCACAATAAACATCTACAGATCTATCTAACAATGACATACTACAAAAAAAATCTACAGATCTATCTAACAATGACATAATACAATAAACATCTACAGACATATCTAACAATGACATACTACAATAAACATCCACAGACCTATCTAACAATGACATACCACAATAAACATCTACAGACCTATCTAACAATGACATGCCACAATAAACATCTACAGACCTATCTAACAATGACATACTACAATAAACATCTACAGACCTATCTAACAATGACATACTACAATAAACAAGACCTATCTAACAATGACATACCACAGTAAACATCTACAGACCTATCTAACAATGACATACCACAATAAACATCTACAGACCTATCTAACAATGACATAATACAATAAACATCTACAGACCTATCTAACAATGACATACTACAATAAACATCTACAGACCTATCTAACAATGACATACTACAATACACATCTACAGACCTATCTAACAATGACATACTACAATAAACATCTACAGACCTATCTAACAATGACACACTACAATAAACATCTACAGACCTATCTAACAATGACATACTACAATAAACATAGACAGACCTATCTAACAATGACATACTACAATAAACATCTAAAGACCTATCTAACAATGACACACTACAATAAACATCTACAGACCTATCTAACAATGACATACTACAATAAACATCGACAGACCTATCTAACAATGACATACTACAATAAACATCGACAGACCTATCTAAAAATGACATACTACAATAAACATAGACAGACCTATCTAACAAAGACATACCACAATAAACATCTACAGATCTATCTAACAATGACATACTACAAAAAAAATCTACAGATCTATCTAACAATGACATAATACAATAAACATCTACAGACATATCTAACAATGACATACTACAATAAACATCTACAGACCTATCTAACAATGGCATACTACAATAAACATCTACAGACCTATCTAACAATGACATACTACAATACACGTCTACAGACCTATCTAACAATGACATACTACAATAAACATCTACAGACCTATCTAACAATGACATACTACAATAAACATCGACAGACCTATCTAACGATGACATACTACAATAAACATAGACAGACCTATCTAACAATGACATACTACAATAAACATCTAAAGATCTATCTAACAATGACATACTACAATACACGTCTACAGACCTATCTAACAATGACATACTACAATACACGTCTAAAGACCTATCTAACAATGACATACTACAATAAACATCTACAGATCTATCTAACAATGACATACTACAATCAACATCTATGGAACTATCTAACAATGACCTACTACAATAAACATCTACAGACCTATCTAACAATGACATACTACAATAAACATCGACAGACCTATCTAACAATGACATACTACAATAAACATCGACAGACCTATCTAAAAATGACATACTACAATAAACATAGACAGACCTATCTAACAAAGACATACCACAATAAACATCTACAGATCTATCTAACAATGACATACTACAAAAAAAATCTACAGATCTATCTAACAATGACATAATACAATAAACATCTACAGACATATCTAACAATGACATACTACAATAAACATCTACAGACCTATCTAACAATGGCATACTACAATAAACATCTACAGACCTATCTAACAATGACATACTACAATACACGTCTACAGACCTATCTAACAATGACATACTACAATAAACATCTACAGACCTATCTAACAATGACATACTACAATAAACATCGACAGACCTATCTAACGATGACATACTACAATAAACATAGACAGACCTATCTAACAATGACATACTACAATAAACATCTAAAGATCTATCTAACAATGACATACTACAATACACGTCTACAGACCTATCTAACAATGACATACTACAATACACATCTACAGACCTATCTAACAATGACATACTACAATAAACATCTACAGACCTATCTAACAATGACATACTACAATACACGTCTAAAGACCTATCTAACAATGACATACTACAATAAACATCTACAGACCTATCTAACGATGACATACTACAATAAACATAGACAGACCTATCTAACAATGACATACTACAATAAACATCTACAGACCTATCTAACAATGACATACTACGATAAACATGATAAACATCTACAGCATTTGGGAAGCTGTCAAAAGATTTCTAGACCCCCTTAACATAAAATTGTCCTATTTGAGTTAGAGCTGATGAAGTTTTCTATAATTTTGATATAACAACACACTGTAAAAACATTATTCAGAAAGCACAATGGGATTTTTTTTAATTTTCATTTATTGTCCAAAGGAAATGCACTACGAAATAATTGTGGTCTCGGACCATGAAGCTTTCAAATTTGTTGTGTTTTCATTATTCAGAATTAACCAATCAAAATGGTGGATTTCATGTTAGGAGCAAGATTATTGAGCCATGAGGACTGAGTCAAGTTTATTGACTTCAAGCCTGGATTGATGATTACTATAAGTATTTATTAGCAAGTCTATCAATGTATATGTTAAGTTTTGAATAAACATGGGTATGCCAATGTAATTACTTATAAAGCACAATAAAACTAGGAAATGCATTACATATGACACATATGCTTTGGTAAAGATATTGATAAATGCTGTTGAATTTTCTGTTAAATAATGTTTGTTTAATTCAGGGACAATGTCGAATGGGATGCTGAACAAGAACGATCTGCTAAAGAAATAACAGAAAATCAGTGGAAGTCAAAACTGTCTCAGGAGAAAATAGGTTATATACATGTTTAATATATAAGAATATTTAAATTTTTGATGAAAAACTCATATAAACCTTGTCCAAAAAATACTATTTATAACCAATGACGTATAAACTGATGTCCAAAAAGTACTATTTATAACCAATGACATATAAACTGATGTCCAAAAAGTACTATTTATAACCAATGACATATAAACTGATGTCTAAAAAGTACTATTTATAACCAATGACATATAAACTGATGTCCAAAAAGTACTATTTATAACCAATGACATATAAACTGATGTCCAAAAAGTACTATTTATAACCAATGACATATAAACTGATGTCTAAAAAGTACTATTTATAACCAATGACATATAAACTGATGTCCAAAAAGTACTATTTATAACCAATGACATATAAACTGATGTCTAAAAAGTACTATTTATAACCAATGACATATAAACTGATGTCTAAAAAGTACTATTTATAACCAATGACATATAAACTGATGTCCAAAAAGTACTATTTATAACCAATGACATATCTAAAAAGTACTATTTATAACCAATGACATATAAACTGATGTCCAAAAAATACTATTTATAACCAATGACATATAAACTGATGTCTAAAAAATACTATTTATAACTAATGACATATAAACTGATGTCTAAAAAGTACTATTTATAACCAATGACATAAACTGATGTCCAAAAAGTACTATTTATAACCAATGACATATAAACTAATGTCTAAAAAGTACTATTTATAACCAATGACATATAAACTGATGTCCAAAAAGTACTATTTATAACCAATGACATATAAACTGATGTCCAAAAAGTACTATTTATAACCAATGACATATCTAAAAAGTACTATTTATAACCAATGACATATAAACTGATGTCTAAAAAGTACTATTTATAACCAATGACATATAAACTGATGTCTAAAAAGTACTATTTATAACCAATGACATATAAACTGATGTCCAAAAAGTACTATTTATAACCAATGACATATAAACTGATGTCTAAAAAGTACTATTTATAACCAATGACATATAAACTGATGTCTAAAAAGTACTATTTATAACCAATGACATATAAACTGATGTCCAAAAAGTACTATTTATAACCAATGACATATAAACTGATGTCTAAAAAGTACTATTTATAACCAATGACATATAAACTGATGTCTATTTATAACCAATGACATATAAACTGATGTCTAAAAAGTACTATTTATAACCAATGACATATAAACTGATGTCTAAAAAGTACTATTTATAACCAATGACATATAAACTGATGTCCAAAAAGTACTATTTATAACCAATGACATATAAACTGATGTCTAAAAAGTACTATTTATAACCAATGACATATAAACTGATGTCTAAAAAGTACTATTTATAACCAATGACATATAAACTGATGTCCAAAAAGTACTATTTATAACCAATGACATATCTAAAAAGTACTATTTATAACCAATGACATATAAACTGATGTCTAAAAAATACTATTTATAACCAATGACATATAAACTGATGTCTAAAAAGTACTATTTATAACCAATGACATATAAACTGATGTCTAAAAAGTACTATTTATAACCAATGACATATAAACTGATGTCTAAAAAATACTATTTATAACTAATGACATATAAACTGATGTCTAAAAAGTACTATCTATAACCAATGACATATAAACTGATGTCTAAAAAGTACTATTTATAACCAATGACATATAAACTGATGTCCAAAAAGTACTATTTATAACCAATGACATATAAACTGATGTCCAAAAAGTACTATTTATAACCAATGACATATAAACTGATGTCTAAAAAGTACTGTTTATAACCAATGACATATAAACTGATGTCCAAAAAGTACAAAAAGTACTATTTATAACCAATGACATATAAACTAATGTCTAAAAAGTACTATTTATAACCAATGACAGGATATGATTTTAATTCAAATTAAGAAGTAATTACACTCATGATCAATGCAAACAAAGCTTTAACATGTTGAAGTATCATTACATTTGATAAAAACTAATTCATCTAGTGGCTTAAGATTTGTAATTACTGACATGAATGAAAAGGCTACAGATTTCACGTGATATCATTTTGTCATTTTTAAATGGAAAGAAAGAATGTTATCATTCTGAAATTATGTATTTTATATAACAGAAAAATAAAAGAATCAATAATGAAATAAATATGAAATGTGTTTAAAGTAATTTGTATATATTTTTCATACGTCATTGGAACAAGTTGAGTATACGTAGGAATATTATCAGGAAAAGGTCTGTTCACTACTTCTTTCTTTGCAAATTATTAAATGAGCAGGTGAACTACTTAATATTGCATGTTATAAATGTATTATAAATTGTGATAATTTGTTTATAGATGAATATGAAGATGAGGCAGGTTCACACTGGGATACATTCTATGGAATTCACCAGAACAGATTCTTTAAAGATAGAAATTGGTTGTTTACTGAATTCCCTGAGTTGTTGCCCCCTTCTGATGAGGCTGGTGGCAATAAACTTGAAGAGACTTGTGACAGTGCTGTTAATGGTTCCAGTTTTAACTTATTAGAGGTATAGTTTATGTTAAATCAAAATCTTAAAATTGGAAAATGAAATAGTGCTAGATAACTAAACATTTATTTATTTTAACATTTCTCTTTCAAATTGAACCACTTAACAAGTTTTTAAAGACCAACAACTTTCAAAATTGGTCTTAGCAAAATATCATAATAAAGATGGAAATGGTTTTACAAGTAGATGAGTTTTAGGCCTAAATAAATTTTAAATGGCAAAAAGTTGTAACAACCTAACCCTAACTTTGTATACAGATACCTTATGATTCATTTTTTGCTCACCTGGCCCAATGTGATACAAAGGTAAATCATTTGATTAATTGATTTTATCACAAAGAAATCATTCTTATACAGGTTAAAAAAACAAACTTATTTTTATGCCCCACCTACGATAGTAGAGGGGCATTATGTTTTCTGGTCTGTGCGTCCGTTCGTCTGTTCGTCCGTTCGTCCTTTCGTCCGTCCGTCTGTTCGTCCGTCTGTCCCACTTCAGGTTAAAGTTTTTGGTCCAGGTAGTTTTTGATGAAGTTGAAGTCCAATCAACTTGAAACTTAGTATACATGTGCCCTATGATATGATCTTTCTAATTTTAATGCCAAATTAGAGAATTTATTCCAATTTCACTGTCCACTAAACATAGAAAATGATAGTGCGAGTGGGGCATCCGTGTACTGTGGACACATTCTTGTTTTAACCTATAACATGAAATCAAACAGACATAGAAAAATCCAATTGTATGAAGTAGCTATCTATTTATATTTCTGTTTACATTTATATTGTGGCTGTCTGTAGCCATAGTTTTTGGAGGTCATCTCGATAGTTAATAAGATGGCATTTAGAACAAAACACACACCATATTATGATCTATATAAGCTAGTAAATGTTTAACTGTTTATTATTTAAAGACTTATTATAATTTGGATATATGTATCTTTTAAATCAAATATGAGAATTTTAGTCAAACATTGAGTGAACATTATTTTGACAAGTAGTGCCCCTTCAATCTTTATTGCATTTAATTTCATAAAAAATAATACTTTTATTTACATTTCAGTGATAACTTATTTGTAATGGTTGGCAGGAATAAAATAGTATCAAATGTAAATTTTATTTTTATTTTGCAAATCTGGAAAAATAGGGTGGGTGGATCTGTAAAGCAAAAATTAAAAAAACCCTGGCCTAAGATCTACAAATGAGTCAACATGACCAAAACTGTCAATTGGCCCCTGAACGAGGTATTGCCCTTTATAGACAAGGGCCCCAACAAATTACTAGTGTAAAACCATAATTCAACGATAAAAAACAACGCCGTTTAATGATTTATAGGTTTAAAAAATCCATGCAAAGTGAAGCAGTTTAAAAAAAGTTAATATACTAGTAATAACCCTACAAAACAAGCTAAAATTCATATTTCACATCTTCATTTCAATGGTTTAGCATTATTAAAAGTTTAATACATGTAAATGTAAACGTGCATTTGCAACATTTTTGGGATACGATTGCTTTCAAGCAATTTGTAGACTTATACCAGTGGCTCAGGACAATGCCCTCACGTCAATTGTTTTATTCTAAACATTAAGGACCATCTCAGATTCTTATGATTGTCTTGGTTTAAGAGGTAAAAACAAACAAAGGGATTGAACTTAAACAACTTTCCTATAATGTTCTTTTCATAATCTTCATGTTTGTTATTTCCTTTGACTTATATGCGTGTTTTTAACAACACGGAAAATCAGAATCAAGCAGTATTTACATTTAGTGTTTTTATAAATTTAGAAACTTCCCCAGTTGTGATAAAAATGCGAGAGTTCTCTGAATTTCGATAAATCTATTTCTGTCATATAACAACTGAAGTGGAGTTTTACTTATATGTCACCGTTATTAAACTGATATTTGATATTGTACTTCTATAAAAAATAGAGAACCATTTAGGTTTAATATGGACCATAATTTGCTATTGGGCTTGTTTCCTATAACTATAGAAAAGTGATAAAAATGTGTATTACTGTAAGAAAAGTTGTAACTACATCTAAAGATGCCTTTATTTTTATCAACAAACAAGTGTATGCTACTCTTCCCTAGAAAAAAAATTGAAATTAACAAATTTTAAAGATTATACGACCGTATTTTTGTGTTGTTTCTCGCGTTACTTTTCGCTTCCGAAGTGCATAACGCTGACTGATTTATAGATAATCGTCACCGGCAAATTCGTAACTTTTGCTTTCAAATAATAAAGAACATCGACCAATAAGAATAGTCAGAAGAAAATGCCGAGAACTATAAGTATTTCTGTAGCAGGTGTAAGAACACTAGCGTTACTTTGGTTTCCAATTTCGTAACGCAAATTTTAGATGATGTAATCTGCTTTGTTGTAATAGAATTCTTTATAACAATATGTAAATATGAACTCTTGCGAGATGTTCAAACAGGTAAATCAGAGACGATTTACATTCTAGTTTTGTTCTTCGTAATAATTAAGTTAGAAAATGACGTTATCGTTATGCGTTACATTTCAAACGAAACAGAAGTCCAGTTATTTCCTTTTTAGCTCACCTGACCTGAAAGGTCAAGTGAGCTTTTCTCATCACTTGGCGTCCGTCGTCCGTCGTCCGTCGTCCGTCGTCCGTAAACTTTTACAAAAATCTTCTCCTCTGACCTCTACTGGGCCAAATTCTACTAAACTTGGCCACAATCATCCTTGGGATATCTAGTTTAAAAAATGTGTGGCGTGACCCGTCAAACCAACCAAGATGGCCGCCGTGGCTAAAAATAGAACATAGGGGTAAAATGCAGTTTTTGGCTTATAACTCAAAAACCAAAGCATTTAGAGCAAATCTAACATGGGGGTAAAATTGTTTATCAGGTGAAGATCTATCTGCCCTGAAATTTTCAGACAAATCGGACAACCTGTTGTTGGGTTGCTGCCCCTGAAATGGTTATTTTAAGGAAATTTTGCAGTTTTTGGGTATTATCTTGAATACTATTATAGATAGAGATAAACTGTAAACAGCAATAATGTTCAGCCGAGTAAGACCTACAAATAAGTCAACATGACCAAATTTGCCAGTCGACCCATAAGGAGTTATTGCCCTTTATAGTCAATTTTTAACAACTTTTCATCATTTTTTGTAACTTTTCTAAAAATCTTCTTCTCTAAAACTACTTTGCCAAATTTAATCAAACTTGGCGACAATTATCATTGTGGTTTATAGTTTAAAAAATGTGTCAGATGACCCAGCCTACCAAACAAAATGGCCGACATGGCTAAAATTAGAACATAGTGGTAAAATGCAGTTTTTGCTTTATATCTTTGAAACCAAGACATTTAGGGCAAATCTTTCAAGATTTTAATGTCCATCAGAATAAGATATATCCCCTCACAAATTTTCAGTTGAATTGGACAACCTGTTGTTGGGTTGCTGCCCTTAAATTGGTTATTTTAAGAAAATTTTGCAGTTTTTGGTTATTATCTTGAATACTATTATAGATAGAGATAAACTGTAAACAGCAATAATGTTCAGCAAAGTAAGATCTACAAATAAGTCAGCATGATCAAAATTGTTAGAGGACCCCCTAAGGAGTTATTGCCCTTTAGAGTCAATATTAAACAACTTTTCCTCATTTTTGTAACATGTATAAAAATCTTTTCTAAAACTACTTGGCCAAATTTAACCAAACTTGGCCACAATCATAATACTAGGGTATCTATTTTTAAAAAGAGTGTCTAATGACCCCACCTACCAACAAAGATGGCCGACATCAGTAAACACATTAACAGGTGAGCGACACAGGCTCTTGAGAGCCTCTAGTTTTTATTAAAATTGTTTTTGTCGTTAAGTTCTAATCATTTCCGGTCATACGTGAAACATGTGACTAACATGTGATCACGCCCTTACGGCCGGATGTATGAAATACTAGGTCTAAACGTTGTTTTTGTTTCCAATGGGATGTTAGCAAACATAATCTGTAGACTTGTTTCGTCTTGTTTAAAAAAGGAAAATACAATTTTCAAAGAGATTGCGCCGGGGGTCTATTATTTTTCCTATGTGCATAATGTTACATACGATCTTGTGTGAAAATAAATGCCCAATGACTTGACAAAATCGATTTCAGATTTGACAGACGTTATAACACACTTTGTTTCCTGATAACGATGTAAAGGGTCCTTGGAAAATTCAATAGACATTACGTCTCTTATCATTGTGCCGATGCTCCTTAGATTGATTTTGCTTCAGCAGTAAATATTACTGGATATTTTAGGTGAATAAAGATAATTTAATAAAAAAAACATGTTAATATACCGTTACACTGGGAATGTACAAAGTTGGTATCTTTGTCACAATTTTTAATTATTTTTTTTTATTCATGTTCTGCAAACACTTTTCAGAAACGCAATAAACTTGTCAAAGGAGAAGTAAACTTTTACCATGCATGACTTGAAAGGAAGTACTTTATTGATTTTAGCCCACTAAAGTAGGTTAAAATGTGGAAACCATGTAGATGGTGTACAGGTCACAAGTATCACATGGTGCCTATTTTAAAGATTTTAATTCCAAGTTAAAAGTTTTTTTCTTTACTGGATTTAAAGAATTTTACATTGCCAATGATTTGGAATAAATTGTATATAACTGGAATTTCAAAACCAAATATAAATACATTTTTTAGGCTAAAACATCAAGATACAACGATTATGGTATCCTGTATCAATGAAGAAAATATGGAAATTTCTGAATAACTTGTACTAATTGTTTTCAAAACAAGCACATATTTAGGAGTTTTATAATACTGTTACATTTAAGATGGATTTTAAGAAAAAGTATACTGTTCAGATTATTTTAAGCAGATTTTGCAATAAAATAAAACTAAAAAAATGCTTTCGGTTTCTTATGGTTTCCTGTCGCGTTTAAAAAAACTTTAATTTAACATTGAAAATCTATAATACTAAAATTACAAGGTGCAATTTGTTAGCCGTCATCACGTAAAAACGACGAATCACAGAATTCAACTTTATATATAACTAATATAGTACAAAGGTGTAGATTAAAAATTACACCACTCCAGGCCATTTTGTTTTCCACGTAATTAATATTGCCAATAATTAAGAAGTTCCGGGTCGAGTCCGCTACCGATACCAATAGTATAGTTACCTGTTACCTATTACCTTATCTGTACGTTCCGCATCTGACAGGCGCACCACCAAACGTTGTATTCAGGATTAATATGCTATATACACGGGTCATAACCACAGGATTGACACTACTAAATTGTCAAATTGTTACCTATTGTAGTATTTTAATCAGTAACACTTTCTAAGATAACAATACGAATACTAAAAATCAGGACTAAAAATAAGGCGTACATAGGTACAGTTTTCAATTTGTTAGTGGGCATGACGTAAAACAACGAAGCAAAGAATTCAACTTTATTTATAACTTATATAGGACAATGCTGTTGATTAAAAAATACTCCATTCCAGGACCTTTTGTTATCCAAATAATTGATATTATTGTTTCAGTTCGACGGGTTCTAACAGAAAGACTTGAAAGCAGAGAAAAACTGTGTATCTTATAATCGGCATGACTTTATCAGATGACAATACTAATACTAAAATAAGGCTTGCGCATAGTTATATACTTTAATTCAGTCACGGACCCATGATATCACGGGTGTGTTCTAGTAGAATTTAAATATGAACATGAAGCAAGTAACACTAGTAATGGTGTTCATTTATGTCTTTTGAAATATATTGTGCAAAATAAAGAAAATAAAGATTGGTTTCCTGTTTGGTTTCCTGTCACGGAAACGGTGAATCAAAATGTATTATTTTTTTCTTGAAAAACTCAATTGTTCCATTAATACTATTCTAACACCAACACAACCCACAGAATAAAAGTTAAAGTTTTAGAACTTATAAAAAAGGATACAAAAAGAAACCAAATGCCGAATACCAAATTATGGTCCATTTTACTACAGGGTTTGTTTAGGTAATTATGCGCATGCGTATAGTTTTCTTGACCTCAAGGGGTATTAGGTTAAATGGTTGCTCTGGATTCCCCACTCGATTGATTAATTTATAACTCATGGGATCCTTTCTATGTATGTCTGCTATTGAGGGTTATTGTTGTTGCATAATTTTAAATCATATGCATCATTTAAATTAAAATAAATGTCCTCATCGTTAAGGTTTATTTTCAACACCCCTTCAGGCGAAATGGAGTCTTCCATATTATCGTTTCGAGTTGTCTCCCTTCAATCAACAATGTTACATATGTATTGAAATCCTTTATGAGGTGGCATCTTCTTTAGATCAATTTGCCATCTTGAATTTGGATAAAAGAGGGACGAAAGATACCAAAGGGACAGTCAAACTCATAAATCTAAAACAAACTGACAACGCCATGGCTAAAAATGAAAAAGACAAACAGAAAAACAATAGTACACATGACACAACAAAGAAAACTAAAGAATAAACAACACGAACCCCACCAAAAACTAGGGGTGATCTCAGGTGCTCCGGAAGGGTAAGCAGATCCTGCTCCACATGTGGCACCCGTCGTGTTGCTTATGTGATTACAAATCCGGTAAATAGTCTAATTCGGTAGGTCACATTCATGAAAGGGAAGGGGGTTGTAGTTACGACGTAAGGAACATATCCGATATAAAATGACTTCTTCAAGTTGCTGGTATAGGGCGTCTTGTTCTTTCTGTTTTGGGTAAAGATATAGCACTTTTACATTGATCACAATCCACATAAAGATCGAATAAAAGCTTCACGTTTTCCCTTACAACTGGGAAAACAAATCTTCTTATAGATTCATAAATGCTGTGAGATTTTCTGTGATCTAATGCATGATTCTTTTTAACT
The DNA here is from genome assembly GCA_037788925.1 of Mytilus galloprovincialis. NCBI lineage: Eukaryota > Metazoa > Mollusca > Bivalvia > Mytilida > Mytilidae > Mytilus > Mytilus galloprovincialis. Next base: position 372,430 of record JAWDJN010000027.1, on the reverse strand, counting down.
AAGTTAATTAAATCCTCCTTTAAAAGACATTTCCTATGAGGAGTAGCCAGGTCAACACTTTTTTTATACAAATGATTTGAAGTTTTTCTAACCATTCTGTCGTTCAACTGTTCCTTGCAAAACTTAATTATATTTGCTGACCCCCATTTCGGATGTTCTGCTTTTAATTTGCAAATTGACACTACCTTGCCATAGTCCCTCCAAAACGCTTCTGGATTAGGGTCCTTTGAAACGAGCTTCTTCTTGTCCTTTGCTAATTGAAAACCTTCATCTGGAATGGTATTCATGGGTTCCGCCATTTTCAAAATCGGCGGCGTTAGCGACGTCATATGGCATTATTTGATTGTGACGTTATAAATAATTCTTTTTCCCGAAAAAATAGGCGATTTTAAAATCTGGCATAGATTTGGAGAAAACAAAACCTGTCATAGATTTGAGATGGCATTACGTCATATTTACCATAGATTAGGAATCCGCCATAGATTTGGAACCTGCCATAGATTTGAGTCCTACATATATATATAGATATGTTTAAAAAATTATGATAGATAAAGAAACACTTTCAATCACAAAAATGATCAGCAAGTTAAGATCTGCTAATAAGTCAAATTCTGCCAAAATAGTTGAATAGACTGTGATTCTATGAATGCCCTTAAATGACAATTGTGTTTATCATGTTTATCTATTTTTGTGTTTTGAGCAAAAACTAAAGATAAACATGTAGATAAAATAAGTAGGCTTAATGATCAACAATACAAGATCAACAAATCAAATTTGTCATGAATTCTTTTCTTGTCTACAATGTTAGAGTGTGTCCTTTGTTCATATTGTTGAAAATACACATAGGCCGAGGTGAGAGACACAAGCTTTTTAGAGCCTCTACTTTGAGAATTAGAGGGGTTGTAAATGTAGAAAATTAGGGAGATATAAACAAGTCAGAATAAAATGACTTCTTCAAGTCAAAAGTGTTTTGAAGTTCTGACCTGTACGAGTCAATTTTTGTTTTGCGTAGTTTTTGGGGAATTGCCGCCGATCTACGACACATACGATCCAGTGGTTTTTGCGAGAGATCACATGTTTGAGAGTCGTTATTTTTGTGGTTGGCCGGAGTGACAAGCCCTTTCGTCAATTATTTTGTTTTGATAGTTTGGAAAACCCCCCAAAAAATCTTACTGAGATTAATGAGAAGGAGACACAGAAATGAATACATTGAATTTAAACACTTTTTCACACATTTCCCTTCTGTTTCTTGTGAAATTGTCGTATTTTGAGCTCTCCCTTACAATCAATAATAATACAATTTCACAACCTAACCTGATATGGAATATACATGGTCTCCGAGCCAGTGGCGGATCCAGGGGGGGGGGGTTCTGGGGGTTGGAACCCCCCCTTTTTTGGGCCGATCAATGGATTTGAATGGGAGCATATAGTTGGAACCCCCCCTTTACTCTGGGTTGGGACCCCCCCTTTTTTTAAATGGCTGGATCCGCCACTGCGAGCAGTTGTTTTTAACCAATCATATTCCTAGAAATGTAAAGGAGGCAAGATAAATATATATATATATATATACGTATTGTTATGCGTTTACTTTACTACATTGGTTAGAGGTATAGGGGGAGGGTTGAGATCTCACAAACATGTTTAACCCCGCCGCATTTTTGCGCCTGTCCCAAGTCAGGAGCCTCTGGCCTTTGTTAGTCTTGTATTATTTTAATTTTAGTTTCTTGTGTACAATTTGGAAATTAGTATGGCGTTCATTATCACTGGACTAGTATATATTTGTTTAGGGGCCAGCTGAAGGACGCCTCCGGGTGCGGGAATTTCTCGCTACATTGAAGACCTGTTGGTGACCCTCTGCTGTTGTTTTTTATTTGGTCGGGTTGTTGTCTCTTTGACACATTCCCCATTTCCATTCTCAATTTTATATAAATGTTAGTTATGTTAAAATTATTTTAATAGTATTTTACTGAAGTTCCCAATTGTTAGCTCCACCTTTGGGGTTTCTTTTTTCATGTTCGTTTTGTGAACAAATTATTACAACAGCCTTACTTAATTTCAGGTGGGCTGTGGTGTTGGTAATACAGTGTTTCCAGTTCTTAAAACAAACCAGTAAGTATTTTGTTTAAGGGTTAAACAAGTGAGATGTGGCATTAATAAAGTATTGTTTTCTAATACCAAAAACAATCCAATAAGTGTCTTGTTTAAGGGTTAAACAAAAGAAAGCTGCCATTGGTAAAGTAGTGTTTTCCAATACTAAAAACAAAGCAATTAGTAATATTTTTCAGGGTTAAACAAGTGGAAGGTGGCATTGGTATTTTAGTGTTTTCTAATACCTAAAACAAACCAATATGTGTCTTGTTTAAGAGTTAAACAAGTGAAAGGTGGCATAGGTAATATAGTGTTTTCCATTCTAAAAACAAAGCAGTTAGTAATATGTTTAAGGGTTAAACAAGTGACAGGTAGCATTAGTAATATAGTGTTTTCAGTTCTAAAAACAAACCAATAAGTAATATGTTTAAGGGTTAGACAAGTGGAAGGTGGCATTGATAATATAGTGTTTTCTAATACTTAAAGCAAACCAATAAGTGTCTTGTTTAAGAGTTAAACAAGCGGGATGTGGCATTGTGAATGTAGTGTTTTGTCTAATACAAAACCAAATCAATAAGTAATATGTTTAAGGGTTAAACAAGTGGGATAGGGCATTGCTAATATAGTGTTTTATAATACTTAAAGCAAACCAATAAGTGTCTTGTTTAAGACTTAACAAACCAATAATTTAAGTGTCTTGTTTAAGACTTAAACAAAACACTTATTGGTTTGTTTTGGTATAAGTTAAAAAATATTTTTTTCTTTACATATAATATAGCATTCTTTCTTTTGATAAAACAAAAAAGATAATAATCTGAATATGAAATACACTCTCATATGCTGGTGTTACCTCATTCATTTAGAGTAAGATCTTTTTTGTCTCGTTTGACAGAATCAAAAAGCGAGACATATGTATGCTGTTTTGCCGGCTATTGTGTCGTAAACAATGTATTAGTTTGTGATTAGGTATAGTTTATTGTAAATCACTTGTGGTAAGTCGAAGATATTTGGTATGCAGTTGTATTAGTATTGGCAGATCTCATTACCATGGAGATTATTTTGCTATGTTTTCATGTATTAATTTGTGATTGGATCAGTTTGTAGGGAAGCAATAGTTGCAAATTGATGATAATTGGTACTGTAAACCGGGAAATTTTTGCGCCGTCTTTATTTCGCGATTTATTTACATAATCTATATTCACGCTGTTTTGAATTCGTGATTTCCCTGTGACCCTTTTAAATATTTTTATAAATGATTAAGAAATTAAACAGCTTCACATGTATAGTAAATCAAGTCAGTGTGATAAAATCAATCAGAAATCTTGTGTTTTCGGTTTATTTATGTTAAAGGAGATTAAGAGTTGTGTCATGTTTGCTTGTAAAAACACATTTACGTATACACAATAACAGAAAAGAAGACCTAATCAAAAGTGAATTAAAATAAAATGCTGACAGGGTAAATGCTAATTAATCGATCTTTTGCTTTTATTAATCTTTGTAGAAGATTAAACAAGGTAGTAATTTTGAAACTGATTGACAATTAAGTGTCATTTACATATACGTAATAGGTGTTGTTTACATAACAGTATCCGTGATGCCAGTAATGTCCGCTTGATTTAGTTAAAATCATGTTTTCTATCATTATTTTTCATTTAAATACACAATTATGATTTGATATATAAATCCATTGTTTGCAAAATCTGTATTATGCAATGGTCCTCTTCAAATCCTATTATATATGTACATGTGTGGCATTCATCTTATGAATAGAATTTCCCTGAAATTTTCGTGGTCGTTTTATGTTCACGTTTCACTCCTTACCGCGAAAAAGCGAAAATAAAACTGCCGCGAAAATTTCCCTGTTTACAGTATGCAGTTGTATAAGCATTGGTACATCTGATTTCCATGGACCCTGCTTCCCCAGTCATGGTCTATTGACTTTTAAACGTTTGCTTAGTTTTATGTATTAGTTTGTGATTAGGTCGATTTATGGTGAACCCCTAGTGGTAGGTCAATGATATTGGTATGCTGTTGTATTAGATTTGCACATCTCATTACCATGAAGATAACATGACACTGCCCCTCAGCCATGGTTCATTGACTTTGAGATTTTTGTATGTCCGTGTCAGACTAGACCATGATCAAAACATGCTCACCACGATCTAAACTTCAAAGTGGAGTGTGAGGGCATCACTTTCTCTAGTTTTTAGCCTTCGGGCCAGGTGAGCTTTTCTCATCACTTTGCGTCCGTCATCTGTCGTCGTCCGTCGTCGTTAACTTTTACAAAAATCTTCTCCTCTGAAACTACTGGGCCAAATTAAACCAAACTTGGCCACAATCATCATTTGGGTATCTAGTTTAAAAAATATGTCTGACGACCTGACCAACCAACCAAGATGGCTGCCACTAAAAATAGAACATAGGGGTAAAATGCAGTTTTTGGCTGATAACTCAAAAACCAAATCATTTAGAGCAAATCTTTTTTTTATTTTTTATTTATTTTTTCAATAGTCAGGATTTAACATCACCCTTACAGCACCACCTGACTAGGGTGTTACAGGGTTTCAAATATATAACAACAAAAGACTATTGTTTTATCAAGATTTACACAAACTAAAAAATAAATATTTTGAAAATCTTTTTTTTTTCTCTCTCTCTCTTTCACAGCCTCTCTCTCCTTCTTTCTCACTCTCTCTTTCTCTCTTTTTTTCATAATCTCTTCATATAGAAATATCTATAGATTATTTTAAAATAGAAGAAAAAAAAAAGAAGGTTTACATGTGCTATGCATATATTACATGTTGTTTGCTCTGTTCCATAAATAGGTCAAAAAGATATATATATTGATATAAATTTGGTTGTTAGATTACCATTCAGGATAAATAATTAGCATAGGGGCCCAAAGTTTTTCAGTTCAAAAACTTTGTTGTATTTTCTTGCTGTATATAACTCTTAAGTTATAAAAGTTTCTCAGTCTATTTTTTAATTCAATTGCATTTGGAAGCTTTTCTTCTAGCTTGCATTTATATATGTATTTTTTGGCAAAAATTACAAGAAAATTTAAAAATAAGCTTTCTTCTACAAAACCAAGAAAAAAGTTTTTTTTGTTAAAATCAATGTTAACATAGAAATTTTTCAGGCAAGCACAAAACAAATATAAAAAATTTGATGTCACTTGACAATCATAAAATAAATGTCCAATAGTTTCATCTTCACATCTACAAAAAGAACATAACTTTGTATCTTTGATTTTAATCTTATATAAAAATGTATTTGTAGGAATAGTCCTATGTAAAAACTTATATTGGAAATTATACAAATATGTATCTCTACAACATTTCTGAAGTATACAAAAGTATTTCTTCCAGTCTTCAATGTTAGAATGCAGCTCATCCTCCCATTTTGAAAATTTTACAACTGGAGGATGTGCACATTTTACAATAAGATTATTATATATGAATTTGATATTTTTACTGCTAGTAATTTTCTCCAAAAAAATTTCCTGCGGAGTAAAATTTTCTAAGTCAGTATCAGTGTTTTCCCTAATACACTGTTTTACCTTCATAGGGATATTTGATATTAAACTGTAATAGTGCATATAATTATTTGTCTGAACTTTTTGTTTAATCTGATCAAATGTGAAAAAATCTCTTCTTTGATGGTCAAAAATGTGACAGAGGTTTTGCACACCGGCAACTCCCCATCTGTTATATAATGGGAAATCTTCTGTTTTCACAAAATTCAAGATATCCATCGAGAGACACTCCTTGACATCAGTTTTAACATGTGGTTTAGATGAGTGTAAAGCTTGAAAAACATCTTTCCAAAAAGGATTGCTGAGTTGATTTCCAATCTCTAAAAATTTGAAGTTTTGTAAAGAAAAAGATCTTGCACCCCCAAATTTTTTCAATATCAACTTAAGAATATTTTGCCAGTCCCCATTCAAATTTGAAAAAAATCGCCTCACCCAACCGACTTTAAGATAAAAGTTGAAAGATTGTAAATGAACCATTTTCAAACCTCCCTCCTTTTTATCTGCAATCAGTGTATCACGTTTGATTTTTTCTGTTTTTCCATCCCATATAAAATTAAAGAATAATCTGTTGATTTCATTCAACATGGATTGACATATATTAGGTAAAGATGTAAGCAAATGAATCAATTTCGGAAGTGCAAGAGTCTTAATAACAGTAACCTTGCCAAGTAGTGTTAGCTTCCTATGCTGCCAACTTTTCAATAATTTTGAAATATCAATGATTTTTGCTCTGAAATTCAAACTGGGCATACACTCTAGATCCAAAGAGAAATTTAATCCTAAAACCTTAAAGTTTGAACAGGACCAGCTTAGATTTGTTTCAGGACATAAAACCAAGTCAGAATATCTCTTACTTCCAATCCAAACAACTTTTGTTTTAGTTGTATTTATCTTTAATCCTGAGACTTTGTGAAATTTTTCAAAACAAGAAAGGGTCTCTTTTAATGAATCTTCACTTCCATCCAGTGTAAGAAACGTATCATCTGCATACTGACTAATGAGTGGCAGATTCCCATTTATATTCACCCCTTTTATTTTTGGATTCCCTTTTAGCTGTATGGTAAGTAATTCCACCCCAATAATAAACAAATAGGGAGATAACGGGTCCCCCTGGCGACAGCCTCTTTCAAGGTTGAAAAATTGGGACATATTACCATTATTAATGACACAGCTCTTTGCATCTGCATAAAGCACATCAAACCATTTACAAAAAGAAGGACCAAAATTAAAACTAATCAAAGCCTGCTTTAAAAAATCCCATTCTATAGAATCAAAGGCTTTTTCGAAATCTACTAGTAATAACAATCCTTCTATATCATTTTTTTCTAGATAGTGCATTAAATCATATAGAAGTCTAGTGTTCTCTCCTATGAATCTCCCTTTCATAAAGCCCTTTTGTGTGTCACTAATAATGGCGAACAGTACCTTTTTAGCTCTACCAGCAAGAACTGCAGATGCAATTTTCATATCTGTGTTCATTAAGCTGATCGGTCGCCAGTTACCCATGTACCTCCTATCTTTCCCTTCCTTAGGAATACAAGTAATAATACTTTGGTATTGAAAATCTGAAAAATGGCCCAACTCATATCCAAATTGCAGAGATCTAAAGACAAATGGACCAATATCTTTCCAAAAAAAATTGAAAAAATCCACTGTAAATCCATCAGATCCTGGAGACTTTCCATTTTGCATCTGTTTTAAAGCTTCCCCACATTCCCTAAAAGATAAGTTTCCCTCACAAAGAAGTATTTGTTCTGCACTGAGTTTTATGTCATGTTTAAAAAATTGATTGTCATCATTACTGAATGACTTAGATGTATAAAGTGTCCTATAAAACTGCTCCTGTTCAAACAATATTTTAGATTGATCAGAAATTTGATTACCTTGGTCATCAATGAGTTCAGTCATGGTTTTATTTAAGAAGGCTTTCTTTTCTAACTTACAAAAATAGTTAGTGCATCTTTCTCCATTCTCATGCCAATTTACACGAGAACGGAGAATAAGGCCCTCAACTAATGTCTGTCGTCGCTTCTCTAATTCACACTTTTTCTGATTGAGTGACGTCACATTAATTTCGCTAGGGTTTTAAATTTACACTGTTTTCTAAAGACTGGATTTCTAACTCCAGTCCCTTGAAAACATCTTTTTCTTCCCTTGATTTTTTAATACAGTGGGAGATAGTAAGACTACGAATCTTCATTTTTAGAACCTCTAAAAATAGCTGATCACTGCAAGATAACTGAACATGAAGAAAATCTTCGGAATCACCCCCAGAGAAATACTCAGAAACAGTGTCTCTGATGCAGTTTATAACTAAATCTCCATATGCAGGTTCTCTTAAAAGCTGAGAATTAAATTTCCAGTATCCTTTGCCCCGCTTAGCTAAGGATGCTGTAAAAGTAAATATAATGGCAGAGTGATCTGTCCTGTATCCAGGAATAATTTTTGTTGATTCTATCAATGTAAAAAGGTCCTCAGATACAAGATACAAGATAATAATCAAGACGGCTCTGTTTAATGGGAGATTTCTGACGCCATTTAGAGCAAATCTGACTGGGTTAAAATTGTTTATCAGGTCAAAATCTATGTGCCCTGAAATTTTCAGATGAATCGGACAACCAGTTGTTAGGTTGCTGCTCCTGAATTGGTAATTTTAAGGAAATTTTGCTGTTTTTGGTTATTATCTTGAATATTATTATAGATACAGATAAACTGTAAACAGCAATAATGTTCAGCAAAGTCAGACTTACAAATAAGTCAACATGACCGAAATGGTCAGTTGATCCCTTTAGGAGTTATTGCCCTTTATAGTCATTTTTTAACCATTTTTCCTAAATCTTAGTAATCTTTTACAAAAATCTTCTCCTCCCAAACTACTGGGCCAAATTAATCCAAACTTGGCCACATTCATCTTTGGGGTATCTAGTTTAAAAAATGTGTCTGGTGACCCGGCTATCCAACCATGATGGCAGCCATTGCTAAAAATAGAACATAGGGGTAAAATACAGTTTTTGGCCTATAACTCAAAAATCAAAGCATTTAGAGCAAATCTGACAAGGGGTAAAATTGTTTATCAGGTCAAGATGTATCTGCCCTGAAATTTTCAGATGGATCGGACAACTGGTTGTTGGGTTGCTGCCCCTGAATTGGTAATTTTAAGGAAATTTTGCCATTTTTAGCTCACCTGGCCCAAAGGGCCAAGTGAGCTTTTCTCATCACTTGGCGTCCGGCGTCCGGCCTCCGGCGTCGTCGTCGTTGTCGTCGTCCGTCGTTAGCTTTTACAAAAATCTTCTCCTCTGAAACTACTGGGCCAATTTTTACCAAACTTGGCCACAATCATTATTAGGGTATCTAGTTTCAAAATTGTGTCCGGTGACCTGGCCAACCAACCAAGATGGCTGCCATGGCTAAAAATAGAACATAGGGGTAAAATGCAGTTTTTGGCTTATCACTCAAAAACCAAAGCATTTAGAGCAAATCTGACTTGGGGTAAAATTGTTAATCAGGTCAAGATCTATCTGCCCTGAAATTTTGAGATGAATCGGACAACCTGTTGATAGGTTGCTGCCCCTGAATTGGTAATTTTAAGGAAATTTTGCTGTTTTTGGTTATTATCTTGAATATTATCATAGATAGAGATAAACTGTAAACAGCAAAAATGTTCAGTAAAGTAAGATCTACAAATAAGTCAACAGGACCAAAATGGTCTGTTGACCCCTTTAGGAGTTATTGCCCTTTATAGTCAATTTTTAACCATTTTTCGTTAATCTTAGTTGGGTAAAATTAAACCAAACTTGACCACAATCATCATTGGGGTATCTAGTTAAAATATTGTGTCCGGTGACCTGGCCAACCAACCAAGATGGCTGCCATGGCTAAAAATAGAACATAGGGGTAAAATGCAGTTTTTGGCTTATCACTCAAAAACCAAAGCATTTAGAGCAAATCTGACATGGGGTAAAATTGTTAATCAGGTCAAGATCTATCTGCCCTGAAATTTTGAGATGAATTGGACAACCCGTTGATAGGTTGCTGCCCCTGAATTGGTAATTTTAAGGAAATTTTGCTGTTTTTGGTTATTATCTTGAATATTATTATAGATAGAGATAAACTGAAAACATAAAAAATGTTCAGCAAAGTAAGATCTACAAATAAGTCAACAAGACCAAAATGGTCTGTTGATTTCTTTAGGTGTTATTGCCCTTTATAGTCAATTTTTAACCATTTTTCGTAAATCTTAGTTATCTTTTACAAAAATCTTCTCCTCTGAAACTACTGGGCCAAATTAAACCAAACTTGGCCACAATCATCATTTGGGTATGTAGTTTTAAAATTGTGTCCCGTGACCTGGCCAACCAACCAAGATGGCCGCCATGGCTAAAAATAAAACATAGGGGTGAAATGCAGTTTTTGGCTTATAACTCTGAAACCGCAGCCTTTAGAGCAAATCTGACAAGGGGTAAAATTGTTTATCAGGTCAAGATGTATCTGCCCTGAAATTTTCAGATGAATCTGACAACCTGTTGTTGGGTTGCTGCCCCTGAATTGGTAATTTTAAGGAAATTTTGCTGTTTTTGTCGAGCCTGCAACTTTTGTTGCAGAAAGCTCGACATAGGGATAGTGATCCCGCGGCGGCGGCGGCGGCGGTGTTAGCTCACTTCTTAAAAGCTTTGTATTTTAGAAGATGGAAGACCTTGATGCTTCATACTTTAAATATAGATGCCTCATGTTACGAAGTTTCCGTCAGTCACATGTCCAATGTCCTTGACCTCATTTTCATGGTTCAGTGACCACTTGAAAAAAAGTTCAGATTTTTTGTAATGTTGAATTCTCTCTTATTATAAATAATAGGATAACTATATTTGGTATAACTATATTTGGTATGTGCGTACCTTGCAAGGTCCTCATGCCCGTCAGACAGTTTTCACTTGACCTCGACCTCATTTCATGGATCAGTGAACAAGGTTAAGTTTTGGTGGTCAAGTCCATATCTCAGATACTATAAGCAATAGGGCTAGCATATTCGGTGTATGGAAGGACTGTAAGGTGTACATGTCCAACTGGCAGGTGTCATCTGACTTTGACCTCATTTTCATGGTTCAGTGGTTATAGTTAAGTTTTTGTGTTTTGGTCTGTTTTTCTCATACTTTATGCAATAGGTCTACTATATTTGTTGTATGGAATAATTGTAAGGTGAACATGTCTAGCGGACAGATGTCATCTGACCTTGACCTCATTTTCATGGTTCAGTGGTCAAAGTTAAGTTTTTTGAGTTTTGGTTTTTTTATCTGATACTATACGCCATAGGTCAACTATATTTAGTGTATGGAAATATTTTATGATTTATATATTATAGTCGCGCAGGTTTTATTTGACCTTGACCTCATTTTCACCGTTCATTGCTCAGTCTTAGGTTTTTGTGTTTTGGTCTATTTTTCTTAAACTATAAGTATTAGGTCAACTATATTTGTTTATGGAAGCATTGTTAGCTGTACATGTCAGCCTGACATGGTTCATCTGACCTTGACCTCATTTTCATGGTTCATTGGTCTTTGTTTAGTTATCTTGGTTAATTATGTGACAGCTGTAATAAAGCTTTATACTTAGGACTATCAACATAATATCAATGATTAGTAAAGAAGGTGAGACATTTCAATGTGTGCACTCTTGTTGGTTATTATCTTGAATATTATTATAGATAGAAATAAACTGTAAACATCAATAATGTTAAGCAAAGTAAGATTTACAAATAAGTCAACATGACGGAAATGGTCAATTGACCCCTAAGGAGTTATTGTCTTTTATAGTCAATTTTTAGCAATTTTCATAAAATTTGTAAATTTTAACTAACATTTTCCACTGAAACTACTGGGCCAAGTTCATTATAGATAGAGATAATTGTAAGTAGCAAGAATGTTCAGTAAAGTAAGATGTACAAACACATCACCATCACCAAAACACAATTTTGTCATGAATCCATCTGCTTCCTTTGTTTAATATTCACATAGACCCAGGTGAGTGACACAGGCTCTTTAGAGCCTCTAGTTTGTTATTATCTTGAATATTATTAAAGACAGAGAATCTGACAACCTGTTGTTGGGTTGCTGCCCCTGAATTGGTAATTTTAAGGAAATTTTGCTGTTTTTGGTTATTATCTTGAATATTATTATAGATAGAGATAAACTGTATACAGCAATAATGTACAGCAAAGTAAGACCTAAAAATAATTCACAATTACCAAAATGGTCAATTGACCCCCTAAGGAGTTATTGTCCTTTATAGTCAATTTTTAACAATTTTCATAAAATTTGTAAATTTTTACTACCATTTTCCACTGAAACTACTGGGCCAAGTTCATTATAGATAAGGATAATTGTAAGCAGCAAGAATGTTTGGTAAAGTAAGATCTACAAACACATCACCATCATTAAAACACAATTTTGTCATGAATCCATCTGCTTCTTTTGTTTAATATGCACATAGACATAAGACATTGAGTGACACTGGCTCTTTAGAGATAAACTGTAAACAGCAATAATGTACAGCAAAGTAAGACCTAAAAATAAGTTAACATGACCAACATGGTCAATTGACCCCCTAACGCTAAGGAGTTATTGTCCTTTATAGTCAATTTTTAACAATTTTCATAAAATTTGTAAATTTTTACTAACATTTTCCACTGAAACTACTGGGCCAAGTTCATTATAGATAAGGATGATTGTAGCAACAAGAATTTTCAGTAAAGAACACATCACCATCACCAAAACACAATTATGTCATGAATTTATCTGTGTCTATTGTTTCTATTGTTTAATATGCACATAGACCAAGGTGAGTGACACAGGCTCTTGAGAGCCTCTAGTTTGCTTTTTTTGTTGATACTAATTTAAACTTTTCTTCCTTTTTATCTTTCCAAATTGCTGTCTTTTCTTTTTTTGTCCAAAAAATAAAAAAAACTAAGACATTTTTCAAATTTGAGGAGAACTGTAGTGAACAGGTTTGGTTTTAAAATAGCAGAACACAATAGTTTCAAATCTTCAATCAAGTCAGCTATATTTGTAATCATTATTTAAATGAACAAACTTATAAAAATGCCTGGTAAACCATCAAATCCCAACCCAATGATTAAATGAGAAAAGAGTTTAATGGCACTCCCTGTTGAGCTTTTCTGGTTGAAAATAAAAATAAATATTGATAGGGAAGGTCAACCTTTTGTTTATTTATTGTCAATCTGTAAATATTTTGATAAAAAAATGAAGTTCATGCCATAGATAACTAAATGAGAGCTTGTCTCGTTTATTACTCAGACCAATGTAATTTTTTTTTTAAATTTCATAGTTTATTGATAGTTTTAAGTTTAGGATGTATTCCTTTATTAATTTTTTTATCTTAAAGATTTCAACATAGAACTCAAAAAAGATTGTTAAAAAAATTAAACAAGATAAATAAAGCCTGATATTGAAGTGTGTCTACATTTGTTAACTAAACAATGATAACCAATATTTGTGTGGCTCACTCTATGCAAAATTCATATAATGATGTATTGGCATTTTACCAAAAGGCAAGGAATGCACATGCATTAACCTTTTTCTTCAAATAGAATCTTTTATTATATTTTCAGGAATCCAAATCTAAAGATATACTGTTGTGATTTTTCACCTACAGCTATAGAAATAGTTAAGGTAATTCAAATTGTCTCTGATGTGCATGTTTTACCTGTGTAATCCAAATGAAAATTCTGTTGACCCAACAGATATAAATTTTTCATAGTTTTATATGCTATGAAAGTCAAATTTGAAGAAAGAAATACACATACAAGATTTGATAATTTCTGAAATAGTGAACCTGACAGATACAGTAAAAAATGCCAATATTACCCTAAACTTCTCTTGATCAATGTCATCAGGAAATAATGTCCTTGTTACCCTAAACTTCTCTTGGTCAGTGTCATCAGTAAATAATGTCCTTGTTACCCTAAACTTCTCTTGATCAATGTCATCAGGAAATAATGTCCTTGTTACCCTAAACTTCTCTTGATCAATGTCATCAGGAAATAATGTCCTTGTTACCCTAAACTTCTCTTGATCAATGTCATCAGTAAATAATGTCCTTGTTACCCAGAACTTCTCACGATCAATGTCATCAGTAAATAATGTCCTTGTTACTCAGAACTTCTCTTTATCAATGTCATCAGTAAATAATGTCATTGTTACTCAGAACTTCTCACGATCAGTGTCAACAGTAAATAATGTCATTGTTACCCAGAACTTCTCATGATCAATGTCAACAGTAAATAATGTCCTTGTTACTCAGAACTTCTCTTGATCAATGTCAACAGTAAATAATGCTCCTGTTACCCAGAACTTCTTTTGATCAATGTCATCAGTAAATAATGTCCTTGTTACCCTTATCTTCTCTTGGTCAGTGTCATCAGTAAATAATGTCCTTGTTACCCTTATCTTCTCTTGGTCAGTGTCATCAGTAAATAATGTCCTTGTTACCCTTATCTTCTTTTGATCAGTGTCAACAGTAAATAATGTCATTGTTACCCAGAACTTTTCCTGATCAATGTCAACAGTAAATAATGTCCTTGTTACTCAGAATTTCTCTTGATCAATGTCAACAGTAAATAATGATCTTGTTACCCAGAACTTCTTTTGATCAATGTCATCAGTAAATAATGTCCTTGTTATCCAGAACTTCTCTTGATCAATGTCATCAGTAAATAATGTCCTTGTTACCCTTATCTTCTCTTGATCAGTGTCAACAGTACATAAAATGTCCTTGTTACCCAGAACTTCTCATGATCAATGTCATCAGTAAATAATGTCATTGTTACTCAGAACTTCTCTTGATCAATGTCATCAGTAAATAATGTCATTGTTACTCAGAACTTCTCATGATCAATGTCATCAGGAAATAATGTCCTTGTTACTCAGAACTTCTCTTGATCAATGTCAACAGTAAATAATGTCCTTGTTACTCAGAACTTCTCTTGATTAATGTCATGAGTAAATAATGTCATTGTTACTCAGAACTTCTCTTGATCAATGTCATCAGTAAATAATGTCATTGTTACTCAGAACTTCTCTTGATCAATGTCATCAGTAAATAATGTCCTTGTTACTCAGAACTTCTCATGATCAATGTCATCAGTAAATAATGTCATTGTTACTCAGAACTTCTCTTGATCAATGTCATCAGTAAATACTGTCATTGTTACTCAGAACTTCTCTTGATTAATGTCATCAGTAAATAATGTCCTTGTTACTCAGAACTTCTCATGATCAATGTCACCAGTAAATAATGTCCTTGTTACTCAGAACTTCTCATGATCAATGTCATCAGCAAATAATGTCCTTGTTACCAAGAACTTTAGTTGATCAACGTAATCAGTAGATAATGTCCTTGGGGCCTAGATTTACTCTTGATAAATATCATTGGTTAATAATGTCCTTGTGATCCAGAACTTAAGTTGATGAACGTAATCAGTAGGTAATGTTCTTGGGGCCTAGATTTTCTCTGGATAAATACCATTGGTTAATAAATGTCCTTATGACCAAGAACTTTAGCTGATCAATGTAAATAGTAGATTATGTTCTTGGGGCCTAGATATTCTCTGGATAAATACCATTGGTTAATAATTGTCCTTATGGCCAAGAACTGTAGTTGATCAACGTAAATAGTAGATTATGTTCTTGAGGCCTAGATATTCTCTGGATAAATACCATTGCTTAATAATGTCCTTGTGACCCAGAACTTTAGTTGATCAACGTAAATAGTTGATTATGTTCTTGGGGCCTAGATATTCTCTGGATAAATAACATTGGTTAATAATGTCCTTGTGACCCAGAACTTTAGTTGATCAACGTGAATAGTAGATTATGTTCTTGGGGCCTACATATTCTCTAAATGAATACCATTGGGTAATATTGTCCTTATGACCAAGAACTGTAGTTAATCAACGTAAATAGTAGATTATGTTCTTGGGCCTAGATATTCTCTGGATAAATACCATTGGTTAATAATGTCCTTGTGACCCAGAACGTTAGTTGATCAACGAAATCATTGGATACTGTCCTCAGGGCCCAGATTTTCTCTGGAAAAGATACTGTCCTTGGGACACAGATTTTCTCTGGATAAATATTATCAGTAATCAATGTCCTTATGATCCAGAACTTCTTTTGATCAATTTCATCAGTAATTAATGTCTTTGTTATCCACACTGTTTTGATTTATTTTTAACTGACAATATTTTAATTCAATATTGTCAAGGGTTACCCAGACACCTAAATGATTGTGATACATTTGTAAGTAAAATATTTTATTGAATATATTTTAGAATCACCCAGACTACAACCAAGACCGCTGTCATGCATTTGTATGTGATATATCAGATGAGATGTCGACTATTCCAATTTCTGATAATTCTTTGGATATAATCACTATAATATTTGTTTTGTCTTCCATTTCACCAGAAAAGTAAGTACAATACCTTTTCATTTCTCACCCAAACAAATAGCTACTTTCTCCACCTCATGGTAAAGTCTAAATGTAAGTACAATACTGTAGAATTTCTCACCCATACAAATAGCTACTATTTCCACTTCATGGTAAAGTCTAAATGTAAGTACAATACTGTTGCATTTCTCAGGCATACACATAGCTACTATCTCCACCTCATGGTAGAGGGGAGAAGTAGGAACTATACTAATGTATTTCTCGACCAAACAAATAGCTACTATCTCCACCTCATGGTAGAGTGGAAAAGTAAGTAAAATACTGTTGCATTTCTCACCCATACATATAGCTACTATCTCCACCTCGTGGTAGAGTGATCCCAAATGTTTATAGACAGCAATTGCTAGCCTTGC
Source organism: Mytilus galloprovincialis (assembly GCA_037788925.1). NCBI lineage: Eukaryota > Metazoa > Mollusca > Bivalvia > Mytilida > Mytilidae > Mytilus > Mytilus galloprovincialis. Next base: position 355,933 of record JAWDJN010000027.1, on the reverse strand, counting down.
TCAATATGTGGTCGATTTCAGTTTCAATTAACTGAGTTCACCAGTTTTTATACGACCACAAAAAACAATTTGTGTCGTATAATACTATCATGTCGTGCGTCTGCGTCATGGTCTGAAGACGGGAGGGGGGAGGTTATTGTCCAAACAGTTTAGGAATTAGGGGGCATAAAAGGGGCCCAAATAAGCATTTTTGTAGTTTCCAGACAACAACAGCATAGTGGATTTCACAAAAGCAAAAAATATATAAATTCAAATCATATAACCTATTCTAAGTTCTTTGACTACAGTTATTCTGTGTCCTAAACCTATTATGTGTCAAATATTTAATTACAATCCAAATTCAGACCTGTATCAGGCTTGAATATTGTGTCCAATTTTGTCCCAAATGGGGCAATATGCGTAATTGTTCAGCTCAGTCATTTGTTTATCATAGAAATGTGTCAAATATCAATACACAGAGATTTTTTGTTTACACGTGACTTTTGAGTTCCTCATTTCAAGGCGCATTAGGGATATTGTACCAAATGTTAAGGATTGGACCTCTGCGGTCGTATCCAGCTGTGCTCGGTGAAGCAATTTATTATATCATTATATATGTGATCCTCTCCATATATATTCTTTGCATTTTCAACAAATAAAATGTCATCATTCATATAGCCATGAGTGTAAAAACCATAACATAATGAGCAGATGTCATGAATTAAAAGTGTATGATGCACTTTCTATAAACAATGGACTGAATTCATCCCCTGGATGATTAATATATTGTATGCAGATGCCATATGCTACGAAATTTGTGTCTGTCATATGTCCATTGGCATTGCCTCATTTTGGTGGTTAAGCTACTGTTTGGAAAAAGTGTTTTTTCCTTTTTTCTTCCTAAGCTTTGGTCAGCAAGGCTTCTGCATGAAACAATCATGTTGTTTTAAATGCATGATCGACAAAAATATATACAAATTAGTAATAATTTGATAATAATCTAAGTATTTGTATACACAAGTTGTGATTAAATATTATAACTTTTATGTAAATGTTTGGTCTGAATTTTTATTTTTAAGCTGTCTTATCTTCTGAAATTCCTAAATATCATAAGAAATAGAACTTTTATATTTGACATATGGTTCCTTGCAAGGTCTAAATGTCCTCCACACATGGTTCATTTTCCCTGGACCTCATTTCACGGATCATTGATCCAGGTTAGTTCACATGGCCAAGTCTTTATCTAGCAATAAGTCAAGTTTATTTGGTGTATTGAGTGATTGTTATTTATACAAGATTGACTGGTAGGTTGTGTATATTGGTATGACATTGGCATCGTCGTCGTCTGAAGATACATTGGTTTTCGCACTATAACTTTAGTTTAAGTAAATAGAAATCTATGAAATTTATACACAAGGTTTATGAACAGAAAAGGAAGGTTGTGATTGATTTTGGGAGTTTTGGTCCCAACAGTTTAGGAATAAGGGGCCAAAAAGGGGCCTAAATAAGCATTTTTCTTGGTTTTCGCACCATAACTTTAAGTATAACTAAATAGAAATCTATGAAATTTAAACACAAGGTTTATGACCTTAAAAGGAAGGTTTGGATTTATTTTGGGAGTTTAGGAATTAGGGGCCCAAAGGGTCCAAAATTAAACTTTGTTTGATTTCATCAAAAATTAGATAATTGGGGTTCTTTGATATGCCAATTCTAACTGTGTATGTAGATTCTTAATTTTTGGTCCCGTTTTCAAATTGGTCTACATTAAGGTCCAACGGGTCCAAAAGTAAACTTAGTCTGATTTTAACAAAAAATGAATTCTTGGGGTTTTTTGATATGCTGAATCTAAACATGTACTTAGATTTTTGCTTACGGGGCCAGTTTTCAAGTTGGTCCAAATCGGGGTCCAAAATTAAACTTTGTTTGATTTCAACAAAACTTGAATCCTTGGGGTTCTTTGATATATGCTGAATCTAACCATGTACATGTTTTTAGATTTTTGATATTTGGGCCCGGTTATCAAATTGGTCCACATTGAGGTCTAAAGGGTCCAAAATTGAACTTTATTTGATATCACCAAAAAATGAATTCTTGGGGTTCTTTCATATGCTGAATCTAACCATGTATTTAAATTTTGGATATTGGACCATAATAGGTAAATGTCCAATTTAGAATTTTTAAGTTTATAAGTTTAAGTTCTTAGACGACATTCATTCTGTGTCAGAAACCTATGTTGTGTCAATTGTTTAATCACAATCCAAATTCAGAGCTATATCAAGCTTGAATGTTGTGTCCATACTTTCCCCAACTGTTCAGGGTTCAAACTCTCCGGTCGTATAAAGCTGCGCCCTGCGGAGCATCTGGTTAGAGACTGAAAGCAATAGGTCAACTATATTTAGTTTATGGAATACCTATATAGTGTTTAGATTGTCTGCCATGGCTTATATGATCTGGACATCTCTTTCATGGTCATTGGTCAATGTTCAATTTTCGTAATTAGGTAGAATGTTTGTTATTTTCCTTTATCAAATTTGTCCATAGATCAGTAACCTAACAATACATATTTAATACAAAAAAGACATCTGTTAAATGGAAAAGAAATCTGTATATCAGTGCACCACCCTGTAACCCAACAGAAAATTGTATTTCTGTCAATTCCTTCAATCCTAAAATGTTTACTACATCCTTTCAGTTTGAACAACTTCTCGCATGACTGTATTTTTTCATTATGTTTACACTGTATTTTGGTAGCAAAATGATGAATATTGATCCCAGATTACTGTTGTAGATTTAGAGAGTTTACTCCTTTTCCACTCTATGTTTGCATTAATAAGCTCCAATGATATCAAGTAATGCAAAGAACTAGCAACAAATTTCATCATGATAGAAAAAGTACAGCTACTGTGCCTTAGATTAAGGGTTGTTAGGTTTGTACTTTATTTGTTAGGAAAGTGAAATATGTACATGATATATGGCTCATCTGCTAGAAAATATATCATTTATGATCATGAGGCAATGAAATTACACTCCAAAGTGATTTGTATTCTAATAAAATCAAACATAAATTTTCATAAAAAAATATTTCAGTTAGTTGTGTATTGTGTATATCTAACATGTCGTAGCTTAATTGTTGACCTCTAAATTTATGTTAAAAAGCAATTAAGTTTTTTTTTTAATTTACAGAATGCAATATGTGGTGAACAGATTAACTAGATATTTAAAACCAGGAGGGACTATTCTCCTCAGGGATTATGGAAGATATGATTTGGCTCAGTTAAGGTTTAAAAAAGGTAATTAATGTATTGGATATATAATTCCCAACATCTTAAGATCAGAACTTAAAAATGCTACTTCTATTATTGAAATGTTTATTGATATTGTGATATATAGATATTTATAGATTATTACATGACATTTTTGTCGAGCCTGCAACTTTTGTTGCAGAAAGCTCGACATAGGGATAGTGATCCGGCGGCGGCGGCGGCGGCGGCTACGGCGGCTACGGCGGCGGCGTTAGCTAACTTTTAAAAAGCTTTATATTTTAGAGGGTGGAAGACCTGGATGCTTCATACTTTGTATATAGATGCCTCATGTTACGAAGTTTCCGTCAGTCACATGTCAAATGTCCTTGACCTCATTTTCATGGTTCAGTGACTACTTGAAAAAAAAGTTCAGATTTTTTGTAATGTTGAATTCTCTCTTATCATAAGTAATAGGATAATTATATTTGGTATATGCGTACCTTGCAAGGTCCTCATGCCCGTCAGACAGTTTTCACTTGACCTCGACCTCATTTCATGGATCAGTGAACAAGGTTAAGTTTTGGTGGTCAAGTCCATATCTCAGATACTATAAGCAATAGGTCTAGTATATTCGGTGTATGGAAGGACTGTAAGGTGTACATGTCCAACTGGCAGGTGTCATCTGACCTTGACCTCATTTTCATGGTTCAGTGGTTATAGTTAAGTTTTTGTGTTTTGGTCTGTTTTTCTCATACTTTATGCAATAGATCTACTATATTTGTTGTATGGAATGATTGTAAGATGTACATGTCTAGCGGGCAGATGTCATCTGACCTTGAGCTCATTTTCATGGTTGAGTGGTCAAAGTTAAGTTTTTGAGTTTTGGTCTTTTTATCTAATACTATATGCCATAGGTCAACTATATTTGGTGTATGGAAATATTTTATGATCAATATGTCAGTCCCGCAGGTTTTATTTGACCTCGACCTCATTTTCACGGTTCATTGCTCAGTGTTAAGTTTTTGTGTTTTGGTCTATTTTTCTTAAACTATAAGTAATAGGTCAACTATATTTGTTGTATGGAAGCATTGTTAGCTGTACATGTCTGCCTGGCATGGTTCATCTGACCTTGACCTCATTTTCATGGTTCATTGGTCTTTGTTTAGTTATCTTGGTTAATGCTAAGTTTATGTGACAGTTTTTAATAAAGTTTTATACTTAGGACTATCAACATAATATCAATAATTAGTAAAAAAGGCGAGACATTTCAGCGTGTGCACTCTTGTTCATCCCTTTATGGGCCCTAGGTCATGATATCCTCCCAAGAGCCGCAGGCTGGATGGCTGATATCATGAATGAGGGTCTATAAAGGGTCTGATATGAAAAATGACATGTAATGATCTTTTTATCATATACTTCAGCAGATGAAATTCAGACAACAACTATCAACTATTATTTAAATTTTGTCTTTCTATGAATTTTTAGATTTAATAGGATATCAAGCTATGTCATTGCTTTACGTTGATGTAATAGAAGGTTTATTCATCATGTTCATACGGTAAATGTTGATATGATATCGTAGTAATTAATTTATTTAATAAGATTTAATCATTAAGCATTAAATCAATTTAATAAATTAAGATTATCGTCTGCTAAACTAGAGTTATCTTTTCTTTAATTTTGAAGGACTTGAGCGTCTTTCATTTACCTACATAGTTTCGTAAGCGGTTTTCCCGCTTTTATTTGGTATAAAATTGCGTGCTTTTCGTGATTTGTTCATTGCGTGATTTGAACTGAAGGAACACAAAAAGGATGGGCTGATTCAGACATAAGATAAGTACATATGTTTTAGTGATAGATAGATATAGTTGTTGCAGTTGAATTTTCCGAATGATTTTATTTCTGTAATTTATAAAAGAATAATTTTATTTTATTTGAAAGTTGTTCTTGCAAATAGTTTGATTCTTAATTCAATGTATCGCTTACTTCGATAGCATTTATACTGACTAGACTATTATTCAATAGTTACATTTGTGCACACATATATTAATCATTGAATAGCATTAAATTTAAAATGCTTTAATACAGGTGATATATTTGTTTTGATTGTAATGTATGAGCGATATTCTTTAAACAGGTAATTACATGTTTGTAGTGTAAGCCGTGTTAACATTTACATGCCCGCTAATGTTTAATTTGTTCCACGTACATCTTTTATAAGTTTGTTTTTTTTTGTTTTTGTTTTTGTTTTTTAATTTGCGGATAATTAAATAAGCTTGGTAATTTAATTTACCGTTTATAACGACGTTATATTTGGTTTGAAGGAACATTGCACTTGTTTTAATTGTGTTTTGTTACCAACTTCAGTTGTTTAATGCATTCAAATGTATTAATTTTATTTAAGACAACGTAGTGGGTTATATGTGGTATTTCATTTATCTAAATCGGATGATTGAATAAGAAGTTGAATTTATATTTTGAAAGATGAATGGGCTTTTAAGACTTGATGTATGTAGCTAATCTGTTTTTATAATTATAATAGTTTATAACAATGCCAAGACATAGAGGCAGGCGTCGTCGGCAGGACCCGGTTGGAGACTTCGTCTTAGAATGGCTCCCAGGGAACAACTTCAACCACCATTTAGGAATGAGAGAAGGCGTCCCAAAGTTGATATTGATGAAGATGCCCCTGTAGTAAGAAGACGGAGTGTTGATGGACCTCAACTAGTTGCCTTGCAACCAGATGTAGAATTCAAGAGATTGAACCTGAATTAGCTGCCTTAGGTGAGGTTATCGAAGTTTTTGATGAACATCTAATGTTGCCTGGTTTTAATGAGGTTGTTTTATTGATAAGTCAAAAGCTTAAGGAATTTTGAATATATTGATTTGTCCCTTATGCATTCACAACAATTTCAACAGTCAAACAAATGAAAACACCATTGGCATTAATGACGGTATGCTGGTTATACAAAACAAAGTTAGGAAAAACCATACTGTTAATTCTGTTGAGGATTGGACTGATTGATTTATTGCTTATGCCCAGGTCCTTATTGAAAGGTATCCTGGAAAAGCAAGTGAACTTTTCTCATATATGTCAATAATAAGGGGTGCAGCGGCTAATCATCCTGTTGAAAAATGGTATTCTTATGACCAACTATTTCGTTTGAGAGTATCGAGGGATCATACTGAAAAATAATCATCCTTAGATGGTTTTTTGTGGTGGCGTATTTTAACTAACAATACTAAAAAACAACAGCAGGCTAATGTTGGTTATAAATGCTGAGATTTTAATTTTAAAGGTTTTTGCAATAAACGCAATTGCCAATACAGGCATGCATGTCTCAAATGTGGTTGTAATCATCTTGCTTTACGATGTCGTTGCTTTATGGACAATGAAGGTAATACTGGTCCATCTAGGTTTAAGAGAAATAACATTTCACCTTTTGTTAACAACTCTGCTAATAGAAAAACCCAAAAGGAGGTTGTCAGCAAAGATAATTTATAATTTTTCAGAACTACATCCAGACCAGTTTAATATTTGGGCCCTAGGAACATCTCCGGTTAATGTAAATGAACTCTCTAAGCTTCTGGAACTATATCATGATAAACAAAGCACTGTTGAACTTTTGAATGGATTTAAATATGGTTTTAAAATTCATTAGGTCCTAGACGTTCATGTGAATATAGAAATTTGTTGTCTGTTTTGAAAAACCCTATTGAAGCTCAAAAGAAGTTGAATAATGAGATATCATTAGGTCGAATGGAAGGCCCATTCAAACATAAACCTATTTCAAATCTTCGGTGCTCTCCTATTGGTTTAATTCCTTAGAAAACTGGTGGACTTAGATTGATAACTTATTTGTCTTACTTCCGAAGGAAAGTGTCAATGATTTTATTGATACTCAGTTTACCAAGGTCACTTATTCATCATTTGACAATGCAGTCAAAATTGTTAAACAAATGGGGAATTCGGCTTTAATGGCAAAAATGAATATTAAATCGGCATTTCCTTTACCTCAATGTTATCCTGGTGATTTTGATTTTCTAGGCATCACACTAAATGGTCTTTACTATATCCAAAACAATAATGCCCATGGGATGTTCTATTAGTTGTGCTACATTTAAAAAAAATTCAACCTTTTTGCATTGGTCAGTTAAAATTAAAACGCATTCTGAAAATTTGGATCATTATCTTGATGATTTTATATTTGTTGGAGAAGCTCATAAAGATGACTGTCTCTTTCTTATGACTGCATTTTCAAAGTTTGTTCAAACTTGGAAGTTCCTATAGCAAAAAAAAAAAACAAAACAACAAACAAACAAACAAACAAACAAACCAGAAGGTCCTTGCACAAAACTGGAATGTATAGGTTTGTTAATTTATTCAGATGAGATGTTGGTTAGAATACCAGTGTTAAAATAAAAAAACTTAAAGATCAGATAAATTGGGTATTGGCGTCTATATGGCTCTTTTAAAAATATTAAAAAATCTCATCATTTTATAAGATTGACCAAAGGAATACGAGATCATTTGCATATGTGGCAAAATTTTTTGTTATGTTTTTGTTAAGAAAAATAGTTTTGTGGACATGTTATTTAATTTTCAATTTAAAGCGTTGCATATGTTTTCAAAATACAATTTTATTGCTGATGCTTTATCTCGTGGACAGATGAAGAAGTTCAGAGAAGTAACGAGCAATGCCGACCGGACGCCACAGACTATTCCACACGAATTCCTAGATCTTTTGTTATAGAAGCTTCAAAATTGTTGAATTATTCAATTTCTCAAAGTACCAGAAATGTTTATAAAAATGCATTCCATTCGTTCAATATGTTCAGGATGGAATATTCTATTCCCCTTAGTTGGCCACCAAGTAACAGACAAATTATTGGTTATATTGGGTTTTTTTTTTGTCACTAAATCATTATTCATCATTACAATTAGATCATATATATCTGGAATAAGTTACAAATTAAAAATTCACGGGAATGAAGATTTAACTAAATCTTTTATCATACAGAAACTTTTGGGTGGTTGTGATAGACTTTACAACTCTTAAGATCTTCGGGAACCTTTGACTATTGATATTTTGATTAGATTAAATGTGGCTTTGAGGCACGTGTGCTCTTCTTATTATGAAACAATATTGTTTCAAACAGCATTTAACTTAGCTTGCTGCATTTTTACGTGTGAGTGAATTTGCCATTACAACGATGTTATGCAAGAGCATGTTTTACATAGGCGGGATGTTTATATTGACCTTCTTAAATCAGCTTATTATTACGATAATTTTTTTTTTCAAAAACTGATCAAAAAGGGAGATCCACTACTTTAGTTGTAAAAAATAAATAAAAATGAATCAAATGCGATTTGTCCTCTACAAAGTTTGAAAGCCTTTTTGCAAATAAGACCTGGAAATGATGGTCCTCTTTTTTGCCATATAAATGGCAAATCATGACAAGATTTCAGTTTCAGACTGTTTTAAACAAAGGGGGGTTAGATCTTACCTACACAAAGTTTAGGGCAAGGCTATTAAACATACTGATTTTGATGATATTCATCCAACTCTTTTCGCTGATGATGACGCTGTCATATATTGGCAATGACATTTTTATTAATGCTATTCAGTCAGCATTAGAGTTGTTTACTAAGTATCCAAACAGATTTTTATATCCAGATGAATTTTAAAATGTTTAAAGTTGCAAGCCATTGTGCATGGACACATGAAGTTGTATGTCAGTTGAATAATTTATTTCAGTTGTTAAACGCATGCATCAAGTTGAACAGCTCTTGATTATACAACAGTTTTGTTGTTAGTTGTAAATACATAGTTGAATAAATATTTTGTTGTGCACGTTGTTTATATTTGTACTGTTGTTTAGTAAAGTTGATTACTTCATTGATCCTTTGTATAGCAAAGTTTATTACTTCGTTGATCTGTTGTATAATAAAGTTGATTACTTCGTTGATCTGTTGTATAGTAAAGTTGATTACTTCGTTGATCTGTTGTATAGTAAAGTTGATTACTTCGTTGATCTGTTGTATAGTAAAGTTGATTACTTCGTTGATCTGTTGTATAGTAAAGTTGATTACTTCGTTGATCTGTTGTATTGTACAGTTGATTACTTCGTTGATCTGTTGTATAGTAAAGTTGATTACTTCGTTGATCTGTTGTATAGTAAAGTTGATTACTTCGTTAATCTGTTGTTTAGTAAAATTGATTACTTCGTTGATCTGTTGTATAATAAAGTTTATTACTTCGTTGATCTGTTGTATAATAAAGTTGATTACCTCGTTGATCTGTTGTATAATAAAGTTGATTACTTCGTTGATCTGTTGTATAATAAAGTTGATTACTTTGTTGATCTGTTGTATAATAAAGTTGATTACCTCGTTGATCTGTTGTATAATAAAGTTGATTACTTCGTTGATCTGTTGTATGATAAAGTTGATTACTTTGTTGATCTGTTGTATAGTTTAAGTGATATTCTTTGTTGAACTGTTGTATAGTATAGTTGATATATATACTTCGTTGAACTGTTATATAGTATAGTTGATATACTTCGTTGAACTATTGTATAGTATAGTTGATATACTTCGTTGAACTGTTGTAAAGTATAGTTGATATACTTTGTTGAACTGTTGTATAGTATAGTTGATATACTTCGTTGAACTGTTGTATAGTATAGTATATATACTTCGTTGAACTGTTGTATAGTATAGTTGATATACTACGTTGAACTGTTGTATAGTATAGTTGATATACTTCGTTTAACTAATGTCTAGTATAGTTGATATACTTCGTTGAACTAATGTTTAGTTGTTAAACTCCGTTCAATTAATATGTTTGTTCAAAACCTAGGTTTTTTCATTTGTTTTGTGTGTTAAAGTTAATTTTTTGTCATGGAATGATAAATTTTGTTTGGCGATGCTTGCAAACAAGTTTGCTAGCATTTGGCTGAATTTATTACAGTTGGCGTCTGGTAGCCCAGTTGCCATTTGGAGAAAACATATGATGGTTGCCCTTCTATGTTTTTATCTTGGACATTAATGAGACATTGTCGATGAATGCAAATTCATAGGCCGGTTGATATATAGTTGAACTGTCCTAATAAATCCATGACAAAAAATTGCCAAAATTCAAACTTACTATTTGTTGTTTTTTATTATGATAATTATTTAGTTTGTCTTACAACTTATCTTCATTTGTATAACGAAGGTAATCTGGAGTCATTGGAAATATTGCGAGTGATTTCAATGGATTTGGGTTATCTTTTATCTGGTATATCGAATTCCTAAATTTAAATCTGTTGGTTTCTTTCGAATATTTAATAATAAGATTTAATCATTAAGCATTAAATCAATTTAATAAATTAAGATTATCGTCTGCTAAACTAGAGTTATCTTTTCTTTAATTTTGAAGGACTTGAGCGTCTTTCATTTACCTACATAGTTTCGTAAGCGGTTTTCCCGCTTTTATTTGGTATAAAATTACGTGCTTTTCGTGATTTGTTCATTGCGTGATTTGAACTGAAGGAACACAAAACCCACCCTATCCCACCCTTGAGAATATTTTCTGCTCTCTGTTGTATATTTTCAGATATCGTTAAAGAAGCGTCATGGATTGGACAGAATATGAACTGAATATATTGATTTACTGAATGGCTGAATTTATTACAGTTGGCGTCTGGTAGCCCAGTTGCCATTTGGAGAAAACATATGATGGTTGCCCTTCTATGTTTTTATCTTGGACATTAATGAGACATTGTCGATGAATGCAAATTCATAGGCCGGTTGATATATAGTTGAACTGTCCTAATAAATCCATGACAAAAAATTGCCAAAATTCAAACTTACTATTTGTTGTTTTTTATTATGATAATTATTTAGTTTGTCTTACAACTTATCTTCATTTGTATAACGAAGGTAATCTGGAGTCATTGGAAATATTGCGAGTGATTTCAATGGATTTGGGTTATCTTTTATCTGGTATATCGAATTCCTAAATTTATATCTGTTGGTTTCTTTCGAATATTTAATAATGTTGATATGATATCATAGTAATTCATTTCGTCATGTTAGTATGAGATTGTGATATATCATTGCTTTATGTTGATGTTATAGCAGGTTATATTTAACTCATACAATAAATGTTGATGTGATATCATGGTAACTAATTTCTTTAATGTTAATATTATATTATAGTAATTCATTTCTTCATGTTAGTATCAGATTGTGATATTTCCTTTCTTTATGTTGATAGAAGGTTAATTCATACAATAAATATTGATGTGATATCATGGTACATGTAACTAATTTTTTTAATGTTAATATTATATCACAGTAATTCATTTCTTCATGTTAATGTGATATCAAAATATGTTATTTCTTTCATGTTGATGTGATATCACAGTGATTCATTTCTTTAATGTTGATGTAATATTCGTAGATGATCATTTGTCATTGATTTTCTCGCTTGAGCCACTACAGCAATAGTGAGAAAAGCAATTGAGTTGAGTTGACCAATGATAATCTGTATATCTCTATTTTTCCTATGACAATGTTAATTTTATTGATAACCATAATTTTGTAAAAAAAGTGATAAAAGGTAATTCAATTCTTTTATGTTGATGTGATATTATGACAATTCATTTTTTAAATGATCAGGTTATATCATAGTTGTTCATATGTTAACTGTTGGATGTGATATAATATATAGATATATTTTGTGTACAGGTAGATGTTTGTCAGAGAATTTTTATGTTAGGGGAGATGGAACGAGAGCTTATTTCTTTACTCAAGGTATGTTACCCTGCAAATATACTTGTTTTGATAGAGCTTATTTCCTTACTCAAAGTATGTTATTACCAATGTTATTTCAACTGATCGGGCAAAGCTTATATTTTAATTTACATAAGAACAGTCTATTTGAAGATGTGTGTGATAAGGATGATTGCCATTATAATGCATATAACGCATATGCAAAAGAACTGAGTGTATGATATTGGGCGAATAAATGGACACTTCATTGATGAGCTTATGCCAAAACTCCTGTTTATAGAAGGACTGGTCTTAAATGAGCTTAACTTCTTAAACTCCGCCCAGTCAAGTGAAATAAATCAAGTAATACCCTGCAAATATACTTGTTTTAATAGAGCTTATTTATTTACTCAAGGTATGTTACCCTGCAAATATACTAGTTTGATAATAAATGATGATTTAACTATTTTCAGAAAATCTTATTTTATCTTCCTCCTTCAGACTAGGTTGATTTGTTTTAGAAATTCGAAATAATTAATATCAATGAAATTTGATAAAAACATAATACTATGTAAAGTACTTTGCACTGGTCCTCAATGCTCTTCAACTTATTACTTTATTTGGTCTTCATATCTTTTTTGGAATTGATCGTTACTGATGAGTCTTTTGAAGACAAAAAGCGTGTCTGGAGTAAGTACAAATTTAAATTCTCGTATCTGTTTTGAGTTCATTTCTGTACATTCAACCTGTTTCATAATTATAAAACCTGACCAATACTATCATGCCCGGCTGTATACTTGGAGAATATTTTGAGAATCCCTATGAATTTCATTTTACTTCCCAAGAGTATAATGATACTTGCCATAAGATACGCCTGCTATGATTACCCTTCCTGTGCAAATGTTGTCTTCTTTAAGCTCACATGACATGCATGAGTAGGTATAATACAATCATTAATTTTCCACTAAAACATTATGTAATAGTCTTGGTTAAATTTGAACTTTTCAAAAAATTGTGCTTTTGTTTCATATAAAGAAATACTTGGCATGAGTAAAGTTGTATCCCCTTTAGTACTGTAGACAGAATTTCACTTAACATTGCATATATGGAAATAACCATCACTGGCAGTAAACCTTTCAAATTTTCACAACTTTTATCCTGTGAACAAACTTTATCAACCATCTAACCTCAAGTTTCCAAAATATTCAATTCAAACACCAAATAAAAAATTATGGTGCTTTAAAACACATAAGATATATGTTTATGAATTGTTTACTGCAATGCAATGTTGGATAAAAACTAAAAAAATTTAGGGCATATTTTTTCTAACCCTATTTTTATTCAAATGGTTGTGACTTGCTATGATTTAATGATAATACACAATTACCCAATGAACCAGTGTATGTTAATTGTTATCACCAGTTGATGTCTTTCTTTTTCCTTTGATGTCATCTGCCAGTATTGTCTGTTAACTTGTACTTATATATTTCTTTCTGAAAATACTTGGTCAATTGTAAAAAGTTCTAAGCAATTATCTTGTTTTAAAATTAGATTGATGATCTAGACTGCCTACCAACATGGCCTATATGACTAAAATTGGACAAAGTTGCAAAAATAAAAAAAGATGTGTGGATTATCTTGGAAACTATTACTTAAATAGAAAATCAAACTGCGCAATCAAACATACCTCCTGTCCATATTGACAATAATGGTCATACTAGTCCTTTCAGGACTTATTTTTATGAAAAGATGATTTTAACCTACGTTGGGGTAGAAGTTGCATTTATGCATTAAAACCAATTGTGAAGATCACTTTTTTTATAAATTTCTTGCACAAATTATCTGTTTATATTATTAATAAGTTATCAGGTTATGTTCATATAAAAAGATGTAGTATGAGTGCCAAAAACTCTCAATTCAAGTCACAATTTGTAAACGATAACCAGTATAGGTCAAAATATGATCTCCAACACAGAGCCTTGGCTCACACCCAACTGCAAGCTTTAAAGAGCATCAAAAAGGACTAGTGTAAACCATTCAAACTGGAAAACCAACGGCCTAAAAGGGGGATGAAAGATACCAGAGGGACAGTTAAACTCATAAATCGAAAATAAACGGACAATGCCTGGCTAAAAACGAAAGAAGACAAGCAGACAAACAAAAGAACACATGACACAACATAGAGAACCTAAGAATAAGCAACATGAACTCCACCTAAAACTAGGGGTGATCTCAGGTGTTCCAGAGGGGTAAGCAGATCCTGCTTCACATGTGTCACCCGTCCTGTTACTTATGTTATAACAAATCCGGTAAATAGTCTAATTCTGTAGGTCACATTCATGAAAGGGAAGGGGATTGTAGTAACGACGTAAGGAAAGGAACATATCCGATATCATTTGTGAAACAGTTAATACATAACGGTCAACCAACTCATGATGACGTCCGTATATTTTGAAGGGATGATTTAACTTTCACCATTTGGAACTATTGTTTTAATAGCTTCCTTGTGAGCAGCAATCCTCTATCAAGAAAATCATGATAGGAAATGCAAGCACGGGAATATCGTATCCATTGGGAGATATATACCCCATATGCAGGTACTGCTAGAATGTTGCTACTTAGAAATGGAAAGTTCACAATTGGAAAGCTGAAATCATCTCTTTTGTCGTAAAGTTTTGTTTTCAACCGATCCTCATTGTGAATTTCTAGATGTAAGTCAAGATATGAGTCCGACTTAAATGTATCTGTTGTATCCTTGATCTCTCATTCGATGGGATAGATGCGTTCAACATAGTCACAAAATTTTGAATTATTTAGTGAAAACATCATCTGTATCGCGGAAAGTAGTGTTAAAGGATATTGCTAACTTCTTATCTTTCTTCCTAAGAAGTTCATGTATGAAGTCAGCCTCATAATAATAAAGAAATAAGTCGGGAAGAGGAGGGTCACAATATGTTCCCATTGGAATGCTGATAGTCCGTTTAAAAACATGTCCTCCGAACGTAACAAATATGTTGTCAATTAAACAATCAAGCATCTTGATAATTTCAGTTTCAGAGATTATTTTGTGTGAATCAGAGCGATGCCCTACAAAGTAGGATTTATCCCTCCCTAATACAAGATACTTGTATCTACATTGGCCATTCTTTTTTATGAAACAAAGCAATACCAACTCTTTCAATTTGTCTTTTAGTTTGGAATGTGGAATACTTATGTAAAGTGTAGAAAAGTCAAAAGTTTTAGTACTATTGCAAAATGAAAGAGAGTTAGATTGTATATATAAAAAGAAGATGTGGTATGATTGCTAATGAGACAACTATCCACAAAAGACCAAGATGACTCAGACATTAACAACTATAGGTCACCGTACTATGTACTCTAAAAAAAAGATCTTTGGAATTTTTAAGTATCTATACAAAAAAAAATGAGAAATGAGAAACATTAATAAACCAAACGCCAACCACTAAACATCATATGCCTGACTTAAGACAGGTGCAAACAAACGCAGCTGCTTTAATTATTTGATATGTACCAACCTTCACCATTACATGAAACAATACTGTAACACCACAACATAAAAAGCCACATTGAAATATCAATTAAAAATTGCTTACTTAATCAAAAGACATTTTAACATATACAAGTGATTATACACTGAACGAATTTATGACACTATGTAAATACAAAATCATATTCATTTTAATAAATAAGTATATTATTTGATTTATTGCAGATGAATTAAAACAAATTTTTGAAAAAGCAGGACTAGTAGAAAAACAGAATTTAATTGACCGACGTTTACAAGTAAACAGAGGAAAACAGTTAAAAATGTACAGAGTTTGGATGCAATGTAAATATGTAAAACCTTGCTCATCTACCAATTAAATGTTGTCATATTTCGTCCATTTGTTTTTCTTTAAATGAATCGTCAGAAATTCAAATTTTTTTGATACATCAGTTTTAGATTTTGTCATATTGAGTTCTTTTAGAGGTAACGATATGGTTATGCTTTTGATCACGATTAAAGGCAATATGGTGACATATAGATGCATAAATCCTCATTCATTTGGACTCTGTAATGTTATTTGCATGCATATCATATGTCTTTATTTTGTTCGTTACAATGATATCCCCGAAATTTCATTCACTGAAAGTTAGCAACCTGTAGCATTCTGACAGCAGTAAAAACATAAATAATTGAGTATTGTTAAAGCCTACAATATTATAATACTAATGTCAGTCATAATTAGATATTTTACTTGTAACCTGTATAGTGCACAAATGCTGCTAAGATTGTTAATGGAATAAATACACCTTGAAAAGGTTTTGCCTGTCCTTCACATCTTTCTACCAAGTGAGAAATATGGCACTTGTATAAAAAGGTCGTTTCTATGTGTGATGGCGTCTTTTGTCTTTTTTGCATTTTGATGGGCCTGTTGTTTCCTGGTTATCCTCTCAAAGATGACGTGTTTCCGTCGGTTTTGGTTTGTAACCCAGATTTGTTGTTTTTTTCTCAATCGATTTTTGACTTTTGAACACCAATATACTACTGTTGTCTTTATTTACTATACAAAATGTAATTTTCGTGATATTTGTTATTGTAACCTGATACAATGTAAAAAACAGTCTTGTGTTCTTCTTTGTAACACTTGAAGATACACTTTATATGTTTTGTTCGTACTAATCATTTTATAATATGTATTTGTTTCATTTAGAGTTTAATTTTAGATGGTATTTTTGTGTTGGTGCATGCGTTTAGAAATGGATTAAGAACCGATTTTCCCTGAGCCCTTTTTACCGTTGCTTAATAATCAGAATCAATTGAATGTGAAAGTTTTGTTATATACTTTTTTACACAAATAAAGCAATAAGTATAAACTTATAAACTAATAAAAAATGAAAACGTCTATTCCATTAAATCTGAAACTAACGTTGTCTACTTGATAAGTTTCTTATGTTTTGATTTTTAAGCCCCAACTTCGATAGTAGAGGATCATTATGTTTTCTGGTCTGTAGGTCTGTTCTTCTGTTCGTCCGTCTGTCCCGACTGAGGTTAAAGTTTTTGGTCGAGGTAGTTTTTGATGAAGTCGAAGTCCAATCAAACGGAGTTTAGTACACGTATTCCCTATGATATGATCTTTCTAATTTAAATGCCAAATTAGATTTTTACCTCATTTTCATGGTCTACTAAACATAGAAAATGATAGTGCGAGTGGGGCCTCCGTGTACTTTGGACACATTATTGTTTCATAGTTAATTGGTTTCTACCTGTACAAAGAGGTAAAAAAACATTTATTGTAAAAAAAACAAAAACAAAAAAAAACCTAGATCTATTTAAACAAGTAATTTTTATTAAGATACACTATCGATCTTAGATTATTTTTTTGGAAAAACTTTAGATCTTTTTTTTTCCCCAGAAATAGATTACCTAAGCCGTATTGGCAGTCTCCCAATCGCCTATAAATAAATATGTTTAAACAGTTTGGCCAATTTTTTTTTTAGAAATTTGGGTTCTCAATGCTCTTCAACTTTATACAATGTACTTGTTTTGGTTCTATAACTATTTTGATCTGAGCATCACTGATTAGTCTTATGTAGACGAAACGCGCGTCTGGAGTATAATATTATTATCCTGGTACCTTTGATAAATAATTAGAAAAAGAATCCTACACTTCCCCATACTTCTTTTTCAACCCTTCCTTGTTAACTAAATCTTCTAAATCTGATGAACCGGAACAGTTTGGTTACTTACTTTAAAGGATAAAAAGTCAAAAAGTTATACAAGAAATAGAAAAAAATATACAAAATGTTGATCCTATTAAATCTGAATCAAACGTTGCCTACAAGACAATTTCATTGTTTTGATCTATTATTGATAAAAACATGAACAAATTCGACAATTAAGTAGCTACACACATGGAAAAAAGTATTGCAACACCTTGATTTTTTAAACGTTGAAAAATCAGCTTCTTATTTTGGATAGAATATGAAAAAATATTTGTAAAATAATATTGAAAAACAGTTAATGATAACATTGGCATTAAAAAGAATAAAAAAATGTATGAACAAAATTCTTTTATCTAACCACAATTTTGATAACATAATGAAGTATTTTTGTACAAAAAGATCCATTTTACAACTTTTACTGTAGTCGAACTTTACAATGTCAGAAATTTAAAAATTTATCTTAAGATGATTGTTGACATCATGTTTGATCGTTAATGTCTTCTTATTCCTGCCACCAGTCGACTAATTTGTTGCTGAGGTAACCGCAACCATTCCTGATGAAGAGGATTGTTTAATTCATGACGTGTTTGAACTGGGGGTGTTCTTTCGCTCACTTTATGCCCAATAGTGTCCCATATATTTTCGATATGGTTCAAATCCGGGCTAAGATCGGGCCAAGGAAGATAAACCTAATTATTTTGGAACAATGGGTCTTCCTCTATGATGCTATTTTCCAACTTTGGCGAGCTCTGCACTACATTGGATACGGGCCACTTCATGTCTGTTCGGAAGAAAAGGTCCCCGAAATGGTCTTATCACACGATAACCAGTAGCGATGAGTCGATCTCGAACAGTTCTTGTTCAAAGTTGCAATGGGTATCCTTCTGACCAACCTTCATTATGCTTGATTTTCCCTAGCAGATGTTATAGGGGCTCTTCTTGATCTCGGAAGGTCTTTAACGTCGTGTGTTACCTGATTTTTATTTCAAAACGACTTATAGTGGAATGGTGATGACCGACAGTAAGTGCAATTGTCACAGCGACATACCTGCTTCTCTCATGCTGATAATCTGCCATCTTGCTGCAAGAGTTGTGGAAGACCCATTAAAATTGGTTATTTAAAGTTTTGAAAACAATGAAGATAAAAACATCTGTTTTATTATTTACGGGTGCAGATAAGAACTTATCGAGTAGATATGTATTGATTAAACTCCGGTGAGGTTTAAATAATGTTTAACTAGTACTATTTCAGCATATTATATCACAAAAAATAAAGAGTGTTTTTTTAATTTGAATTTCAATTCGGCGTTGCAATACTTTTTTCCACGTGTATATATACTGCAAATAAAATACCTACATACATAACATAAACGGTTACATTATTAAGATATATTTTTATAGTGGTGCATACTTCGAAAACGATTCAGAACATTTTCCTATAAACCTTTCCTCAACCCATTATGTGCTTATTCTATGAATTGGAATGATCGTGGAAAGGTAGGTAGTTTATTTTTTCCCTGAAATAACATTGTTTTATCCTTGGATTGCTTCGCAAACCTTAGTGAGTTGAGCTCCTAGTGTATGTAATCTTGCGCATGTGATAGTTTGTGTTTTATCAAAAATTCGATAGCATCTATGGTTATACCTAGTCAGTAACAAATATATATTTCATTTCTTATTGTTATTTATCCAATTTTAGATTTTAACCTTCTCTTGTCATCATCTTGTGATATTTGTATATTTCAATTTGTCTGAATTTCATGACAGAAAATTATACAATCAGAGTTGACTATGAGTAATTTGTAGAGGAAACGCGCGTCTGGCGTCAATATCCAATTTCAATCCTGGTATCTATGATGAGTTTTATTCTGGTGGAGTTTTTAATCCCCGAGGGTATCACCAGCCCAGTGGTCAGCATTTCTGTATTGACATGAATTATGATTGATATTGTCATGATAAATAACTTTGAATCTCTGAAATACTAAGCATTTTCAACCTCAGGAATGATAACCTTAGCTGTATTTTGTAAAACTTCTAGGAATTTTTAGTCCTCAATGCTATTCAATTTCGTACTTTATTAGGCCTGGAGTAATGTATGACGACCATTTTCACTGAACTATTATACATTTTTGTCAAGGGCAAGCTGAATCTCGCCTCCGGGTGCGGGATTGTATCACTGTTGAAGACCTATTGGTATCCGTCAGCTGTTTTGTGCTTTGGTCAGGTTGTTGTTTCTTTGAAACATTCCCTATTTTCATTTTCAGCTTGCCCTAAACAAAAATGTGTTCATGTGTCTGTGAAAACCAGAATGAAACCAAATTTGTTAGCTGCACGACATTGAACGACGTAAAAAAGGTTTTGGAACCTACACACAAACTCACATATACGCATATAAATATACATTATAACTTGGCATTTTTCATATCAGACCTCTTATTAGCCTTAGGTCATGACTTCAGCCTAAGAGCCGGATGGACTGATAGAGGGTCTGATATGAAAAAATATAATGTTGTTCTTTTTATCATAAACGTCAACAGAATACTTACTAACAAAGACTATTCTTCAAATGCGTTTGTTGTAATATGTGTTTTGCATTTTTTAATAGTATAATTTCTTGATACCTAATGATTTCTTTTTGTTAAACTTTGTTATGTTTTACACATACCAATGTTCCATTTAGGTATATTTTCCGGAATTTACTGAATGACATCAAAATGTCATGCGATACGTTACAGCAACGCATGCGATAATAAGCCGAAGCAATTGATCTAAACAGTAGGCAGTTGATAACAAAAGTCATATATCACACGGGTAAGGTAATTCTTCAAATTTAAGGAATAAATATATGAACAAATTAGTTTTATCATGGGGTACACTTATACCATTATTTTCTATAAGTATATGATAAACATACAAACATGCGTGTTAAATGCACACCTACAAATAAATGCATACACATATTAAAAAAACCCATACAAACAAAGAAACATACAAACGTACAAACATATACACAAACATACACATAGTCAGGAATTCGTCAAAACCATGCGAGACGCAACATCAAGTCTGATCTCATGATGTCATCAAAATTAAAATTTTGATACTGTCATCTCGATCTTACTTATGATCATTGCCTAATGTTTTTTATTGTACATAATGCTAGTAGTTATATTATGCGTAATTATAAATCAATTATCCCTTTTAAAAAAAGTGATCTCTTATCCTTCATACCGATATGAGCTTGCGGACTGAATATCGGCGTTAATGTTGCGATGGCTTCAATATGAACATTTGTGAAGCAGGAAAGGTCGTAGGAGACCATATCACCAAAATTTGCAAGGATATTGACTTCCGGTTATTGAGTTTCACTCCTCTACAAAGATGATTTCGTTCGGCCTAAAAACATCTTTGCAACTAGGGGTCATCTTAAATGTACATTTCGTAAAGTAACTCGTTTTCGCAATCGTGTATGTGCTTAGGGTTAGGGTTAGGGTTAGGGTAGTATCCTCTGGCGAGATTATTGAGGTGCCCTTTTTCACTTCTGCGCATGTCTGCCCTTTTCTGTGACTGCGCATGCGTGAGAAGGGTTAGGGTTAGGGTAAGGGTTAGGGTTAAGGTTAGTGCTAGGGTTAGGTCTAGGGTTAGAGTTAGGGTTGGGGTTAGGGTTAGGGTTAGGGTCTGGGTTAGGGTTTGAGTTAAGGTCAAGGTCAGGGACATGGTAGTATACTTTGACGAGATTTTTGAGGTGCCCTTTTTCACTTCTGCGCATGTCTGCCCTTTTTTGTGACTGCGCATGCGTGAGAAGGGTTAGGGTTAGGGTTAAGGTTAGGGTTAGGGTTAGGGTTAGTGTTAGAGTTAGGGTTAAGGGTTAGGGTAAGGGTTAGGGTTAGAGTTAAGGTTGGAGTTAAGGGTTAGGGTAAGAGTTAAGGGTTAAATTTACTGTTTTGTTTATATAATAGGCTTTTTGTAACAATTTCCTCAAGAAGGTATGACAAAATTTGCATATTGAAATTCAGGGGAGATAATCTATTAAGGCTTATGTCAGAAATTGCTGGTACAACAGTCCAATGTGCTGCACCTAATTGATTAATAAATGATAGCCTTCCATGAAGGAGTTTAAGTGTTAAGTTGTTTTGTATTTGTTGTATTCATCAATATATTTACCCTATTTCTTGAATATTCTCTACTGACATAATTATTTAGTACTTTATGTACGTCGGGATGAAAAGTTTTTCAAAAATTAAGCGCTTCGTAAGTCTACGGTTATACTAAAGTTTTGTCGACAAGAATAAAAAATGCCAATATTTCTTCTTTTTGAATGATATTCTGGTACTGGCCTTATAATTGAGTACTTTTAAAAACATCCTGATGGAATTTTTGACATTAATGGGAATGAAAACCTGTTTAAATCACAAAATTTGTTGTCGGTATCAACAAAAGGTGGCAATCTCTTCCCTTCACTCTGATTTTTCTGGTCCGGCATCATTCTTTCATTGTAAGAATGAATAGTTTGACACAAATTAAGAGATTTATAAGTGTGCGGTTACTGATATTTATGTCGCGAAAGAAGTTTAAAGCGACAATATTTGATCTTTATTATGATTTGAAGTCTACGGTTACTAAAACCTTTGTCGACAACAGTAAGAATGCATAATTTGAGGTTTTTAAGTCTATATTTATGTCGCGAAAGAATTTAAAGCGACAATATTTCATCTTTATTATGATTTGAAGTCTAAGGTTTCCTAAACCTTTGTCGACAACTGTAAAAATGCATAATTTGAGGTTTATAAGTCTACATTTATGTCGCGAAACAATTTAAAGCGACACAATTTCATATGTTTTTTTTGATATTCTGACAATGAAGTAATATTTATGAGTTTAGATGGATTCTCAGACACAAAAGTGAAGAAATGAAGGTTTCTGGTTGTTGTATTTGTTATATCTTGTTGTATATCTATAAATGGTGCCAATATCTATCCTTTTTAGTGATACTTCTGTGTCGGCATGAACATTTTCTTCTTTTGATGCATAGTCTGACGCAAAATGAGAGCTCTATAAGTTTACGGTTACTTTTATTTGTGTCGATAACAATAAAAGGCGACATAATTTTTTTCTTTTGATTAACATTCTTGTACCGGCTTGGTAATTGATTAGATTTGAACAGATATATTTTCTTAAAATTAACTGTTCCGAAAAGATGACAAGGCGATCTACAGGATGAAAAGTTATTGGTATCATTGAAGTGTACGGCCGCACTTTCCTACCTCACTGAACAAACGTTTGTGTTATATATATATTTTTTTTTTTTTTTTTTTTTTTTTTTTTTTTTTAACTATATTGATTTCATCTTTGCAAGTGAGCCACACATTTTAAATTTCACACACCTAATTCTGAGAGTGAGAAACGGTGAAAAACTCTTTTGGACCGTGTCAAATAGCCGGCGTTTTTCTTCTTTCGTCGATTTTGTCCAATCACGTTTCATGTTGTTACTCAATAACCCCGCTAGATATACACGTCTTATATACACCAATTACTGCCGCAATATTTTTGTAAAATAACAGAGCCCACGCCACAATCAATAAAATGGTTAAATATAACGACACCTGTATTTGTTGTCCTTGTAGCATGTATCATTAAAATAGTTAAAATTGTGTGGGATAACTATTTATATTATAGTTATATATAGCTGATGATTAGTAAAATATATATGTATATACAAATATGTTTTATGTTATTAAACTAGTTCATATTTTCTAACTACATTAAAGTAGGAATTACATATATTTATTCATAAATATATTATTTATTCAACTCCGTATTTATTTTAACACATGTATATTTCACGGATTTTTCTAAGGCTTCCGATCATCAGCCGCCCAGCCAAAATTTTAAATTAGGGTTAGGGTTAGGGTTAGGGTTAGGGTTAGGGTTAGGATTAGGGTTAGGGTTAGGGGGGTTAGGGTTAGGGTTAGGGTTAGGGATAGGGTAAGGGTTAGGGTTAGGGTTAGGGTTAGGGTTAGGTTAGGGTTAGGGTTAGGGTTAGAGTTAGGGTTAGGGTTAGGGTTAGGGTTAGGTTAGGTTAGGGTTAGGGTTAGGGTTAGGGTTAAGGTTTAGGGTTAGGGTTAGGGTTAGGGTTAGGGTTAGGTTAGGGTTAGGGTTAGGGTTAGGGTTAGGGTTAGGGTTAGGGCTAGTGGAAAATGCAAAATCGGTAGCTATTTTTTCTCCTAACATTTTTGTTAGGAGAAAGTGACTTTTGTTAGGAGAAAGTGCGGTAAATTGGATACAATTGGCTACTTTTTTGTCACCGCTGTTGACATTTTGCTACTTTTTTGTCACCGCTGTTGACATTTTGCCTACATTTTTGTTACCGCTGGTTACTTTTTTTATTACCGCTGGTTACTTTTTTATTACCGCTGGTAACCTTTGCGGTAATTTGAATACCTTTTTGCGGTCACTTTATACAAACTTCTCAAAAACGAAAAATCTTGATAAGATCTTATAGTTTATTTATTGCTCTAATAGTATAACTATAAGTTTAGTCTATTTTGTAGAATTTGTTGCTAGAATTCTTGATTTTTTTGGTAAAAACGGTTTTTAGGCTTAATTGTATAAATAGTTCGTTTTGGCCATAAAAGTTAAAGGGTCTAAGGTGTCAAATTCCTATACGTGCCAATATTTACTCTTTCTTGATTATATCCTACCAGCATAATCATTTCATTCTCTTAGTACCTCAGAAAAGAAAGTTTTTAAAGTGAATGGTATCTAACACTTTTTTTGTCAAAATCAATGAATGGTGCCAATATTTCATTTTTTGATAATATTCTTGTACTGCATCATTTAATAGTACTTTTTAAATCTTCAGATGAACTGTCATACATAAAAGTAAAAAAAAAAAAAAGGTTTTAAAATACTGTATTTGTTGTATTCATCCATAAATGGTGCCAGTATTTTCGATTTTTCCAGATACCTCTGTCCTTACATAAACAATTTCTTCTAAGGATGGATCATATTATTCCAAATGAGAGCACAATAAGTCTACGGCTACTAAAACTTTTGTCGAAAACAATATAAGACGCCAATATAACTTCTTTTTTATAATATTCTTGTACTCGACCCATAGTAGATTTTTTATCTTTAAATGGATTGTCATACATAAAAGTAAAGGAATTAGGCTTTTAAGTGCTGTATTTGTTGTATTCATCTATAAAGGTTCCCATTATTTTCCCTTGTCTCTCATTATTCTCTCCCTGCATGAAAATTTTATTCTTAGGATGGATAACTTTACACATAATTAGAGCTCTATAGGTGCATGGTTACTAATTTACAGGCAGGAAGGCAGACAATAGGCAGAAAGGCAGAAAGGCAAGTAGGCATGTAAAAAGTAGGTCAGTAAGTAAATAAGTAAGTAAGCTAATACGTAAGTAAGTTATTACATAATGAAGTTATTACATAATGAAGATAATATAAGTAGGTAGGTAAGTAAACTAGTGATTATATATGTAAGTAAGAAAGTTAGGAACGAAGTAAGGAAGTAAGTAAGTACGCAAGTAAGTAAGTAAATAAGTAAGTAAGTAAATGAAAGTAAGTAAGTAAAAGAAAGTACGTAAGTTATTTAAGTAAGTTTGTACATGTATATAGGTTAGTAAGTAAAATTATGTAAGTAATTGTAAGTCAGTAGTAAAAAAGTAAGTAAGGAAATGTAAGTAAGTAGGTAAGTAAGCAAGTAAGTCAGTCAGTTGACAGTCGGGCAGACAGACAGGGAGGTAGACTGGCAAGTAGACAGGCAGGCAAGTAAACAGTAAAAAAAGTTAACAATTGAGTGAGAAAAAAAGTGTAAGTAAGTAGGTATGCAAATAAGTAAGTAAGTAAGTAAGTAAGTAAATGTGTGAAAATTAATTAAGTAAATTGAATTGTATGTAAATAAGTAAGTAAGTCAAATTAAATTAGATACAAGTAGGTATGTAAATTATTTAAGTAAGTTGGTACACGTATAAAGGTAAGTAAGTAAGTTAAATTATGTAAGTAATTTTAAGTCAGTAGTAAAAAAGTAAGTAAGGAATTGTAAGTCAGTAGTAAAAAAGTAAGTAAGGAAATGTAAGTAAGTAAGTAAGTAAGTAAGTACGTCAGTCAGTTGACAGGCAGGCAGGCAGGCAGACAGACAGAAAGGCAGACAAGGAGGTAGACTGGCAAGCAAACAGGCAGGCAAGTAAACAGTAAAGTAGGTAAATAAAACAATATGTGTAAGTAAGTAGGTATGCAAGTAAGTAAATAAGTAAGTAAGTTAATGTGTGAACATTGATTAAGTTAGTTGGAAAGTATGTAAATAAGTAACTAAGTAAAATTAAGTAAGTAAAATTAAGTAAGACAATGTAAGCAAGTATGAATGCTTGTATGTATGTATGTATGTATGTATGTGTGTATGTATGTATGTATGTATGTATGTATGTATGTATGTATGTATGTATGTATGTATGTATGTTTTTTGTATGTATGTATGTATGTATGTATGTATGTATGTATGTATGTATGTTTGTATGTATGTATGTATGTATGTATGTATGTGTGTATGTATGTATGTATGTATGTATGTATGTATGTATGTATGTATGTATGTATGCATACAGACAGGCAGACAGGCCAACAAGTAAGCAAGTAACAATAAAAAGTGCCAATATTTTTATCTTTTATAACTGTTCTTGCAGCCTAATAAATGAGTACTTTCTATACCTCAGGATGAATTGTTTGACATAACAAGGAAGGAAATTAAGTTTGAAATAGCAAAAATTGTAGTAGGCATCATCAAAGATACCAATAGTTTCCATCATATTAGATAGATAGATATATAGATAGATACTTTATTCTCTAAAAACTAGATACAAGTTTACAGAGAAACATACAATATAAATACAGAGACAATAGTTAAGGTAAATGGCAAAATCAACAGCTCAAACACATCAACCGAAGAGAGCTCGCATCTGCTACTGGAAAAAAGACACCAGTTTCGAAGCAGAAAATTGATGAGCCAAGGTTCTGTCAAAGAACGTTTTGTCCGGTTCCTAAACAAGTTCATTAGAAGATAACAAGACCTTCAATTTGCAGTATCAATTTTTGAAAAATTACATGATGGTCTTGTAGTATAGAATCTAGGTAATATACGTGTCAAAGTTCTCTTTATGTCCATGAATATTTTCAACTGCACTGTCGAATTCATTTTTTATTGTATACGTATGACGTGGCTCGGTACTTATAACATTCCACCATTGTGTAAATATGCAAAAGTACATTTTGAATTTTCATCTTTCATGTTTGCTTCAGTACTTTCTTTACATGCTTCTTTTATATTGATTAAGATTATACTACAATGTTGACTGCTGAAACACAACTTTTGACGTTTTTACCTGATATTTCTGTTTGTTTTGTTTACACATTACAGTCAATTTAATTGAATTCAATGCGACTGTCATTCAAACAAACATACCATAGATACCAGGATTAATTTTTTTATTAACGCCATACGCTCCTTTCGTCTACAAAAGACTCATCAGTGACGCTTGAATCCAAAAAAGTAAAAAAGGCCAAATAAAGTACTGAGTTGAAGAGCATTGAGAGCCTAAATTTCTTAAAGTTTAGCCAAATACAGCTAAGGTAATCTATTCCTAGGTATTTCAAAATTCAAAAGTGTGGTAAACAGTAAATTATAAATATAACCATATCAATGGTAATTCATGTCAGTACAAAAGTACAAGTGAGAGGTCTAGTTAGCTATAAAACATGGTTTGATGCACCATTTCTACATGAGGACATAATGACAGATGTTTTACATTCGTAAGATGTATAAAAGCTTTTGATTTTGTAATTTTATAAAGGAATTTCCGTTTGTTATTATCGACTCCTAGGAGTCGATATTAAGAATTGAACGATGGACAGTTTGTGCGTGAATTTTTCTTGCTACCTGATTGGAAGATATTACGAGACGTGAATAATCAACGTTTATTGATTGGTTAGGACAATCCAAACCTAGTAAATGTCCTTCAATCCCGTAGAGCATCGGATTTGTCTTCTCTATTTTAGCAATTAGATTTTACCTTGTCATTAATCTTGCATATTCATGATATTGGTACACAGGTAACTTTTATCTATAAATATTCGAATCTTCTTGAGTTTCGTAAACAACAACGTTAAACGATATATACTACTTCATAATGTGTGACCTCACGTGTGTGGTATAATTTGTTGATTGATGCACGTGGCTATTTTAGTAAATGAATTAATCTACAAAGCGAGAGCACTTTCCATTTTCATCAGCTAAGAGTCGACTAGCCCTTTTTGAAAGGCTAATGCTTGTTTCCTTGGAGTTAAGTATTTTTGCTTTTGCACTTTTCCTATTATTGATGACGATTGTTAAAAAGACTTCTGACACAGCAAATTTATGCAGTCCTTTTTTCATATATATCCATACATAAATTCGTGGTTCAATGTGTTCTTTCTAACAAAACAGCGGTGTCAAATCAAGAGACATTTTGCTTTCAAATATTTACTATTTTTGGATCTTATATTTGTTCATATTGCAATTCGGTTACTGATGAGCTTAAAAAAAAACCCAAAAAAAACGCGCGTCTGGAAATTAAATGAATCGTGGTATCATCTTATTTGCATATTTTCTCAAAACAGTGCTTGAAATGTCAATAATACAATAAAGGCAGAAAATATCGAAGAACATTTAAACATCATCGAAGAGATACTGACGCCTCAATGTCTAAATCAACGAAAGCGATAAAAAGATACACAAAAATCTACGGAATACACTAAGAAAGGTAAGACTAACCAACATCAAACATCAAAGGTAATTCGGAAACATAAAATAAAACTTACCTTTATTTTGTTATTTCAGAAAGAAATGCGATGTCATGGTATGACGCACAGAAATTATGTAAGGACATTTCCTCAAGGTTGTTAAACGAAGGTGAATTATCCTCTTCAACAAAGGGACAATATTGGTTGCATGGGTTACATTATAATGATTTTGACATACAAAAACGTAAGTTGCTTGATCGTATATGAATACATGATAAACTAAAATTGACTTATAGAAGTTGTCTGTACTGGGATGGACATACGAAATCATCTGACGTAATATAAAACCATTTCCTCAGGACGTGATTTTTATCGAAATAATCAGATTAAGTTTAACAAATCCAGATTATGAAAAATTACATTATACTGAGTTTAGATTACAACTACCTTAGAACTGTTAATGTCATCCTCTTGGGTTTAGTGTTAAAAAAGAAATGATATAATGGAATTCAATAAACATTTATCATTTTATATATTGCATAGCTGACTATCTTGGATACTTGTAATAGACGTTCAGGCACATGTATGTGGCATATACTATTATATATGATTTGTTAAAGTGTTTTGTGGTCTTTTGTTAATTTGTTTTCAAAGTCATATTTCTTATTTACAATAAAAAACACACACACATACCGAACTTTTATTGTAAGAACGTCATTCTAAGATAAATCAAATGTGTTTTAACAACAACTTTGTAGATGCCACTGCTAGTTGGAGTTTAATCCTCTACGGTGTCACCAACCAAGTTAGCATCACTTTTGTATAGATATTAAATTACCACAAACATGGTAATAACTACAAAACGTTTAAAATTTTCGAAATACTTAAGATTTCTTCCCGAGGAATCGATTTCTTATTTTTGGTCTTCAAGAATCATCATCTTCTTACGTAATTTGTTTCTATTTTGTTAACGTGACTTATTTATTTTATTGCACACTATTGCTGTTAACAAGTAACTAATTTACTAATTTTGATTCGCTAACTTCGTTTATGCGTCTTTTATGGACGAAACGCGCGACATGTGTACAAACTATTAATCCTCGTAGGGAAAGTTTTAATAAATATTAATATGGGCACCGATTCATATCTTTTGGATGTGCAATTTATATTCAAAATTGCCGTAAATTTATAAAACACCATTCCACGGAGATTATATGCTTAACAAATCTCTACAAGTTTCAAGTTTGTTCTGTTTTCTAGACTTATATGAATCGAACTAAATGACCATTGATATATTCATACATATTTGTATTGACCTTTAAAACAAATTTAACTCATTTGATGCCATTCATAATGCTCACTGTTTTGTCCTGAGTGAGTATTTTACTTGTTAACGGAAATAACATGTTTTCGAGGGACACATTAATACGGCTGTATAACCACTATCGTTGTTAAATATGTACTTAACTTTATAAAAATATAAAAATATAGATGGAAAACAAATATAAAAACCTCATCTAGGAGTATAAAAAGGCACAACTAAATAACACGAAGTCGTTAGTTTCGTCCTGCTACTGTAGGAATGTCAATATTTAGACTTACAACCCTAATTGAGACCTGCACAGGCGCATTTATTGACACAAATATAAGAAATGTTTTGTGGTAAATATCGTGGGATAGTATACAAAAAAAAAAAAAAACCCAAATACTTATAGTCATTTAAAATCTCGCGTAATGAGAGTTCAAAGATCTGAGACATATCAGTTCCTTCATATGGGCGAGTTACCGGAGAAGCAGTGATCTACGACGAGTTTATCTAAAATGTTTTGAAAATCAATCTTAATTGCCTAAACGTATAACAAAGATCAAGCGTTATCAACACCAACGTAAAGGAGGATACAGTGGTACCACTTTGGATCACACATCTATTGTCTACACTATTTACAATGATTAATAGATCAGATGTCATCTTTGGAACAAAAATATATTTCTACCAAACCACATTTTTCTGGTTAGGTTTACATTGTTCAATATTTCTGTTCTTGTGTAGTGAATTATGGAATGTTGTTAGACAAGCCACAACATTCCACAATATGTTACATATTCCCTCAAACATCAAAAACTTTCCGAGATTGACATACGTTTCAAACAACCTATAATTGTCTGAACCATATCTATATTGTTTATAATCCTGGAGAGACGTATTTATTTTTAATGTACAAAAAACTGTATACAATGAATGCATGTCAATATAGATTAGATATGAGAAAGTTCCCTGAAGAACAAAACCTAAGGATATAACTCAACACTAGATATAAATGTCTTGCACTGGAATATTTAGCTACACAAATTGACTCCAATAACAAATGAATGGTATATTAATGTACACGAAATGTTGTTTAGTAAAAGAAGTCCACAGTTACATAAGAACACTGATACATCATAATCAAGACTTACATTATTCCAGGTGTTAGTGTTCAGCAAAATACTTTTCTTCAATTGTCCTACACGTTATCATTAGATGCTGTCAAATAGATCTCATGATAACCTAATGAATAGTACTGAAAGACCCGATCATTTAACGTTTAAAAAGACGACAAGAAGTAGCTTTCTATCAAACTATTACTAAGTAAATTGCGCATGTCGATATTGATATCTATAATATCAGACATAATGATTGGCAGATTAAGACATTGTTTACTCTATTTCTCAACATATTAAAGTGCAATGGATATTTGAATATGAAGAAGCGGTCGGAGAAAGGGATTTAGGTTTTATTGTTTTATAACATTTCATTTGTCCTCATCGTGCACCGACTAACATGTAATTGACTGAAAACAGGTACTCGCATACACTCAAGTTTGTTGAGAAAATTCACATAGTAAAAATGTTCCAGCGGAGATTTAACAGTTTGATATTAGATTAAATATTTGATAGGATAAATAGATAAATTCCCATTTTATCATGTCAGGCAGAATATATTTAGCTTTCTGTTTCGATATATTTCGAATTCTCATATTATATCTATTCAAAACAAAACGTATCAAGGTAAAACAAAAAGTATATTCACAAAAATACTGAACTCAGAGGAAAATCAAATCGGAAAGTCCCTAATCATGGCAATACAAATGACAAAACACATAAAAAACGAATGGACATCAACTGTCATATTCCTGATTTGGTACAGACATTTTTAAATGTAGAAAATGGAGGATTAAAAATGGTTTTATAGCGATAAACCTCTCACTTTTTATGACAGTGTCATCACATTCTGTTAAATTTACAATGATGCGTGCACTAAACAGACATAATAAATAAAATAGTCAAAATATGTGTTCAGCAGTCATCATCGTGTTACAATTTCAAAATGCACCAACTGCCAAAATAGATAGTATAACACAATCGGTACATTAAGGAAGTTCGCTACTCAGTTTCAAAATAACAAGCTTTCCATAACACTAGTATATATTGAGAGGGGATAAATAAAGGATCCAAAATAGCAAAACAAAATAAAAATAGGTCAATGTACTTGTTTTTGAGATATAAGCCATTGAAATTTTGGCGGGAAATTATTATCTCTAAATTTTTCATAGCTTTATCATTGGCAAGTTAACGTTCTCAAAAACTATTAGAAAATAACAACGATTTTATATGACTTTTACAGATTGCTTATATTTATAAATGTAAATAAACTCATCATAATTACTGAGATTAAAGTTTTATTTTTACGCCAGACAAGCGTTTCCTCTACAAAAAGCTCCTCAGTGACGCTCGAATCAAAAAATGTTTAAGATGCCAAATAAAGCACGAAGTTGAAGAGCATTGAGTACCGAAAATTTCTAAAAGTTTTGGCAAATACAGCTAAGGTAATCTATTCTTGAGGTAACAGATTTATAAAAGAAAATATTGGAGTCAATTGGCAAAATGTTTCAAGGCATTCAAACAGATCAAGCTAAATGATTCCGAAAATCTCGAAAGTTGTAAGAACCTGAAAATATGTTGTTAATAAATTGGTATATCAAATTTTTATGAAAACAGAAAATTGTCTTTCATGCAAATATAATGAATTAAGATCTTAGTTCAGTGAATTTTATTGTTTTAGCATTACCATTATACCCAACCAGGTGTGCCGCTATACACAGACACAGAAAGGTGTATTCAATCAAACTATTTGATTGCTCTGTTAAGTTGTATACGTTATGTATTTCCAAACATGCTCCAACAAATAAATGGCCAGGTAAGCATTTTATCTTCTGAATTTTCCAAACATTTTAGATTAGCTGACAGCAATTTAAATCAAGTATTTTGATGATGGTGGATGTTCCAGAAAAGGGTTAAGTTTTGCTTTAAAAGTTTGGGTATGCAAACGATGAGAAGAAGATCTGCCATTAGAAAAGCCTTGTTTTTTAACATCGGAGAGGGAAATAAATCTATTTAAATTTCAAGCATTCAAGACCGTTCACCTATACATAGTTATCTAAATTCAAATGAAACTAGTTTCTGGTGATACTAATATTCAAAAACATTTTCAATCAATTCATTCTAAACTGGGCAACTTAGGGTTGGTGTAATAGGTGAATATCAAAATATGTTTAAAATTTAAAACTAAAACAAAAAAAAAAAAAAATCATTCGAAACTTTGACGTCGTGCTCGTTTAAAGAATTTTGTGACTGTTGTCATTTTACGGTTTGCATGTTGTAATCTACATATATATTATTTATTAAGACATTTCTCAGTGCTGATTATTCATGCGTCTATTGTACTGTATTCCTGTCACGCTGTGTTGTCATTTTTACGGTTTTATAGCTTTACCATATAAGCGGGAGATTTAGCTAGCAGTAACCAGGATCGACAACCGTGTTTTTCTTTCAATGTCCCGAGCCGAGTCAGAATTAGGCAGTTGTTATCAAATGTTCTTTTTCTATGTATGTTTTCGTTAGTTTTTGTTGCAGATCAGTGCTTTCCTCATGCCGGTAATGTGTTTCCTCGATTTTAGTTTGTAACCCGCATAAGTTTTCACTGAATCTATTATTGACATTTAAACAACAGCATTCTCCTGTTATCTTTATACATCATGAATCCCTAATGTACAATCAACCAACAATACTAAATCATGTGGTGTCTGCTGATAAACAAATAAAGGGAATATCTTTAGAAAGTTAGCAAGGGTAAAGAAAGCACTATTTTATGTCGATGATGTAGTAAAATTCATTTTATTGCATACATGTTCTGAGCGTTCCTAAAGATTGATTTAACTTTGTCATGAAAGTTGATAAAAAGTAAAGTGTATCAAAATTTGTTCTGCAAAGTTTTTTTACTCTTTCGGGATGGGTGAGTGTGATCCAAAAGTATTTGTATTTATGTAGGATTACACTCTGGTGACTGTTATTGATAAATTCAAATATACACTTGTTAACCCTGGTGTCGAATTACAATCTAAGTATTTACCGGTAACGTAGTTGACTTAAACGGCAATAGAGATGTATTAAAGCAGTAAACACCAAAGGCACTGGTTTCAATAAAGAAGCACAGAAAATCATTAATATTGGCCTACTTATTACATGTAAACAGATAACAGGATTTAATTAAGCTCTACAATTTATTATATACACAACGTTCAATACTTTTACAAAATTGAATATAATTCACATAAAACCCCACCAGAACGCTTTAGTTAAACTAAGTTAAACAAAGATCCCCTTTTCGGTACCTTAATTGTTTGTAAGCATCGTAGTAAATGTAGCAAAACAATTAGGTCAATCAGTAGGGATGCATAAATTATTAAAGGTACAGGTAGCTTCCAGGTTGCATCGACTGTGGCGTATTTTGGTTTGCTCTGGAAATTACCTTGGTATCGGGACTTAACGCCTTGTAATCGGCTGCAGTATCTTTTAAGCATTTTTTTTATACATATGTTTCATCAATGTAGCGTGCCCCTATGTCAATTATGGGAACTTACATAATGCTGGGTATTTGATGGTTTCAAGTCATTAGGTCACTGACGTTAATAAACTTAATGATGCAAATGAAGGCTATTGCAAATATTGACAATCTATCAGGAAATAATTCAAAAAACTGTTTTCTTTTATCGACATGATCAATGTGGAATAATATTTTTTCCATTATTTCTAAAATAAACAAATGTTTTAAAACAAGAGAGTCACCGACTGCATTCCTTGATTAAGTCTTTTGTTCAAACTCTACTGGCATGAACCTAACAGTGTGATTTTGCACTTGTAAAATTTCAATAAAATTGAGAATGTAAACGGTGAATGTGTCAAAGAAACAACAACCCGACCATAGAACAAACAACAGCAGAAGGTCCCCAACAGGTCTTCAATGCAGCGAGACATTCCCGCACCCGGAGGCGTCCTCAGCTGGCCCCCAAACAAATATATGTACTAGTTCAGTGATAATGAACGCCATACTAAATTCCAAATTGTACACAATGCTTTTATAACTGTCTTTCACTGAACTATATTTTAGGTCAAAATTAAATTAAATTACTTATCTCTATAAGGGTTCTAAAACATTGAAAAAGAGAATTGTTATTTTCAATGCAATTTCTTTAATCTCACTCTTTGTTAAGGGAATGCACGATGTTAGGTCAGGTTAAAAAAAAATTAAATACAGGTAGCATGAATGGTAGACTCAACTCTTACAATACCTGAAAGAAATGAAACCAACACTTTATAAATTTCCTCAGTCCGAAACGCTTTAATGGTTTCACCTTCATCATGTACGCTCATTGAAAAATATATGTTAATTTAAATGCCTCCGTAGTATTGTCAAATTAACAATCTCGTGGCACGATAAGTAAACGTAAAAGGTATCACCTAAAATAAAGTGACAGTTAAACTCTTCGAAAAGTGGTAATCTCACTTGAACGCTTAATTATTCTTTGTAAAAATTCAAAATGATCCCCTTTTTTATAACAGTTGTCCTAATAACTGGCGAAAAACAAAGAGACAATATCTTCTGGGAATAACTGCTGATTGCACCGATAAGAATATTAACTAAAAGTACTGAATTGAACTTCTGATCTTTATTTTCAAATAGGAATTTCCATACCACCAACACCAAGTAGTTCGACAAAGATGACAAGTACCAAATTATCTCCAACCTCACCCGGAGTTACATTTCAAATATCAACTAATTTTTCCACAGATGTTAACATTTCCACAACCACCACCAATCATAGTGTCTCCATGGCTACGCTGATCCCAGATACCGGTAAATATTTTCCTCTCATAAAAGTATTTAAATTAATTTTCATGATCAAATTTGAAAAAAAAAAACATGCCTTTAAAACATCCATTGAAATCGTTGTTTTTATATTCCATCCATTTAAACTTTAAATTATGTGGAAGGTCTAGAGTTAATTGGGTCTTTTAAATTTTCCATGGAAAGACCTTTTGAATTTTTTGTGATATCTATATATTTTTTTTCATCCACTTTGATTACTAATGAGTAGTTTTGTTTTGCAAGATGTAGCTAAAATATTTATTATATAATATTGAAGAATTTATACGCTATGAAATTGACATAGTTTCACCAATAAGCTTCCCTTTTATGAGTTATCTCCCCGGACACTTTTTTACTTGTTATATGTTTTACTCTGAACTGTGTCGTTGTGAAAAAAGCGAGAAATATATAATTTTTTCTAAATTGCTATTTATATTCTCAGTTTTTTTTTTGTAAATTATGACCGAAGCGATAGAAAGATTCCCTATTAGATTAATTCTGAATTATCTGCCCTTGGAAATGAATGGTTGAGTTTTTTTTCCTCTCTGCTCGACCTGCCTGATAATTTCAACTTAAACATGGTGAAACAGTGAATTTGTCCGGAATCAATACATGATAAACTTACTTTGATAGTAATGAATAGAGGTAATGAGTGAAAAACAAAATACTTGTAAGCGTGAAAGAGAAATAGAGACAGAAACTTTTAATTGTAAACAAAATACAGGTATAAAAATGGCGGATACTGACATGACGGAGTCAGAGAGCTCACTCGAACAAAACCTCGGTGAATACTCTGAGGATCAAGCATTTAACAACAAACTTCTAAGTGGCATAGTAGGCATACAACAAACATTAAACAGTCTTATAATAAAATTTGAAAACCAAAATGAAGAAATACATGGTATTAAAAATGACATATACGCCAAAGATGGCATTGAAGACAGACTTCAAGCTGTGGCTACAGAAACTGAAGACCAAACAACTATGATAGCCGAGGTCAGAAATCAAAATACAAAACTTACTACTGAATTAAATCTAATGAAATCATACGTGGTACATTTAGAAACTAGACTTGATTGTCAACAAAGTCAAATAGCAAACCTGGTTGAACGAAGCATGAGGGAAAATGCTATAGTAATAGGGGTTCCTGAACAAAAAGACGAAAACGTAAAAGCGGAATTAAAATTGATTTTCAAAAATGTTTTGAAAATAACTGATAATATTAAAATTGACCGAGCCCACAGAATAGGGACCCAGACAAATCAAAACAGCACCCGTCCTATAGTTGTAAAATTTCATGACTACAATGACCGGGAGCATGTCGTAAACACTGCACGAACAATAGGCAAACAAAACAAAGACTTACTAAATGGCATATACATAACTCCACAGTTTCCAGACGATATGCGTGAAAACAGAAAAAGACTGGTACAAAAGCAAAAGGAGTACAAAGAAGTAGATGTAGACACTGAAAATTAAAGGAAACGTTTATTCTTTATTAAAAGTGGATCTAAATATGTGGAAAAAGTGTCAGTAACAAGTCTAAATTTGGTACATTTGAACAAACTAGTTCCAATGAAGTTAGGGACAATGGTCATACTTATTGTGTCACAGCTGCTGTCACCACAACATACGCAGAAGTTCGTGAAGCTGCCCGACAAATAATGCAGGGCCCAGTATCAGCATGCACATACAACACGTTGGTATATAGGTTTACAGACAAAGACGGACATACACACGACGGGTACGATGATGACAGAGACTACGGAATTGGATCAAGGATACTTGACTACTTAAAAAAAATAGATGCACATCAGGGGCGGATCCAGGAATTTATTAGGGGGTGGTCACCTTTTGTTATCTTAAATTAAAATTCATTTTTTTGAATGCAACCACCTATCTACTTCCGAAGACGATAACATCTTTAATTACATCTATAATTTCATTCTGTATAGTTTTTGATTTATATGTACAGTTCTGTGGGGCATAACATAACATGACATAACATTACTATGATTTCCTCACGTACACCTCCATCTGGTACAGCAAAGATAGGTTTTTGCTGTTGTTGACACTTTATTGACATGAATTGCACATACACACATTAGAATAATCATATTAAACTGGTATTCTATAAAATGAATCCTCATTTCCTTTTTTGTAAAGTGCGAATAAATTATCCTTTCCGCAGCAATTTTGGTGATCAACAATGTATATATACATTCATTAAACATAAATTCATATATAAGTGCAATTTTATACGTTTTGCACCCAATGCAAATCTTAAAAATCCATCCGATATATATATGCAAAAAACATGAATCCAGTGATATGAAATGCAATCCACAGTTCTATCAAAAATACAGATTTGCCATTACATAACTGTGTCCTATATTCGTACGTCGGCAAGAAAAGGTAAACAAAATTTACGACAAGAATGTCTGTGTACCTGTGCACGTGTACTTTAATCCGTAATTGGGTCATTTATAGTAAAGGTTGTAAATTGTAATGTTGTTGTGTATGAATGAAAGTTACATGTACTTTAAACCGTTACTGTATAACTATAGTGTATTGTTGTTAATAATGAATGAAAGTTACATGTGTTTTATTGAGAATGAACAATGAATATTACAAACATTAACATTAATTATATGGTTTAGGTCAGGCAGACCGAACAGAGAGAATTCTCTCTTTTTGTATTGTATTGTATATTTGATATGTTTTTTCTGGATTTTTTTTCTACTTAGTTATATAATGTTCAACTACGTTAAGTGTATCACATATGAAATTAATAAGACTGTAAAGCCAAAACTAGATAATGGCTAATTATTGTATCAATTTAACTTCTCTTAATGTAAATGGCTTTGGAAACGATTTTAAACGCAAATCCATGTTTCTTTGGTTGAAAAAATTTCAAAGCGACATCATTTTCTTGCAAGAACGGACAGTATTGAATCATATGAAACTATATGAAAAAGGGAATGGGGTGGAGATATTTATTTTTTGCACGGGGAAACGAACTCTAAAGGTGTTACTATTTTGTTTAACAGCTCAACAGATTATATATTAAAGAAAAAAATTGCAGATGAAAACGGAAGGTATCTGATTCTAACTGTTGAAATTGATAACACAGATTTTGTTTTTGTAAATTATTATGCGCCGACCAAAAATTTTGAAAATGATCAAATTGAATATATTGGAAAATTAAAGATTTTATTAAATGAAAAGTTAGATCAAATTAATCTTATTTTGGGTGGAGATTTTAATACGATACTGAATCCATCTTTAGACAAAATGGGTGGTTCAAAATATAACACACCTGTCAAATATACGAGTGAATTAGAAGAGTTTATAGAAGAATTTGAGTTATGTGATTTTTGGAGGACAAAAAATGTTGATTCTAGATTATATACTTGGCGTCAAAGAACCCCGCTTATACAATGTCGCTTAGATTTTTGGTTGATATCGATTTTTTTGTCAAGCAGTGTTACCAAAACATCCATTGTCCCGTCTATAAAATCTGATCATAGTCTTATCAAATTGACACTGTCAGGCGAAAACTTTAGTGAGAGAGGTCCCGGTTTCTGGAAATTCAACTCGGGTTTATTGACAGACAAGGATTATGTAGATATAGTCAAAAATACTTTATCAGATTGTGATAAAAAATATCACAACTTAGAAAATAAAAATTTGAAATGGGATACCATGAAAAGTGAAATAAGAGGCGCAACCGTCAAATATTCCAAATATAAAAACATGAAATTGCGGGAAAGAGAGTCCAATTTAAAAAAACGACAAGACGAAATTCATAAAAATCTCTCTCGTACATATTTAGATAAAGATATAAATACACTTTTGATTGAATAAGATATTGTTAAAGACGATTTAGAGCAAATAATAAACAATCAAACAAGAGGGGCTATTATACGATCACATGCCGAGCACTGCGAAGGCAATGAAAGAAATTCAAAATATTTCTTATCATTAGAAAAACGCAATTATAAAAATAAATGTATTAACAAATTAGTTGTAAACGACATTGAAATTTTGTCACAAGAAAAAATTCTATACGAAGAGAGAAATTTCTACGAAAAGCTGTACTCATCAAAAGAAGACCCTGATAAATATTCAGGTGATACTAACTTTTTCGATTTAAATTTTATTCCTAAGCTTACAGATCTGGAAAAGGATATATGCGATGCAGATATTTCAGAATCTGAGTGCGTTAAAGTATTAAAAACATTTAAAAATAATAAAAGCCCTGGTACAGACGGGCTTACTGCTGAGTTTTACAAATTTTTCTGGATTGATAAAAAAAAATATGTTTTAGAAAGCTATGAATATTCCTTCGAGACCGGAACCCTCTCAATAGACAAAAGACGGGGTATACTGACTCTTATTCCAAAGAAAGATAAAGATAGAATACTCTTGTCGAACTGGCGTCCTCTTTCTCTCTTGAATTTTGATTACAAATTATTAGCCAAAGTTATTGCGGAAAGAATGAAATTATTTCTTCCGAAACTTATAGATCCGGACCAGACGGGATATGTGGCTGTTAGATACATTGGTGAAAATCTACGACTCATTGCTGATATTATATTGTTTACTGCTTTAAAGAATTATCCAGGGCTTATATTACTATTCGATTTCCGGAAATGGGTGTCAACTTTATACTCAAATATATCTAGTCTTGTCGTAAATAATGGATTTAGTTCCAGTCCATTCAAAATTGAGAGAGGTGTTCGACAAGGGTGTCCTTTGTCTCCTTTTTATTTATTTTGGCCGTTGAACTGCTGGCATTAAGTATTCGTAAAAACAATCAGATATCTGGTATTAAAATTGGGGATACTGAAATAAAAATTTCACAGTTGGCTGATGATACCACTTGTTTTTTGAAAGATGTATTTTCTGCGCAAATTTTATTAGATTCGTTTAATGATTTTGAGAAGTGTTCAGGGTTAAAAGTCAATTTTTCTAAAACCGAAGCAACATGGATTGGAAGAAATAAATTTAACAAAGAAGGTTCCCTTCCTATTAAATGGACAGATGGTTTTAAAACTTTAGGTTTAAAATTTAACGCTTTTGAAGAAATGGTTTGTTCTAATTTAGATACATGCATAGACAAAATGGAATTAATAATTAAAATGTGGAGGATCAGAAACCTTTCCTTGATCGGTAAAATAGTAATACTTAAATCACTTGCAATATCGAAGCTTATTTATGTCATTTCATCTACACATGTACCAAGAGCTTATGTAATTAAAATACAACGTGACATTAATAGTTTTTTATGGAATGGTGGTACTCCGAAAGTTAAATCGGAAGTCATTCAAAAGTCTCCTAGCGAGGGGGGACTGAAAGCCCCAAATTTTGAAGTACAGCTGTTATCATTTCGTATTATGTGGGTAAAAAGATTTTGTCAGAACATGACTCCAAATGGAAACATGTTTCCAGAGCATTTTTCTCCCTTTTTGATTTAGAGGATTTATTTATGAGCAGATGTGAATTTGAGTTTTTGAATTTAAAAGCACCTCTTTTTTATATAGAAGTGTTATCTGCCTGGAAACGTTTCAAGGGTATATTCATCCCGTTAAATACATTTCATGTTAGAAAAGAATTTATTTGGTTCAATCCGTTTATCAAAGTTGACAGAACGAGTATTTTTTACAGATCTTGGTACATGAAAGGCATACGGTTCATCAATGATATTGTAGATGATAAAGGCGAATTTTTGTCTCATGATGCTATTAATAAAAAATATAACCTGAATGTTACTTTTGTGGACATTCTATCTATTAAACTTGCTATACCACGTGACTTGAAAGATTTGTTATTACAACAACACATGTCGCCTAACAGCAACTCATTTGGTTTCGTTTTTGAGCATGAGAATAAAAAAATGCCTATCAGTAAATTATTCGCTAAAGATGTATATTCACTTTTTATCGATCGGGGAAGTGTTTCTCCTATTTCACAAAAAAGGTGGGAAGAAAGTTTTAATATAGAAATTAGTGACGAAAAGTGGAAAAATATTTATTCACTGGCTTTTAAATGTACTATAGAAAGCAAACTACAAGCTTTCCAATATAAATTGTTACACAGAATAGTCTCACATAATTATCTTCTTGAAAAATACAAACTTTCATTAACCAATGAATGTGCCAGTTGTAAAGAAATAGAAACTATAGAGCATAAATTTTTTGAGTGTACAGAAATAAAACGATTTTGGAGAGAATTTTCTAATTGGTGGTATTTAGTATTTCGAGTAAAAATATTTTTAAATAAAGACAGTGTAATTTTCGGTGTATTAAATTCTGATAACATAGTTTTAAATTATTGTATTCTACAGGCAAAGTATTACATCAACTGTGCTAAGAACACACAATTAGACAGACTGTTAATATCTGTGCAAGCGTTTCTTAAATTTTTGAAAAGAAGGCTGGAGATATTAGAATATTTATATCTTTCTAAAGACAAATACGAGTCATTTGTCGACAGATGGGGAGGATTTATGGAAGTTATTTAATTAAATTTATTTTTGATATGATCATATATATTTAATGTATTCCAAAGTATCCTTAAGAGGTATCCTATACTGAGTATTCACATCATTTACTTGTAATTTTTTTACTATGTCTTATTCGTAAAATATCAATAGTATAACAATGCCATAAAAATATCATGTTATTCACTTATGTATTGTAAAAATGTATGTATGCACTGTAGTTTGAACACCAAAAAGATCAATAAAAAATAAAAAAAAAAGATTAATTCTGTCTTTTGAAAGTAATATAAGTGAAATGTATTTGTATATCACAAACAATACGTGTAAGAGACCGAGCATGTTTTGATTTGAGGTAATGAGGCAAAAGCTGAATGTTAATATTGTGTTCTAAATTTTCATTTTGTCTTATACACTTTTCGTCAGAAACTGTATAAGATATCGACAACAAGATTTTATTAAGGTACCACATGCGATAACATATATATCATTAAGACATGCCTATTAAATGCATTTAACTAGCTGTATTATGTTACTTCATCTTTTATATAAGCTTTGGATTTCAAATATTTTGGCCACGAGCATTACTGAAGTGACATGTATTGTCGAAATGCGCATCTGGTGCAAGAAAATTGGTACCGTTAATTTTATTACTACTCATTAACAATATATTGTAAAGAGTAAGATTCTTAAGATTTGATGCTATTGCTTATTGACCTTGATATTTGGGTCAAATTCAAAAGTAAATTTTGAGTTCTACAGTCAAACTTTTATATGTATTTCTATCCGATTAAGCCATGAGGTCTTTTAATTTGGCTGGAACACATAAAAAAGTTCACCAGGGGTGACGTATCGTAAACTAGAAGTAGACATCTTCTGCTTTGATTTCATTTAAAAGTAACAAGAAGTATACTTTGTGTTGTATTAGTGTGAAGAAACCTATCCTATGATACCGTAAAAAAAGGTTGTAAAACATTATAACCGTATCACCCTTATTTCAAGCAAAAGTATACATAACAAAATATATTAATTGAAATCAGGTAAATCAAGTTTTTTTTTCCACCGAAAGTGTATTTACTTTATTATTTCAAAAAGAAAGAAAGATTATTTTAGGATCTAAATGCTATTTAACACCAGGCATACATTTTTATTCAAATTGTTACTCAAGTAAATTTGGGTGTAAGACCTTTAATTTTCCTCCGAACAATTTTTATCATTTCAATTTTTCATTTTTTGCTTAACTTTGATTATATAAAGGTTTACCGAATGATGATTTTAACTACTTCTGGGTTTTTATCTTTTTCGACGTGTTAGGAATATAGAGAATGTTCTTTAGAGTGAACCATAGAACAACTAGACCATATTTGACATTCCTCTCACACACATACATACATTGTCACCAGTGGATTATCGGATTTATCTAATCGAGTTAATTAAAGTTCATAATTAAATTACTGTATCGAGATTGGATCAATCCGATATTCAACGAGTAACTATGCAAGAATCTGTTTCTTTAACGATTTTGAAATACATTTTTATTTTTGATAAACGATAATCTCTTCGATTGCCTTACATATACCATTTTAGAACATTTTGATTCAGTCGTGAAATCTTCCAATCATCTTTTGAGATCATCGACAACCATACGTTGATTTATTTATTTTTGATAATTGTTGACTGATTTGTGCTTTTCCTGACCTGTTGATTGTTCTTTTTGATGAACGTGTGTTTCGTCTGATGTTAGTTCTTCATTGGTCGAAATTCGATTATGACGTCGGGTTTTCTTGCTTTTCTCTAAATTTCATATTTAGATGTCGTGAAAAAAAGGCGACCATGTCTGATGACGTCACACTCGATGCAGTTGTAGAATATATATTTATACAATGGGTTTGGAAAGGGTTAAATTGCCACAGAATTGAATATATTAATAACAAGAGATACGGCAAAAGTAATCCCAGAATCAAAGTTTTTGCTAGTGTTAGAACCGGTTGTGCTAGTGTTCGTTTTGCCAATAACATTAGTTTTCTTGAATGTTTTTGTGCAAGAGATTTAACATAAAATTGTTGAAAGTAATAATTTAGTCTTTAAATATATACCATTTTGTAAAAGTAGGGTTATTTAATTTTGACATTGTTACTATTTTCAGTAAGTGTTTCGATAATTATCCCAGTGTTAGCAGTTATTAGTGTTCTGGCAATAATTGGAGTAGTGATATTTTGTATCCGGTAAGTTAGTATTTAATAAAAGTAGTAAAAAAATGGTTAGTTTTGACAGTAATTATTATCTGGCAACAGTTGGAAGAAAGATAATATAAAAGGGG
This sequence comes from Mytilus galloprovincialis, assembly GCA_037788925.1. Classification (NCBI taxonomy): domain Eukaryota; kingdom Metazoa; phylum Mollusca; class Bivalvia; order Mytilida; family Mytilidae; genus Mytilus; species Mytilus galloprovincialis. The sequence goes on along the minus strand of JAWDJN010000027.1, from coordinate 311,362 downwards.
TCAGGTATGACATTAATAAGCATCTGACAACAGTTGGAAGAAAGATAATATATAAAGGGTAAGGTCTGACAGTAATTAGTATTCTAACAATAATTGGTAGATTGGTTTAAAGCAATATAAACATTTGTAATTTGTAAAGTATAAATAATTCTAAAAAAAATGCACTGGCTATATTTTATTAGAATCAATTTGCATTCTTATTTCTGATTTATACGGGTTAAGACAATGTATAGGAAGGCAGTAGGGTTTCTTTCAATAAATAGATGAATGATGTTCGGGTTAGTGTTAGGGTTCTTACGATGTATATCCACATAACGAAAATAAGTATTGTACTAATAATTGGTGAGCTATATTTTGTGAGATAGTAACTACTTTAGTAAGCAGACTGATATTTCTTTTGAAATATTATATACGAAGTCTAAGTAAGTATTGAATAAAAGGTTTTGTCTGGCACATCATACTCTGTCCACACACCCTATATAACTTCATAGAAACTCATACAATTGTCCAAGTGTTGGCTTTTTTACCTTGATTTTTCACTTATCAATGAGTCTTGAACATCGGTTAACCAATGTCGGCTTTGTTCTAAGCAAATGCAATTCAATTCAATCCAATTCAATTCTTTTATTACTTTGAGCAAATGATGCTCATCAGTACAAATATAATAAATATATGCAAATACAATATATAATAAATAAATACACAAAACATACATAACTGATAAATGAATACATCCGAGAAGAATAATAATCTATATTAAGTATTGGTAGCTTATAACATGTCTGTTCTACGTTTAAATGCATGGAAAAGAAATTTATAAAGGTTACATATGTCTTTTACATTTTCTGTACTCAACAACTGTATAAGGTTAAATGACGATGGACGCTTACAATAATATGGCTGAATATACTGTCTCCATATTGCATTATAACTATCACACTGTAAAATGAAATAAAACTCGTCTTTTATTGTATTTAAAGTACAGAGAGTGCATTTTCTGTCTAATCTATTAACACCGTGATATCGCGTCCTGTTTCAACAAATAAGTTTTGTGAAGACAATCTTATTCTCGTTAGATACATTCTAAAATTCACATGTTTAGTAAGATATAATTGTAAACAAACATTATTTACACAGTATTTATACAAAAAACACTTTGGCGAATCATCCAATAATTGATTCAAGTATTGATTAGCTTGATCAAATATTCTAGTTATGATAAAAAACATAGAGTGTCATTTACAACTAAATTATCTTGGTTATACCAGAAGTCATTCAGACCCAAATTAAACAATAATACTTCAGTTGATAAATCCAACTATTTCTGTTATTACATTGATTCAGTACCTGATCTTTGTAACAATTTTTAAGAATACAATTATTCGTTGATAAAAGTTTAAACCAGTATCTTATAACATTATACAATCTAAGATATATCAAAGGATATCTACCAAGCTCATAATACGAAGATGTGGCATGTTTGCAAAAAGTAAAAGCCCAAAAAACTGAACTCCGTTGAAAATTCAAATAACAAAATTAAAAGCTCAAAAACATCAAGCGAATGGATAATGTAAATGAGCCATCTCTCAGCCAGAAGTCGAACGTCGTAAAAGTGAACTAATATAGATCACCATACATCATTCAACAATAGACAAAACCCAATCCGTATAGTCTGGTTTAAAAGTCTCAAAATGACAAATTGAATACAATTCAAGCAAAAAAAAACCAACAACAACGGACTGATTTATGTACAAAATGATAAACGTACAACATGTTATGAAATACAGTTACAACACTCCTTACTTGAGACAAGCACGTACATAATGTTGCGGGTTGAACATGTATTCAACATGCTGAACCCTCCCCTAATCTCGAACAGTGGTGTTAAAGTATAGCATAAGACAAAACGTTACAAATCAGCTGAAAAGGCCTAAATCAGCAACTTTATACTAAAGACAAACAAAATCCAGAAACACATCTAAGAAAATGAACACTTTTAAATGCAATAAAAATAAAGCAAATAACAAAAACAAAAGAGAGTGGTAAAGAAGTATTACTAAGTTCCAAATAAGGACCATGTAAATTAATATTATAAATAATTTTCATTCGAAAAAATCAAAGCTAATACAGGCCTGATTTATAACCAAATAAAAAAAAGGCTTTCAATCATCATGATTTTACCTTCTTTATGTAAATTTTGACAAAAGTTTCTTATGAGTCTGAAATCTTATGCATCTGTTTTAGAAAACGGCAAAATGCAGGAAACAACCAATCTCTGTCTCCAGGAAGGGAACACACTACATTATTATATACTCAAAAATCAGGCCAAAGTAGTCCTAATTCTGACGCTGGTGCTGAAAGTGTTGAACTGCAAAGTCATTAGTGAATTCACACAATCGTAGAAAAATGAAATTGTCTTGTTATACCAGACAGTTAAGTGCGCCAATGAAAAAAAGACGTTACTGTTTTAATTAATTTATTCTTTTTTTATGAAGCAATTGCACCAATGGTTTTTATACAATTGTCGAACACACTGCCTTTTAATTAACCATTATGTGTACATCAAAATAACATTACGGTAAACGATATACTCGGTGGTTAGACAGTTGACATCATGTGTAAAGTTTATGACTCTGTCACATCTTTCTCATAGATTATTTAAGCCAATAGAACAATTTTCATCGATTCCGATCTAAGACATTTTGATTCTTATCCTCATTTACAAATCAATTATGAGGATACATTACCCTTACGTTCAAATTACGTCCAAACTTACCCTTCGTGATCACGATACAGTACTCGTACGTACAAATTACATCCAAAATAACCCTTCGTTATCAGGATACATTATAAATGACGAAAAACGCAAAGGTTATAATATAAATTTAAAATTTTGCAACTTGTGATCGTCATAGTATTTTGACATTAAATAACGTGTAACGTTCTTTTTTCTGAATATACACTTATACTGTTTGATACTGATGCCTCTAGACTGCGTTTTTGACACAGTTTAAATAGCTTATATGTGACGAATATGCATACCGAAAACTAAAAGTCTTTTGATTCTTTTTTGTTTTCAATGAATTAATAACGACTAGGACTGTTTAAAAATATTATGAGACGAAAGACATGCTAGGGTCAATCACAAGTCATTAGTGTAAGATAGAAACCGCCAGAAACGTGGCAAAAAGCCGAATAGCGACGAAAATACACATTCAATTTCTGTATTTTAATTTTAAAACAGAGCAAATACGTTTGACGAAAAAAAAAACCCACATTTCTTTAGGCACAAAATTCTAGAGTAGTAAGTAAATTATCATCGTACCAAATTGCATATTGTCTTTTTTGAATGAATACAGACATGTGCCTTCGAAAAGCATCCAAGTAAGAATCGTGTGTTATGTAATTAACAAATGTAAAGGTCTTTGCCAACCTTTTTAATTTATATACGATAAACAAACACGTAGAAGTCATCAACAATGCCATTGTTTCCGAATACGTAACCCTTGAAACAACTCGAAATACGCTGTCATTGCCACTAAAGAACAAGTTTTCGTGATTTGACTCATCTAGAAGTTATATCCGAAATATCTAATTTTTAAATAAAAGTCATTTATACCATATACCAAGAGGAGTTTTAGAGAACAGCAAACTTTCAACTGTAAAAAGAGAACAGTTTAAGGAAAACATAATCGACACCAGATTACGTAATACTGTTTTCCTTATCGATTTGTTTTATATGAACCGTGACCTTGATTCAGATCACAGACAGCAAACATTGTTTAAGATCCTGTGATGAAGATGTGTAAAAGGGAGGCAAAGTTAATACCCCGATTATGTGAATAGTGGACATCATATGTAAACATCCAGAGTATATGCCTCGCAGGCAATCATCGGGAAACTGACGATTTTGTCAGTCAAAGATAAACGTCGTCAACACTTCGAGTAAAAATGTGCAGGCCAAAACAAAACAAAAATACAGGAATCGTAAACATGAATCGGGAATATTATGAGTTCGAAAATATCAGACAAAACCATTTTAACAAACACAGTATATGATAATCTGGTAAAGTACATGACATTCCTGAATTTTTTAACAATTGAAGATTAAGCATATTATTTGAGTTCTAGAAGAAATAGACGTAAATTATGTTTATTTCATAAAATACACAACAATAATGTTCCAGAATATCTTATGGATTGTATCTCGAATTATACAGATGATAATTATTATAATACTAGAAACCGTTCTCACTATAGAGTACCAAGATGTAGATTGGACATATTTTCTAAATCTTTTTTCTCTTCTTCAATTCGAACATGGAATTTATTACCATTAGATATTAGATCCATACAATCATCTCCAAATTTCAAAAACACTATCCGGAGAAATGATATTTCTTTTTTTGGTACCTAAATATTATTTCATTGGAAACAGGATAGAAAATATACTACATACAAAATTACGACACAGATGTAGTCCTTTAAAAGCTGATTTATGCAGAGTAAATTTAGTAAATGACCCCAGTTGTGAATGTGGGTGTCCATTAGAAGATTCGATTCATTTTTTCTTAGAATGTCCACTCTACATAAACTTTAGAAATCAGCTCTTTAAACACATTCAACACTTAGCTGATATATCTATAGAACATATTTTATTTGGAACAGACGAAATTACTGTTGAACAAAACACAATCCTTTTCAGAAATGTACATAGTTATATACGCCATACAAAAAGATTCTTTGAATAATATTGCTGTATCTTAAAATGTACTCGTATCCAACTGTTATACTGTTTAAACATAATATAAAATTGTATATATTTTTCATATTGTACTGAAATATTTAATTGCTGTCATCTTGAAATTTTGTATATTGTACTTATATGGAGAGGATTTTCTTAAGTAGTTATAACTTGTATCCAATCCTATTGTATATTTAGACAATAAAATATGTTTAAACTATTAAGCATAACAAACATTTCATGTGTAAGAATACAAAAACCAAAATTGAGAGAGGACTGAGTGTTCTGAAGACATCTACCGTAAACTACTAGTGAGAGAATCTCAAGAAAACATTATCAAGTGCATGAACGTTGTTAGTGTGCGCAACAAGTTTATGAAGGAAACAACCGAGTTAGAAAAATCACCGTGACACTTCTGTGCCGGCATGCACATTTTCTTCTCATGATGGATAAATGACACAAAATGAGAGCAGTAATAAGTATACGGTTACTTTTATTTGTGTCGATAACAATTAAAGGCGACATAATTTCTTTCGTTTGATTAATATTTTTTTACCGGCTTGGTAATTGAGTTTTTTTTGTACCTTAAGATTGAATGTTAGACATTTAAGTTTCAAATGGCTAAATGTGTTGTTCTCATCAGTATAGGGTGCCAACATTGACCTTTTTTCTTGCTGATTCCATACCGGCATCATAATTTATTCATTTTGGTACATAGTTTTGAGTCTACGGAGTCTAAAAACTTTGTCGACAGAACAAAAAGTGCCAATATTTCTTCTTTTATATGATATTTACACTGGTATTAAAGAGATAATCGTAACTGCAATTACGATTATCCCAATATGGCGACGGTAGATATAGGTAAAATCTTTACACTCATTTTTCTTAATTGTAGCATGTTTTTGTCAATAGTTACTCAGCTGCAAGGTTTATCTATACCATTTCATCATATTTGAATCGTAACGGTGCACTGGAATTGTCTAAGCGCTTTGAAAATAGCCGTTGAAAAATTCGGGATGATAATCGTAACTCGGAAAAAAGATAATCGTAATTATGGTATTTAAAAATAAAAAAGATAATCGTAACTGGAAACTGTTTTATTGACATTGATACTAAAAACGTATATCTGATAGCATATTATGAAATTATGGCGATGAATTATTTACGAAACGTCCCAACATCTTATGACATTTCTTTTTATGCATATATAATTAATTGTTCTTATGAAAACAGCTACATACTAGTATATTATAAAATTGGAAGGGTGAACAAGCTTCAAGAAATTTGGAAATGGGAAAACACGAACTTTGTTAATATACAGAAATTTATTAAACTAGGTATGCCACAAAATATGTGAATGAGCGATGGAAATTATGATACATGACAATAATTGTCAGGCGACACGCATGTGTCACCTTACATCAGATTTCTGATTAAGACAGTAAACAAAAAATAATTTATCCTGAAGTAAATAGTAAATATAGTTAATATTGTTTAAATTATTTTATTGTAGGTGGTTATATGTGCTATTTCTGCCCCCGGGAAGCCACTGCTGATTTAATTCTAGAACATACCCTATTATGCCATAACGAAGTAGGAAAGACATTTAGTATTCGTCAAAAACCGTTTGACGAGAAATTAGTGGCTACAGTTTTCATGTCACTTCGATCATTTTTCATGGATAATATCACAACTTAAAAGTTATGATGAACAAGGGATAACTTTGAAAAGTGTTTTACAGTGTCATTTCTTTTATAGCTGACTATGCGGTATGGGCTTTGTTCATTGTTGAAGACCGTACGGTGACCTATATTTGTTAATTTCTGAGTCATGTTGGTCTCTTGTGGAAAGTTGTCTCATTGGCAAACATACCACATCTTTTTATTCATATTAGCTACTTCATGACTGTCACTGAAATTTCAGTATCTCAGATATAAACTATAAACAACACAAATTCAATTTTGAATTATGATAATATGACATCCTTAAAACATTTAATGCTATATAAGACTAGAGAATGTTTGGCCCTAAATGGGATTCTTTGTGTATTATGAAATTAAGTAACGTGGAGTTCATTGACAAACATGGATTTGTGTTCTTTTATAGTTTGGCCAAAAGCCCGAAAATCAAAAAATAAAATTGATGTAGCTTTAAATTTTCTTACAAGAAATACTTATTCAAAGAATGACTGCAAAGATGAGAATAAAATAACGCATATTCCGCAAAATTAGAAACAAACTTATTAAAAATTCATAAATACTCGGTATATGAAAAGTATGCTGCATACATATTCATGGAAGATATTGTAGAGAAAAATATTGAAGGTACTAAACAAGGAACATTTTTGTATTTGCATACTTACCATATAATTAGTACTTTTCTATTAAATGAAAACATAAATTAGCCTTTCCTAATTTTCATGCATTTTTCTGAAGCACAAAATATTTGTTTTAAAATCTATAAAAATCTTTGTAATTAAACCAGTTCCGACTGTGATAATCTACATGTTTGGCCCTTTGATGTAATTTATCAAAATGCATATTTGTGGGTTTTTTTCGTCTGTCAAATGCTTCGTAAGACTATAGGTAAGGCTAATAAAAACAAAAAATAAAAGTAACAATAAACAAAAGTAACAATAAACAAAAGTAACAAAAACAAAAGTGACAATAAACAATAGTAACAATAAACTGGTAACTATTCTAGATCCTTTATCATCCACACTGTTTAAAGAAACGTCCTAAAATACATTAGAATTTGATCAAAACATTTGAATTTAATTTTTAAAATCATATATCAGTATAAAATAGAAAAAAGTGAATCCAAAGGAAAAATATGGACGGCTGAATTTATTGATAAGAACTAAATCATCAACGTATAACAGATATGATATATCATTATCATTTAACTTGGGTGGTTCACATGTTGAGTCAAAAATAGATGGTAAATCATTAATATATAAAGAAAATAATGTAGGGCTTAAAATACACCCTTGTTTTACCCCAAATGAGGAATTAAAAAAATCAGTGATACCTTCCGAGATCTTTACCAAGTACAAAACCTCTTTATACATATCTTTCATTATACTAAAAAAAGGGACCATCTATGTTGTAATAAGGCAATTTGTAAAAGAGGGCATCTCTATTAATAGTATCAAATGCCTTCCTGAAATCAATGAAACAGGCATATATCTTTTTTGACATATGAAAATGTGGTATACGTGACTTTCATTTTGAGCAATGAATTGAAAGGATTGCACTTTTGGAATATGGGATATAGCTAATCCATCCCTTTTCTCATCAATTAGAGATATATAGGTAAATTTATCCTAGATATTAACTTGTAAGTTTCTTCATTTATTTTTATATGCGTTAATGTCATCGTTTAACTGGGCATTTACATTTTTAACACACAAAATACCATTGAAATGCTGAAAGACACATTTATTATGTTTCAGTTACTATTATCATATAAAGAAAATTACGATTATCAAAGAAGAAAAATACCATAGAGTTACGATTATCATCCCGAATTTTTCAACGGCTATTTTCACAGCTCTTAGACAATTCCAGTGCACCGTTACGATTCAAATATGATGTAATGGTATAGATAAACCTTGCAGCTGAGTAACTATTGACAAAACATGCTACATTTGAGAAAAACGAGTGTAAAGATTTTACCTATATCTACCGTCGCCATATTGGGATAATCGTAATTGCAGTTACTATTATCTCTTTAATACCAGTGATTTAAGTACTGGTCTGATAAATGAAGACTTGCATGCCATTTGACTTAAATTTTTAACTATATTGATTTCCTCTTTGCAAGTGAGCCACACATTTAAATTTCACACACCTAATTCTGAGAGTTAGAAACCATGTAAAACTCTTTTGGACCGCGTGAAATAGCCGGCGTATGTCGTCTGCGTCGATTTTGTTCAAACACGTTTCATGTTGTTACTCAATAACCCCGCTAGATATACACGTCTTATATACACCAATTACTACCGCTTTTTGTCACCTTAGGTATACAAAAAGGTTTCAGCCTAAAGGTACTAAAATAACAGAGATTTCGTTATACTTGTGGAAAAAATGCAAATCTTTAAAAGAATTTGGCAGATTCTTTTAGAGGAATGAAGTCTCCGACTTGAGTTTATGCAAAAAATTCTGGAAAAAACGAGTCGAATTTACTTCGATGTTTTTCCGATTGCTTGAGAAACGGCAAAGATACGAGCCGACGAACACGGCTAAATTGCAATGTAACAGATTCGTAGGAAAATGCGGACTTTACAATGAACGACCAACCAAAAAAAAAGTTTTATGCAATTTTCAATGAGAGGGTTAGGGTCAGGGTTTGGGTTAGAGTTAGGGTTAGGGTTAAGGTCAGGGTTAGGGTTAGGGTCTGGGTTTGCGTTAGGGTTAGGTTCATGGTTAGGGTTAGGGTTAGGGTTAGGGTTAGGGTAAGGGTCAGGGTTAGGGTTAAGGGTTAGAGATCGGGTTAGGGTTAGGGTTAGGGTTAGGGTTAAGGGTTAGGGTTAGGATTAGGGTTTGAGTTAGGGTCAAAGTCAGGGTTAGGGTTTGGAACATGGTAGTGTACTTTGACGAGGGTTAGTGAAGTGACCTTTTTCACTTCTGCGCATGTCTGACCTTTTTTGTGACTGCACATGCGTGAGAAGGGTTAGGGTTAGGGTTAAGGTTTGGGTTAGGGTTAGGGTTAAGGTCAGGGTTAGGGTTAGGGTTAAGGGTTAGGGTTAAGGTTAGGATAAGGGTTAGAGTTAAGGGTTAGGGTTAGGGTAAGGGTTAGGGTTCAGGTTAGGGTTAAGGGTTAGGATTAAGCGTTAGGGTAGGTTAGGTATCATATAGAGGGGGCACCTGTGGTTTAAGTACATTATTAGGGTTGTGAGATGGCTGGCGAATGAATATATGAGGGTTAGGATTAGAGTTAGCCGGAACCTGTTTTGTAACCCTAACCCCGAACCCCAAAGTCCGAGTACGCATGCGCCGATGCTTATATCATACATTTACTGTATTGTTTATATAGAAGGCTTTTTGTAACAATTTCGTTAAGAAGGTATGACAAAATTTGCATATTGAAATTCAGGGGAGATAATCTGTTAAGCCTTATAGGCAAACTTTGACAAAAATCGTATCTCTGTTGTTGATGGTTCGATTTATAAACTGTTTAGCGTTTCGGAAAGGGAATCCAATTGTGCACGTTTTGGTGCCTTGATATTGAAGATGCATTAATGAATTAAAAAGTTATAGGTCGTTGAAGAAAAAATGTCAGAAATTGCTGGTACAACAGTCCAATGTGCTGCACATAATCAATTAATAAATGATAGCCTTCCATGAAGGAGTTTAAGTGTTAAGTTGTTATATTTGTTGTATTTATCAATATATTTACCCTATTTCTTGAATATTCTCTACCGACATAATTATTTAGTTCTATATGTACGTCGCGATGAAAAGTTTTTCAAAAATTAAGCGCTTCATCAGTCTACGGTTATACCAAAAGTTTTGTCGACAAGAATAAAAACTGCCAATATTTCTTCTTTTTGAATGATATTCTGGTACTGGCCTTATAATTGAGTACTTTTAAAGACATCCTGCTGGATTGTTTGACATTAAAGGGAATGAAAACAGGTTTGAATCACAAAATTTGTTGTCTGTATCAACAAAAGGTGGCAATTCCTTCCCTTCTCTCAGATTTTTCTGGTCCGGCATCATTCTTTCATTGTAAGAATGAATAGTTTGACACAAATTGAGAGATTTATAAGTGTGCGATTACTGATATTTATGTCGTGAAACAATTTAAAGCGACAATATTTCATCTTTTTTATACTATTCATGTACTGGCCTGATCATAGAGGACATTTGATACTACAAAAATGGACTGTCAAACCTAAAAATGAATCAATAAAGTTTTTGAAGTCCTTTATTTGTTGCATTCAGCACTATAGGGTGCCAATATTGACTATTTTCTTGGTTATTACTTTTTGGCATTCACATTTTATTGTGTCGCTACCTCAGGATTGACAGTTATAGACAGGTTTGAAGTCTACGGTTACTAAAACCTTTGCCGACAACTATAAGAATGCAAAATTTGAGGTTTATAAGTCTATATTAAAATTTTATGTCGCGAAACAATTAAAAGCGACACAATTTCATATGTTTTATGATATTGTGACAATAAAGTAATATTTATGAGTTTAGATGGATTCTCAAACACAAACAATAAAATAATTTCTTTCTTTTGATTAATATTCTTGTACCGGCTTGGTAATTGGGTACTTTTTGTACCTCATGATTGAATGTAAGACATTGAAGTGAAGGATTTAAAGTTTGTCCACCAGCAGAGGTATCGACACAGTGATGTAAAAAATTAAAAACAACACGTTTAATAATTTCTTGCGTCCGGAGCGCTTTCCTGGATTTACCTTCATCAGGAACGCTCAAAGCCAAACATTTGAAATCTGAAGCTGTATAAATACCAAAACCGTTGAAGAGCTATATGTCAAAAATATCTAAAATAAATAGCCAAATTCATCTAAAGCCAACTTTGCTTGAGGGAGTTGAAACCTTAGTTTCTTAATAATTTATAAATTTATAAACGGACAATTTTAGTGAGTTTGTTAAATCATGTCAGTACCGAAATACTGACTACTGAGCTGATGATACCCTCGGGGACTGATAGTCAACCAGCAGAGGTATCGACCCAGTGTTATAAAAATGGAAAACAACACGTTTAAAAATTTCTTACGTCCGAAGCACTTTTCTGAATTTACCTTCATCAGGAACGCTCAAAGCCAAACATTTGAAATCCGAAGATGTATAAATACCGAAACCGTTGAAGAGCTACATGTCAAAAATACCTAAAATAAATAGCCATTTCATTTAAAGCCAACTTTTCCTGAGTGATTTGAAACCTTAATTTCATAATAATTTATAAACTTATATACGAACAATTTTAGTAAAGTTTTTTAAATCATATCAGTACCGAAATACTGACTACTGAGCTGATGATACCATCGGGGATTCATAGTCCACCAGCAGAGGTATCGACCCAGTGATGTAAAAAATTCAAAACAACACGTTTAATATTTTTTTGCGTCCTTACCCTTTTCTTGATTTACCTTCATCAGGAACATTCAAAGCCAAACATTTGAAATCCGAAGATGTATAAATACCGAAACCGTTTAAGAGCTACATGGCTATTGTTATGTCCCATGTTTGTAGAGTGAGTATATTTTTGAGCTCCGATAAATCTTCGATGTTCTGTTGTAAAACATTCTTGAAACCATATTGTTTTTGGATTTTCGTATGCATAGAGGATTTTGCTATGTGTTTCCTGTGTTTATAGACTTTTTTAGTCAGGAGATAGTGAAATTCTATTGACATTTTATCTGTGCGACATCTGATCTCAACTCACCAGTTTTTGAAAATGGCCAATATACAAAGAACACTATCGGTTCATTTCTATACTCGTGGCTTTAAGGGGATAACACACGATGAAATAATAAAAGAACTTGAAAAACAAATAGAATTAGAGAGTGTTAAATCCATCCAATTGACCGAAAAAAGCTGTGTTGTAACTTTAAGTGACATAGATGCCAAAGAAAGGTTAGTACAGTGTGATCTAACAATAAAAAACAGAACCGTCAAATTGATTGAGGTAGACAACACAATAACAAACATAACAATCAAAGACCTTTCTTATGAACTAAATGACTGCTATCTAGCAACACAAATGCTTCAGTATGGCAAAGTCGTCCCGGGTTCAGTAAAGCGGGGATATATTCGAGGGAAAAATATGGTTCAAGATACATTCAAATCATTAATTATGCTCCGACAATTCCAAACAAAACAACATTTGGTATATATGATGTCCGAATGTTTGCGACAATGGTCGAACAGAATGTATTCATTGTAAACAAAGAAACCACCCGTCCTATGCTTGTAAAGACAAACCAGACCATAGTAAGCGCTGCTATAATTGTTCAGAAATTGGGCATTTTGCACGAGACTGTCTTAACGAATCCAAATGTTCCTTCTGCAAAAAAAGCGGTCATGTCCGTAATGATTGCGCTTATTTTAAACACCATACTATGATTAAGTCTTATGGTAATTATGCTAGCGAAATTCTCGAAGGTAGAGAAGCTCAAGAAAACGACAAAAAATGAAAGTCAGTCCATCAACCCATTAGTGGCAACAACCCATCTACAAACACCTAACACATACCGCACCAAATCAAAGGGAAGAAATGTAATGTTAGGAGCTTCAAATGGTTTGAGAGTTGGTAAATTTGAGGACAATTTAATCAATGCCTCTATAAATGGTGCCACTCTAGAAAAAATAGATCCGTGTTTGGGTGCGGCATTTGAAAATCATCGTGTGAAAAGCAATTGCTCAAATGTAGGCAAGCATCAAAAGCTTAGGTACTAATGACTTGAGTAAAAACAAGCACGACAGCGATCAGGTGAATGTGTACGCAACACAGACTATTGTCAAAGTTAAACAAGCATTTCCGAATGCAGATATTGGTGTGTGTGGTATTATTCCGAGAAAAGGTAACAGTAACCACATTCACACAGTAAATGAAACAGCTACACATGTTAATAAATTCTTGGAAAAATTGTCTCAAAGATGAAGTGCTGACCTATATTGATGTAGACAATATCTTTATAAAAAATGGTAACGTGGTTAAGGCGTTTTAGGAAAAACCAGATGCTAGTGGAGTTCACATCACAATTGAAGGGGCCCAAACAATTCGTGTCAAACTACGTGAATTTCTTCACCCTAAGATGTCACCAATCCAGAACACTCTTCGTCCTTGTGACACCAAGCGCAAATTTAGTGACATATCGCTAACGCCAATGTCTGCAGAGAAAGACAGTAAACAAAGTAAATCAGGTTCCCCAGATGATTATGAGTAATAATACACAAACCAAAATTTGCTATTTGCTACTTTTCATGTAAAACAATAAAAACAAATCAATCCAAAAATGTTATATGTACATATGTATTATTCTATTGATTTGCAGCTTTTGAATTATTATTTAAGATTATTTTTTTTATCTATTGTACTTCAAACTGTATCGATGTATCTGTATTGTTATTATTTTAGGTGAACAATTTGAAATGTGTTCACCAAATGTGTATTGTTATAATTGGTCAATGACTCGTAAAATTGCAAGTAAATTTAAAACGGTGGCTTTGACCGTGAACTTTCAATTAAATCAACGAGGCATAGCGGTGTTAAAATGTAAATCAAATCGTGAACTTTAAAAAAAAACTACTAAAGAATGTCGATCCAAATCATAACTTTGAATGTAAACGGCTTACGTGATAAAAAGAAACGTAATTTAGTTTTCAATTGGTTAGCTAACAAAAATATGATTTAATTTGTCTACAAGAAACACATTGCACAGTAAATGATATAACGCAATTGCAAAATGAATGGAAGTTAAATGGGGGCAATAAAAGTGTTTGGAATTGCGGAACCAGTGATTCTCGTGGTGTCTCTATTTTACTAACAAAAAATTGTCCTGGCGAAGTCGTTTTTGATAATAGTAACCCACAAAACGGTCGAATATTACAATGCATCAAAACGGAAAGTGCAATTTATCATATTTCAAATATATATGCCAACAATAGAGGCGTCGAGAGGAAACGGCTTTTTGAATCATTTCATAATTTTTTTGGTAATTTTACAGACGATTGTGTAGACCATTACAATATTTTGGTAGGGGATTTTAACTGTACTCTTGACAAAACAATTGATAGAAATCCCTCTCATAATCGTGATTACATTGGTACAAAGGAATTACTTTTTTTTATTGTCACAATATGATCTAACAGATATTTGGAGAGACAGATATCCAAAAGTTAAACGGTATACGTTTCAGAGAGGAAATTCAAAGTCTAGAATAGACTATATCTTTTGTGATAAAAGTCTGTCAAATAAAGTTTACAATGTTGGTATCGCGCATTGTTCTTTTAGCGATCATGATCTTCTGTCATTCAAATTAAAACTTGATGAAATACAAAGAGGTCCGGGTATATGGATAATGAATATAAATACTATAAAAAGTGAAGAATTTAATAGTGCCTTTAAAATTTGGTGGGAAACCTAAAAAATTGAAAAAAGTAGATTCGAAAAAATTCAAGATTGGTGGGATGTAACAAAATCACAAATAAAAAAGTTAACAATGGAAGTAAGTAAAATATTAAACAAAAATTCTCAAAAAAGTTATATTATCAACCTTGAAAAGAAATTAGAAAAAATCAAATTAAATAGTACTACTTCTGGGGAGATTGAAAATAAGATATCAGAAATAGAATTACTAATTTAAAATTTCTATGAGAACAAATTAGAGGAGTCTAAAATAAGGGCGCGTGTAAAATGGGCGGAAGAAGGGGAAAAATCGTCGAGCTACTTCAATCTCGAAAAGCAAAACGGAAAAAATTAATTATGGAGTCGAATTAAAACAGATAATGGACATTTTCAATACAATATAGACGAAATACTGAATGAACAAGTTCAATTCTACTCAAATTTATTTAGCTCCGAGGGATGGAATTTGGAAAGTGCTAAAGATTTAACCAGTCACATCGCAAATAAACTAAACGATGACGACAAAAAATTACTTGACCGTGATATTACAGCGGAGGAAACAATGAAAGTTCTAAAAATTATAAAAACAAATAAATCCCCAGGGGAGGACGGGATCATATCTGAATTTTATGTAATATTTTGGAATATCATACAAGAAGAATTTTGTACGTTATTGCAAGAAATATTTAATGACAAAACATTGTCGGACTCGCAATATAAAGGAGTTTTAACATTATTATTCAAGAGCGGGGAACGGGAAAATATACGAAACTGGCGCCCTCGTAAACTACTGAATTGCGATTATAAAATTATAGCTAAAATACTAACAGAAAGATTAAAAATAGTCCTTCCTAAGCTTATACATCCCGACCAAAAAAGGTTTGTAAAAGGCAGACATATAACGGAAACGAATAGAATGATACAGGATATCATAAAATATATTGATGATGAAGAAGACGAGGGTATAATTGTCTTTTTAGACCAACAAAAGGCCTTTGATAGGATGGAATGGGGATGGCTAGACTTCGTTATGAAGGAATTTAATTTTGGGGACAATTTTCGTGGTTGGGTTCAAATGCTATTAAAACGTGCAAAGACGTGTATTAAAACAAATGGCTACGTCTCAAAATATTTTTCAATTTCTAGATCAGCCAGGCAGGGGTGTCCTATAGCCCCCTTTTTATATATATTACAGGCAGAGCCCTTGGCCTGTGAAATAAGGGCAGAAAAGGAAATTCAATGCATTATATTGCCTGGGGAAGAAAATGGGGAGCGAACCAAATTAAATATGTTTGCAGTCGACACGCAATTATTTAATAAAAATGAAAGTTCTGTAAAAAAACCTTTTGAAATATTAGACAAATATGAAAAGGCATCGGGTTCTAAAATTAATTACGAAAAGACTAAGGGAAAAAATATTGTCGCAAATAAACGCAGACGACCTACTTTTAAAAACATAAGCTGGACAAAAGATAACATAAAAAAACTAGGTATTCACCATGGTTATAACACTGACAATGACAAAATTTGGAAATCAATATTAGAAAAAGTACAAAATTGTGTACACGTCTGGAAAAGTCCTTATTGTTAAAAATTTTATTATATCAGTGTGTGATGAGTTAGAAACAAGAGGTATACCCGAAAAATACAAAAAATAATTGAATAAGATAATATGGAATTTTATTTCGGATGGGAAAGTGAATCAAGTAGACCGGAAGGTTTGTTGTTTAGATGTTAAAAAGGGAGGCATGGGGATGGTAAATTTAGATAGTTGGATAGAATGTAAATATATCAAATCTTTATATTCGATATTATATAAGCCATTATCGAGTTGGAATGCAATAGGTAAATTTTGGTTAAAAAAATGTGATAAGAAGTTTGAAGATGAACTTTTTCTGTGTAAATGTTCTGACTTTTCAGGTCTTGAGATAAAAAAACCTACCACATTATTACAAAAGCGCTTTACAATCGTGGTCAAAATTGACAAAGATCACACAGGGTATATTTAACGAAATGGAAGTAAAGAAACAGCGATTATTTGGAAACTCAAATATTTTATTTCAGGGCAAATTTTTATTTTATTTTTCCTTTTCAAAAAGTCAGATCAAAACTATTTGTGATATATGGGACGATAATACCAAAGATTTTAAAACGTGGAATGAAATATATAGACAATTAATAGATAAACGTAATTGTATTTCGGAATATTCACGAATTAAAAGTTCCATACCACAATAATTCATGCAGATTTTAAAAAATAACGATGATCAACCTGCTTTAAAAAGCAACAAATAAACATTTCTGAAAACCTTGAATTTTTAAATCCAGACAATAAAATCAAGGATTTGACATCAAAATATGTTCAATTAAACATTAACATAATTGAGACCCCTTAGTGTCAAACAAAATAGGAAAATTTGTATAGCGAGTACATAAATTGGGAAAAAATTTGGCTAAATCTAAGTAAAATGAATATTAATAGAAAAGTTAAAGAATTTCAATGGAAATGTATACACAGGATTATATATACAGAAAACAGACTGACAATAATGTACATGTCAAATGGAAAATGTCACTTATGTGATGAAATTAATAATATTGAAACTCTTGAGCATTTATTTTATCAATGTATCCATGTTAAACCATTGATAGAAACGGTTGTTAGAAATTTACAACTTTGTAACCATATAAGCGACGAGGTTCTCGTTGAAAAAGATATTTTATTAGGAATTTGTACAGAGAATTCGAATAATTCCATTGTTAATGCAATAATACTTTATTTCAAATGGGCTATTTGGAAAATACGTAATAAATGCAAATTCGATAAAATTAAACTGAATGTACAGTCTATACAGGCTTTGCTAAAACTGCATATGAAAAACGAATTAATTTTTTTTCTGCTACGCTTGGATATAAAGTATATATGCAAAACGAAAATTAACCTCTTAACGAAAAAATTTAGGAAGATGTACTTAGTTCTACTTCTCTAAACGAAAGGTGTGTTCGATTCCATATATACTTATCTTATTGTATCTTGTGTATAAAGTAGTGAACAATATGTTATTATAAAAGAAAGAAAAAACAATATTTTTTATTGTAATTATTATTTAAATCTATGTCTGTGCATATTAGTTACATTAGTAAATTACCACATATATTATGCTTCGTAATACATTTGTACTCACCACATGTGCTTTATCCTTTTTCTTATAATCCATATATATATATATATATTAAAGAATACTTTCAAATTCTGTTCAATCACATCAAAATTCTTCAAGTCAAACTATAACTTATTTTCGCAATCAAATTTTAAAATATTTCAAGTTTAAATCAACACATTTTTGTTCAGTGAACCGGATATTTTTATAAATTTTTATAAATTTCCTGTTTCCCAAACTTTAAATTTTTGAAAAAACTAAGGATTTTCTTATTCCAGGCATAGATTACCTTAGCCGTATTTGTCACAACTTTTTGGAATTTTGGATCCTCAATGCTCTTTAACTTTGTACTTGTTTGGCTTTATAAATATTTTGATATGAGCGTCACTGATGAGTCTTATGTAGACGAAACGCGCGTCTGGCGTACAAAATTATAATCCTGGTACCTTTGATAACTATATACGATAGTGATTTTATACAGTGATCTTATCAGGTGTGAAAATCAATTGTATTGGTTATTTAAATATAATTATGTATGTAAAACTATTGTATAAACTCATTTGATATTTTCCCTGGTCAAGTGAGGCTGTTAAAATACAGGGGCCCCAAAGTATGCGACCTGGGCTACTTAGGTACTTATATATCAGGAAATGATTGAATAAAATATGTGTTATCGTTAAAAAAAAGAAAAAGAGCTACATGTCAAAAATACCGAAGATAAATAGCCAAATTCATCTAAAGCCAACTTTGTCTGAGGGAGTTGAAACCTTATTTCTTAATAATTTGTAAATTTATAAACGGACAATTTTAGTAAAGTTTTTTAAATCATGTCAGTACTGAAAAACTGACAACTGAGCAGATGATACCCTCGGGGACTGATAGTTCACCAGCAGAGGTATCGACCCAGTGATGTAAAAAATTTAAAACAATACGTTTAATAATAGCGCTTTTCTGGATTTACCTTCATCAGGAACGCTCAAAACCAAACATTTGAAATCTGAAGATGTATAAATACCAAAACCGTTGAAGAGCTACATGTCTAAAATACCTAAAATAAATAGCCAAATTCATCTAAAGCCAACTTTGCCTGAGGGAGTTGAAACCTTAGTTTCTTCATTATTTATAAATTTATAAACGGAAAATTTTAGTAAAGTTTGTTAAATCATGTCAGTACCGAAATATTGACTACTGAACTGATGATACCCTCGGCGACTGATAGTCCAACAGCAGAGTAATCGACCCAGTGATGTAAAGAATTGAAAACACCACGTTTAATAATTTTTTTGCGTCCGAAGCGCTTTTCTGGATTTACCTTCATCGGGAACGCTCAAAGCCAAACATTTGAAATCCGAAGATGTATAAATACCGAAACATTTGCAGAGCTACATGTCAAAAATACCTAAAACAAATAGCCAAATTCATCTAGAGCCAACTTTGCCTGAGGGAGTTGAAACATTATTTCAAAATAATTTATAAATTTATAAACGGACAATTTTAGCAAAATCTTTAAAATCATGTCAGTACCAAAAAAATGACAACTGAGCTGATTATACCCTCGGGGACAGATAGTCCAACTGCAGAGGTATGACCCAGTGATGTGAAAAATTGAAAACATCACGGTTAATAATTTTTTGCGTCCGAAGCGCTTTTCTGAATTTACTTTCATCAGGAACGCTCAAAGCCAAACATTTGAAATCCGAAGATGTATAAATATCGAAACCGTTGAAGATCTATATGTCAAAATTACCTTAAATAAATAACCAAATTCATCTCAAGTCAACTTTGCCTGAGAGAGTTTGACCTTATTTTCTTAATAATTTATAAATTTATAAACGGACAATTTAAGTAAAGTTTGTTAAATCAATTCAGTACCGAAATACTGACTACTGAGCTGATAATACCCTCGGGGACTGATAGTCCACCAGCAGAGTTATCGACCCAGTGTTGTAAAAAATTGCAAACAACACGTTAAATAATTTCTTCTGTCCGAACCGCTTTTCTGGATTTCCCTTCATCAGGAACACTCAAAGCCAAACATTTGAAATCTGAAGATGTATAAATACGGAAACCGTTGAAGATCTATATGTCAAAAATACCTAAAATAAATATCCAAATTCATCTAAATATAAAAAAGAAGATGTGATATGATTGCCAAATTCATCTAAAGCCAACTTTGCCTGAGGGAGTTGAAACCTTAATTTCTTAATAATCTATACATTTATAAACGGACAATTTTAGTAAAGTTTTTTAAATCATGTCAGTACCGAAATACTGACTACTGAGCTGATGATACCCTCGAGGACTGATAGGACACCAGCAGAGGTATCGACCCAGTGATGTAAAAAATTTAAAACAATACGTTTAATAATTTCTTGCGTCCTAAGCGCTATTCTTTTCTAGATTTACCTTCATCAGGAACGCTCAAAACCAAACATTTGAAATCTGAAGATGTATAAATACCAAAACCGTTGAAGATCTACATGTCAAAAACACCTAAAATAAATAGCCAAATTCATCTAAAGCCAACTTTGCCTGAGAGAGTTTGACCTTATTTTCTTAATAATTTATAAATTTATAAACGGACAATTTAAGTAAAGTTTGTTAAATCAATTCAGTACCGAAATACTGACTACTGAGCTGATAATACCCTCGGGGACTGATAGTCCACCAGCAGAGTTATCGACCCAGTGTTGTAAAAAATTGCAAACAACACGTTAAATAATTTCTTCTGTCCGAACCGCTTTTCTGGATTTCCCTTCATCAGGAACACTCAAAGCCAAACATTTGAAATCTGAAGATGTATAAATACGGAAACCGTTGAAGATCTATATGTCAAAAATACCTAAAATAAATATCCAAATTCATCTAAATATAAAAAAGAAGATGTGATATGATTGCCAAATTCATCTAAAGCCAACTTTGCCTGAGGGAGTTGAAACCTTAATTTCTTAATAATCTATACATTTATAAACGGACAATTTTAGTAAAGTTTTTTAAATCATGTCAGTACCGAAATACTGACTACTGAGCTGATGATACCCTCGAGGACTGATAGGACACCAGCAGAGGTATCGACCCAGTGATGTAAAAAATTTAAAACAATACGTTTAATAATTTCTTGCGTCCTAAGCGCTATTCTTTTCTAGATTTACCTTCATCAGGAACGCTCAAAACCAAACATTTGAAATCTGAAGATGTATAAATACCAAAACCGTTGAAGATCTACATGTCAAAAACACCTAAAATAAATAGCCAAATTCATCTAAAGCCAACTTTGCCTGAGGGAGTTGAAACCTTAGTTTCTTAATTATTGATAAATTTATAAACGGAAAATTTTAGTAAAGTTTGTTAAATCATGTCAGTACCGAAATATTGACTACTGAGCTGATGATACCCTCGGCGACTGATAGTCCAACAGCAGAGTTATCAACCCAGTGATGTTGTTATGATATTGTAATTATTATGTTATTTATGTTGGCCTAATTTGTGTTGTATGGCCTGATAGTTGTTTACCAAATAATCTTATAACTGTGCAGTTTAGGAATCACTGGAACATTCACAGAATGATTGGAACTTTCTAGAATGATCCTTATAAACGATGCGTAATTTAAACTTCTACGTTATTCCAGAAACTTCCGTTGTAACTTTCCAGGATTTTCCACAATGTTCCATTATAGAGTGTTCTAGAATTTTCCATGACAACACTATATATACAGACACTAAAGTTAAACTCTGATAATTAAACTTGGACATAGACATTGATAGACATTAGTATTCACAGCATTTGGATTGACACTTTTATTCTACAAACAACATCATACTGGATTGTGACCTTAGTAGTGAACATAATATTCAGATTGGATTCCGAAAGATTTCCGGATACAGATAAAGATAACAGATTGGACTCATATTTTGACAGTTAAGTTGACAGTAATATTTGTGTAATACTTCTTGTAAACTTTTGTATAATAAATATTGTTAAATTTTAGTATTGATTTGTGTCTTTTGTTGGCTACAATTTAAAGGCGATTTCTGGCCGTAACAATGTAAAGAATTGAAAACAACACGTTTAATAATTTCTTGCGTCCGAAGCGCTTTTCTTGATTTGCCTAGTGTATTTTTGGTGATATCCTTTTGGTTCGTGCTTCTGTTGTACCCTATTTGTGATATATACACATTGTGTTTGTTTTGTTCACGTATCGTTGTCAATAAAATAGAATTTGATGCGACTGTCATACAAGTGAGAGGTTTAACTAGTTTCAAAACCAGTTTTGATTTACCTTTTTCTACATAAGAAAATGCCTGTACCAAGAATATGATAGTTGTTATCTATTCATTTGATCTTTTTGAGCTTTTGATGGAGTCATTTGATTAGGGACTCTTCGTTTTGATTTTTTCTCGCCATTGTGTTATTAATCTATGTTAATTTTTGTATTTTTGTCTTTCAGATTTGCTTATTTGATTTATCTATATTCCCTTCTGTGTTTCTTTGATACATATTTGTTTGTTTTTATAGTGTTTAAGATTAACAGAATTTTGACTGTTGTATTCCTATTTTGACATTATTGTCTATTATATAGATATCCGGAGATGTGATATAAGTGCCAATGAGTCAACTCTGCACTCAATTCACTATTTGTAAATGTAAACCATTATGGGTCAAAGTACGTTCTTAACCCCTAGAGCCTTGGCTCATATCAAACAGCATTGTATTGAGGGCTCCAAAAATGACAAGGGTAAAACCGTTCAAACGAAAAAACCAACGGTGTAATGAAATGTGTTTGATTTTTTTTTATGACCGTGCGCTTGAATCAGATTGAAATCTTAACAGTAAACATAAACTGCTGCTAACATTGTTTTAGATCCTAGATGTTTTAAAAGGGAAGCATAGTTAATACTCCGAGAATGTGAAATGAATTGCAGGCAAAAAGTGTGAGAATCGTGAACATATACATTTTTAGTGCGAAAATATCAGACAAACTCCGATAATATTTCGACAAATAAGGTGTGTGATTATCGGGCAAAACACATGACATTCCGGAATTATTTAATGAAAGAAACAATTAATCATTTCTAAATTTAACATAACAAACATTTCATGGTGAAGAAAAAAGAATTAAATTGAGAGAAGACAGAGTGTTCGAAAGACAACTACTCTAAAGGAGTGGCGATCGAAAAGAGAATCTCAGGGAAACAACATCATGATCATGAACGTTTGCAAGTGTGCATTCACAAGTTTATGAAGAAAACTGCCGAGCTAGAAAAAAGGAAATGTGTTCCAAGTTTCAGTGAAAATCTATCTAAATTAAAATAAATAATTTTGTCAAAATCAAAGATATGGCAAACAAAAGTCACTTTAATAATGTTTAATAACCTAAGTACATTTGCGTTTTACAGGTAAAATTAAAGCCCTTTTTTTCGTGTAATACTTATCTAGGGCATTTAAAAGGCCCTTTGATTTTTAGTTAAACAGGATATTGCAATTTTGAATGAATTTTATTTAGAATTGAATACTCTCTGACCAGGTTTAATCTTTTAAATCAGTTTTTTTTCATCGACTAAAATACGACATTGAAACAATAATTATATCGCATGGAAACATAACGTTGAAATAACTACTATGAAATTCATTTGCCGCGGTTGTTTTCTTCTTCTTTTTTTCATATATATAAATATTTTAATTATCGTTCATACATTGTGTTGAGTCCATTAGGTTTTAATTTTTTAATTTTTTTTTTATCCAAAAGGCTTCTCAAGTTTTTCTGTAAATTTCTGTTCCAAATACTCATTCTAACCGCCATGCAGGTTACTTTTAAATTTTCATCGACTGACTTTTCTGAATGAAGTGGTTGGCTACCGGATCTTATTTTTTCTTTGTTCGTATTTTTGAAAAGTTCAATAGCATCCGTTGATATAGTGTATCACTCGTTTGTCCTACATATATAAGTTTTTCGCATTTTGTACAATTGATTGTATAAACTACGCCTACGGTTTTACAATTGATTTGTGCCTGCACGGTATATTCTTTCACGGTGTTGTCACAAAATACCTGGTTTCATTGGTATGTGAGCATAATGCACAATGTTTACGTATGGTCCACATCAATTAGTTTGTTTTTAATTAGCAAATTGTGCATCTTGTGCACTAAGATGTCTTTATGTTGTTATCGCGTTTAAATGGCACGATAGGTTGATTGGAAAATATTTTCTTTAGCCTGTTAGATTGATGGAAAATTTAAAAGATTGTTTCTTAAAATTGAAAGTATCTTTGGGAGCGCTTTGGAAAAAGTAATTACTATGAGTACTTTGTCGTTTTCTTTCTTTGGTTTGTAATGTAATAGATCTTCTCGGTTTAAAATGTCGATTTTTTTTTAATTGAACCTGAGTGGACGAGTTATTGTATCCACCTTTGATTTCTTCTCTTCTTGTTTTGTAATTTTCTTGTGTTGAGCAAATTCTTTTGACACAAATACCGAGTCCGTACGGTATAGCATTTTTACAAAAACAGAAGGTCCGGTAAGACCCCTTTTTGGCCCCAAAATATAGCAGTTTTACCAAATTGTTAAAATGTAAACTTTTAGTTATTTATTGGACAGTAAAATGCTTCTGCTACATACATATGGGCTGTTTTTGACAATACAATGCACATATATCGAGTACTAGCACCACTAAGTCATGCTAAATTACTGAAATCTTCACAATTCTATCATTTTAGTTAAATTTTAGCCGGTTTTCGCTTAAAACGAAAGTGGCCGCATTCGTGTTCATCCTTAATATTGAAATGAGAGTTGTTTTTTATGATAATACATAACATATATAAAGGTTTAGGATGAACACGGATGCGGCCACTTTCATTTTTGACAAAAGCCATCTGAAAAGTGACATTTTTTAACAAATTTGGTAGATTTTTCATTTTGAGCTTGAATCGGATCGTTTTTAATGACTAAATCAGTAAATATTTTTCACAAAAACTAACTGAATCAAATGAAATAGACACTTAAGTGTTTAAAAAGAGGTCAAAATCTTTCGTAAGATGAACCTGAAATTTGAGGCCAAAATCGGTCCTTACCGGACCTACTCCTTTGAATGGCTTGACGAAACATGTAAGTACTGGTAAATTTCTGTTGATTTCGTTTAAAGATCTGTTTTGAGTTGTCCGTTTTCTATGTGTACATAAAGGCAACAGTAGTATACCGCTGTTCGAAATTCAAAAATCGATAGAGAAAAAACAAATCCGAGTTACAAACTAAACCTGAGGGAAACGCATCAGATATAAGAGAATAACGACACAACAGAAACACAACATTAAAATGTAACACACACAGAAACGAACTATAATATAACAATGACCATTTCCCTAACTTGGTACAGGGAATTTTAAGATAAGAATAGTGGGTTGAACCTGGTTTTGTGGCATGCCAAACCTCCAGCTTTAATGGCAATGTTAATAATAACATTACAATGACAACACTACATGACAGTGTCATGGAGTCATTATAGACCTCATTTTATGTTTTGGTGAAAATTTAGTTTTCAGTAAAAAGGCATAAGTTTAAGATATATAAATCCCCAAGATCAAATTGAAAATGATGAAGGTTTAAATCAAAATGAGCATGATTTGCAACGACCTCAAATTGACAATGAAGTGGAAAATACACAAGTTAGAAATCAAGCTGAAAATGAAGATACTGAACAAATAGCTATTGGAGCAAACAATGACCTACCTAATAGTCAAGTAGATAATCAAAATAACCAAAATAGAAATAAGAAGTAGGGGGGAGTTGTCATAAAGTCATTTTAGACCTCATTTTATATATTTTGGTGAAAATTTAGTTTTCAGCAAAAAGGCATAAGTTTAAGATATATAAATCCCTAAGATCAAATTGAAAATGATGAAGGTTTAAATCAAAATGAGCATGATTTGCAACCACCTCAAATTGCCAATGAAGTGGAAAATACACAAGTTAGAAATCAAGTTGAAAATGAAGATACTGAACAAATAGCTATTGAAGCAAACTATGACCTACCTAATAGTCAAGTAGATAATCAAATAACCAAAATAGAAATGAGAAATTTGGTTTTCAACAAGTAAAAGGTGGAGTTTTTCAGTTGTCATGGAGTCATTTTAGACCTCATTTCATATTTTGGTGAAAATGTAGTTTCTATCCATTACTAATGCTGGAATGGTAAATTGGTATTTATAATTATTATAAGAACCAGTATCGTGAATATGGGAAATAATTGTCCCCAATGTTGTAGACATTAAATAATCATTTCTAAATTATCCACAATTACGCAATTATGCATATTTTACCTTTAAATGATATTTTTCTCATTAGAAATAATATTTATATTTCACAGCTGAACTTGTTAACATATTTACTTACTTTAAGAACATAAATATTTTCTCATACTCATCAGGTTCCATGTTTCAGTATACATTCAGGTGTTGTGTACAGGTGAATATATCTAACTCATTAACACTTTTCATTTTACATAAAATTCATATATATTCAACATTTCAAACCTGTTTTGATTTATATAATACTAAAGTACAGCATAATAGGAACATTTGTTTTACTCATCAACATATAAGATAAGTTCCTAATATCAGTGGAACAAATATAATACAGATGGAAAAAGTATTCCAAGACATAATTTCTGCAGAACAAATATTATTTTAATATTGTTTCCCTCAGGAACAGTTCTTAATAGGAACAAATATACGTTGACAATCCTTCGGTTTGTAAAAAGTGATTTCCGTTGAATCTAAAATTATTATTTTCAATGACTAAGTCTATCATTTTAAAAACATCTTCAGTTGGGATTGATATATCAGATCGATTTTCTAATGCTGTTTTGCATGCTTCTCGTGCTTCTTTTCGTGCTACGCTTGGATACAATTTAGTTACATTTAAACAAAACATTATTGCGCTGTCTGGTAATGGCTGTTGGATTGCATGTAGCTTGTTTAAAAAATCTGTTGTGTCTTTTTAAAATATAGGTGGGCAAGTTTCGAACATTTTCCGAAAGTTTGCTTTCTACTATTTCCGCGATTTTTTCCGTTGATTGGTTCCGCCCATTAATAAATGTTCTAACCAAATGATTTTGGACTTGCTTGTACTTTTCCACATTTTCCGTTCGGTAATATATATTTGTTCATGTCTTTGTCTATTATTTCTCTTTTAAATAAATACTCTATAAGTTTTTTACTTTATTTTCATTTTTCTGCGTGAGATCTTTATCTATTTCTTTGTAAGTATCGTTGTTAACCAACCCTTTTTCTACCTCTAGTTTATTATCTTCTGTGTACGCTTCATTCATCAAAATAATTCGATGAACAATTTAAAAGTTACCGCCATAGAAAGAGTATTTGAAATTTACAGAAAAACTTAAGTATAATTCAGTACAGATAAGTGAGATTAAGACTTGGATCAAGTAATGTCGAGTAAGATTTAGGCCATTTCAGACTTTTACTGAGGTGGCGTGATACCAGTCTAAAGGCAACCAATCGGTTTTAAGCCCAGCAAGAAAATCTCACATCCGGGGACAGAGCAGTGTAGTACTCCTGCGAAAATGGACATCATACCGAACTCCAAAAAAATTGAATGACCCCAATTTAAAATAACACACAAGATTAACAAAGGTCAGAGATCGGCACATAAGTACGACCGGGTTAGACATGTTTTGTGAGATATCAGCCATCCCTGTAATCCATCTGCCCAATGTAGAATAAAACAAAAACCACACAACAACATGTGGTAGTGTGGATTTTTATCATATTAATCATTTATATATTTTATATGTTTTATAGGTTATTCCGAGACACCATTAATTATATTCTTTCATTTGCAGAGTAGTTTACTTAAGTTTACCTTTATTCTATTGATTGCCTATTGATTATTCATTGATCCATAAAATCTAACTGTTTACCTTGTAGCATTTACCTATTATTGATTTTACTATCAGTACTCACTGTTCACTAGAGTGTATAGGTTTTCTTGTATTCTGATTGGTTTATTAAGCCTTGCCCCCAGTTTGGTGGTAGTTTTGAAAACAGTAATGGAGGATTGATGTCTTTGTTGTGATCCTGATATATTTGTATGTTTTGATGCACTTTGTGCTCATAGACTTTATATTGTGTTTGATTATTAGTTCCATAAGTTCTATGGATTAGTATAGTGATGGAATTCATTCCGGAACAGGACATCATGACTTTATATAGTAAGTTACATTTTGTACTCTTTGAGGTGTCTTGGATGAACTGGATCCTTAACTTTGAAATGAATGTTTATTACATTCATTTTGGTAAGATTCCCAGCCTTATGAAAGAGTGTGTTTTGAGTGTTGTTTGAATCTGATTTATTTGAGAGATTTTAGTATAAATGTTAGAAAGAGAGATTTAATCTATTTTTATGAATGACCTTGACCTTTTGTCATGTAGTCATGAAATGACATTGGTATATCCAATGTGATGTAAATAACAGTACAATTGTTCTTGTACTTAATGTTTTTAGTATTGAAATAAGATTACTTATTTATAATTGTGAATTCGAGATGAAAGATAAAGATTAGTATGAATTATATAATGCCTTTAAGATATTAAAGTCAGATTACTTATTATTGTCATACATTGTTTACAGAACCATATTTGATGTGAACCTCTGTTACCATTACTGTAGAAGTATGACATGTATGAAGATCGTTACTGTTAGTATTGTGTAGACTGTCGATGTTAGTTATTAAACTCAGTTCCACAGACTGGTGAGTTTATGTATACTTGAAATAGCATAATATATAGTGTTCATGTAAGACAGTGAAGAACATTTGATATAATACAGAGTTATCTACCGTTGATATATATGCTATGGTTATTTGTAGAATATGGATTTACATATATCTATTTGGTTAATTGAAATAGTGTTATATGATCTTGACATTATAGTTGTATGTTTAATTGTCAAAGCTGATGATTTTATATGAACGATGAGTGAATATTTGCAAGTGTTAATTATCATCAGGCATGTCATGTCACCTTGTGTATAGATATTGTATAAGAACTATAAACATTCAATGTTCTGATATTATGTTGATCTGCAGTAATGTTATAATAACTGTAACACAGTATGATATAGTATTTTTAGATTAATGTGTTTAATATGTATCTTGTTATATTTTGTAGGGTTTATAATAATTATATGATTACATCATTGTTGAATAAAGAACCCTAGACTAAGATGAAATGGACTTGTTATTAATTGACCGTCCAAAAATCACCTTTTACATTGGCGCCCAACGTTTTGAAGAACCTGGCATGTACAGCAGATATGATGAAGTTATTGAAAAGATGATGAGCTGTACTAGATATTGACTATTTGTAATTGGTTCGATATGTGGAAAAATATATAAAGATTTTACCTGTATTGATAAATCACATACGATTATAAAGACTATATATTATAACTGTATAAGTGATTATTATTAATAAATGAATAAACTAGATTGACATTGAATAGATATATTACATACACTGTTTAAACTTATATGTAAATTATTGTCAGTGTGTAGTAGTGTACTTGAAATACTTAGTGTATTTATTTGGAAAGCAGTTGTAGAATTAGTTGTGAAAAGAATTACTACATTAGTGTGTATTGATAGATACAGATAAAGACTGTTTAGTGAAACTATAGACTACATATTTATGTTTTAATTTATATGTGTATATTATATTAAAAAAAAAATCATTTGATTGTTTTATTTTTTTTGTGAATTTAAACTTTGATTATTTTTTTCAAAAGTGTGGACACAGATTGGTGTATAATTTTTTTTCAAAAGTGTGGAAACAGATTAGTGTATATTTTTGAAATATTTTTTTTTATTCAAAAGTCTTTAATTTTTGGCTTTTAAATTTCTTTTCCGTTCATTTTTCATTCAAAATTTGAGTCTATTCATTTTCTTTGGAATTTCTATTAATTGTTATTTGGAGTAACACTGTACTAGTTTCTAGGTGAAACTATATTGCAATTACATTGTGTCATATTGTTATATCTGAAATTGTGTCAATATAGATATAAATTGATATTTCTATAATTGTGTAATAAAGAATAAAATATGTATATGTAAAAGTGAGCGAAAATGAGTCCCATTTAGCATTACATAAGACTTTTTGAGGTAACCATCAGGTAAAAGGCACATTATAGCAGAACACTAGAAGTATAATAAGCCATATTATACATGTAGCACTACATAAACTGAGATATCCTAATACAACAGGTTAGTAAATAAGTAAGACATACCCAGTTGTAGTTGTCCTTTCGGTTTAGTGTTCATCTGTCAGAAGTATTTAAGCTTATAGTGGAAATAGGAATCCACATTAAGTAAGTATAAACTTAAGATCACGAAGACCAGGATTACTTTGATTAGCAACCAGAAGTTGTAAGAACCAGGTACTTATTGGTTTGGTTTGTTTAGTGTTGTCATTGTGACTGGTGTTTGAGACTGAGTTTGAATAGTTGTACATCTTTGTAGTTCTTGTTCTTGCTACTAGGTATATCTTTTGGGTGTACACATATTGACTTATTGTGATCACACATAGGTAAGATAGTGAATGTGTGATTGAAGACACGGATGAATTACAAAGCAGGGGTGAGTTTTTATTACATTATCATATTAGATTAGTGTTATTTGGCATATGCATACATAGTTAATCAGGCAATTCTTATTTCAGGTTACTGTCATTGCTTTCACCACTCTAATTCTTATTTTTCGTTAATTGTAGGTACTTAATAACATATTTTGGTATTTATTTTAGCATTAGTTCTCATGACTTTTGAGTACATTACTTTCAGATTATTTTTTCTTACACTGATTATTTATCAGTTTTCTATTATCATGGATACATCAGTTGATTTAACAGAAGAGGAAGTTCGGAACATCATTGCTGCCTTCAAAGACATGCATATGAAGCCAAATGCAGAATCTCCAGATGCATTTAAAGATTGGATGAAGGAGTTCTCAACACAGAAATCTTTATACACTGGATACATACCAAGGATTCCTACTTACTCCGGAGACAACAAAGGAGACAACACCTATGAAGTATGGAGGTATCTAGTGTTATGTCTTATCATAGAAAACTACGCACATGAAGTAATTGCTCAGGCCATTAGACGTTCACTGAGAGGGGAACCTAGCAAGATAGTCATGCGATTAGGTCCTAAAGCTACTGTCGACGACATCATAGACAAAATGGATAGCATTTATGGAATTGTAGATCCAAAGGAAGCGTTACTGGCACAGTTTTACACAGCCAGACAGAACCAAGATGAAGATGTTTCCACTTGGGGATGTCGCCTAGAAGACATTTACAACAAAGCACGCCGACAAGGAAAGATTTATGAGGAAGATGTAGAAGATATGTTGCGATCAATGTTTTGGAAAGGATTAAAACCGGAACTCAAGAGAATATCAGGATACAAGTTTGATACGATCAAGGATTACAACCATCTTTTATTGGCGATGCGAGAATTGGAACATCAACAGAAGGAATATACTAAAGAGAACGCACCTCCAGTTGAAAAGAAACCAACACCAGCTAAGAGAGCAAATGTACCAAGGAAAAAGGATAAGAACGAACTGGAGACCGTAGTCAAGCAATTGATGTCACAGATTGAACTGTTAGAGAAACGACAAGAGCAATTGATCAACAACAGTAAGCATAACAGGACAGATCTGATACACCAAACACCTGATGAAACTATAGCATATAGACCATTGGATATGAATAAGAGAAAAGAGAAACATCAGAAAACATGTTGGAGATGCGGACAACTTGGCCATATTGCCATTGGATGTAAAGTAAGACTGGATAACTCTAGGAAATTTGATCGAGCTATGAATTATCAACTAGTCACGAATGAGTATCAACCAACACCAACCTCTTACAACAAAGAAGACAGATTATGCGGACCGGCAAATGAAGTTTCCATCAGAATAAATGGAATAGATACAAAAGCATTGCTAGATACAGGATCATCGGTTTCAACCATCAGTGAGTCATTTTACAACAGACACATGAGATCTACACCGATTGAATCACTTACCCGTATATTGAAGATAGAATGTGCAGACGGACTATCAATGCCTTATCTTGGTTACATCGAAGCAGACCTTCAACTACATGGAATATCTTCTATGAGATCATCATATCCAGGCATATTTCTAGTAATACCGGACAGCGAATACAACACAACCGTGCCATTATTGATAGGCACAAACATCATGTCAGTTGTAATGCAGGAGGTAGAACAGAACACTGGACCAAGGTATTTACAAGAAGCTAATCTACACACTCCATGGTATTTGGCATTCCGATGCATGAATCTGAGAAACAAGGAATTGGAAAGATGTCATAACCGATTAGCAGTTGTGAAATCCGCTGAAACACACTCGATTACTATACCAGCTAACTCTCAAGTTGTAATCAATGGATATTTAGACAAACAGCTTCAACAACAACAAATGTGTGCTATACTACAACCAACTTTTAATTCAGCTTTACCAGAAGATTTAGATATCATGCCAACAGTAATTACTTACGATTGTCAACAACGAGGAAGTATACCCATACACATATCAAACGTCACAACAAGAACCGTTACACTACAACCACGAGCTCTCATTTGCGAAATTCAACCAGTTGACATTGAAGATATTGTTACACCGGAGGAAAAAGAATTTAAAGATATTATGAAGGACATTAAATTACCGATGGATGATTTAACTGATGATGACTATGAAAGAGAAAAAGAGCTCATACACAGATACCAAGATATATTTTCTAAAGGAGACGATGATATTGGACACACTTCAGCAGTACGTCACCGTATCGATTTGATAGACAATGATCCCTTTAAGCAGCGTCACAGACGAATACCACCATCTATGCTAGAAGAAGTACGTAACCATTTGCAACAACTGTTATCAGCAGGAGTGATAAGAAGATCCCATTCACCCTGGTCATCAAATGTGGTATTAGTACGTAAGAAGGACGGAAAGCTTAGAATGTGTGTAGACTACCGTCAGCTCAACCTAAAGACCATTAAAGATTCATATGCGCTTCCCCGCATTGAAGAGATTCTGGATTCCTTAGGAGGCAACACATATTTTACAGTGCTAGATATGAAGAGCGGGTACCATCAAGTGGAGATCGAGGAGGAACATAAACAACGCACCGCCTTCACAGTTGGACCGTTAGGATTTTTCGAATTTAACAGACTTCCATTTGGACTCTCCAACGCACCAGCTACGTACCAACGACTCATGGAAGAATGCTTAGGTGATTTACACACACGTATATGTTACATCTACCTAGATGATCTTATTATCTTCTCGAAGTCCATAGATGAACACCTTGTACGCCTAGAAAGAATTTTTCAGCGACTCCGTGATGTAGGACTTAAGCTATCACCTAAGAAATGTTCATTCTTACAGAGAAGAGTAAAGTACATCGGACACATTGTTTCTGCTGATGGTGTAGAGCCAGATCCTGAGAAAGTGGAAAAAGTAGCCAACTGGCCAAGACCAAAGACTCCAGAAGAAGTACGCCAGTTCCTGGGATTTGTTGGCTATTACAGGAAATTTATCAGGGATTTTTCGAAGATAGCACGACCATTAACAGACTTGATGCCAACAACTTGTAAGAAGAAGACCCGAGGAAAAAAGAAACCAACAGAACCAACATCTTGGCACTGGAACAAAGAACAGAATGAAGCTTTTGAGACATTGAAGTCACACTTATCATCACCGCCGATTCTTGGTTTTCCTGACTACAAGCAGCCTTTCGAAGTGCATACAGATGCATGTCAGACAGGACTTGGAGCCGTTTTATACCAGCAACAAGGAGAACACAAGAGAGTTATAGCTTATGCCAGCCGAGGACTCTCAAAGACAGAACGGAATTACCCAGTCCATAAACAGGAGTTCCTAGCACTCAAGTGGGCAGTTACAGAGAAGTTTGGAGATTATCTGCAGGGAAACAAGTTCACCGTCTACACAGATAATAATCCATTGACATACGTATTGACGTCTGCGAAGCTTGATGCGACAGGTCACAGATGGATTGCTGCTTTAGCTGCCTTTGATTTTAACATCATATACAGACCAGGCCGTAACAACGCCGACGCTGATGGATTATCAAGATTACCGGCTATTATCAGTCAACAAGATTGCATACAAGATGTCCAAGAGCGTATTAAAGATTCAACAAACATCTCAACGGAAAGTGTGAAAGCTATTTGTAGTTCGATACAACGACAACCATATGTAGAATGCCTTGCAGTAACTACAAATGATCTTGCCAGTAAAGTGGATTCAGCATCAACCAAAAAGATCGACATCAGAGAAGAGCAACTACGTGATCCAGTGATAAGAACTTGGATAAATTATCTATCGCATGGACAGAAACCACGAAAGGAAGATATACCGTCTTCACCTGCGCATAACCAGCTATTTGCCAACTTTGACAAACTGGTTATACAGAATGGAATCCTTTACCGTAGAACAACTGTTAATGGAGACACAAAAGATCAGCTTGTCTTACCAAACTCACAGATACCATCTATACTCCGTTCACTTCACAACGACATGGGTCATCAAGGTCGTGATAGGACAACATCTTTAGTGAAGGATAGATTTTTTTGGCATGGAATGACAAAGGATATTGAAGAATGGATTCAGAAATGCCCAAGATGTTTAAAAAGAAAACAGCTACCCAACCAAAGAGCTCCCTTGACGAACATCCGAACAACTCAACCAATGGAAATTGTTTGTATGGATTTCCTTACATTAGAACTTTCGAAAGGTGGTTTCCAGCACATCTTGGTAATAACCGACCATTTTACAAGATATGCCCAAGCGATACCGACTAAGAACATGAGTGCAAGAACAACAGCAGAAGCGTTCTTTAATAACTACGTGGTTCACTATGGTCTTCCAGAACGCATACACTCGGACCAAGGAGGAAACTTTGAAAGTCGTTTGATGAAAGAACTTTGCAGTATAACTGGTGTCAAGAAGTCAAGAACAACACCATACCATCCCATGGGTAATGGCCAATGCGAACGCTTCAATCGCACATTATTGGGTATGCTTGGCACATTACAGAATCACCAGAAAGCCGATTGGAAATCATACCTTGGTCCAATTGTTCACGCATACAACAGCACAAAACAGGAAACGACAGGATTTTCACCATTTGCTCTGATGTTTGGCAGAGAACCACGCCTGCCTATAGATCTTGCACTAGGAATAGAAACAACGAAAGAACAGAAGACAAATACGAAGTATGTTGAGAATTTGAAAGAAAGACTGAAGAAATCGTATGAGTTAGCTACGAATTCAGCAAAGATAGCTCAAGGACGTCAGAAGAAACATTATGACAACAAAGTGCGTGGAGCCATATTACATCCAGGCGACCGAGTACTCGTAAAGATTCTGAGTTTCGATGGAAAGCACAAGCTATCTGATAAATGGGAGAATGACAGCTACATCATATTAGAACAACCTAACTCCACTATCCCAGTCTTTACAGTGAGAAAGGAAAGCGGACATGGAAGAAAGAGAACCTTACATAGGAACCTTCTGTTGCCTATTGGTTCAGTTTCAATCGATGAAGATAAAAAAAAGGAGAAGCCTAGACCTACTCCTGCACCACGATTAAGACCCAGGAAGAATAGAGAAACAGATCCACAACCAACGCCAAGTCTTCATGATAGCACTCTGACAAGTTCTGATGAAGAAAGTGATGACGATTATTTGGTTTATGTGGTTACAGAACCTGACGTTGAAGACTTAAGTGCTCCACACAGTGCTATTGATGAGTTAGAAACTCAGGATGATGATGATACCGTTCAGGACGAGGATGATGACGATCAGGAACACGTTGCTGAACAGCAAGATACTGGAATTGAGGGTGACGACCTTCCATCTGAAGAGAGTGATACAGTTGATCCAGTACTTGAACCTGATGAAGTGTCAGAGACCGATCAACAAGTAGCTGACACTACATTATCTGGTGATACAGAGGAACCTGGGCAAGACGACACTGTTGATGAAACAGCAGAAAATGTCCCTCAACCGGACATTGAAGCACCATGGATAGAACCGAGAAGATCTGTACGTGCCAGAACATCGACAGCTACCACGAAGTATAAGGATTTTATAGTATCCAAGAAGAGTCAGCCACAACCTGACTGGAAGAGTAGAGCCGATTATCTAAAGGATATTGCTTCTAGCGGTACTTTCAAAGGCATGGATGACCAGATTCTAGCAGGCCTTTTGAAGATTGCCACTGAGAAGTGATTGATTACGAGGACGTCATATTTTTTCTCAGGAGGAGGAGAGATATTCGTGATGTCATGGAAGACATTCTCCAACAGAGGGGAGGATGTGGTAGTGTGGATTTTTATCATATTAATCATTTATATATTTTATATGTTTTATAGGTTATTCCGAGACACCATTAATTATATTCTTTCATTTGCAGAGTAGTTTACTTAAGTTTACCTTTATTCTATTGATTGCCTATTGATTATTCATTGATCCATAAAATCTAACTGTTTACCTTGTAGCATTTACCTATTATTGATTTTACTATCAGTACTCACTGTTCACTAGAGTGTATAGGTTTTCTTGTATTCTGATTGGTTTATTAAGCCTTGCCCCCAGTTTGGTGGTAGTTTTGAAAACAGTAATGGAGGATTGATGTCTTTGTTGTGATCCTGATATATTTGTATGTTTTGATGCACTTTGTGCTCATAGACTTTATATTGTGTTTGATTATTAGTTCCATAAGTTCTATGGATTAGTATAGTGATGGAATTCATTCCGGAACAGGACATCATGACTTTATATAGTAAGTTACATTTTGTACTCTTTGAGGTGTCTTGGATGAACTGGATCCTTAACTTTGAAATGAATGTTTATTACATTCATTTTGGTAAGATTCCCAGCCTTATGAAAGAGTGTGTTTTGAGTGTTGTTTGAATCTGATTTATTTGAGAGATTTTAGTATAAATGTTAGAAAGAGAGATTTAATCTATTTTTATGAATGACCTTGACCTTTTGTCATGTAGTCATGAAATGACATTGGTATATCCAATGTGATGTAAATAACAGTACAATTGTTCTTGTACTTAATGTTTTTAGTATTGAAATAAGATTACTTATTTATAATTGTGAATTCGAGATGAAAGATAAAGATTAGTATGAATTATATAATGCCTTTAAGATATTAAAGTCAGATTACTTATTATTGTCATACATTGTTTACAGAACCATATTTGATGTGAACCTCTGTTACCATTACTGTAGAAGTATGACATGTATGAAGATCGTTACTGTTAGTATTGTGTAGACTGTCGATGTTAGTTATTAAACTCAGTTCCACAGACTGGTGAGTTTATGTATACTTGAAATAGCATAATATATAGTGTTCATGTAAGACAGTGAAGAACATTTGATATAATACAGAGTTATCTACCGTTGATATATATGCTATGGTTATTTGTAGAATATGGATTTACATATATCTATTTGGTTAATTGAAATAGTGTTATATGATCTTGACATTATAGTTGTATGTTTAATTGTCAAAGCTGATGATTTTATATGAACGATGAGTGAATATTTGCAAGTGTTAATTATCATCAGGCATGTCATGTCACCTTGTGTATAGATATTGTATAAGAACTATAAACATTCAATGTTCTGATATTATGTTGATCTGCAGTAATGTTATAATAACTGTAACACAGTATGATATAGTATTTTTAGATTAATGTGTTTAATATGTATCTTGTTATATTTTGTAGGGTTTATAATAATTATATGATTACATCATTGTTGAATAAAGAACCCTAGACTAAGATGAAATGGACTTGTTATTAATTGACCGTCCAAAAATCACCTTTTACAAACATACAATAATACGTACAAAAAAGTCAGTTTGAAAGAAGTCGGTGTCTGATGTTAGAAAATTTTACGAAAGTAAAATGACAATAATACATAAATAAACAAATTACAATAGGCAGTAACTGACATGCCATTTAGGGCAATATGCGCAATTGTTTCCCATATGCGGGACTGGTAACATTTTCTTATGTAGCTCAGTCCATATCGTAAACTTGGATATACATGATGGCTCGTTTCGAAGCTGAAACAGTTTTACAATTTTCGGGGTATAAATTGTGATTACTTGTACCGTAAATTAGCAAACCCAGAAAATTCTTTCGTGATCGGCCTAACCCTAACCTTTGGTTTTGATGTTATATTTGTTATTCTCGTGTGATTTTGTCTGATGATTGGTCCGTTTCTGTGTGTGTTAGTTACATTGTAGTGTTGTGTCGTTGTTCTCCTCTTATATTTATGCGTTTCCGTCAGTTTTAGTTTGTTACCCCGATTTTGTTTTTTGTCCATGGATTTATGAGTTTGACCAGCGGTATACTACTGTTGCCTTTATTTATTCTTTACCATTTTCATTCTTTGAAAATTCAATACTTTGAATACATTTTATAACTCCATAGTTTTTACACATTTTCTATGGTCCTCTACTGTCCAAGTCAACACAAATGTTTAAGCTCAGTCACTTGTTATAAATAGACACATGCCATTTTTTCTACACAGAAATATTTTCGTTTTCACACAACTTTAGTGTTCCTCAATTGGAGATCATTAGGGATATCGACCCATATTAAAATCCAAAGTTATGAATTTTCGAAATATTGTTATTTCATCTTCATCAGTATTAGTTTCTGAATAAATCTGGGTATTTTGGTCATTTCGGAAAGAAAATTAAGTTGTTTCATCATTAAAGGCAATAAATCATTTATCGTTATATTTATTTATTCTGAATACAATCGTTCGGTATAATTGATTTCTTTAAGTAAAAATTTCAGGTCACAATATGGATAAAACATCTGGGGTCTGTTGTTCAACTTGTCGTTAGGACTAACGCGTCGTTAAAATTTCTTAATCATTCGATTAAAATTAATCATATGATTAGTGTGTTGTTCAACTTGTCGTTAATTTTAACGCTGCGTTAAAAAGGCTAAAACTGTCGTTAAACTTAATCCACCTCTTTGAGGTGTATTAAATTTTAATCATATGATTAAAGCATCCAAGATGGCTGCTGTATCAATGCAAAAATTATTTTATCCTCGAAATATGAGGCGTTTAAGAGATATTTAGCTCCTGGAAAGAGATTTCAGCCATAAAATACCTTAATATTTGAAAGAAACACAATATAGTTGCTAGGAGTTGAGTTGAAACATAAATTGGAAAGAGATTTGACAAGATAGGGCGAAGGATAGGACGCACACATACAATTGGCATTTGATAACAGAGAGAAATTGCACATTTCGGCAGTTTTTCGTTTGTATTTTACCGCTCAGTGACAGTGTTGATTGCAAAAAAACTAAACGTACGCTGAGACGGGACACATGTTATTGTGCGGAACCATTCAGCAAATTATGACGAACAGCTTTCATAAATAAATAATGTTACCATAGCATTAATGTACAGGCCATAATTGATTTTCAAAGCAAGTCTTTGCTAATTTCCCCATTTTCGAAGTTCAAATATTAGCACTTTCAGTTTCAGTAGCGCCCTTGACCTAGTCCTAACTGTTTACGCAGGTAAATTATGATGGGTGAATTCGTCCCCGTATATCTCGGACCTTAGGATTTTTATCTTTACACGGAGTTTTTAAACAGTGTATATTGTTTTTCCATTTAGTAAAGCTTATGAGCTATGAGGATCCATATCATGGGTGGATCCAGCCATTTTGGGGGGTTCCAACGTAGCCCAGATTAAAAGAGTTGTTTCAAACCTCACGTCGCCTTTCAAAAACTTTGATTGTCAAATAAAAGGCGGATACCAACCCCTGGACTCCCCCTTAGGCCTAGGATCCGCAACTGCAAATATTTATAATGAAAATATACTGCCATCAGTGCAGTAGGAGGTCCACCGGATTTTTGAGAGAGGAATTCTTGGCAATTGTAACAGATGGAAAATTTAGGGTCAGAATTCATAAAACAGACATGGGGCAGTGGCAAATATGGCATACATATTTGAACACACAGAGGGTAACCCTGGCACCGGCTGTTTTCCCCCAAAAAAACATAAATCTATTTCTCTTCTATGTGACTTCAGACTTTATGTTTTCAATTTTAGTTTCACTTTCTATATTCTGTATTTATTCTTATGTAAGCCTAAGGTGAAAAATAACTTGATGCAGGAATATATTAATAATAAACATCTTTGAGTTGGGCTATTTCTTTCTGTCCGGGTGGGGATCAACTTCAAGCAGACAACATGCATGCGTATAACGACACTGATTTTTTTTTTTTATAAAGACACTTGTTGTCATGACGTCCTTGAATAGATCAGTTAGAAAGCAAGGTTTGAAGTTTAAGTACACAGGAAAACCTCATTTCTAGTTTTGAAAATAGAGGGAGCAAAAGTTCCACATCCGGGAATATTTTTATATAAAAAACTTTTTATTTGAAAGGTTTATCTTTTTTCAGTTTAATTTAGAAATAAAAAAAAATAGACAAATTGTGATTGGTCTTTCTTCCTTTCTTTTGTTATCTTGTGAATTATCATGTTAAAATCCAGTGGCAAATACTTCATGCCTTTATATAACGGAGAACAATTTAATAAGAGAATGTATTTCAAACAAGAAGCTAAACTTTTTGCCACAAAAATAGATACATAATCATAATTCATAGTTATTTTTTTCACAGTGAGCAGCCATCTTTGTTGTTCGGTTGTAGCACAATCTCATCAAATGGTAAAAAAGACCACACAATAGGTTCAAGGACACAGTTATCGTCCTTTGATTTTCGTTAGTTAGTCCCTACAGTGAACAGTGTATAACTTGCATTTGTATTTGATACACTTTCACAATTTATTTCTTGATATCTAATGCATGAAATATTAAGTAGGGGCTGTTATTACATGTTATAAAAATTTGGGTGCTGAATCTTTATGTTAAGTAGTGATTTGGTCAGTTTAAAAAAGGTCAATTTTTATTACGTCGGAAGCTGTCATTTAGAGCTGGTAGAAGTGTCTATTAATTTGATCTTATTTGTCTCACTAGTAGTACACTACACTGTAAAAATCTGTTTGAGAAAGAGTAGGTGCAATGTTTTAAATTTGAATTTATTGTCTAAAAGAAATGCTCTACGAAATAACTGTGTTCTCGGGCCAATAGGGACCAAATAAACATCTTCTACTTGTATACCGTAAATCCGCATTTGGATGTGCCTTTAATTCAGTTGTTGCATGTCGTTTGTTGCTATATATATTATTGTTTTACGTTCTTAGTTTTGTTCATGTATATATTTAAGGCCTTTTGATTTCTATTTTGAATTGTTTTACTGCCTTGATTTGTCATATGTATAGGTCTTTTATAGCTTATGCTTCGATGTGAGTTTTGCTCACTGTTGGAGGCCATACGGTGACCAATATTATATCTGTTAACTACTACATCTTTAGGTTGCCGATAGGGAATTGTCTCTTTGACAGTCATGCCACATCTTCTTGTCTTTATATTTAGTATTAGCAAAGCCCATACCGCATAGTCAGCTATAAAAGGCCCCGATAAGACAATGTAGACAATTCAAACGAGAAAACTAACGGCCTTATTTATATATATATAAAAAAAAATGAACGAAAAACAAATATGGAACACATAAACAAACGACAACCACTGAATTACAGGCTCCTGACTGGGGACAGGCACATACATAAATAATGTGGCGGGGTTAAACATGTTAGCGGGATCGCAACCCTCCCCCTAACCTGGGACAGTGGTATAACAGTACAACATCAGAACGAACTATTTCAGAGGTGTTTTCAGGGGCCCAGGCCCCCTCCCCCTTTTTTAGAAAAAATTTGGTTGATTATATAAAGGGAATCACTGTAGCATGATTGGAGCGGGCCCCCTCTAAGGCAGTCAGTGCCATTCCCCCTTTATGAAAATTTCTAGAACTAACTATTTGTTATTTCAGTTTTAAAAAATCATTGAAAAGGTTCTCGGACTGTGCCATTACACTTGCACAAATGAATATTTAAAATTAACACACTGTATCTTCTTTTGCAGTGTGAACTGCAATCGATTACAGTTCTGTTATTTATTACGATCTACACCATGATCTGAAATGTTAACTTGGCATGCCATACTTGATAAAATGCGGACATGAAAGAAAGCACCCTTCACATACGCGTCAATGGAGATCGTTATTCCAAATTATTTCGTCATTTATAAACAAAAGCGTATCTTTCGCATGTGTAGAAGGTATGACTTAACTAACAACAAATATTTTAACAGATATTTGGAGGAATCATTATGTAAAAACAAAGACTTCAACTGAATTATCATTGCAATCATGGACACTGTCGTTGTTGTCAGACACCAAATTCCGGCATTAAAATCATGGTCATGAATGATGCATTTTGATTGAGGACCGAAGACAATCTCTGACATTGCTTCTGAGTTAGAACAGTCACATGTTGCATGATAAGACTATTTCAAACACGACTGAAATTTTTTAACATAATTAAGAAACAAACTGATTTCAAGTTATTCATTGCATGAATGTTGGTTTTTCGACCACCTGCATGACCTCATCATTTCAGATACCAAGATTTTTGAGCAATAACTTTTGAATTTGAGATTACTTAATCAGTAGTGCATTCACTGAAACAATTTTTTCATTCAAGAATATTTCATTTTGAACTGGAAACATATCTAAAATATTTTCATGTTTCCATAAGAAAAAACATGAATATGTTACAAGATATTTATTCAATAATTATTGGCACCCAAAACCAGTTTAAAAGAAGAATGTTTTTATTTAATGCATCAAAGGAAGTTTTGTAGGCCCTGATTTACAATGCATTGTGGGAAACACTTGCTAACTACCCAAATTTAATCATATGATTAAAAATTAATCGAATGATTAGTAAATACAATGATTAAAATAAGTTGAACAACGCAATTTAATCATTGCATTTACTAATCATCCGATTAACTTTTAACGACTGATTAAAATTAATCATATGATTAGTTTAATCACAAGTTGAACAACAGACCCCTGATGTTAACCTTTAATTACAATATACAGACCCAGTTTAAGCATTTGATAAAATTTTGAAATGTCTTAAAGTGCATTTTGACTGTGAAATTTAGCAAAATATAGATTTCATAACAAAACTTTAATGCAGTAATTCTCAATACATTTAGGGCCCCAGTTCCATACTGTGGACAAAAGACCTTATTATCGTTCGTGACCGATGGTTGAAATCATTCCTC
Organism: Mytilus galloprovincialis; assembly: GCA_037788925.1. NCBI lineage: Eukaryota > Metazoa > Mollusca > Bivalvia > Mytilida > Mytilidae > Mytilus > Mytilus galloprovincialis. Next base: position 267,973 of record JAWDJN010000027.1, on the reverse strand, counting down.
AGTAAAGGACCTAAATATCATCCCCCATCAATTATTAATTGGAATGAGTATTATTCACGACTCACTCCGTACTTACTGCTCTAAAAGGATCCAACGTGAAAATGCTGACAAGAAATCCTCATTTTGTTTTAATTCAGTAGAGAACGTAGCTAATATACATATACAACATTTCAAAGAACAGTTTACTCCTAACAACAACAATAATGATAATAGCAATATTTCTCTTATCAATCATAAGCTAAAAAATCGCCAAGGAATTCGCATTTGTCACATATGATAAGGCTGTTAATAATGATATTATTGTTTGACGTATATTTCACATTGAGGTTCTTCAAAAAGAGATCACGAATTTACCAACATTCCAACATAAACTTTAAGCTACCTCTTAACAAGGTGAACCAAATGCAATAAAAGTTCCATTTATGTACTGGCTTATAAACCTACACAAAACTTATTACAAATTTAGATTTATTTCGTCCTGAAGCATGGAAATTGAACCTTAAATTAATGTACATACAGCTTCAATAACGAGTTAAAAATAATTGAAGGCATCCAGGAAACAAAATATAAAAACATTATAGATAACAAAAATGAATCTAGATTTTTAAACAAACTGAGTGCTTGAGTTTGCATTATGCATGCAGTTTGCAAAACCTGAGATTTGCAATATGATAATGAAAAATGACATACACATTATATATAAAATAGTCGACGCAAAAAATGTAAATAAGAATAGTAGCTATATATACGCATTTTTCTATTCAAAACTACCAAGCATTGCTTTCAACTACTTTTGAAAGATTCTTCACAGAGTAACATAGTTCAAATAAAGGTGTGTTAAAATTATTATTATCTACAATGGCACATACAAGAAACAAGTATGTGTGACATGTGTAACTTGACTGAAGATTACGAACACTTTTTTCTCAAATGTCAATTCTTTCATGAATTTTGGAAGAAAATAGATGTACTTGTAAGCAAAATCAAAATTGGGTCACATATTTTTAATTTTAAAACCTTAGTACTGGGCTATAAAATACATGATCCTATGTATATTGATATAAATCTCTTCCTAACTGTCTTAATATATTCAGTTCATAAAAGTACTCATATATCAAATTATAAACAAAAAGGCATAGACGCTTATGCAGTTTTTTGAAATGAATTTTTAAACACATACGAAATTAACAAATATATTAATGCTAAAAGCAGCAAATTTTTAAATGATGTAAAAACACGGTGGGTAAGGTTGTCCTGCGAGAGAACGTTCTGTGCTGGTGATTCGGTCCTGACGGGTGCTGGTGATCAATGAAAAAATGTAAACAAAGACGAAAATGATGATTTTTGACGTTTTCACTCATAAAAAATTGAAGAAAACAGTTGAGATTTTTCAATTTTGTTTCTTATGGGTTCATATGTAAACCATTAAAAAGTTGACCCTCTAAACTGTTTCAGTAAGCGTAACACAAAAATGCTCATTTTCAGACAATCAAGAACTGAAAAAATAAAACAAAAATGCTCATAGAGTCCGCTTTCTATACCGCAATCCACACGAAAAAACTATTTTGTGAAAAAACATTGCAATTTATTAAAATTTAGCATTTTCTCAATTTACTCATGTCCTGATACTGTGCTGGTGGGTCCTGTCATTGTGCTGGTGGGTCCTGATACGGTGCTGGTGATTTTGGACAAGAAGTTGGTCATATTTGAAACAAATGTTAAAAAATCAATAAAATTGGGCAGATAATTGTTGTCAATAGGATCTATGACTCCTATTTTAGTTCTTGTGCATCCATTTGGCTGTTTAATATGTGTTTTCAAATGATCGTAACTTGTATTACATCATTACATAAAAGGGCAATATCTTTCGTCCAATATCAGATAACAAGATATAGTATCTAAAATAAGAATAGTTTTATTAAGATATTAAATGCCCCTTACATTGATGCTTCAACAATGATCAAAGCCCATGCCGCATAAACATGTTTGTTAGCGCTCCGCATACCCCTCCCCACTTCCACCCAATCAACCCTCCTCATTTCCTCCTTCATTGTTACAGTGGTGTACCAACACAACAATTTATCACATAAAATAATATCACAAAGACACACATTATTGAACAACGAATGCTCGCAGGTACTGAAAGCTAGTTCAAAGCCGCATTTTCAACTAATAGATAAACCGTGTTCTCATATATACAAAAATCCCAATCGAGTCGATTAAAAAAGTCTCAAAACTTAAGTTCACATTTTAATGTTTGATGAAGCAGTACTTTAAAAGTGTGCAGTGCATCTTGTGCTCACAGTAGTTATTGTCATTATTATGTTTACATAAGACTCATAAAGAAATTAAGAAGGTACCAAGAAATATTTTACAGTTCAATTTAATGATCATGAATGGAAGGAAATGGTACGGAAGTTTACATATGACAAAAAGAAATTGATAGTATTTTTTGGCGAAAGACTTAAACGCTTCTTTGTATTATATAGTACAGCTCTTCTATAAAAGCATGCAAAAAAAAACTTTGATTGAGTGACTTGCTTGCTATGTTTGCTTGGATGTTTTCAAACAATAGGTAGGCGGAGTTTCAATACATACTGGGATTTGATTGGACAAACACAAACTGACAGGAATTGAAGTTAATGTTTATTGTCCAAACAAATTCTAGTATATAGTAAACAGACTACTTACCTGTCGTTTACAAACATCCAAACAATCATAGCAAGCAATTTGATCAATGGTTTGCTTTGCATATATTGATAGAAGAGCTGTAAATTCTAAAAAAAAAAATCTTGTTGTCGTAGATGGTTAAATCCTCAACATAATCTCAATAACTTTGTTATAACGAATAAGGTTTTTAAATCAAATTTCGTGGACTTTTTAGCTTCCACCCCGACGAGGCATGTTAGCTGTTCGTATGCTCTTGCACCTGACGCACGGAAACTTTCACATTTCCATCTTCTTTTCTGAATTATTTTACCCAGCTCATACTTGATAGGATTGTTATCCTAGTAAAATGTGTAACCAATGAATTTAACAGAAGTTAAAAATTCCACAATACTATATAATTCATTTTATGTGTCAATTTGTTTGAAAAAAGTCGAAAAGAAGAGAGTTTTTTTTAATGTCATGATTATCTGTCGCTTTCTAGATCTATGCTTACTAGCATTTATTTCAGATGACATGGACTCCTCACTCTGGTGACCCTGCTGCCTTTCATAGCTTTATCCGTGTACATATATTAATAGATAAACAAAAGGCTGCAACTGGTATTTTTGTATTTAAAATGATTCGTTGTAACGAGAATATTTGTGGTGAATGGAAACTGTGAGGGTCAAAATCTTAAATTGCTTATAAATGTTGCTGGACCCAGTTTCGTTATCTGATCTGAATTTTCTGAAATGTGCAAGGTAGATAGACATTGGCCTTTTGATTTTTTTTTTACTCGGTAAGTTTTGGCCTAATTGGTTGAACTTTTTCAATATTAAAGCCGATTTCAATGAGTGTGTAGACAAAGGGAATATCCTTGGTTATCTTGCTTGCAAAACAGAAAAGACATTGTTAGGTTATGTAAACTACCCTACTTTAAGAGTAGACTAGTCCGACAAATGACACATCTTTCTGTCTGTAGGACCAGGCTACTACGAAAGGAGGGTAGTATATCTTACCTAACAATGACTTCACGGTTTAGCTAACAAGTAAGCTAACCAAAGATATAACCCTGCCTACATACTCAATGGAATCGGCTGTAACTAAAAACTCGAATACATTTTAACAGACAGTGGTCATGTTTGTTAATGAATAATGTTTTTCCTAGATTCACTCTTGAAAAATCATTTGGTAACATTTGGTCAAGTAATTTCAGATTATATCTTTTTGTAATCGCGGACGCCAAGACAATACATGAATCTCACACGACCCCTCGACACAGGTGAGCTTATATATGATCTTATAGCGATTCGGGTTGATAACCAGTTGAAATTAAGCCAGTTTTGTGTGTGTGTAGATTTGTATTGGTTTAAACTGTTATGACCTTTTAAAGTTAAATGTAGGTGTTTAATCTAAGAATTTCTTTTTTAAACTTATATACTTGTTTTATACTCAATTGGTAGTATGAAGCTACGAGGTATTTTAATTTTTGAAATTGACATATTCTAGTCTGCCCTTTCACTGAATAGTGATATTTTTTAGTGTTCTATCGAACTTTCGAAAAAAAAAACCTGATAACCATTCAGACAAAAAAAATTATGATGAAAAAAATCTTACAGATACAGCAAGTGGTTCTTAATAGCTATAAGATACATTTTTCTTTTCAAATACAACTTTTAAATCTTATGGGAAACTATTCCAAGCTTAAAACTTTCACTGTAACCTCGCTCTAACTTATCCCCCATCCCCCCAAAAAAAACCAAACAAACAAACCCGCAATACTATTGTCATTCTTATAGTCAGCACTAAATTGTTCACAAACAAATGTGTTTTAAGCTGCTAAAGACATATGATTCAAACGCTCAGAAAGTCTTTTGTTCTATATTTTTACTCTCCATTTTTATGCAAAACCTTTTACATTTTTATTTTATGAGTTATTGTTGAAGGTCGTGCGATGACGTATGGTTGTTAACACATACTTCCTTTGATTTCTTATGGAAATTCCATTGACAACAAACATACCACATCATCTACTTTATATAAGTATTGTATAAATTACAACGTATTTTGGTGATCTTGCAAAATGATCGTAATCCCGAAAATCGTAAACATATTTTCTTATCTTAAAAGGGGGCAAGAAGGGTTCCATTAACAGGCCAATAAATAAGATTACAGTTAATTTAAAAAAAATAAATAAAAAAAATAGAGGTATTTTTTCTCTCATAATAACAGTAAACAGATTCACAACAATGTCAATTTCAAGAAAGCAGACAACAGTTAATTTGTCAATAACGGTACAGCATCAATGATCTTGAAAATATGCCACTTTTAAGTAAAATATAAAGGCACAGAACCAGGACATAGGAGCACAGAACCAGGACCGTTTTTCTTATCACCAGCACAGCGTCAGGACAATTCCGTTTAACGAACTTGCACGACTTTTGCAATATAATATTGTTGTAATATACTTTGCATGGTACTTATTACGCATCAGAGAAAAATTAAGCAACAAAACTGTCGTTTTATTGCCGTTCTGATACAATGTAAACAAACCCACCAGCACAGAATCAGGACCCACTAGCACCTGACAGGACCAAATCACCAGCACAGTACGTTCTCTCGCAGGACAACCATACCCACCGTGAAAAAGATACATATGATCATGAATAGCTAGATTTAATATATTTTCATGTATAAAATTTGTGTAGCAAAAGTTGACAATATATCTGAACACGTGGTAATAAACCAAAACAGCATGCTTCGTGAAAATGTACAGAATTTTGTCTCAAAACGCATTTATTACACACTTTATCACTTAATCAAATGAATTTCCATTTACAATGTCGAAACTTACCACATATAATTTTTAACTTAAGTTTAAGTTGTTCGTGAGTATCAATTAAACGTATAAATTAATCCGCACAATTGATCAACCAGCTTCAACGGTTTTCATCAATAAGGTTAAAGGTCAATGATCATAAAGTTTTAATCTTTAGAAACAAAACCGGACAAAACTGTACACCTTCCGTAATCATGAAACAATATAGTTTGTAAAATGTTTGTAATAACCATGAACTGTAAAACTAACAAACTATCTATAAATTCACTGCATAAATTCCCTGGTTATCCAGTGACTAATTCACAGGGATACTCGGCCAACTGCTGTAGGTCGAGTAATATGTAACAACAGCAAAGAAAAGTGCAATAAAGATATTTAACATACACTATAACAACATATCATTTTACCAGACCACGGTTTGCGGAAGTAGTCAAGAAGACAATATTATGTTTTTCAAGGGTTGACAGGATACACGTGATCGTTGTTAGTTTCAACTTCAATATTATTATGCAAGCAGATGTAATAAACAATGATTTCATACATTATTTTTTTTGGTTTACACTTTATATAGGGCTTTATTTATGATCTTATTCCAGAGTGCACAATTCTTATTCTACATATTTCACCTGTATCAAAATTAGGAAATCTGTTTGGTCGTCCCATTTTGTTGTAAGGATGTTTAGATTAAGTGTCGAGTTAATATGTATATTATTTTGTGTTGTCTGCGAGAAACAAATCATTTTTCTGATCTAGTAACTAAATTCAAAACCAATATAGATAATGTTAACATATATATTTTATTGAACTGTGTAATTTAATCGGAATGCGAATGACAACATGCACCTACAATTCTTTTGTGTGTTTCCCGTTTCGGTAACACATGACATTTGCGCGGGAACTTCTTACATAAACATCGTTTTTGGATTATTGAAACATGTGAAATGTACTGTAACAGTTATTGATTTTTGGAGGTAATGTGATATTATTTATTATTCAATAGTACATAATTTTACGTCAGGTTTGTACACATTAAGTCTCTGTTCAGTGGCGGATCTAGGGGAGGGGGGATTCCGGAGGTTGAACCTCCCTTTTTTGCATTAGAACCGAAACACACCAGTGGCAGATCTAGCCATTTTGAAAGGGGGGTCCAACCATGTCCCCATTCAAATGCATTGATCACCCCACAAAATTTGGAAAATTTGAAAATGACTTGAGGAATGAAGATGTAGTAAAGACCGAATATCAGTTTTGGTCTTATATATGTAGTACTTTAAAATTTTAGTCTTACATGTATATATGTGTAAAAATATATCACTGTTTCAGTGGCAATGGTAAATAGACACTGAAAAGTCTTGGATATAAACATTTTATAGTTTTGAATGTTTCTTCATCAGTTGACTTAAATTAGGTGGAGCCAGGAGGTGTGTTCTTATTTCCAACAGAGGAGCGCTCAACCTATATCAATTTGTGCATGAAGCAAATTGATAGTTGCTAAATACTGAATGATTATACCACAAAAAAGTTTTAACCTGTGCATACTTAAAATACGATAAAAAAAACTTGTCTTTTTCAGGACTTCTGATCCAACCATGTAGTATGGCATTTTATTGAGATATGGTTTTGGTCAATGGATGTTCATGAAGAACCTGCAGTACAAAGTATATCACTGGATTTAGCTCTTTGTCTAAGTGTATTATCAAATTACTTTGCTTTGAGCTCAGTTCATTGTTATGCAATTCATTCTTTGTGAAATAAAGATTTGACAGACAACTCTCATGTACAAGGATTTGTCAAAGTAGTATCACCTCTTTCTTCAATGTAAGTAATAGGGAGATAAAAAGCATACATAGGCGGATCCAGAGGGAGGCCCTGGAGGGCCCGGGCCCCCCTTTCGTGGGAAAAATTTGGTTGATTATATAGGGAATCACTGAAGCATGACTGGAGCGCCCCCCCCCCCTTAGGTCAGTCAGCGGGCCGCCCTTAGGAAAAGTTCTGGATCCGCCACTGGCATATATCGATTTGAACCAAACATTATATGTCCTTTGACCAAATTTTATAAAAAGAACAAATTTACCCGACAATGCTACTCCCGCTACTAGCAATATGATGCTAGGTTGTTTTAATACATCTGTACTGCCTACTGATGACTTAGTCCTGAGTGTAAATGGTCATTCGATTATGTTTAAAAAAAATTGTAAGGCCTATCTGGCCTACATAATGTAATTGATTTCTAAAACTATGTTTCATTGTACATGTTCAACATTTTTCATTCAATTGTTTATTTCTAATAAATTTGTGTGAATTAACATTGTAACAGTAAATGTTAATTACTACACTTTCATACCACAACAAATACTGTATTTGTGGTACATGTATCACTTATATTTGTATCTATAGGGGTAAATTCAGTAAATAATATACGTCATCAGGGACCGCCCATTTAGGGGAGAGCTTTCAGTATAGAATTGAAGACCTGTGCTGCAATGATTGGTAGATAAAGTTTTCAATAATATTTTTTTCATTAGATGGATCAAATCTGAGGTTAAAAAAAATAATTAAATAATGCTGAGTGCATTTATTTTTTTTAAAAACAGGATTGAAAAGTGATGGGGTCATTGTAGGAATTAAGTGCGAAACTACAGTGTTTGTAAACAAAGCCATGTGGAAGGCCCGAAAATGCCGCATGACCCTATGTTTTGATGGTTGCAAAAAATGGGGCTATATTTGTACTTTAATGAATGGAATATGAAAGCTTCTAATTTGTAAAGGTAAAAAAGTTATGAATTTAATTGAACATGTAGGTTTACATTGAAGTTAATGGGAGATTTTTTACTGAATTTACCCCTATAGGGAGAATTTGCACCCTGTCACTGTACTTTTTCAAGGACACCTGAGAACCCCAAAGTTCTTTTCTTGTAAATATTAATGCAATGGAAGCCTTTTGGAATCAAATAGCACTATCTTTAATGCAAAAGTCTATTTTTAATTGCGGTCGGCATGGGTGTACTGAGTGGACTGGTGGTAGAGAGCATGGGGTCTATGGGAAGAAGTCAGTTTTGTGGCCTGATGGAAAGAAAAAAAATAGAAAGGGTTCACAGGCTCTCCTACATGCATGCACATCATATTTTGAGGGATGAAATGCCAAATAAGAATTCACAGGGGGGGCGGTTAGATGTCTCGCACATATGCCATAACCCCATCTGTCTTAAGCCGGAACATTTAATTCTTGAGCCACACTCTCTCAATATGGATAGAATGGGGTGTAGAATGAGAAATTTATGTACAAAGGATCACCATCCACATTGTTTATTATAGATTAAGGTGAATATTATTTATTTGAAAGCCTAGTAGACTTGCGGAGTCTGCCATATGAGTGGTCTTTTGGGTACATAGGACTGTTTTTAGTGACCGGTAAAAGTTTATTTTTCGTATAATCTTTTTCCTCCTGATGCCGTGCATGTATATCATACAGAGCATGCTTTCTTGCATTTCTGTGATTGATACTGTTTTCTGAGTATTTACAATTTCTCATTTGATCACTTTGGTCCTCTAATTTTTTTATAGATTTTGCCACTTTTGTACCTGGTTGTATTGGACTTCCAGCAGCCTCACACAAGATGACGATAGAATTGCCTGTACCATGATTGACTTTGTGACATGCCGTATGTACCCGGCCGGTAAAGTTTCTAGCATAGGTAACATTAACTGGTACAGTGCTACGTATGGATCGATTTAGGGCTTCAACTTTTTGTGTATTTGCACTTTTAGCTGTTTTAGCAAGCATGCCTGGACCCAGACGGTAATTGACACATTGGCGCAGAATATTTTCACTGTTTTCATTTAGCTCAATTTCAAAATTATGCCTCTTTAAATATGCACTTTTGTCAATCCATGATTGAGATTTTCTACATATAGAACAAACAAATGAATAAAGGGAACAATCTGTGTGATCTCCACAGTAACAGCCCACTATGGCATCTGAAACATATGAAAGTTTGGATTTCATTACATCAGGGGATTTGTGATATCTAATATTAGCCTGTACGAATTCTGCCTGACAGCGGGCTGCCATGTCAGAAGCAAACAAACTTTGTAGTCGGGTTCTTTGCACCTTTAACCGAGCTGGCATGATGTCACAAACTGTGGATAAATTATTTACAAATTTTCTATGGTTAGATGCTACATGTCTAGTGTCAAGAAAATGGATGGGAGTTGTTGATGTTAGTCCCTCCTGATATAAACACTCTGCCGCCCTGTACGCACTGCTGTCTGGGTCAGTTGTAACTTCATTTATTTCTAATCCATCCTCTTTTAGCTCCTCAAAACACTCTCTTGCCCACCGCTCTTCATTTCCTATACTGTCTTGCATGTTGATATTTGCAGTGCACGGACCAGCATGTTCGCCTACATTTGTACTAACTGTATGCTTTCTCTTGGAACAAAGTTTAGACTTTGGTAATGTATTTATAATGCTATGTTTATAAGTTTCATTTTCAGCAACTGTATACGCGCACTGGGTTGCTGGTTGAAAAGGGGTCTTCCCGATTCCAGAATAAATAGCATTATTGTATACACAGTCAGATTGAATGTTAACAACATCAGGATTTTCCCCCCGTATCTTTTTTATCCTTTTAATTTTCTCACTTTGTCGTTGTAAATCTCTCATGTTTTCTTCTTCTATCTTTTCAGATATTGCATTAGCAGTGTGTTGCATACCAGATACAGATGGAGGAGGAATATTTGACGCCATACAGATTTTACGGTAACTTGCTGTACTAATTGGAGTATGGTGTAGACCAACTTGTAATCCAAGATTTATTTTTGCTGCGCGTCGTCCCCTTTTTACACTGGCAACCTCTTCGTACAAGTTAAACATTTTTGATTTGTATGCGCATTGTGTACATTTTGCACACTCTCTCCAAGCTGATCCCCACTTCTCTTCCATTGACAAGTCCCATTCTAGGTTGCCATTACAGTGTGGGGATAGATTCTGATGTTCCCTGAATACCTCATTCCACATTTCTGTGTTTTTGCTTATTGTTACTGTTCTGTTGGTGTATTTTTCAGATCTGGAGGTAAAAAATTAATGAAAGACATTAATTAACTCCCTATCTTGCATCACTGTGTAGCAAATGTAGCTTATTTGTCTTTTTTATATTATGTAGTATCAAGATTTAAATTAGAATTATCTCCCTTTGAGCCAGTATTTTTCAGAGCAGTGTTATTAAGGCTGTGATGCAGATAATGTTGTAAATAAGCACTTTTCTAGTATTTTTACATTCGAATAATTATTTGGTATGTAGAAATAATATATTTATTTCATTATTCAATGCGTTTCTTCAATTCAAAAATATTCTGTTTAACTTTTCAGTATTACATACCCTGCATCTATAAACTGTTGATAAAATGTTTGTTTCTCTAATGTGATGTTTGAAATTTTCTAGTAAATACTGTAAATAGTTGCTTTATCAATTGTTATTCAATATATGATCTTACCCAGTCTTATTTTCATTTTCTGCACATTTTTGTACTTCAGTCTTGGATGCCTGTTTTGGACGCAGAAGCCGCCCTGATGTTGGGTGCATAGGAATTTCAGCATAGTGTTTGATATTAACAGATTTTGTCACAAGATCAAAGTCATCCTTGGATAGTCTTTCAAACTTAATCACAGGGAATACAGGTATTTTAGAATTTTTCAATTTAAGTCCTCTGTTATGTGGAATATTTCCCTTCTTAAATCTGTGTTTTTTTAAGTGTACAGCATAACGTCCCATTTTTTAGTTAAAATTTTTATGAAATAATTATTCTTATAACAATATTTGTCACTCTCTGATTTCATTTAACAAAAGTAAGAAGAAGGAAAGTGCAGAAACAGGACAAATTTTATTGCTAAGATATAATTTTTATGGTTGACAGTTGAAGAAAAGTCTGTTTTTTCTCTGACTCTACCAGTATGATAAGACATTCTCATCTTTGATAGAGAATGACCCTATAGCTTATCTGTGTGCACTTTAAATGATCTATACAAGATATGAAAACACAGATTTAGTGTAGGGAAATATTAATGTTGATTTTTTTTGTGTATGACACTCATTTAAAATAAGATTAACTGGTACTATTTGTTCAAACAAACACAAAAAAACAGTTCATATTTATTAAAGAATATATTTTACATCATTTTTTATACAACATTCAATTTACAACTTTTTGTACAAAATATACATTGGCCGCAATATGGGCTATAGTACAAATTTTCCTTAAACTTTGACAATTTAGCCACTACAGATCTTGTATTGAATCTGGAACTTTAGAATAGGCTAAATTACATAATTAATATAAAAAAAGTATGATTTGAGGAAGAATTGTCTCTTATAGGGGTAAATTCAGTAAATAATATACGTCATCAGGGACCGCCCATTTAAGGGAGAGCTTTCAGTATAGAATTGAAGACCTGTGCTGCAATGATTGGTAGATAAAGTTTTCAATAATATTTTTTTCATTAGATGGATCAAATCTGAGGTTAAAAAAAATAATTAAATAATGCTGAATGCATTTATTTTTTTTAAAAACAGGATTGAAAAGTGATGGGGTCATTGTAGGAATTAAGTGCGAAACTACAGTGTTTGTAAACAAAGCCATGTGGAAGGCCCGAAAATGCCGCATGACCCTATGTTTTGATGGTTGCAAAAAATGGGGCTATATTTGTACTTTAATGAATGGAATATGAAAGCTTCTAATTTGTAAAGGTAAAAAAGTTATGAATTTAATTGAACATGTAGGTTTACATTGAAGTTAATGGGAGATTTTTTACTGAATTTACCCCTATATATATAACAAACAAAAATGAAAAGAGAAAATTTTGCAATACCTTTTGAATACTATAACTTTTTAGATATTTAGACATATTAAGACTAATTAAGTAGATGTTGATAATATCCACTTGACATGCTTGAAATTCTATTAGATTACTTTTGGAGCAGTTTTGAGTCTTTGAAGCATGCTCAAAAAAGTTCTTTTGGTGAAATCGTTTTTATATTTGTAAATTTTTTTTTGCTTCGACCAGCTTTGGAGGAAATATTATCAAAGAATTGATAAAAATCAGCACAGAAGTTTACTTCCTATCTCATCTAGCCCCTAGCATCTTGTCAGGCATTGTCATTACTAAAAACCAATAAATGTATTGTAATCTGAGGATTTGACCTTTTAACAATTTTGTTTACTAATGATACTGACGATCCTCCACAAAGTAATATAAATAGAACCATACAAATAGTAAGCAAATACATATAAAAAAAGATGTGGTATGATTGCCAATGAGATAATTCTCTACAAGAGACCAAAATGACACAGAAATTAACAACTACAGGTCACCGTAAGGCCATCAACAATAAGCAAAGCCAATTCCGCATAATCATCTATAAAAGGCCCTGAAATGACAATGTAAAACAATTTAAACGGGAAGACACAGCCTTATTTATGTACAAAAAATAAATGAAAACGAATATATGTAACACATAAACAAACGACAACCACTGAATTACAGGCTCCTTATATCATGTTCTCAAATCTAGATATCATCTCCCATTTAGTAAAAAAAACACATGAAAATATGAACCTAGAAAAATGTATTATGTGTTGCTCTCCTAGCTACAAAATGTATCCAAAATCAAAGATGTGGAACATATTCTATCATAATCATTTGGTAACTAATGCAATTAATGTCTCTTCCATGCCCGTCTTGAACATAAAAACTAAATAATAAATAAACAACACTCCTAATGCTAAGATTGTTTGTCATCGTGCAACACAACTAATAACACCATATAGGAAAAACATAGAACTCATTTTGTCATGAGACACTGTCAAACATCCAAACATACTATCCACACTCATATGTGTCCACACTTGTATTTTAGAAAAAAAATAAAAAATTATTATTATCTCATTCTATTCACAGTCAATTTATTTACTATACTATATATAAAAATATTAATTTTCGCGAACCATTTAGGTCACGGAAATTCCAAAATATGGCATCAGTAAGGAGAGTTGTACAAATAATGTGAATACTCAAAACCCCATCCAAATTTTCTTTAGCAAAAAATATGCATCTTTTTCTATTTTATATGTACTAACAATATTCCATTTTTTTTATAATTTCGATTAAAATGTGTCAAAATCTGAGTTAAAATAGGTCGAATTCCCCAAATCAACATTCCCTGATTGGTTGAAGGACTGTGGCGTCGATGTAAAGCATAGCAAGCCTCGATGTAAAGCACACGCTTCACAGGAATAAGTAGAGTTTTACAAATAATGTGAATACATATCCCCTCAATCCAATTTATGTATTGCTGAAAATAATCAAGTGTTCATTATTGTCTGTTTTGATTCTGCTAACAACATTCCATTTTTTCTATAATTCCGATTTAAATATGTGAAACCCCGCAATAAAAATAGATGGCCTCAATGGTAAAAGCAACGCTAAAAATTTCCGTTAATATGTTAACATCTTGAACTTCGACCCTGGGTTCAAAGGGGTAAATAAACCGATTCACAGATAGAGATTTCCTTGCGCTCAAATGTAATCCTTATTGAAGTATACAGTCAGGGCGTGAGGCAACTTCGTTTACAGAAATATATACACACTTATCAGTAATATATTGTCATGCTTCTGCATATTCACATTTTTTATGCTGAATTTTAATCAAATTTAATTCTATACAAATTTTATTTCGTAAAGCAATAGGAGTAAGAATATTTTTAGCGCCAATTTAACCAGCTTCATCGCCATCATCAAAATTATTTATCGTTTTCATTGTGAAATTTCACTTACATAGGGTTTATTAATATAGAGTAATTTTGGTTAGTATGGCTTATAAATTATAATGTTCTCGAGATGTGCTTCTCTATACATTTTTGACGGTCAGTTTAATCCCATTTATCTCAATATCATCTCCGATGACAGAAATGTCAACCCGACCTATTCGTGTCAAAATCTAGCTATTTGATGAACTAATTTCTTCTAAAACTGCACGTGCAGTAATTCTGTATTATTTGATAATCAATCACATTCACGTTACATGTTTGCATGATAATGGGTTCTGTATGAGTGAACTGTAGTGTATTGCAAGATCAAGGCAATTGTGACGTCAGTGCGCTTACACGTGCCATTATTATTTGTAAACAAACCGGCTCCTCATGTAACACGTGTCTGAATTATGCATTTAAAGTGCAATCAATCTTTCAATCACTATTTGTTGTTTAAGGTCAGGTTTGTACGCATGAAATCTACAGTAAAAAAATGCCAGTGATAGAAAGATAAACAGAAAGCAACTGTCTAGGGCCAAATAAGGGAGAGGAAAAAGCCAGTATTAGTACTATTTCGCAGAACGATAAACAGATGCATGCATAGACAGACCCAGGGAGTGGGAAAAGTTTAGTTGATTATATATGAAATCATCGAGGCATGACGGGAGTGGGCAACCCTCTGGTCAGTCAGAGCCCCCACCCCTTTATGGAAAGTTCTGGATCCGCCACTGAGATTTGCAGGTTTTCTTTGTAAAGATACCTTAAAATATCACCAACTCTGACTGAGCACACAGTTTGATTCATTTTACCTCATTAGCTGAGCTCAATGGCTAAAAATTTCAATACGGTTCACTGGCAAATATTTTATGATATTCATGTGTAAATAATCTGATAATCTACATGTGTTTGAGAAGTTAATATCAAGCTGGCTTTCGTCTGTAAAAAATGTCATAGGCCAAGTTATGGAGGTGAAAAGCCAGTTACAGAACGATGAACAGATGATCAGGTTTTCTTCGTATAGATCCCTTAAAATTTCCCCAACTGAGGACACAATTTGATTCACATTAGCTCATTAGCTGCACTCACTCGCCATTAAGTTCATTGTTGCTCACTGGCTCATATGTTTTGAAAAGCTGATAACATGTACATCCATGAGGGTCTTAATTCCCTTTACTGTCAGGTGTCAAACAGTCATTCTCGGCTACTGTTAGTGTAACGGTTTATTTCTTCCTCTGTGATATTTTATCATGAGGATAATTTGTCCCGGTATTTGTTTTACAGGCATGGTATTTCACAGGTTGATTTTTTCCAGAGGAGTGTAAATATATCTGTGTTATGCGGATAGTATGTACCATTAGGGGTCTTGGATTCTCGTTTTTAATTTTTCCTTTTATTTAAAAAAAAAAAGCAAAAAATCAGAGAGAGATAAGGATAAGGATATTGCATTAATATTGGTCAACATTGGTAAACTGCAAAAGGTAATGAGTCTGTTATTGTATAGCAAATCTTGAACACATATTTTTGTCCCGATGAAGTCACTATTTTGAGGTTTTATATGCATAAGTACAATTAGATAAATTATTACATGGTAACATTTTGTTACGCTTTGTATGAATTTATTGTTGTTATATTATAACACGACTAACTGATATACATGTATATCAAACTTATTTTCTTTATCTAAAATAAAATAAATCTTTTTTGCACATTTATCTGCTGTTTTTACAACTTACTCGACTCACAGCTTTAAGTCAAGTATCCCTGTAAATTAGTTACTATTTAACCAGGGTGATTATACAGTAAAATTTAAATCTAATAAATATATGTTTAGTTATACATTCCATGGTGGCAATTTGTTTTTAAATTCTTTATTATATTATTTGTTTTACGGAAATGGTACTGAATATTGTCCGATATTGTTTATAATTTCATCTTTGGCCTTAACCTCGATCAAAATATTTCATGTGACAGTTGAAAAGATAGATGATTAAAAATATACCATGTGAAATGATAATGAGAGCAGACGGATCTCAACTAAGT
This sequence comes from Mytilus galloprovincialis, assembly GCA_037788925.1. NCBI lineage: Eukaryota > Metazoa > Mollusca > Bivalvia > Mytilida > Mytilidae > Mytilus > Mytilus galloprovincialis. The sequence goes on along the minus strand of JAWDJN010000027.1, from coordinate 251,637 downwards.
ATTTTCAATGGTGAGTTGTTGGTAATATTTCAATTGTTTGATAATGAATTTATATAAAGAATCATGATTTATCCTTAAATATCAAAGATTTTTCTAGTCAGAAGACAGTACAGGGTCAATGTTTAATAGGCATGTTGAACTGATAAACATAAATCATTCACCATATTTAAACACACACATGTGTCATCTTAATCTTTCGCAGTTGTTTACATTCATAAAAGTTATCCTACGCGAAATTTTTAATACTATTGAACAAAACAAACATGCACAATGCAAACATGGCTATTATAATTTTATAAATTATTCGAAAATCTAATAGTTTTTTAACAAGACGTTTTATATTGTTTAAATTCTGGCTAAATATTCTATAGACATCTACATTATTTTTTTATACTCTGATGCATAATTTATGTAGATTTATGAATAGAGAACATAAAGTGAGAAACAGATTGATTGCATAGTAAGTTTTATCATATATCTTGTAGCCAAGTATTATATTGTTAAGGTGATTATCTGTGTCCCAATCTTAATTCTATCAGGGAGTACTTTTACCTTTGACCAATCGTTTTTAAGTCTTTGCATGAAATGAGAAAGTGTTCATGGTTTTCTAATTGCTTGCAAATATATCACTGGTTATCGCTTTTCAATTTCCTGATATACAATTTTTTTTTTTCAAGGAAGGATATAGTGAAGTAACTCTTCCTTATTCGTTTGATGTGTTTTAGCTTTTGAATTTGCTATTTGATTGGAGACTTTACGTTTTAAATTTTCCTCGGAGTTAAGTATTTTGATGATTTGATTATTTCCACCGGAATATAAAAGTAAGCATTTTATATAAACAGCTTGACGAATCTAATTGGAATTGTGTTTTCCATCTTAGAAAATCAATTGATGTTTCTTTTTCTCTTCACGACTTATTGTTATCATATACTTTTTTGATGAAAGGTTTTCAATGCAGATTCATTTTGCATTATTTTGTGTTTTAAAGTATAGCTTTTTGTCTGTTTTAACTGGAGTATAGCATGAGTTATCGGATTTCTTTGCCATTTGCCAACAGTTTGGTATTGTATTGTTCATTTTAGAAAGGTCTGATATACATTTAGCTTTAATGGTAAATTTATCTCACATAACCTTTTATGTAATATTACCTGCTTCATTAATAATAAAGGATTCCATATTTTATCCAATGTGAAACTACAAAGCATATGTTTTCAAATTTATATGTGTACTGGATCAAATGTATTGTCGTTTTATATATACGAAAGCTGTACTGTTGTTTTTGTTTGAATTATTTTTTCATTTTAAACCAGATTTTTCTAAGTTAAAAGGAGGGAGTGATTAACCAATATTTAGAATTGATTTGATGCTACCTGGATTCTAGTTGAGTACAGAAAAGTTTCTCAAAATGTATTAAAAAGAAAACGGTGAAAAACTTTGCAGTTTGCAAAGTGTTTTGCTATTTATCGTTTGACCTAGAATAGTTGTATAGCTGAGAGGAAATTGTCATTATCATTCATTTTAAGGTCTCCTTGCATAAAGTAATGCGGTTAACTTTTTTGTTTTTATTACTCTAAAAGAAAGTTGTAAAAGAGTTTTTTTTAAAGTCATTAAAAATTTCTTTTAATATAGTTGTAACAGATGCCAAGAAAGTTACATGTGGTAGGATAAGAGATTTAATTACGGCTATTCTACCTATCATTGCGATTTTTTCAGCTATTGGTATCCTCAAACAAAATCTGTGTATTTAATATGTCACATTCATCTTCGTCAAGTCCAAAATATGCCCCTAGGCATTTAATATCAAACTAAATAATTGACTATAGAAAATCTACCCCGTATGTACCTCCTCAATAACATCATGTTTTTTAAACTGACATCAAAACACATCTTTAGCGACTCAGATATATAATCTGCGATCATAAAAGTAACCTTTAAATTGTTTAAAGCCTTTGTTTCGGTTGGTGTCATATTAACAAAGACTTTTGAACTAATACTTAGAAGATGAAAACGTTTCGTCATGTGGCAATGTGTATAGCGTCTCTAAATAATATCACTTTAGCTTGTTTGCATGTACAATGATGTAAGAATAGAAATGTAAAACAATTGATAAAATTGTGTCCTTGTAGCAATTAACATTTTAAAAGGCTTGTTGTAAGTCAGCTATCTACTTTTAAAACAGTTAAACGTTCATTTGAGATCTTTGCAATTTATTTACAAACTATACCTTTCAAGTCAAGTTGATGCTCTGTCTCATCATATACGAGAGTGACTCAATGAATAACAAGCATATTCAAATGCTCATAAGATTAAAATGGACGGACTATTACACCGAAACCGTTTTGTATAGTGCAGCCAACATTAAACACAACATGATGTGATCCAAATAAAACACAAATAACAATTTGATCTGCATTCAAGGCTGTAAAATGTTAGATGATTCACATAGACCAAACTAACATTATTACCAAATGCCATCGTAGGGCCTTCTTTAAAGTTTACAGGTCCCTACTATCCATTTAACACATACAATTTACTAAAATTCTGTCAAATGTCCTATCATCTCAGCTTTCATAAAAGAGAGGCGAAAAATACCAGAGTGACAGTCAAACTCATAGATCGAAATAAATTACCATTGTCATTTCTAAAAAGAAAAAGACAAACAGACAAATAATAGAACACAATACACAAAATAGAAAACTCCGGAGGTGTAGATAAAGTATTATAGTACAATTTATCTTTCTGACATTTTGACTAGTTCCATGAAAACAGCTATTTGAGAACGTCTTTGTTTTAGTCATAATCATAACAGAAATAACGTTTTCATCATTGTTCATAAAATCAGTTGACATTGCTGACTTTTCGTAACTCTTCTTTACGTGTTCATAAAATCTTATAAAAAAACCCACTAGTAACCCGAATTTAGCTTGAACGGACAAAAACGTATTAACGCTATTTAAATGAGATTAATTGTCATTTAATAAAGATTGACAAAAATTGAAAATCATTTTTAATTTATTTCAATGCATATCAAATCATTTAAATGCCAGTAAAATAGATTTCCTTGCACTCGTTCAATTTTATCTAAGATGGTGGTAAGTTGCGTCAAACCATTAGGCCACGCCCCGTTAAACTATTTCAAACTGGTATTAATTCGTTTTAAACGTGTTGAGACCCGAGCTTTGTACAGGTTAATAACTCAAGCAAAACAACATCGATGTATCTACCGTTTATTTGTTTCAATCTTTATCGACTTTAGTTAAATGCGTGTATTCTTAATAAAGTCAGAAACTTCACAATTTAAACAAATGAATGATCAATACATGTGACATGAAATATTGATGCTCGGTTAAAATAATGCAAAACTTGTGAATTCGTTAAAAATAAAATAGTTAATTGTATTACATATTTTTAATTGCCCAAATGCAGTGGATCTTTATCTGGTTTCAAAAATTGCTAAGTGCTATGAAAACTTGTGGCATGTAAGTAACGTATGGTCAATTGCAATGACTTACGGAAATTTATGTATTCCTGTATATTTCCGTTTTTGTATAAAAGTGACACCTAACATCTACGTATTCCAAAATCAGTTTGAATTCCGATAGCAAAAAAATCTTATTCGGAAGACGCCGTATACATACTATAAGTATTGTATTGTAATTATATTACAAAATATTGATCACATGATGCTAGTATTACTAGACTTGCAATTGCTTTAAATCAATCCAACATTAATATAATGTTTCGGCGGTTTTTGTATTATATGCTAATGATAAATGTATAACATTTATGAAAGGGTTTAACCATTGTAGGCCCGCCATCATCAGGGATTTACCTATATCAATTTATTTTAATTTTGTCGTTGTCAATAGATCTGCAATATTTTTATGCTTTTTATAAGCTATCAAAATTTGGATTGATTTAAAGCAATTGCAAGTCTAGTAATACTAGCATCATGTGATCAATATTTTGTAATATAATTTAAATACAATACTTATAGTATGTATACGGAGTCTTCCGAAAAAGATTTGTTGCTATCGGAATTCAGACTGATGTTGGAATACGTAGATGTTAGGTGTTACTTTTATACAAAGATTCTCTTTTTCTGTTTTACTATATTGTACTCGTAAATATATTTTCGGTAAACAACAAAAATACCCTAGCTATATATTGATATATGGGATAGCTTGTAATAAAAAAAAAACATGTTGTGTTGAATAATAAAATTAATGAAGATAATGCTGAAATTTGCTGAATTTAATAAACAGTTAAGTTTTGCTCAAAATTGTAAAAAACGATTTCTATTTGAAAAAGAGAAAATCTATTTTATACTCTTTTTTCCTCTTTACTTGAATAAAATGTGTATAGATTTGATATTGGCAAGCTTGTATATTTTGGGGCACAAGCCCCAAAATGATAAAATAGCATATCTTTGAAAAGCAGCATTTAATGACCAAGCAAACTTTCTCCATCATTTTCAGTTTGGGGCACAATCCCCAAAATGAAATTACAGCATATAATTTTGTCTGTATTATATGATTATGTCGCTGATTCAAACGATATATAGTTTTGTACGCGTACAATGTAAATCTTGTTAAATTGGGCAGATGCCTCAAAATATTTTTTAAAGAAAAGATTAAAGTTTATGATACTTTCCGATAAGTGCAAGAACGAAGAAAATGTAAGTTTGCTTGAATAACAAGACAAAAGCAAATATCGAAAAAAATATGTTTTCTATTATCTTTAATTAGTTACAACATTCTTCTTTCAGTCACAATGCCGTTTTGTCTTAAATTTAAACAGTTGTTGTTTTCGTTTGTATTGATTTACAATTTTTGTTTATGGCGTGGCCTTGTTAAGGTGACTATGCGGTATGGATTTTGCTCATTAAAGAAGGCTGTACATTTACCTAACGTGTAAATGATTAAATCCAATTCATTCGGACTATATTGAATACTAGTAGTTGTCTCATTAGCAATCCTACTTTATCTCCTTACGCACTTCCTTTCACACATTGTTCTTATCAGTTAATCAGTCTAAACATAGCATGCATGACAATATATGGTGCATATAACATTAGGCCAAAATGTGTCAGTTACTGATTTGTGATGGCTACAAGTAAAATTTGGCAAATAACACACCTTGCCTGAAATTATTCAATATTTTTTTCGGATATTTATTACGATCAAGTTATGGTTTTAAAACACTTGCCAGCAGGTACACGTACATATCTGTACAAAAGTGTTTGATAATATATTTTAATCATAATGGTATTCAAAACTATTGTATGTTACACTTCTTTTTTACATAATGGCCTCGGTTGTCCCATATTCGGCTCGAGTTCACAAGGTTGTTGGTTCAATATCCTGCAGAGTCAAACCGCAAGACTTGAACAAGAGTATTTGCTGTTTTTACCGCTCAACACACAGTATTTAGTAGTACGATAATGTGCACGGGTCTTCATGTGGACTAGTATCTAGCGCTCAGTGTGTAGGTCCAGTACAAAACCGTGATTATATTCATGTCACATTATCATGTTCTCCCCCTGAACGTTTATTTTATTTGTTGCTGGACGTTAAACAACCATCATCCTTCTTTCCTTCTAAACATGAATTGCATCTGAAACAAATGAACACACATATATGATATCTTACGTTAAAAGGTAAAAAAAAAATGGCCAACAAGAGATATCGAGAAAACAGTAACAGACTCATTGCTGATTTATTATAGTTAGCATATTAAATTTTAAATGTTAAATACTAAATTGAATAAAATGCTTCTCTCAGCGCATTCTGATACGACCGCAGAGGTCGAACCTTGAACAGTCAGGGCAAATTTGGACAAAATATTCAAGCTCGATACCATCTGAATTTGGATTGTGATAACATTTTTGACAAAATATAGGTTTCTGACACAAAATAAATGTAGTCAAATTTGTAAAAAAAACCAAACATATTGCAAGTTTAAAAAAAAAAACATATTGCAAATTTGTAAAAAAAAACCCACTTATTGACCCCCCCCCCCCCCCCCTTTTGAAGCAATTACGCCGAAACTCAATCCCAGTCTTCCTTTTGTAGTATGGAACCTTGTAGTACAATTTTAGAGAGATCTTTACACTTAAACACAAGTTATTGTACGGAAACTACACAAATGCTTATTGTTTACCCTTTTTTGCCCCTTTTTCCTACACTGTTGGTACCAGAACCCCCATAAGCAATCCTAATCTTTATTTTATAGTATTGAACCTTCTTGTAAAATGTCATAGAGATCCATAAACTCAAACTAAAGTTATTTTCCGGAAACCAAATGTGTCTTCGGACGACGACAACGACGACGCCGACGACGACATTATAACTTATACGAACCCATAAAAAGAAAAAAGAAAATGTGGTATGATTTTCAATGAGACATCTCTCTCGTAGTTTATTTGGCTAGTAGTGCGAAATGTATATTTACCGATATCTTTTGATGTTTTAATAAATTCCTTCAGATAAAGCCAGTACCGGCATATATTTACATGTATATTGTATGGAATACTTGCATGAGGAACGAATACTTTAACGTAACTTGCTATTGCCAGACTGTCTTTGATACGTTTTATTCAAATATTTGTGAACCATACACACTTGTTGACTCATCCATTTGAATTATATTTTGTCTTTTAGCATAATCCATTTATGCCTGAAATAATTGCTTCTTACTCTTGTTGCCAAGTTCTTACTATAAAAAGAAACGTATATAGTTACTTTTTTTTATATGATTAGCTAGAAATACTGTGAGCACTGATCAAAAGCCAACCCACACAACCACCCCGACACCCCAATCCCAAATAAAAAGCAGACATGCACACACAGTGGAACACATTGACATAATACATGTATAATTCGGCACTATGAAGGCTTCCTCAAATTTAAACATGGTTGCGGTTTCCATTTTTAACTAATAAAATTCTATAACCGTCCAAAAACTCTGCAATGTGATATCAGAAATTCATTAGTAAAAATAGAGCATATTTAGAAAGATACAAACAAGTCACCAAAGATTCATGAAACTTCTTTTAGCGTTTTTAAGTAATTTTTGGAGAACTGAAAAATCCCTCCTTTTTATGAATAGACCCAATACTTCAAAACTGAAAATCAAAAATGTTCAAAAATCAAAAGGGAACCTATGTCAATATACATAAATAATTCAAAAAGTTTCCCGAATATTGGGCAAAGTGTTTTTGAATATTAGTCCGAAAAGTTTAAACAACAAAATCCCCTATTCATTTATCAATAAAATCCCATACATTGGAAACTAGAAATCTAAAATGTATATAGCAATCGAAAGAGAGCTAAAGTCATTAGATATGTATAGCAATTCACTAAAGTTTCATGAAAATTGTTAAAATAAAATTGAAAATGGAAATGGGGAATGTGCCAAAGAGACAACAACCCGACCATAGAAAAAAACAACAGCAGAAGGTCACCAACAGGTCTTCAATGTAGCGAGAAATTCCCGCACCCGGCGGCGTCCTTCAGCTGGCCCCTAAAAATATATACTAGTTCAAATGCATTTACGATGTGTTGACGACAGACGGACGGACAAAGATTTACCATAATACATCCATAAACGGGAGTACAAAGGACGAGTTTGAATTAGTTCTTACAGACTTAAGTTCGTTTTTGCTAGTGATTGTTGATTCAATATAACCGTATTTTCGAATAATAACAATTGACTCAATACTTTGAAATTCATTCAAAATTTTGTTTTATAACGAATTGTGAATGAAAGAAATTCATAATACCGAAATTGAACGTAATAAAAAATTAACTCCGTATCTTAAAAGGTTCTAATTAAATTTTGTTCTGTAATTTAGATTTAAAAAATGTGAATACGAGTGTATACGTATCGTTGAAAACAAATGCTAACTTGGAAAATTTTCTTGATTCTTTTGTGATAAGTCTGACTGTGTTAATAACCTTCGAAATAATTTGAAATTAATAGCCTAACAAGTTAAACATGTTTTTAAGGAATAGTAAGCGCTAAACAAATTTTAAGAGTATAACGTTCATGTCAGGTTAGATTACTTCATGGGAGGTCAGAGTATTAACTTGATAGTAGCTGTTAGCTGTAATAGATAAACCAAAATTTATGAGCTCTGTTTTAGCAATACACCAATGTCACAGACTGTAATGTTTATATACAGTACATGGTTGCACTTTTCACTTCTACAAAATTTAGTTGAAAACCAATTTTTGTTCAGTTTAAACAAATGTTGCTTTCGAATAAACAGTTGTTACAGGGATCGTCATAAATAGTTCTTACATCGAAACTGGAAACTGGTATTCTAATTTGTCTTAGAATAAGACACTCAAAGGAAAATAAAATTTATACCAAAATACTCGACTAAAGTAGTAAAAAATGTTAAACAAGTTTACAATTTCATGCATTTAGAAAAAAACAAGAATGTGTCCCCAGTACACGGATGCCCTATCCGCATTATTATTTTCTATGTTCAATGGACCGTGAAAATGGGAGGAAACTCTAATTAAGCATTAAAATTAGAAAGATCATATCATAGGGAACATGTGTACTAAGTGTCAAGTTGATTGGACTTCAACTTCATCAAAAACTACCTCGACCAAAACCTTTTACCTGAAGCGGGACAGACGAACGAACGAACATACGGACGAACGAACGGACGGACGAACGGACGTACTGACCAGAAAACATTATGTCCATAAATGGGGTATAAACATTATTCTGATTGTGGTCTAAGGATAATTCATCATTTCCTTTTATTATACGTCAGTATGTTTTTTCTATATAAAAAATAATGAAATAGTTTTTTCATTCCACAGACTATTTGCCAGTCAATAGTTTCAAAGACTCTTACCCCGGATAATAGTTCCATAATCATCTTTCCCGTACTGATTCATTGAATAATTATGATGTCGTTGACTATTTTTCTTGGCAACGTCAAACTCTAATATTGTAAACGGTATAATCTGTTTTTGTTGATTGTGATTTCTCTTACAAGAAGCAATTATAAAAGAGAGAAAATCTCCGCGCGCATTTTTTAAAGATCTAAAATATAGTACCTTATTCATAACATGGGTTCGGTTAAATTTTAAATTTTTCATATGCACGGAACATTTAACAAAAGTATTTCTAGTCTCGATTGCAATTAATGAAATATTTACAAATACAAGAAGAACTATAAAATAAAATGTTTAGTTCATCTTGTGCATGTCAAGTTTTGTGACATTTTTTTCTTTTCTTTAAGGTAGATCACAAGTATATCTTTTTTGAGACAGAATTTTTTTATAATTTGCCAAAATGAAGATTTTACTATGATCTTTTCAAAAATTTAATAAAAAGTCTGGGTCACCGTGCTATTTTACAAGCTGTGAGACGTTGAAAATTGCCAAAATTTGGTTAGTTTGTTCATGAAAAAACACATTAATGTGCATAAAAAAAATTCTATGAGATAGAATTTTGAAATAAATTGTGAGAAGAATGGTTTCATAACATGTTTTAAGAAAATAAAAATAAAACATGGTGTCACCGAACTTGTTTTCTTGCTAGAAGTAAAAATAAAAAATTTCCCTATTAGCCCAGTATAAATTTTGTACTAAAAGACTTATCTCCCCTTAAATGGTTCATTTGAAAAACATGATTTTAAAACCCCCAAAAAAGATATATAGTTAAAAAAAAATTGAATAATACCATTAAATAACAAGTTTTCTTTTAATAAAAAGAACAGTATAACCATTGAATTGCAAATCTGTTTTCAAATTTGCAGATTTAGGCAAATAACTAGACCGATTTTGTCCTGTGATTGTACAATCCAAGATGGCGGTATACCATGAATCTACCTTAAGATGATATATGTACACTTTTAGAAAAATAGTTAATTTGGTATATAAATAAACTTAATGACTATAGGTTGCACTTGTGTAAAACCAGCAATGCAGTTTTCAATAGGAACTGCCTAAATTGCATATGCAGTCACTCTTCATTCAGGAAGTTTTGAGGAGAATGTTATATTTCCCTGGAAAGGAGACATGCACTACTTTTTTTGCACTAATAAAAACATATAGCTGTGCGGCATATTTTCAAGTTTTACTGCCCTCCATTTATAAACATTGCAGGCTCGCACTGAATTTTTCCATTAAATTTGACTCAACACCCAAATGTCTTCCAGTCCTCCTGAAAAATAAGTTAAATAGATAGACATTTTTATTTATATCCATTTAATTCTCCAATCAAGTCTTAATTAAAAAAAAATTACTTTGCATCCATGGCAACAACTATGTAAACAGTAGCAGTATTTTATGCACATTCAATTTCTCCCCAAAAGAGGCGTAACTTGCAAATCACACGTGATTTACAAAGTGCAACCTATACTGTACTTTCAAACCCCTTTTAGTATCAAAATATTCTTATATTCTTGTTGTTATTTATGTAAGTAATAGAAAATAATAAGTTACAATGGTAGTTTTTTCATTATTGTATTTTTATAGTACTTCTAGTAACTATACCCTGTTTGCGGCAAGATGTGTTTTTTTCCTGTTCACTTTTTTTTTTTTATTATTCAAATTATTATTTTTTTTGTCTACTTTATAAACTCATTATATATTTGTGTTTTTCTTGTGCCTTTGTGTAATAGCTATTTGAATCATGGTTAGTTTTACTACAATCTGTTTATTTTGTAGACTTTTTGTCTTCTTTATTTACTATACAATAAAATGCATAAAAAGTTGTCATACAAGCTTCAAAAAACTATCCCTATAACAAAAACATACACCTTATCTTTACTTTCTGTTTATGTTATAGCACACAAGCCTGTCAGCACTGATAAAAAAATTAAATGAAGAGAGGTCAAATTATATGAACTTGTCAAATTACAAAATAATGAGATTAGCCATCATGATGATTTTTATATGATTTATATAAAAAATCTTACATCTGGGGTCACCTTCAGTTCCATCAGATATAAACAAAAAACTTAGTCATTCATGATTGTTTAGTTGTAAGGTCCTATTTTTGATGTTTAAATACTAAAATACTGGAATAAAGTGCATTTCAAACAATTCTTACAATAACAATGGGTCTAATCCCATGGCGTCTAAGGAAATACACATTTCAGAAAGAAAACAAGCCATATAATAAGAGGGAAAAATACAGAAATAAGACTTTACCTGCTGAAAAAGGCAAATTTGTGAGACTACCAAAAGACTTGTATGACTTAGTGACTAAATCTGTTCATAAAAAGAATGTTCAACTAATTCCTGCCTCTACAAAGTCAGCTCGCTTTCTAAGGCCGAAGCCTCCGACAAAAACAGAAGTTGAAAAATGTGCTGAAAATGAAACAAAAACAGGGTAAGAACACTTTTTTTTGTTATTAAGCTTTCAAAAATAATTAAACTTGCTTAAAAAAGCCATTTATAAACAATTATGAAGAAAAAGGCATGTGTCTTATATGCCAATTCTTTAAATGTGACATCTGAAGAAAATGCAAGCTAGGATTATACTTATTTTAAAATTTCTAGTCCTATATATATTTTCAAGAGCTAAATAGTACATGGTTTTTATATATAATATATATAAAACCACAGGCAAAGAAAAAAATATGCACTTTTGAGAGTACATTTGATCAAAAAGCTTATTTAAAGAAAACACTATTGTAAGGGAGGTAATTCAAAATAAAATTATTTTCACATTTTCCAAACTTAGTTTAACAAATAAAAAACTAATTCACTTCAATTTTGGCAACATTTTTCAACTTCAGGTCAGAGAAAAATAGTTTCGACTCCTTCGGATCAATGAACTTGAACAGATGTGGAATGAGGTTTTCATAGAACACAGACAAATATCCCTTATGTGTACAGGGTTCATATCATGGGATGTAAGTGCAGAGCAGCAAAGAGGGGCTGCCTGGAGGGTAAAGGCAAGCTGCAATGAGTGTTCTTACCATTTAAAAATGTTCAACCTTTACAATGAGGTGCTCGCTAAGAAACGTGGTCGTCGAACAGCAGCTATTAATCTATCCATACAAGTCGCACTTAATCACATAGCTATCAGCACAACTGGTCTACAGAAATTATTTCTTGGTTCTAATATACCAGCTCCTTCCACTTCAAGTATGCAACACAGTGCTAATGTTGTGTCTGAAATTATAGAAGAGTACAATCAAAAGGATTTGGTTCAGAAAAGAAAATTAATTAAGGAAATAAACATATTAAGAGGTGATAATCCTAATATTATTAACATTCAGGCCAACGGAATGTATAATAACCCTATTTATTCCGGAATGGGTAAAACACCATTTCAACCAGCTACCCAATGTACATATAACATGTTAGAAAATAATACTTATAAGCACAGTATTGTAAGCACAAGACAAGTGTCTAAGCTTTGCTCAAATAAGAGTGAACATAAAACAAAAACAAAAGTTAAATCTCACAAAGGTCACTGTTCCGCAAACATTGAAATGCATGACAGCATAGGCAGTGAGGAGCGATGGGCTAAAGACTGCTTGTTAGACCTGAAAAATGATGGTCTGGAAGTTCAAGAAATTACCACTGACCCTGACAGCAGTGCATTTAGAGCTGCAGAGTCTCTTTTTAAAGCTGGTACAACCAATACTCAGCCAATTCATTTTCTAGATACAAGACATGTGTCCGCAAATCATAGAAATCTTATTAAAAAAATGTCAGGTCTGAAGGAAATAATGCCGGCACGATTAGTTTCAGAGAAAGATAAAATGCTAAAAAGGTTTGCATTAGATATGGCAGCACGTTGTCAGGCAGAGTACAATGCTGCCTTTGATAAATTCAATATGGACTCTGTACGGGTAAAAGTTCACCTATCATATGCATGTCATGCTATAGTTTCTTGCTATCAGGGTGATCATAACGGGTGTACAAAATATTCCCTTGTTTGTTCAAATAGGAACAGTTTGAAGACATGGACTGAAAAATCAGCTTATCTGAAAAATAACTTTAAACTAGATTTGTAATTGCTAGCAATAACTGATGGCACCCTCGTCCCCCCATTGCCAGGCGAGCGGCAGCCATTTTTGGAAATTCCAAAGTCAAAGAAGGCATCTACCCTTGCAAGTTATCGTTTCCATGACAACGGCGGCCATTTTGAACTATCCAAATATTGTCTTGACATCTTGGCATACTGGAGAACATTTTCATAAAGTTTCATCGAGATGGATCTTATAACGAAAGAGTTAGATTTTTTGATATTTTAGCAGTTTCCATGGTAACGGCAGCCATTTTGAAAATTCCAAAGTCAAACTGGAAATCAGCACATGCCAGTTAACATTCCTGTGGAGTTTCTTCCAATTTGGAACACTTTGATTTTTTTCGCATTTGTGCCGTTTCCATGGAAACGGCGGCCATTTTTACCATTCCATAGCAAGGTGCACAACTCCACATGGGGGTCCTAATTATAGAAGAGTTCCATCAACATTGGTCCATTGGATTCCAAGAACTCGCGCGGACAAAATTTGTGCAAGAAAAATAATAAGAAAAACTAGATTTGTAATTGCTAGCAATAACGGATGGCACCCTCGTCCCCCATTGCCAGGCGAGCGTCATCCATTTTGAAATTTCCAAAGTGAAAGAGCCCATCTACAGATGTCTATCAACATTGTTGTAAAATTTCATCAGTTTTGGAGCATTTTGAAATTTTTGAATTGTATGTTGTTCCCATGGAAACGGCGGCCATTTTGAAAATTCCAAAGTCGAATACCAACTCTTGATGTGCCACTTAACATGTGTGTCAATTATCAGAAAGTTTGGAGCAATTTGAAATTTTTGGACATTTCTGCTGTTTCCATGGTAACGGTGACCATTTCCAAAATTCCAAAGACACCTACCACATTGGCACATGCTAAGGAACATACCATTAAAGTTTCAATGGTTGGATATACCATATTAAGAGTTTAAATACTACTTTAAGATTTTCCCCATAGGTTTTAATGCTAAACAGATTTAGTTTCCATGGCAATATAGTAGTTCAAAAGATTCCCAAAATCATCTCAAACCTGTATATGGTGGACACCAACAATATATAAAAATTTGATGATTTTCAGTTCAGGAATATTCAAATTATTTACCAAAAACCAAAAAAATATTTTTTACATTTGTTCTGTTTCCATGGTAACGGCGGCCATCTTGCACATGCCAAAGTCTGCTGCACAACTTTACATGGTGTTTCACATTGTGGTATAATTCCATCAACATTGGTCCATTCAATTCCGAGAAATAGCGTGGACAAAATGTGTGGAAGAATAAAAATAATAAGAAAAAATGAAACGTAGAATAACAATATGTCACCCCAACTCCGTTGAGGGTGCCATAAAAAGAAACGTAGAATAACAGTATGTCACCCCAACTCCGTTGAGGGTGCCATAAAAAAAGAAAAAGAAACGTAGAATAACAATACGTCACCCCAACTCCGTTGAGGGTGCCATAATAATAAGAAAAAAAGAAACGTAGAATAACAATACGTCACCCCAACTCCGTTGAGGGTGCCATAACTAGATTTGCCATTGCAAGCAATAGCTGAGGATGTCACCCCGTTCTGGACATTGTCACAGTAGCAGCAACCAGTTTGAGTGTACAAAAGTCAGATGACACGTCTAGTATACATGCCTTTGACCCCCCCCTTTTTCTCTTCTCGTAGACTAAAAGTGATGTCTATATATAGTTGGGGAATCCTTTTAAATGTAAAATTAGACACGCGCACAAGTAGGAAGGTGGTGTCACGTGATACTCAAGTATATTATCGTGGACTTAGCATATTACTATTCTTTTTAGAGGGGACCTTGGACAGACAACATGTGTATATATTGACGGAGCGGCATACTAACTGTTCATTTTATTCTTCAATTACTCGCGCATGACACGATACATGTATCTTATCTTGTACAATTTAATTACACGCTTATCGATTGATTTTTAGCTCATGTGTATATTGTAGCAGGTGTTCGATTAACGGATGTGTACTTTAGTGCAAGTGCAGAAATGTCACTTATGTGTACTTTTCGTGTTTCTCTCTCTCTCAGTGGCGATTCTCTCTTCAAAGCACGATTTATGTATAGAATAGAAGCACGTTAAATTCTATATTAGTTTTCTTCTAGCATATTCTTGAAGATGTTTTGCAGTACAGATTTGTATTTGATCGTATGCACATAGTCATGATTACAGAATTTTGCCTGAAAGTTGCGATTTTTTTTTTTTTTTTTTTTTTGCTGTTTCCATGACAACGACGGCCATTTTGAAAATTTCAAGGACAGATGACGTTTCAATAGCATTTTACCGGGAATGAGCTTAAAATTTGCAAGAAAATGATACTTTGACGTTTTTTTCCCATATGGGTCAATATTGCACTTTTAGCCTTTTCTCCATGGTAACAGGAGCAATCTCCAAAATTCCAACGGCAATGAATTCTACAGTTCATACTCTTGTTACAAAGGGGAGTATTAGGGGTCGTATCTGTAACGGTTGATTTACTATGAATTAATTAAGGAATTATTTTCGTTTTTTTTTCACGTTTGGACTGTTTCCATGGCAACGGTAGCCATTTTGAAAGTTTTAAAGATGGATTTCACGCTTTCGCCTGACCAGTTACAATGTCTGAAAGTTTCGTTTATTTTGGACCATTTTTCGGTTTTTCACATTTTTGCCGTTTCCATGGTAACGGCGGCCATCTTGAAAATTTCAGACCCTAACTGCACATCTGTACATGGGGATTGTCATTATGGTACAGTTTTATTAATGTATGTCAAGTCATCTCCGAGAACTAAGCTGGACAAAAAGTGTGGAAGAATAATTCGGAACAATAACAATATATCACCCCTATTTCCATAGGGGTGACATAACTAGATTTGCCATTGCAAGCAATAGCGGATGGCACCCTTTCCCTATTGCCAGGCCAGCGGCAGCCATTTAGAAAATGTTTGCTGTTTCCATGGGAACGGCGGCCATTTTGAAAATTCCAAACTCAAAAGTTAAGTCTACATAAGCTAGGCAAAATTTGTTATAAGTTTCATTAAATTTAAAGAATTTTGAAGTTTTTCATAATTTTGCTGTTCCCATGGTAACGGCGGCCAATTTGAATATTCCAAAGTCAAACCCCCGCTGCATTTTTTTCCCTCCATAATCATATATACCGTCATATACCATTTAATGTCTCTAGAATAAATTTAACATTGATGTTCTGGAATGTTCTGTGAAAATTTAAAGTTTTGACCTTTTTGCATTGTTTCCATGGTAACAACAGCTATTTTGAAAATTCCAACGCCAAATTCCACATCTTCCAATGTTGGTCATCGTTACTTTGAAGTTTCATTAAGTTTTGAGCATTTTGATATTTTTGAAATTTTTGGTGCAGTTTCCATGGCAACATAGTAGTTCCAATGAGTACCAAAATCATCCAACACCTGTATATAGTTGGCACCTACATTATATTAAAATATAATGATTCTGAGTTAAAGCATATAAGAACAGTTCACTAAAACAAAAAACTGGATTTTTTCACATTTGTTTCGTTTCCATGGCAACGGCAGCCATCTTGATGGTGCCATACCCCACTGCACTATAGAATGTGGTGGTCTACATTATAATATAGTTCCATCAATATTGTTCAAGCCAATTCCGAAAAATAGCATGGACAAAAAAGTGTGGAAGAATAATATAATAAGACAAAAAGAAACGAACAATAACAATATGTCACCCCAACTCCGTTGAGGGTGCCATAACTAGAATTGCCATTGCAAGCAATAGCGGATGTCACCCTTCCCCCCATTGTCACTAAGCGACAGCCATTTGAAAACAATTTAACAGTGAATGCAGATCAACGCATTGCGATATATCTTTCTGTAAATTTTCAGTACATTTTGAGCATTATCAAAAGTTTCACATTTCTTCTGTTTCCATGGCAACGGCAGCCATTTTGAAAATTCCAAAGTCAAAAGTCTCATCTATACATGCCAGTTAAGAATAATATTAAGTTTCATTAAGTTCGGAGCATTTTAAAAATATTTGACATTTCTGTAGTTTCCATGGCAACGGTGGCCATTTTGGAAATTCCAACTTCAAAAGTCTGATGCAGTCTTGACAGTCAACAATCATATTAAGTTTCATTAATTTTGGAGCATTTTGAAATTTTTGAAATATTTGATCCTGTATCCTTGGTAACATAGTAGTTCCAATGATTGTCAAAATCATTCAAAACCTGGATATAGTGGACAACTATATTGCATTAAAATTTGATGATTTTAAGTTCAAGCATACCAAAGTTATTCACCAAACCCGGAAGTTTTTGGAGCATTTTGACCTTTTTGCATTGTTTCCATGGAAACAGCAGACATTTTGGAAATTCCAACGCCAAATTCCACATCTACCAAAGTTGCTCATCGTTATGCTAAAGTTTCAAAAAATTTGGAGCATTTTCATAATTTTGAAATTTTTGGTGTAGTTTCCATGGCAACATAGTAGTTCCAATGATTGCCAAAATCATCCAAAACCAGTATATGGGTGGCACCTTCATTGTATCAAAATATAATGATTCTGAGTTTAAGCATCTCCAAATTATTCACAAAAACCAAAAACTGGAATTTTTCACAATTGTTCCGTTTCCATGGAAACGGCAGCCATTTTTTATAGTCTTAGACCCTACTGCAACCCGAAATTTTGTGTTCCCTATTATACTTAACTATCATTAAGATGTAAACACTGAATGTATCCATACCTCTTTATTCCTTTTCTTTAGTCTTTTCTCCTTCCTTATCCTTCTTTAAATGTATTCAACTGATGACCTTCTTTTGCAACACGAAGTTTTAAACAGAAGACAAAACAAACTGTAATACGATATCTTTATAGTAGCATTTATCATGCTGCCGTTGAAAGTGGCATCTGTGACAAAATAAATGTGTGGGCGTTAAATTCAGCAAAAAAAGTTACTTATCTGACAAACATAAGTAGTACATTTTAAACATTGTGTTGACCTACAAATATCAAAATCTGTATTCATGTACTTGAACGACACGGATACGTAGGATGTATTTATTAAAGAAAATCGTCATTTTCAAGATTCAGATAGATAATTTTTTTAGATATTTTAAAAAGATGGTAGCCTTGGAAAATTGCAGGTTAATATTTTACTTTCTTTTATTATATAGAAGAAGCAAAAAAACAAACAAAATGACTCCGTGTCATGCTTGTGCAGTTTATCTAAAAAATCATATGCATTATTGTTATGCGTTTACTTTTCTACATTGGCTAGAGGTATAGGAGGAGGGTTGAGATCTCACAAACATGTTTAACCCCGCCGCATTGTTGCGCCTGTCCCAAGTCAGGAGCCTCTGGCCTTTGTTAGTCATGTATTATTTTAATTTTAGTTTCTTGTGTACAATTTGGAAATAAGTATGGCGTTCATTATCACTGAACTAGTATATATTTGTTTAGAGGCCAGTTGAAGGACGCCTCCGGGTGCAGGAATTTCTCGCTACATTGAAGACCTGTTGGTGACCTTCTGCTGTTGTTTTTTTCTATGGTCGGGTTGTTGTCTCTTTGGCACATTCGCCATTTCTATTCTCAATTTTATGTATACAATAGACCTTTATTATACTGGAGTGCATTCAGATACTAATTAAGCCTTGATTCCTAATAAATTATGCTGCATGTAACATTTTGAAAGGAGTAGGTTTTTCTTCGTTTTTTGCAATTATCGGCAAGTATGATAAACTTTAATCTTTTCTTTTAAAAAAATATTTTTGGGCAATTTAACAAGATTTTCATTGTACGCGAACAAAACTATATCTCGTTTGAATCAGCGAAATGATCATATAATACAGACACAATTATATGCTGTAATTTCAATTGTGCCCAAAACTGAAAATGATGGAGATAGTTTTCTTGGTCATTAAATGCTGCTTTTCAAAGATATGGTATTTTATCATTTTGGGACTTGTGCCCCAAAATATACAAGCTTGCCAATATCAAATCTATACACATTTCATTCAAGTAAAGAGGAAAAAAGAGAATAAAATAGATTTTCTCTTTTTCAAATAAAAATCGTTAAATGAAGTAACAGCTCAATGAACTTTGAAAACTGTGTCAAATTATAATACTGGTCACTGGCGTGAAACGGGCGTTAATTGTGGGAAAGCGGCAAAATACAAACGAAAATATTGAACTGTGGTTAAGATTCTGTGAAGGGATTATTGTGCTGTCATGCATCGTGACGTATAAAAATTCGTACAATAAATGAACATGTATTCAGTGTATATGAGATAAATTTTAGTCTGCTATAACGATTGGTAGGTTGATTTAACATGTTTAAGTTTAACGACTTTGACTGGCTATAAGCCGGCATTCTCCTTCGTCTTTTAATGCATTTAAAAAACACATCATATATTTACATTTGGGGAATTTGATATAAGTCTACCTACCAAATTAAACATAAACATTGTTAAAAAACCAATAATGGAAAAGAAACAATTCTGCATTGTTGATGTCATATAATTCAATTAAGGATATTTTAGCGGAAATTTCTAAGTTAAAACTAATTGTCGTATAAATAAAATATTCATCTTGAACAGAATCTATTTTATTCCTTTTTATAATCTTTTTCAATGTTTACTATAAATGAATGCAGATTTCGTAAAGAAACACAAAAGTTTTACAATATTCCATGTTTTTATTCTTATAATTGATAAAACTTACATTAAATGTTCGGGAAATATCCCAAAATAAATGAAAATTTTAAAATATTTGTGGTAAAATTGTATATATGACAACTATTTATTTGGGAAATGTCCCGAAATCATTTTCAACATTAAGTTTTATGATATATATGTCGGCAAACCGTTTGAACAAACAGATCTGAAACACATTTCGGGAAATATCCCGACAAAAATAAACGAATTACAAAATGTATAACACCGATGTCTTCAAATATTGTCGGGATTTATCACGAAATATCAAATGTTTATGCTAGGTATCATAAATGATAATTTCTTTTCACATTTCGGGAAATATCCCGACAAAAATAAACTAATTACAAAATGTATAACACAAATGTCTTCAAATATTTTCGGGATTTATCCCGAAAAATCAAATGTATATATGCTAGGTCTCATGACTAATAATTTCTTTTCACATTTCGGAAAAAATCCCGAAATATAAATCTAATATCAGGCACACACTTGGTGCATAGATTTTTTTTTACCCTTTTTGGGAAAAATCCCGAAATAAGATCTACAAGCAAATTACGCATTTTGACTTCTTAAACATATTGGGAAGAATCCCGAAAAAAAACTTTAAGATTTTACAACACAGAATTTTGATACATAAGAAAGTTTTTATATAAACTTGTTTCTAACATTTATTGAAATATAATGATTCATAAAAAAATATGTCTCACTTAAATTTTTTTTTTATATTATGTATAACCATACTTTTCATTACAGTTCAGAAAAAGTAATTTCTAAGAAATATAAAGGTTGCTCTCTATTGGATCACATTTGCAACATGCTAAATTTGACAAAGTGCATATAACAGGTTAAACATAGAAAATAAAATTCCATTAGTCTGGTTAGAATAACTTGTTTTAAAAATTATTTCTGAATTAAAAAGACTAAGATTGCATATATATGCAATTACTATGCGCTAGTTAACTAATAAGCTCACATATAGAACAACAATCACGACAATGTTTACTAAATATTGGTTGCATTTAAGGAGCTAAAAGGCATCAACAAGATTTACAGGATGTATACCATACAAATAAGATGATATTGCATTATTACATTTATACCAAAAGAACAGTTTGAAAGATATCAGGAAGTCTGCAGTCCTTTAAGCCCGCGTCACACTGTCCCGATTTGTATATACGATGGACACCCGTATGCGAAAATTGTAAGTTCGTACGAAGTTGGTCCCGATCTCGTTAAAATACCAAAAAGTGACCGAAGCAAGTAAGATGAATAACGAAGTCTATACGATGGTGCCGAAATTATATACGATAGCAAAAGATGGACATACAAAGGTTAACCGAAGGCGGGTATTTAAGCGTCATATCTCAGCCAAAGCCTACACGATGGATCACGAAGGCTACACGATGGATTACGATGATGGCGCGATGGCCATACAATGTCTAAAAGACGTGTACAGCCCATTTTTATGCCCATGTTTACTGATCTTAAAGGTAAGGTAATGGGTTCGTTGATCCCTTTTATTCAAAAAGAGCTCTTTCCAGGAGAATATCATAATAATAGAGACAAAAGGAAGGATATGGGGAAAGCAACAAATGCGGCAAAATATGACATATAGAAAAAAAAATGGTTATGGAGTAAACATTCGTGTGACAACAACTCAGACGATACATAAAAAATCAGAATAATGAAGAAAAAAATGCTTTCCCTATATACGTGTACCTGCAGTGTTGGTGTACGAGGCGCGTTTATGATTTTCATTATGTTACTTGATATGAAAAATTGACAAAAAATAATATTTTACTTGTAAAAGTAAATCCTGAGCCTGTAATAGCTGCTCTTCTTGTTCCATTTGAATTAATAGAAACAACTCTGTCGCCTTTCTTGTTCTCATAGAATCATATGATATGAGCTCCATGTTTTGTGAATGTCTTTCTTAACTGTCGTATTAGACTGACCAGTGCGTATCGCGCATGGGACTTTAAATGTGTTTAAGAGCGAAAATTAACTTACATTTAGCGGGATTTATTGCCGTCGTAGTTCCATCTTGTCTCCTACGTACTTTTATTCGATGGCAACACGACTGGATTACGAGGTCTTCACGAAGTCGTGTTGTCATCGTAAGACCTTCGGGTAGCTTCGTGGTTCATTCGTGTAGACATCGTAATGTCAAAACTGCCCGACGGAAACGATGGAAACACGAATGCAATACGATGTTCAAAGATGCATTCCCGGTGAGATTACGATGGTGAGGATGGTGATACGAACTCAATACGAACCCTCAACATCGGACCCACCTTCGGGGATTTTTTAACATGTTAAAAATTTTAGAACCCTTCCCGAAGTTGTCCCCGAAGGCTAGTAAAAGTGGCCGATGGTTCTACGATTGTTAAAGATGGCACTACGAATAGCCCGATCTGGATACGATCAGTCCTGATTTTGAAAATTTCCATAATCGTGTTGCCATCGGCGTAAAAATCGGAACAGTGTGACGCGCGCATTACCTACAAACAAATGGGGCATTTATCGGCTCCGACAATAAAAAAAAATTAAAAATTGATGTTAAACGAAAAATTAATTGGGAATGTATCAATGGATCACATAGGATGCCCACGCTTGCATATCATATAAAGTTATAAAAGAACATAACTGAAGAACAGTAAAAGTGACTCTACCGAAAACACTTGATCTGATTTAGTGGTAAAAGGTATTGTGTATAAGTTTCACAAAATTTCGCCAACCAACCAAGATGGCCGCCATGGCTAAAAATAGAACATAGGGGTAAAATGCAGTTTTTGGCTAATAATTAAAAAAACAAAGCATTTAAACCAAATCTGACTAAGGGGTAAAATTGTTGATCAGGTCAAGATCTATCTGCCCTGAAATTTTCAGATGAATCGGACAACCCGTTGTTGGGTTGCTGCCCCTAAATTGGTAATTTTAAGGAAATTTTACTGTCTTTGGTTATTATCTTGAATATTATTATAGATAGAGATAAACTGTAAACAGCAATAATGTTCATAAAAGTAAGATTTACAAATAAGTCAACATGACCGAAATGGTCAGTTGACCCCTTTAGGAATTATTGCCCTTTATAGTCAATTGTTTACCATTTTTCGTAAATCTTAGTAATCTTTTTCTCCTCTGAAACTACTGGGCCAAATTATTCCAAACTTGGCCACAATCATCATTGGGGTATCTAGTTTTAAAATGTGTGGCGTGACCATGCCAACCAACCAAGATGGCCGCCATGGCTAAAAATAGTACATAGGGTGCGAAATGTAGTTTTTGGCTCGTATCTCTGAAACCAAAACATTTAGAGCAAATCTGACGAGGGATAAATTATTTATCAGGTCAAGATCTATCTGCCCTCAAATTTTCAGACAAAACAAACAACCTGTTGTTGTGTTGCTGCCCAAGAATTAGTAATTTTAAGGAAATTTTGCAGTTTTTGGTTCTTATCTTGAATATTATAATAGATAGAGATAAACAGTAAACAGCAATAATGTTCAGCAAAGTAATATCTACAAATAAGTCAAACATAAACAAAATTGTCAGATTACCCCCTTAAGGAGTTATTGCCCTTTATAGTCATTTTTTAACAACTTTCATAAATTTTTGTAAATTTTTGTAAATTTTTAGAATATATTTTCCACTGTAATTACTGGGCCAAGTTCATTATAGATAGAGATAATTGAAGCAAGGAGAACGTCCAGTAAAGTTAGATCTACAAACACATCATGATCACCAAAACACCATTTTGTCATGAATTTATCTGTTTCCATTGTTTAAAAGAGGGACGAAAGATACCAAAGGAACAGTCAAACTCATAAATCTAAAACAAACTGACAACGCCATGGCTAAAAATGAAAAAGACAAACAGAAAAACAATAGTACACATGACACAACATAGAAAACTAAAGAATAAACAACACGAACCCCACCAACAACTAGGGGTGATCTCAGGTGCTCCGGAAGGGTAAGCAGATCCTGCTCCACATGTGGCACCCGTCGTGTTGCTTATGTGATTACAAATCTGGTAAATAGTCTAATTCGGTAGGTCACATTCATGAAAGGGAAGGGGATTGTAGTTACGACGTAAGGAACATATCCGATATTATTTGTGAAACGGTTATTCCATAACGGTCAACCAACTCGTGATGGCGTCCGTAAAATTTACGGAGGGATGATTTCAACTTCACCATTTGGAACTCTTGGTTTAATAGCTTCCTTGTTAGCAGTAACCCTCTATCAAGAAAATCATGATAGGAAATGCAAGCACGGGAATATCGTATCAATTGGGAGATATATACCCCGTATGCAGGTGCTGCTGGAATGTTGCTACTTAGAAATGGAAAGTTCACAATTGGAAAGCTGAAATCATCTCTTTTGTCGTAAAGTTTTGTTTTCAACCGACCCTCATTGTCAATTTCTAGATGTAAGTCAAGATATGAATCCGACTTAACTGTATCTGTAGTATCCTTTATTTCCAATTCGATGGGATAGATGCGTTCCACAAAGTCACCAAGTTTTGAATTGTTTAGTGAAAGAACATTATCTATATAGCGGAAAGTAGAGTTAAAGGATATTGCTAACTTCTTATCTTTCTTCCTAAGAAGTTCCTGCATGAAGTCAGCCTCAAAATAATAAAGAAACAAGTCGGCAAGTAGAGGGGCACAGTTTGGTCCCGTTGGGATGCCGACAGTCTGTTAAAAAACACGTCCTCCGAACGTTACAAATATGTTGTCAATCAAAAAAATCAAGCATCTTGATAATATCGTTTTCAGAGAATTTTTTGTTTGAATCAGAGTGATTCTTGACAAAGTATGATTTATCCCTTCCTAAGACAAGGTACTATGCACATAGACCAAGGTGAGCGACACAGGCTCTTTAGAGCCTCTAGTTTTTATAGGTGTCCAAAATGCAGATTTTCCTAGCTTAACAAATTTTCACATCATCTGGTTATTTTCCCCATGAAATATAAATTTCTTCTGAAACACTAGTTAACTTACTGATGCACTTATCACTTATCTGTCATGTGGATGCTTCTGGGTCAATTTTAGATTGGTCTCTTGGGACTATTAAATTATCATTTTCCTCCAAAATCTTGAAATAGACTGGTATAAATAGAAACATTCTTGTGAATAAATTATGATTTCAAGTTATTTATAACTGCTAACCCAAATCAAATACATGTGTTTTTTGAATAAGTGTTATTACTACTTTTTTTTAAATGTATAAAATAACTTATTCAAGTTATGTTTTTGTCATTATTTTTAATTTAAACCTTTATCTCCATACTCTTTTCAAATCTAATAAATTCTTTATTTTATGATATAAAACTATATAAAAACTCATTCAAACTACATTTAATCTATGCTTCTATTCGAATTTGAAATAACACTATTAACATGATTAAGTAATCTTATTATTTTCAAAAACAAAAATTACTTATATATGTAGGACTCTAAAGTGCGATAAGGACGCTAAAGTACGATGGTCACGCTAAAGTGCGATGGTCTACGCTAAAGTGAGATGCCTTCACACGCCAAAGTGCGATGGTTTGCGAAAGAATAGACGTAATAAACGTACTATGGATTATGACGTAAACAGTCTTTAATACAAACAAAATAATGAAAATGCCGAAATATAAATGTAGAATATTCGATTAACAACTTTAAACGAAATGTCCATAATTTACTCAATTCAAACATAACCGTGCTTTGTCGGCTGAGGCAAATGTGTTTTTTTTTTCGGGTGCTTAAAGAAGGACTTGTGTCCTATCTTACTATACAGAGACAAAAATATACGTATAAGTATCCTTTATCCTGTTTTCATTTGAAGCTAACGGATACATTGAAATCATTGTTTATGTTGCAGTTTACTTTGCGGTTCCCCAGAAAATAGTGCCGATTTTATTAAAAATTAAAGTCGGTAAAATAAAGGTACATATATTCATGCGTAAATCATAAATTGTCTGCTAAAAAATACTTTGTACATGGTAGGAAAATACCTGTATTTATACTCGCTGCGAAAAAGGAGAAAGCTCGGAGAACATTGCAATTCTCTCTCATTGAAATTAAGAATGTTTTTAACAAATAAATGTTTTACAATGACGACTTTATGGGGAGATGTTCACGTTAGTGATAGACTGTGAACGCGGGCTACACCAATTATCCAAATATTTGATACCGGCACAAATTTAAAAAAAATCATATATATAGGATATAAAAAATTTTGTCACACCTAACTTACCATTTCAGCAATTATTAAGTAGTCGTTCTTCTTAATTTAGAAACAATCACTTAAGCCTAATGGTAATTATAAAGCCTACCACATATGTTATAAAACCTTATCATACTAGCGTTTGCAAAAATACTATTATTACATCCGTGTTCTTTAACATTACCCTTTTGGTCCATCACACTTTTATCAGCGTAATACAACACCGTACTTTAGCGAACAAACAGCCATCGCACTTTAGCGTGATACACCATCGTACATTAGCGTAGACCATCGCACTTTAGCGTGACCATCGCGCTTTAGAGTACCATCGCACTTTGGAGTCCTACATATATATTATATAAGTAACGTGAAAAAACTACTTGTGTAAGTAACGGCCTTGACTGTTTGAGGTTCGAAGTTTTGTATTTTATGTATGAATCATGTCTTTCTCAGTCTCTCTCAGTTTTTCTTTTGATTATCAAAGTTTTTAATTTTGTAAATTATTTAGCCTTTCATTTTTTTTTATTGGAGAGTTACTTATAAATGAGTCTTTTGCAGACAAACTCCTGCCTGACCTAATCACAATTATCGAGTATTTGTCATTTAGGTGTTTATATGGCTTGATTTATTAAGGTCTAGATAGGGGTTCTGTATACATGTATCTTTATTCTTTAATACATGTATATTTAATTGTTTTTCTTGAATCGCTATTTTTATATTTCATTTCAGTACCCTGTTATTCTCTAATATTTATTTAGTTTTAGTTTTCCTTCTTTTCCCTATTATTTTTTTTACCTTAATTCTGTACATTTTGCCTGTTATTCTCTATGTAAACCCCATCAATGTCAAATATACTTTCAAGTGGCATACTTCTACAAAATTCTTGAATTTTAAATTGTAGGGAATTATCAACTGGTGAAATTCAAAAAATAATTCTTAATACTTTGCATTTAAATCAATAACAATAATGTGTCCATAGTGAACAGATGACCCACTAGCACTATCATTTTTATATGTTCAGAGGACCATGAAATTGGGGGCAATAATGCCAAAAGGTGGGATATAAAACATCTATAGGCAAATAAAATTAGGTGACAGATTATTAAATTTATCACTAATGCATATATATATCAATATAAATATTTTTTAATTGATATATGTATGCCCGTGGCAAATCTAGATTTTTTTAAAAAGGGACCCGTACAAATCATGCTTCAGTGATTTGATCCCTAAATAAATTAATCAAACAAAATTTTATCAAAAAGGGGTGCCCGGGCCCATTTGCCCCATCCCCCTTAATCCTCCTTAAAATAAAACTTTAAGGAGACCATACACAAAACAAAAAAAAATAAACAATTATTGGCATTAAGTATGAAATTATAACTTACAATAAAATTTTAAAAATTCTATCCCTGTATGTCATTGTGAAATAAAATACTAATCCTTCTAATTATTTCGCTTTTATTTACACTAATAGACCTATTCCCATTATACTTAATTAAGTCCATTGAATCAATGACATTGCATGTGGTGAGAGTATATACATGATATATATGTATTACATTTACTGGTGTTTTTATATTTAAGTACAATACACACAACATGTACAGGTAAATGTGACCTCTTTTTATCCAAAGATCTAGGAAGACATAAAATGATTTTTTCTTTTATCTCATTGGTTACTATATGTTATTTGTGGGTATGATCGGACAGGAAGGCTCATTAATATAAGAATTGCTGCGGGCAGAATAACAACATCAACTTGCTACATGATGTGTATTGTAGACAAAATAATATCTCATTAAAGACACAACATCCGGTTTATAAATACATCTATAGATAATTAGCCATGTGTCGGTTATTATAAAATATAGCCTTAAATTTAAATGAAAGAAACGAATCACAATTTATCAACATCCCCTTTTCTTAAGAAAAGTATTTACTTTTAAAATTCGCAACTATTATCAAAACAATTTAACCAAAAATAATAACTTCAATTATAAAGTCTTTTCCACATATTTTGAACAAAGTCAGTATCTAGAGTTGGTGATAGCTCTAGACTTAAAAAATGTAAATAGTGTATATAATGTTGTTGTGTTACGATTGTTAATTTATTGTTAATTTATTTTTTTGGTGGTGGAACTGTTCGACATACGAAAGTATGGTTACCCTATAAAGGGTGTAAAGATCCAGAGAGGAAGAAGATAGCAGTTAATTTTTTAAAACTAAACTAATTATGAAAAACGACTAGTAACTAAATTATTGACTAGAAAATAAGCTACTTGAAACAAAAAAAAATGTCATATATTTAACCCACATAGTCTTTCAAATCACAATTTATCAACATCCCCTTTTCTTAAGAAAAATATTTACTTTTAAAATTCGCAACTATTATCAAAACAATTTAACCAAAAATAATAACTTCAATTATAAAGTCTTTTCCACATATTTTGAACAAAGTCAGTATCTAGAGTTGGTGATAGCTCTAGACTTAAAAAATGTAAATAGTGTATATAATGTTGTTGTGTTACGATTGTTAATTTATTGTTAATTTATTTTTTTGGTGGTGGAACTGTTCGACATACGAAAGTATGGTTACCCTATAAAGGGTGTAAAGATCCAGAGAGGAAGAAGATAGCAGTTAATTTTTTAAAACTAAACTAATTATGAAAAACGACTAGTAACTAAATTATTGACTAGAAAATAAGCTACTTGAAACAAAAAAAAATGTCATATCTTTAACCCACATAGTCTTTCAAATAGGCTGGTTCTCTGGTAGTACGTTTTGGTCTAGTTATCGGTTCGACGCGCTTTTGTTCCTTTTCAATTGGTTCGCACTCACTAACTAAATTGTCTGAGTTCATTGACAGTTCTACAGTACTTGGTGTTTTTGTCGGTACGGAAGTTTTTGTTGCTGAAATGTTATCAAAGTTCAATAGTTCCCGTTGTGATTACATATCAAGGATTTGTACATTTACACTTGTTGTTCGCATCTGAGATCGATTACGTTTGTACGGAACTCCTTCCTGACTTTTAACTATGTATGCTCTTTCACTCATTATTTCTTTTACTTTTCCCAATTTACAGTGCTGTCCTTGTTTGTGTTCCAAATACACTGAGTCACCAGATCCAAACGGTAGTAAGTTCTAAGCGCGTCTGTCATAACATTTCTTGACAGATTGTTTCCTTGCTGATCGTAATTCTGTAGCTTTCGCATTCGGTACCTTTTTGCTTTGTGTTAATTGATGGAATCATCGATCGGGTTTTTCTTCCGAATATTATTTCGGTCGGACTGAGACCAGTGTTCTGAGTAGCAATTCAAGAAGCGCCTCGTATTGATAACGACTATCTTGAAGAGTTTTCTTGATCATATTCTTAATCACTTTAACGGCGGATTCGGCTTTTCCGTTTCCTTGAGGATGATTTTGAGACGACACCATATGATTTATTCCCCACTTTGTTGTAAATTGTCGGAACTAAACTGAGGTCCGTTATCGGATACAATTGTTGTCGGGATTCCAAATCTCGCAAACTGTGTCCTAAGTATGTGATAACTTGACTAGAGGTTGTTTTCGATAAGTAGTCTACTTCGGTAAAATTCGAAAAGTAATCAATGACCACAAGGTGTGGTCTGCCTTTTATTTCAAACAAGTCCATTCCTAATTTCGTCCATGGTGATTGACCATCACTGTGTTGTATTAACGGTTCTCATTGATTTTTCGGTTTTGACTTTTGGCAAATTTCACATAACTCTGTCATTTGTTTTATCTCTTTTGCCATTCCTGGCCAAAATATTGTTTCTCTGGCTCGCCTCATCATTGAATCATATCCTAAATTTCCTTTCTTAATGATTTCGGAATGAGGATGGCTTCTCCTTTTACAACTATTTCATCTTGTATACTAAGTTCGTCTCGTCATTCAAAAAACGGTAATACACAGTACGGCACAGTGTCTCTGTGTTGTGGCCATCCTACATTTATGATTTTTACAAGATTCTGTAAATCGGTATCTTCTTCTGTCGCAGTTATTATTTTTTGCAGTCGGGCATCCGGTATATCTTCAAAAGTATTTATTTGCATTATTCGTGGTCTTGCTGTCTCTGTAGCATTTTCATTTTCCAAATATGCTCTGCTTAGAGTGTCCGGTAATACAAGGTTGACTCCTTTTACAAAACGGAATTCAATGTCATATATGAATAATTTCATCATAATATATTGTAATCTTTTTGGTGCACGACTTAGCGATTTACTTAATATCGCAGCAAGTGGCTTATGGTCATTCTGAAATATAACTTTACGTCCATATGTGTACTGATCAAAACGCTCAAGACCATATAACATTGATAATGCTTCTTTTTTAATCTGAGCCCAATTACACTCTGACGGTTTTAGTGCTCTTGACGCAAATTCAACAGGTTTTCCTTCTTGCAGCAGTACGGCTCCCAGACCACTCTTACTACTGTCGACTTGCAGTACAACTTCTTTGTTGACATCAAAATAAGCCAATATGGGTGCTTCGGTAAGTCTTTTCTTTACCCTTTAAAATGCCATATTGCATTCATCGGACCATATCCACGGTACATCTCTTTTCTAGTGAGTTCACCGGTCGGTGCTAGATCATTTGCAAGATCTGCCAGAAATCTTGCCATGTACTGTACCATGCCACACAATCTTTTCACTCCTGACACGTCGGTCGGACAGGGCATTTCATGTATTGCTATACTTTAACATCGTCAACTGTTACCCCTTCTCTTGTAATACGGTGACCATGAAACGTGATCTCAGTTAGTGCAACTTCTTTCTTTTCCTCTTGAAGAAGAATGTTATAGTTATTACAACATTGAAACAACTTTTTGAGTTTTCGATCATTGTCTATTAGTGCTTCCTCGTTCGTACGACCACAACCTGCAACAATGATATCGTCTGCTATTGTGAATACTCCTTCTATATCTCTCAGAGCTTCTGTGAGCTTTCGTTGAAAAATTTCGCTTGGAGACCAAACGGAAGTCTCGCCCAACGGTATCGCCCAAATGGTGTTATCATTGTTGTTAAATCACTAGACTCTTTGTCTAGTTTTACATGCCAATATGCCTCTTTAACATCAAGTCGGCTAAAAATCTTAGCATTTGCTAATTTCGGAAGTACATCATCTAGAGTTGGTAGTTTATAATGTTCTCTCATTAATGCAGTATTAAGCGGTTGCGGATCAATACAAATTCTCAGTTTTCCATTCGGTTTTCTTACGACAGCCATTTGACTAACCCATTTAGACGGTTCGGTTACTGGTATCAAAACTTGTCTCTCAACTAACTTGTCAATTTCCTTCTTAACATCGTCTTGTAAAGAGAGCGGCAGTTTTCTACTTGGTAATGTTTTTGCAGGTACATTTTCATCAACTTTCAGAGTTATCTCTCCTAGATCGCTAATTTTCTGTGTTTCAACTTTTGCAATGAAACAGTCATTATTGACAGTTATTAATCCCATTCTACTGATTGTTTCCAAGCCTAGTAAGTTCATATGTCCATTTGGCACAACGACCTAAGTTGCCATGGTTTCGTCACCATTTTTCGGATTTATCAATTTCAAATGTACCTCTCCTATTGGGTTCATTTGTGTTTTGTTCCACATACGCAGTGTGATTGTGCTTGGTTTTACTTGTTCTTTAAGGATATATCGTTTACAAATCGTATTTACATCGGCTGCGCTATCTAATTGAAATCTAACATGGCAATCATTTACATTCATTAAAGCTGAAATGTTTTTAGACTCTGCACTTATTGCTTGAATTACATTTTCAGATTTATGGCCAGTGATGGCATTCAACCAGCAGTCATCTTCTTCTTGGTCACTTTGTGTTGAGGTGATTGAGTGTATTTTCTTGCAGTTAGCTTTAAAATGGTTTCTACCTTTGCACGCATCGCATGTTTTTATTTATGCTGGACATTTTTCTTTTTTTTGTTTCATGTTTGTAGCCACAGACATTACATTCTTTGTTGTTAGTTTGTGTATTGTAAGAAGTTTTACTCTGTGATTGAGGGTATCTTGTTTGGGATCTTTTACTTTCAGGTTGGTAAACTTTCTTTTTGAACTTATCATGGTGTGTGACTTTATTGTCGGTGTGAGTAGAATTTGTAGATTCTCTCAACTCCTTAACATGTTTATTTGATTGTTCATAAGCTCTACAAATTTTGATTGCCTTGTCTAAGTTTATCTTGTCCTCTCTTAATAAAAGTTCTTGAAGTTTGCCTGTGACACTAAAAATAATTTTGTCACGCATCATACGATCTTTCTCTTGGAAATTGCACGAATTTGCTCTAGTTCTCAATTCAGTTAAGAAATTGTCAAAAAGTTCTTTGTATGTTACCATCCAAAATCTATGGGACTCTAGAACTTCATTTTGTCTTGGGTTGCAGTAGGCCTCTAGTTTTTCTAAAAGTTTTTCGGGTTTCTTTTCATCACCTCCCTCTGTCCATTGAATTTGGTCAAATATGTCTACAATGTTGGGACCGGCACAATTCAAAATTATCGCTACTTGGACTGCATCGTCTTTTTTTACAGCTCCGCTAGCCACGAGATATATTTCAACTTGCCGTTTTTTAAAGTTTTCTGACACATTTCCTTCTGTGACATTTAATTGTGAGGGTAGACGGAAAGTGTTTGTTGCCTCGGCCATTGCTGATTCAGCGTCTTTCAACCACGTGGAGATTTATTTTGTGTTGGTGCTTTCAGGACCACTTACGCAAATGTTTATGATAATTGTTAGTTTTATAACGTTTCAGACGTTGCTCACCGCTGCCACCATGTTATTTGTGGGTATAATCGGACAGGAAGGCTCATTAATATAAGAATTGCTTTAGGCAGAATACTACATCAACTTTCTATCATGATGTGTATTGTAATCAAAAGAATATCTAATTACAGACACAACATCCGGTTTATAAATACATGTATTGATAATTAGCCATGTGTCGGTTATCATAAAATATAGACTCAAATTTTAATGAAAGAAACGAATCACAATTTATCAACACTATATGGATTCATATTGATGTCATGACCTCATTACTTGGACATCATTAAATGTGTAGAGCAAAATAAAATGTTGAAATTCATCAAGAATACACATCTTTTAACTATCTTCAATTTATTACAATATTGTTTTTGTGGTGATTTTGTGAAGAACCATGCAGTGAAGTAAAACTCTCCAAAGAAGAAAATGGCAAGTTAATTAATTTCACTTTGAAGTTCAGATACAGTTATATAATATAAAAAGACAATGTCAACAATTCTAGTAGATCTTTATCAAATATTTCTTTAAAAGTTCAACAACAGTGAGTTTTAAGTTTAACAGTAACACATAATTCCCTAATTAATGCATATCATGACTATACAAATGTATTTAATATGTCTTGAAATAACTGGCTAAGGATAGTTTAAAGTGAATATTTTGACATATATATATACATGTTTATACAAATCTAAATTGAAAACTACGTTCAAACCTATGATTGCCTTGGATTAAAACCGCAATTTATACCTGTGCATGTAAAACAAATTTCGTTGAAGAAGGGTCTAAATACAGCTCAAACAACGTTTTCCAAAAGACCAAAAAAGTGAAAAAGTATATTTTAACAAAACACATTTGACTAATAGGTCGTATATATATATATATATACACATTACATGTTCATGCCTTATATATCATGTACTGTATTACAATGTTAAATAAAAAATGAGGAGGAAAGGTAACACGGGGACCCGGCCACCGAAAGGTTTATTTTTGTGAAGCCCAGGTGGTCGAAATTCGTTTATTGTGTGACATTTATTTTTGTTTAAAAAATTATTAATTTAAATGAGAGGGAAATGCAATGCAACCCTACCAGAAGAGTGTACTAGTGAAGGGCAGGATAAACTAATGACAGTTCACTAGTACACTCTTCTGGTAGGGTTGCTGTCTATTTTACACATTCCCCATTTCCATTCTCAATTTTAATACAGAAGAGGCAGAGTGAAAAATACGTAACAACTAATAGAATGCAGGACAAAATTTTTCATCATAGCCCTCACCCCCACCATAAAAACCAAATGGTAGGTCCCTTATCTATACCTTTCATAGAGGGTGGTAAAGGGTTATTTTCATGCAACGTGATCCCAGTGTTTTTATTTTACTTTCAACGTGTTTTAATTTGACGTTCAGTCTTACAAGACTGGTGCCTCGTGCAATGTATTCTGCTAATTTAAATTTACGTGCATCGTGATTTTCAAATGCGTATTTTGCGTGCATCATGATTTTCAAATGCTTTTTTGCGTTCTCAGTATTTTTCAAATTAAATTCAAACACTTAAATTGGCAGGTATCGTCAAGAAATGCTTTTTTAAAAGCTGTAAACCAATTACATCATAAATTTGTATACTAAATCTGGAATATCAA
Source organism: Mytilus galloprovincialis (assembly GCA_037788925.1). NCBI lineage: Eukaryota > Metazoa > Mollusca > Bivalvia > Mytilida > Mytilidae > Mytilus > Mytilus galloprovincialis. The sequence goes on along the minus strand of JAWDJN010000027.1, from coordinate 217,266 downwards.
GTAAAACATAAAGTTAATATATACAAGAAGCAGGGAGGGATCCAGCCATTTTTGAAAAGGGGGGGGGGTCAAACCAAGGACATAAGGGTGGGGGGTAACTATATGTACCCATTCAAATGCATTGATCGGCAAAAAAAAGGAGGGTTCCAACCCCTGGAACCCCACTCCTGCCAAAGAGAAGTTTTAGTCTGCAGCTGTAAGACATAATAGTGTCCTATGAAAAAGTGTCCATATGGACACATTTTCATTGAAATTTGGGATTTAATAATGTCCATTGCCATGGAATAGTGTCCCTCAAAAGGACAGATTTTTACTGCTAACAATATGAAATAGTGTCCACTCACAGGACAAATTTTTATAGTAGTTGCTATTAAATTGTGTCCTCCAAGGGAAGTAATACAAAGGTCATTACAAAGTTTTATTATACTTGAATTTTAATTAAAATATGAAGGATTGATGAGAAATTGATCAATATACAAATGTAAACAAATAAATAATGGATGGAAGTAAATATAGAGAAATTTAAATTCTAAGAAATTCCCAGCAAATGGTTATGACAGACAATGAAAGAATAACAATAAGAAGGAAGTGTAAAATCAAATATGAACTTTATAACATTAATTATGTCAGATAAGAAGGCAATAGAAAATAAATAATGTCCTTTGCCATGAAATATTTATTGTCTCCTAAGTGGACATCATTTTACAGCAACAGTTATGAAATATGGTCCATCTGCAGAACTAATGTTCGTAGTGAATGTTATTTAATTTTGTCCTCAAAGGAAAATAAAATGGAACAGCATCTAACATGTATATAATTATATTTAAAAATATAGATATGAAGATAAGAATGGTATGAGTGCCAATGAGACAAAGCAACAATTAATTCAAGTTTGTTATTAAAGTTAAAATGTGTCCAGTAATAACAAGGCAATGGATATCATTTAATACTGTAATCATATCAAAAAATGCCCTGGCGGACACAATGTCCTGTGAAAAAAATGTCCACCTAGACAATATTATGGTAGTGAATAATGTCCATGTTCATGGACACTTTTTCATACCTGAGGACATGTTTTCTTATTCACGTTTTTTCCGTGCAAGCACCCCTCTCCCTTACCACCTACTTCACACTTATTGACCTTCCCTTATCCCACCCCCCCCCCCCCCCACCCCACCCCCCCCAAAAAAAAACAGACTAAAAAAAGCCAAAACGTTTTAACTAAATGTTAACCATATAGGACCATATATATTGAAATCATTTCAACAACTGAAGGCTACTGTCGTACCGACAAGTTTTCATTCAGCAAAGCTCTGCATCTTCAAGTTCAAGGTCTTACCTGAACTGGTTCCCCTTTTGCATACATTGGATAACAGAGTCGTTCTTCTATCGCACTGCATGTCTTGACTGTTGTAGAAGTTAAACTTTACCAGTTTAAAGGTGAGGATGTTTGTTCCATCCACAGACCTGTTACCCGTCACCTATTCTGTAAATTCCACCTTTTTCAGACGAACCACTTCGGTTTTGGGAATCCTCAGGTTACCTGACAGTGACAGATATGGGGAAATCTGGATTTGGAATGACAGAATATTTTTTTGTCATTTGCTTGACCACAATAATGTCAACTGGTCAATGCTTATTAGATAGAGCAATTATTTATCTCACACAGTTAAAAAAAAAACAATTTAAAATTCAGAAATACAGTTATTCATTAAATCAATCTACCAAATATATAGACCTATTCAAGTGCACCTTTGGTTTTGGGTCCAGGGTGTTCTTGAATTTTGATTGTATTTAAATTAAAGTTGTGTAGGACTCTTTGTAAACAACAAATGCTGGCATGAACATAACATACTTGTATTAGTGACTTAATCACAATGAAAATCTGTAATAGATCAAACTAATTAAAAGTCTCTGTTTTTGTTTTTTTTTGTTTTACATAAATCTAAGCTTTACTTGCATACAATCCCTATTTTCTATTTGTCCAGATCAGGCCATGCAAAAATGATTGTTGGTTTCCCCTATCCTTGCCTGGAATGAAGATGTAAAAAAGGGAGAAGTTGTTATAGGACTAAATTTAAAGAAGACATTATCTGATTATTGTTTAATAAACTGAATGTGACTTTTTTCCTTTGTAATACTGGTTATTTCAAGCATTTCTGTTAAGTTTTGTCATAATCAGTTCAATAGTTTGAGAAAAATCTAGCACAATGAAAGACGACATCTACAGCGATTCGGTCAAATTTCTTCGACAAATCCAAACCAAGCCGCATCAAGATAGAATATAGTTTTCAATTCAATTCAAAGTTTTATTATCCTCAGACACAACAGTGTACAAGAGGTCAATATACAAACATACATAAATATACTAAATATCTATAGAGTAATTACAATACAATTATGATAAACATGTATATATATACGACAACAGGAGCTAACACACAATAAACAATCATGCACGTGATTCTCGTGACACTTTCATGTGTATATACAGTCAGTCTATATCATTTGGATTTAACACAATGTCATGAATATGTGAGTTTTTACATATGTATAAAAAAGTGAATAATTATAGATATTTGATAATGTTTTTTAAGAATCTACAAATATTACGATATAATTTTACATTGCAATTTGACAGCATTCCAATCATTTTGATCTCTGATGGATTTGTATTGTAATAATGTGGGATAAATTTTTTGCGTAGGTCCACGATTTGTGGATATGTACAAGTAAACATATAATGATATTCGTTACCAATATTAAAGTTACATAAATGACAAATTCTATTATGTTTAGGGATATTTGCCCATCTTCCCGTCTCTATAGGAAATTTTAAATTTGAGCATCTTAACTTACACATATAATCTATCAGATTGTGGACCAATAAATGATCAAATATTTATCTTATCTGCCTACAAACAATCGAATACGATATTTAAGATGATTTTAGGAAGATAAATACCTCTAATGGACCTCATTGTCTCCTTTATAAGGTATCTTATGGTCAATTTATACCTCTCATTTCCTTAAAATTTCAACTTTTCAGGCCAATAAGTACAAATAATGGGGTAACGTTCACTCATTAATGATAGCATTGTTATCAGAAATGAGTAATTGAAGTATTTTAGCAGAATGAACAATCCATATATAAGTGTACTGTCTCCAAGGAGAGAGACATAAAAGGCTTCTCTTTTAAAGAATAATTTGTCGTTACAGCATTAAAAATCATTAACTTATCAGCATATATTTATTTAAGTATTTCCTAGGAAAATGTTTTATTTGAACAGCGGTATACTACTGTTGCCCTTACTTTTCTATCATAGTAGAATATAAGAAATAAGGAGAAACCCCCCTCCACCCCCCCCCCCCAAAAAAAAAACAACAAAAACAACAACAAAACAATTTCAAGTAAAATAATTCTCATAAAATGTGTTTTGGAGATTCAATCCACTCAGATGTTTCATTTTTTGTAATGTTTTACTTAAATAAGAAATTTTAACACATGAGATTACTCAAAGGTCAAAGGTGAATGTACAGCTTCACATATTAGGTGTAATACCACCATTGATTTCCCCCTATTAGACTCTTTGTTAAATTTGCACTTTTCAAAAAAGTGTGGATAATTTATCTTTGTTTCAAATAAAGAAATACTTGGCATGAGTAAAGTTTTATCCTGTTCAGTATAATAGAAAAATATTTACATAACATTTCATAGCATATAAGAAAATAACCATCACTGGAAGTTAACCAATCAAATTTCTCCCCTTATTTTATCTGTGTACAAGGTGTAGTCACCATGTAACCTCAAGATTACAAAATATTTTATAGAAATCCCAAATAAAAAAAAAATGGTGCTTTGAGATACCCAAGACATATGTTTATGACACAGAAATCTTTTACTGCAATAAAATGTAGGATTAATTACCTACAACTGTCAAATTCAACGGAATATTTTTTTCAACCTATTTTCGTATACAACCGGATGTGACGTACCATGATTTGGTGGTATATTACACCTAAAAGAGGGACGAAAGATGTCAAACTCATAAATCGAAAATAAACTGTCAACGCCATGGCTAAAATTTTAATGTGCGTATTGTTATGCGTTTACTTTACTACATTGGTTAGAGGTATAGGGGGAGGGTTGAGATCTCACAAACATGTTTAACCCCGCCGCATTTTTGCGCCTGTCCCAAGTCAGGAGCCTCTGGCCTTTGTTAGTCTTGTATTATTTTAATTTTAGTTTCTTGTGTACAATTTGGAAATTAGTATGGCGTTCATTATCACTGGACTAGTATATATTTGTTTAGGGGCCAGCTGAAGGACGCCTCCGGGTGCGGGAATTTCTCGCTACATTGAAGACCTGTTGGTGACCCTCTGCTGTTGTTTTTTATTTGGTCGGGTTGTTGTCTCTTTGACACATTCCCCATTTCCATTCTCAATTTTAAGTCTATAATAGATGTATTCAAAATAACTCTTGAAAATAAATTTTAGACTAGTTGATTTTCCATTTTTTTTTAGGTCTGAAAGGAACGCTTTTATTGAAAAACGCCCATACACGGGTCATAATCACAAGGTTGACAATACTAAATTCTATCATTGTCACATTGTTTCCTATTGTCGTATTGTAATCAGTATGACTTTAAAAGATGATAATACGAATACTAAAAATCTAGACTTAAAATAAGGCGTATAGGTACAGTTTCCAATTTGTTAACCGGCATGACGCAAAACAGCAAAACCAAGAATTCGACTTTATTTATAAATAATATTGGACAATGCTGTTGATAAAAAATTACTCCATTCCAACCCTTTTGTTTTTCAAGTAGTTAATATTACCAATAATTGATAAGTTCTAGGTCGACGGTTTCAAACAGAAAGATTTTGAAAGTAGAGAAAACTGTGTATCTTAAAAAATCAACATAACTTTATCAGATGACTAAACATCCAGGCTAAAATACCAGGCAGAAGCTAGCGAACAATAGCTAGCGAACAATAAGCCAGCGAACAATAAGGCGATATATCGAGAAACCAAGAAACCAAAAAACAGAATAAGACAACAACGGCCGTTAAATAAAAAAATATTTAAAAAGGCAGAAAATCAGTTAAAATATAGCAATTTAAACTCAATTTTGAAATGGTTTTTATCCAATCCATTGATTTAACAAGTCGCATAACTTTTTAGGCTAATATTCAGTACCACAATAACTATGCATCTATCAACGGATTATTTGTAGGTGTAGGGCCACCTATGCACCCTCTTCAATTTAGAACGTATGTAAAAGTAGTCCTACCCTGTAAAATATAGCACTTTTTATGTCATTGTTTAATCTAGCTAGAGCTCAAAATTTGAAAAAAATGTCAAAAAATTAGGGGGGTCGGCCTATTCCAGGGCTTCTAGAGAGAAATAATGAGGGGTGTCACGGGGAATGACTATATAGGTCTTGTAGAGGAGAAACAGGCGCTTCTTTTGCGCTAGGTATCGAAGGGCGCTATGTTCAAAAATCTGAAACTAGAGCTCAAAATTTGAAAAAAATGTCAAAAAATTAGGGGGGTCGGCCTATTCTAGGATTTCTAGAGAAAAATAATGAGGGGTGTCACGGAGAATGACTATATAGGTCTTGTAGAAGAGAAACAGGCGCTTCTTTTGCGCTAGGTATCGAAGGGCGCTATGTTCAAAAATCTGAAACTAGAGCTCAAAATTCGAAAAAAATGTCAAAAAAATGGGGGTAGGGTCGGCCTATTCCAGGAGTTCTAGAGAAAAATAATGAGGGGTGTCACGGGGTATGACTATATAGGTCTTGTAGAAGAGAAACAGGCGCTTCTTTTGCGCTAGGTATCGAAGGGCGCTATGTTCAAAAATCTGAAACTAGAGCTCAAAATTCGAAAAAAATGTCAAAAAATTAGGGGGGTCGGCCTATTCCAGGGCTTCTAGAGAAAAATAATGAGGGGTGTCACGGAGAATGACTATATAGGTCTTGTAGAGGAGAAACAGGCGCTTCTTTTGCGCTAGGTATCGAAGGGCGCTATGTTCAAAAATCTGAAACTAGAGCTCAAAATTTGAAAAAAATGTCAAAAATTAGGGGGGTCGGCCTATTCTAGGACTTCTAGAGAAAAATAATGAGGGGTGTCACGGGGTATGACTATATAGGTCTTGTAAAGGAGAAACCGGCGCTTCTTTTGCACTAGGTATCGAAGGGCGCTATGTTCAAAAATCTGAAACTAGAGCTCAAAATTCGAAAAAAATGTCAAAAAAATGGGGGTAGGGTCGGCCTATTCCAGGAGTTCTAGAGAAAAATAATGAGGGGTGTCACGGGGTATGACTATATAGGTCTTGTAGAAGAGAAACAGGCGCTTCTTTTGCGCTAGGTATCCAAGGGCGCTATGTTCAAAAATCTGAAACTAGAGCTCAAAATTCGAAAAAAATGTCAAAAAATTAGGGGGGTCGGCCTATTCCAGGGCTTCTACAGAAATATAATGAGGGGTGTCACGGAGAATGACTATATAGGTCTTGTAGAAGAGAAACAGGCGCTTCTTTTGCGCTAGGTATCGAAGGGCGCCATGTTCAAAAATCTGAAACTAGAGCTCAAAATTTGAAAAAAATGTCAAAAAATTAGGGGGGTCGGCCTATTCTAGGACTTCTAGAGAAAAATAATGAGGGGTGTCACGGGGAATGACTATATAGGTCTTGTAGAGGAGAAACAGGCGCTTCTTTTGCGCTAGGTATCGAAGGGCGCTATGTTCAAAAATCTAAAACTAGAGCTCAAAATTTGAAAAAAATGTCAAAAAATTAGGGGGGTCAGCCTATTATAGGACTTCTAGAGAAAAATAATTAGGGGTGTCACGGGGTATGACTATATAGGTCTTGTAGAAGAGAAACAGGCGCTTCTTTTGCACTAGGTATCGAAAGGCGCTATGTTCAAAAATCTGAAACTAGAGCTCAAAATTCGAAATAAATGTCCAAAAAATGGAATAGGGTCGGCCTATTCAAGGAGTTCTAGAGAAAAATAATGAGGAGTGCCACGGGGTATGACTATAAAGGTCTTGTAGAGGAGAAACATGCGCTTCTTTTCCGCTAGGTATCGAAGGGCACTATGTTCATGAATCTGAAACTAGACCTCAAAATTTGAACAAAATGTCAAAAAATTAGGGGGGTCACCCAGCAGCGGCATAACAAAAAAAAAAACTCATCATCAATACCAGACGCGCGTTTCGTCTACAAAAGACTCATTAGTGACGCTCGAATCAAAATAATGGTTGAAAGGCCAAAATAAAGGACGAAGTTGAAGATCATTGAGAACCAAACATTCCTAGCAGTTTTGCCAAATACAGGTAAGACAGTTTATTCCTGGTGTAGAAAAACCTTAGTTTTTTTCAAAAATTCAAAGCGGTGTTAATTTATAAGATTATATTAATGATAAGCCAAGTCAACACACAAGTGCCAACTACTGGGATGGTGATACCCTCGGGGAAATAAATCTTTACCAGCAGTGGCATCGACTCAGAGGTTGCATTTTAAGTTTTAACTCATCAAAGATACCAGTATTTTAATTTTATATTTACGCCAGACGCGCGTTTCGTCTACAATATATCAATGAATGTCCTGTGAAGGGAAAACAGGCGTATCGTTTGCGTAAGACTTCAAAAGGTGCTATGTTCAATTTTGTCGAAAGGAACTAAAAAAAATAAAAACTCAACTGTCAGACAAGAACGCGAAAAAAAAAAAAAAAAAAAAAAACAACATATCAGAGTCAGTAAAAACTAATTTTCAAAATCTTGTTATATATAAAGTCATAATTTCCCCATCCGAATAACATGATAAAAGAGTTTGTAAAATGTGTTATGTAAATACTGATAAAAAGAATGCTGATTACTGGCTGATTTTCTTTTTCAAGGGTATTTCGAAAAGAAAACGACGAAGATGAAAGAACTTTAGTGCGAATACCAGCTGGTATATAACCTAAAGTTCTATATACACTTTTATACTTAATAGACAGTCTACTTTTTATTCTTTCAAAAGTTTTTTTCATATCGGAGGTTTTGTACCAGATAACCAAAATCAGCAAAGAATACTGCATTGTTAAAAAAGTATGATAGTAAAACATACAGACCAGTTAACTTTATCAATGACAATACAAGCGCCACAACCTTAAAGACGGTATAAGTACCCTCGTCCACGTGCGGGTGTTGTCTGATAAAAATAGATGTACATGTATACACATGGAAAAAAGTATTTTGTAAAATGTGTTATGTAAATACTGATAAAAAAATGCTGATTACTGGCTGATTTTCTTTTTCAAGGGTATGTCGAAAAGAAAACGACGAAGATAAAAAAAAACTTTAGTGCGATTGCCAACTGGTATATAACCAAATTGGAATTGAAATTAAAAAAACACTCTTTATTTTTTTATGATATAATTTGTTAAAATAGAACTAGTTAAACACTATTTAAATATCACCTGAGTTTGATCAATAATTATCGACTCGATAAGTTCTTATCTGCACATGCAGCTACTGTACCCGTACACAGCAAAACATGTGTTTCATCCTCATTGTTTTCAACACTTTAACTAACCAAGTTTATAAAGTTATGTGATTGACACCTTGAAATAGGTCCTCCACAACTCTTAACCGCAGCAAGATGGTAGATTATCAGCATGAGAGAGGCAGGAATGTCGCTGTGACAACTGTACGTATTGTCGGTCATCACTTTTCCACTATTAGTCGTTTAGAGAATAAAAATCAGGCAATACACGATATAAAAGACTATCCGAGACCAAAAAGACCCCCTATGCCACCTGCTAGGGAAAATCAAGCATGATGAAGCTTAGTCAGAAAGAAACCCATTGCATACAATACAATCCTGAAAAGAGAGGGGTGGGCATACAGGAGCCTTTTAACAATAATTATTCGAGATTGAATCATTCCTTCTGGTTATTGTGCGATAAGACCATTTCAGGGACGTTTGCTTACGAACAGACACACAGTTATCCGTATCCAATGTAGTGCAGAGCTCGCCAAAATTGGAAATAAGCATCGTGGAGGAAGATCCATTGTTCAAATGGAATTCTGTTTATTTTCCTTGGTCCAATCATAGCCCGGATTTGAACCATATCAAGGATTATGGGACACTATTGGGCGTAATTTGCACAAAAGGACACCCCAGTCCAAACACGTGATGAAATAAACAATGCCCTTCATCAGAAATGGTTGCTGCTACCTAAGCAACAAATTAGTCGATTTATGGCAGAAATCATAAGACGTTAAGTGGCGGTTGACCGTTTAAATGGAGACTGCGCACAAAGTGCTATTTCTTTGGCGTATAACGATTAACCATGATGTGAACAATCATCTTAAGATTAATTTTGAAATGTCTGACATTGTAAAGTTCGACTACAGTAAAAGTTGTAAAATGCAGTTTTTTGTACAAAAAAACACCTCATTTTGTTTTTAGAATTGTGGTTAGATAAATATTTTTTTTTTTCAAACATTTTTTGTTCGTTAAAATGCCAATGTTTTCATAAACTATGTTTCAATATTATTTTACAAATATTTTATCATATTCCATCCAAAATAAAGGCTGATTATTCAAGTTTTAAAAAATCAATATTTTGCAATACTTTTTTCCATGTGTATATATAAAAAAAGAAACATTACTTTGCTTTTTAAGTAAAATATATTTAATATATTAGTTTGTAATATTTTCACGATTAAAACTAATGACCTGAATAATCTATTCATGATCATTTAGTATTTTCTTTTAAATTCGAAGATAACTTTACGTAATTTTCCGATTTCAAACAAATACGCATTTTTTCAACCATTTACCTTTATAGAGATGGAACTGAGTTGTCCTTTTGATCATTAAATGTATCGAGCACTATTTAATGTCTCTAGAATGACTTTGAAAGGCGCTAAAGACTCGTCTTAGAGATACTGGTGCAACATTTTAACGTCCCCGAGGTTTCAACTCACATGAAACGAAGTTATGTGAAGATTGGCAAATCCGCATTATTTATCTCCGTAATCGATTTGGAGAAACTCATGGAAGAAACAAAAATAGGCTATATGCGCAAACAGTTTGTAACCGACTTCATCTGGGCAGCCTAAGAGCTCGTCGTTCGTTGAAGTGATCTATCCTTACGCAGAATCGAAGGATGTCGCGAGTTGAATGGAGAGGGTACGGATTCGATGACATAGACTAACATGGAGACTAATCCTTTTTACCGCTGAATCGGAATTCAACTTGACATTTATCGATGGCAGAGACATGGTCTGCCGCAGGTACAAGGCATGCTTTTTGATGCGTGCGTACAGGAAACAAATTGGCTTTAGGGTGGCGAATTAATGGTATGGAATGGATAACCTATCAGGAACGCCCCGATCTGACAATTAGTGAAGGAAACCTAAATGCAAAAGGGTATAGGAACGAAATTCTGGCTCCACTAGTTCTCCCGTTTCTCCGAAGGCATCGTTAAACTACATTTTAAACAGAAAACGCCCGTTGTAAACACATTTTAATGAATTTTGGAGAATAATCGCATTCGAGTGTTGCCGTGGCCAGTATTGTCTTCAGATTATCGCCAATGGGACATCTTTGGGACGAACTTGGACGACTCACCAAAAAGAGCCCAAATCCATCGGAAACGGTCATCCAACTTGAATAATACTTTTCAGGGAAAGTAACAACAGAAAGGGTCATTGATAAAAAGGACGATCAAGAATAGTTTCTTCAGATACTGGAACATGAATTACCACAATATCACCATCCTGAAACCTCTGAGGGCCATTTCGGATTCTGTAATGAAATGTTGGTTCATTCAAAAGCACGTATGAAACGGATATAAAATGGATGCAAATAAAATATGATGCAGCAATAAAAGAATGTGAAAATAAAATAATGAACAAGCTGGACAAGTATGACCACATGCAGAACCATTGATTTGTTAACTTCACGAAAATAAAACGGCAGCTGAGATCCAGGTGATGAATGTTTGGTAAGCAAAACAAGAAGAACAAGAAAGAGAAATTGAATAGATTCACGGAGTGAGATGTGTTGAGACAAACTAGAGTAGATATTGAAACCTTAAAAATTGAGGGTAATACGTTGCATCATACTCATACCTCTCGTAAATACCACACACATGGCGTTTACTATGTGCCACACTCAATGTAATGTCACGTCACTTTGACATCTTTCTATGATTAATACATCTCTCACATAGTTAAGAAGTCCTTTATTTCTATTTTAAGAAAGGAAAAGTAATACAAAGCTAAAAGCCATTTGTTCCGGAAATGAACGAGCACTTACAAGACTTTAGAAGAATTTTGGATACATAACTGGATAGTTTCGATATAAAAATTGAGAAATTTTAGATTCATACTCACAGAAAATGACATTTATATAGGTCATCATGATAAAATTGCCGAAGATTCCTCTTATAAAAAGGTGGTGGAAGAGATTTAGAAAACAAATCCGTAAATGTTCGTTAAGATTAAGAAATCCGTCAAATTATATTTTTTTTATTCAATCCTCACAATCATCTAGTTATAACTTACCCGTCAATACTATCGTTTTTTTTAAGAATACATATCATAATTTCACCTACAGACAATGTGTACCCGCAAGTCACTCCTCTCAATAGCACCGGCATGCACGCAAATTAAATTGATGCACGTCGACATCTCTTGTTTAATAGAATGCAGCATATATTCATAGTAGTTACTCTGATTTATCAGAGAAAACCGCTGAATCATTGGTTACAAGTAGTAACCTTTACATTCTCATAACCTTTACAGTCTTGGAGAATCATCAAGAATATAGACCTTCTAGAGATGTTAGTTTAATCATAGTTATTTCGGAAACAAGTTATTATGAGTTAAATTACTAGTAATCATACCCCTTTCTACTTTTATTGTGCGAGTGCTGCCTTGTAGCGCCATTAGCCTGCTCTTTTTTTGAAGCTAACAAGTTGTCTTTTACGTGCAAGTGGTATGGCTATCTTTTAACACGTGATCAGTCGCGTATCCTTCCGACAGACTATCGTTGTTCCTGAAGATAATACTCGCAAATGGTGTGAATGAAGAGCCGAAAATTTGGTCCCTGAAATTGTCTCCCAGAAACGGAGATGGAACCACGAACCTTTGTGTTTGAAAATAGAGGTTGTGACTCCATGTCTTATTGTTTGAACCAAGAAATAAATGACTGAGAATACCTTTCCATTCCTCCAAGAGATCATTTACATCACCCCAATTATACGATTATAGATGCGATACGCGGTATTCAGAAGTTCGGGAACCCTGTTTTTCCTCATTGTTAAAATTCTGGAATTGGTAATCACGCGGAACTGACCCTGCTGTATAATTAGTATGTCTGCATACAAGTTACACTTCACCTTATTATCTTTCATATTTCTTATAAGTTGCGGCCACATGTCCTAAGTCGGTCTCTGTTTGGTGGTGTTTTTGTTGGTTAAGAGATCATCTAAAGTACCAATCACGCAAGTGCGAATATATTTGGCTTTAAAGTATTAGTTCATCTTCCCCATCATGGTATGATCTCAGTGATCGAGAAAAACTCGAGTTTCCTCAAATCTTACGGGATCGATAGAGTAGACATCAACGCAGTGTATTATACATAGTACTTTGATCTCTTTGTTGTTGAATTCGGTAATCTTTTCCGTCCATAGTTTTATGAAAATGCTTGACTTGAATATGGAATGAAAAGCAACCTGGATCATCACAACTTCTTGGTCTTGGGCGGCACTTAGTCATATTGGCAAGTAAAACATAAATGATGCGAAGAATAAACGTGAATTCTTTATTTTGTTGAAACAGAACTGTAATCCAAGTTTCACTCAAACGAACAACGATCAAGCATCGTTTCTCGAATTTACGTCGAAATATTTTATCCGTTTAACAAACTTTTCTATAGAGACACCTAGACCGATTTGTACTTTTGTGAAGATGAGGTTTGTTAAACGGCTGACTAGATGAAGTCGGTTATATAGTGCATAGTTAACAACCTATGTTCTTTAACTCACATAGTTGCGAGTCGTTGTATTCTTATGTTGAGCATCGACTGCTTATTTGCAATAGGCGAGTGACTTATTTCAAAAAGACGCTTAGTTAACAACCCTAATGGACCCATCTTACGCACGGCTGTATTATATATACACATGGAAAAAAGTATTGCAGCACCTTGATTTTTTAAAACTTGAAAAATCAGCCTCTTTTTTTGGATGAAATATAATAAAATATCTGTAGGATATTATTGAAACATAGTTTATGATAACATTGGCAACCACAATTTTAATAACAAAATGTAGTGTTTTTTGTACAAAAAATGCATTTTTCAACTTTTACTGTAGTCGAACTTTACAATGTCAGGTATTTCAAAATTAATCTTCAGATGACTGTTCGCATCATGGTTGGTCGTTATACGCCAAAGAATTAGTACTTTGTGCGCAGCCTCCAATCAAACGAATTACCGCATCTCAACGTCTTTTGATTCCTGCCATGAATCGGCTAATAAAGTAATGTAAAGGTAGCAGCAACCATTTCTGATGAAGGGCATTGTTTATTTCATGATGTGTTTGAACTGGTGTGTCCTTTTGTGCACTTTCCGCCCAATAGTGTCCCAAATATGCTCGATATGGTTCAAATCCGGGCTACGATCTGGCCAAGGAAGATGAACCGAATTCTATTTGAACAATGGATCTTCCTCCAAGATGCTAATTTCCAATTTTGGCGAGCTCTGCACTACATTTGATACGGATAACTGTGTGTCTGTTCGTAAGCAAACGTCCCTGAAATGGTCTTATCGCACAATAACCAGTAGAGATGATTCAATCTCGAACAATTATTGTTAAAACGCTCCTGTATGCCCACCTCTCTCTTTTCAGGATTGTATTGTATGCAATGGGTTTCTTTCTGACTAAGCTTCATCATGCTTGATTTTCCCTAGCAGGTGGCATAGGGGGTCTTTTTGGTCTCGGATAGTCTTTTATATCGTGTATTGCCTAATTTTTATTCTCTAAACGACTTATAGTGGAAAAGTGATGAACGACAATACGTGCAATTGTCACAGCGACACTCCTGCCTCTCTCATGCTGATAATCTGCCATCTTGCTGCGGTTATGAGTTGTGGAGGACCTATTTCAAGGTGTCAATCACATAACTTTATAAACTTGGTTATTTAAAGTGTTGAAAACAATGAGGATGAAACACATGTTTTGCTGTGTACGGGTACAGTAGCTGCATGTGCAGATAAGAACTTATCGAGTCGATAATTATTGATCAAACTCAGGTGATATTTAAATAGTGTTTAACTAGTTCTATTTTAACAAATTATATCATAAAAAAATAAAGAGTGTTTTTTAATTTCAATTCCAATTTGGTTATATACCAGCTGCCATTCGCACTAAAGTTCTTTTTATCTTCGTCGTTTTCTTTTCGACATACCCTTGAAAAAGAAAATCAGCCAGTAATCAGCATTTTGTTATCAGTATTTACATAACACATTTTACAAACTCTTTTATCATGTTATTCGGATGGGGAAATTATGACTTTATATGACAAGAAATTGCAAATTAGTCTTTGCTGACTATGATATGTTTTTTTTTTGGTTTTCGCGTTCTTGTCTGACAGTTGAGTTTTTCATTAAAAGTTTTTAGTTCCTTTTGACAAAATTGAACATAGCATTATTCTTACTACATTTGTATAAACTTCAAGATTATAATTATTTTTTTTAAAACCGGTTTTTTTCTAAAGTGAATATTGATCAATATTTTCGAAGGGTTAAATATTTCTCAGTGATGTCCTGCCATGGCTTTGTTTAAATTTGTTTGTTAGCTTTTTGTTCATGAATTTTTGTCTCTAATATTTAATTAACTATGCATTTGTATTCAGATGTTGCAGATCAAATATATTCGTTCATTGTGTAATCATACGTTTTTTGATTGAGTTAAGTCTACCAATTGATATTTTATCGTGTGTTTTTCTATGTTGTGATGTTATGCTATTGTTTCAGAAAAAGGGAGAAGGTTTGGATCCATTAAAACGTTTAATCCCGCTGCAAATGTTTGCACCTGTCCTAAGTCAGGAATCTGATGTACAGTAGTTGTCGTTTGTTTATGTAATATATACGTGTTTCTCGTTTCTCGTTTTGCTTATATAGATTAGACCGTTGGTTTTCCCGTTTGAATGGTTTTACACTAGTAATGTTGGGGCTCTTTATAGCTTGTTGTTCGGTGTGAGCCAAGGCTCCGTGTTGAAGGCCGTATACTTTAACCTATAATGGTTTACTTTTTAAATTGTTATTTGGATGGAGAGTTGTCTCATTGGCACTCACACCACATCTTCCTTTTTCTATAGCACCTTTTGAAGTCTTACGCAAACGATGCGCCTGTTTTCCCTTCACAGGACATTCACTGATATATTGTAGACGAAATGCGCGTCTGGCGTAAATATAAAATTTAAATACTGGTATCTATGATGAGTTAAAACTTAAAATGCAACCACTGAGTCGACGCCATTGCTGGTAGAGATTTATTTCCCCGAGAGTATCACCAGCCCAGTAGTCAGCACTTGTGTTGACTTGGCTTATCATTGATATAATCTTATAAATTAACACCGTTTTGAATTTTTGAAAAAACTAAGGTTTTTCTACACCAGGAATAGACTGCCTTACCTGTATTTTACAAAACTACTAGGAATGTTATGTTCTCAATGTTCTTCAACTTCGTCCTTTATTTTGGCCTTTCAATCATTATTTTGATTCGAGCGTCACTAATGAGTCTTTGTAGATGAAACGCGCGTCTGGTATTTATGATGAGTTTTTTTGTGTTATGCCGCTACTGGATGACCCCCTAATTGTTTGCCTTTTTTTTAAATTTTGAGCTCTAGTTTCAGATTTTTGAACAAAGTGCCTTTCGATACCTAGCGCAAAAGAAGAGCCTGTTTCTCTTCTACAAGACCTATATAGTCATACCCCGTGACACCCCTCATTATCTTTCCCTAGAACTCCTGGAATAGGCCGACCTTACCCCCATTTTTTGGACATTTTTTTCGAATTTTGAGCTCTAGTTTCAGATTTTTGAACATAGCGCCCTTCGATACCTAGTGCAAAAGAAGCGCCTGTTTCTCCTCTACAAGACCTATATAGTCATACCCCGTGACACCCCTCATTATTTTTCTCTAGAAGTCCTAGAATAGGCCGACCCCCCTATTTTTTTGACATTTTCTTCAAATTTTGAGCTCTAGTTTCAGATTTTTGAACATAGCGCCCTTCGATACCTAGTGCAAAAGAAGCGCCTGTTTCTCCTCTACAAGACCTATATAGTCACACCCCGTGACACCCCTCATTATTTTTCTCTAGAAGTCCTAGAATAGGCCGACCCCCCTAATTTTTTGACATTTTTTCCAAATTTTGAGCTCTAGTTTCAGATTTTTGAACATAGCGCCCGTCGATACCTAGCGCAAAAGAAGGGCCTGTTTATCCTCTACAAGACCTATATAGTCGTTCCCCGTGACACCCCTCATTATTTTTCTCTAGAAGTCCTAGAATAGGCCGACCCCCCTAATTTTTTGACATTTTTTTCAAATTTTGAGCTCTAGTTTCAGATTTTTGAACATAGCGCCTTTCGATACCTAGCGCAAAAGAAGCGCCTGTTTCTCTTCTACAAGACCTATATAGTCATACCCCGTGACACCCCTCATTATTTTTCTCTAGAAGCCCTGGAATAGGCCGACCCCCCTAATTTTTTGACATTTTTTTCAAATTTTGAGCTCTAGTTTCAGATTTTTGAACATAGCGCCCTTCGATACCTAGCGCAAAAGAAGCGCCTGTTCCTCCTCTACAAGACCTATATAGTCATTCCCCGTGACACCCCTCATTATTTTTCTCTAGAAGCCCTGGAATAGGCCGACCCCCCTAATTTGTTGACATTTTTTTCAAATTTTGAGCTCTAGTTTCAGATTTTTGAACATAGCTCCCTTCGATATCTAGCGCAAAAGAAGCGCCTGTTTCTCTTCTACAAGACCTATATAGTCATTCTCCGTGACACCCCTCATTATTTTTCTCTAGAAGCCCTGGAATAGGCCGACCCCCCTAATTTTTTGACATTTTTTTCAAATTTTGAGCTCTAGTTTCAGATTTTTGAACATAGCGCCCTTCGATACCTAGCGCAAAAGAAGCGCCTGTTTCACTTCTACAAGACCTATATAGTCATATCCCGTGACACCCCTCATTATTTTTCTCTAGAACTCCGTGACTAGGCCGACCCTACCCCCATTTTTTGGACATTTTGTTCGAATTTTGAGCTCTAGTTTCAGATTTTTGAACATAGCGCCCTTCGATACCTAGCGCAAAAGAAGCGCCTGTTTCTTCTCTACAAGACTTATATAGTCATTCCCCGTGACACCCCTCATTATTTTTCTCTAGAAGTCTTAGAATAGGCCGACCCCCCCAAATATTTTGACATTTTTTTCAAATTTTGAGCTCTAGTTTCAGATTTTTGAACATAGCGCCCTTCGATACCTAGCGCAAAAGAAGCGCCTGTTTCTTCTCTACAAGACTTATATAGTCATTCCCCGTGACATTCCTCATTATTTTTCTCTAGAAGTCCTAGAATAGGCCGACCCCCCTAATTTTTTGACATTTTTTTCAAATTTTGAGCTCTAGTTTCAGATTATTGAACATAGCGCCCTTCGATACCTAGCGCAAAAGAAGCGCCTGTTTCTTCTCTACAAGACTTATATAGTCATTTCCCGTGACACCCCTCATTATTTTTCTCTAGAAGTCTTAGAATAGGCCGACCCCCCCAAATATTTTGACATTTTTTTCAAATTTTGAGCTCTAGTTTCAGATTTTTGAACATAGCGCCCTTCGATACCTAGCGCAAAAGAAGCGCCTGTTTCTCCTCTACAAGACCTATATAGTCATTCTCCGTGACACCCCTCATTATTTTTCTATAGAAGCCCTGGAATAGGCCGACCCCCCTAATTTTTTGACATTTTTTTCGAATCTTGAGCTCTAGTTTCAGATTTTAGAACATAGCGCCCTTCGATACCTAGCGCAAAAGAAGCGCCTGTTTCTCCTCTACAAGACCTATATAGTCATACCCCGTGACACCCCTCATTATTTTTCTCTAGAACTCCTGGAATAGGCCGACCCTACCCCCATTTTTTGGACATTTTTTTCGAATTTTGAGCTCTAGTTTCAGATTTTTGAACATAGCGCCCTTCGATACCTAGTGCAAAAGAAGCGCCTGTTTCTCCTCTACAAGACCTATATAGTCATACCCCGTGACACCCCTCATTATTTTTCTCTAGAAGTCCTAGAATAGGCCGACCCCCCTATTTTTTTGACATTTTCTTCAAATTTTGAGCTCTAGTTTCAGATTTTTGAACATAGCGCCCTTCGATACCTAGTGCAAAAGAAGCGCCTGTTTCTCCTCTACAAGACCTATATAGTCACACCCCGTGACACCCCTCATTATTTTTCTCTAGAAGTCCTAGAATAGGCCGACCCCCTAATTTTTTGACATTTTTTCCAAATTTTGAGCTCTAGTTTCAGATTTTTGAACATAGCGCCCGTCGATACCTAGCGCAAAAGAAGGGCCTGTTTATCCTCTACAAGACCTATATAGTCGTTCCCCGTGACACCCCTCATTATTTTTCTCTAGAAGTCCTAGAATAGGCCGACCCCCCTAATTTTTTGACATTTTTTTCAAATTTTGAGCTCTAGTTTCAGATTTTTGAACATAGCGCCTTTCGATACCTAGCGCAAAAGAAGCGCCTGTTTCTCTTCTACAAGACCTATATAGTCATACCCCGTGACACCCCTCATTATTTTTCTCTAGAAGCCCTGGAATAGGCCGACCCCCCTAATTTTTGACATTTTTTTCAAATTTTGAGCTCTAGTTTCAGATTTTTGAACATAGCGCCCTTCGATACCTAGCGCAAAAGAAGCGCTTGTTCCTCCTCTACAAGACCTATATAGTCATTCCCCGTGACACCCCTCATTATTTTTCTCTAGAAGCCCTGGAATAGGCCGACCCCCCTAATTTGTTGACATTTTTTTCAAATTTTGAGCTCTAGTTTCAGATTTTTGAACATAGCTCCCTTCGATACCTAGCGCAAAAGAAGCGCCTGTTTCTCTTCTACAAGACCTATATAGTCATTCTCCGTGACACCCCTCATTATTTTTCTCTAGAAGCCCTGGAATAGGCCGACCCCCCTAATTTTTGACATTTTTTTCAAATTTTGAGCTCTAGTTTCAGATTTTTGAACATAGCGCCCTTCGATACCTAGCGCAAAAGAAGCGCCTGTTTCTCTTCTACAAGACCTATATAGTCATATTCCGTGACACCCCTCATTATTTTTCTCTAGAACTCCGTGAATAGGCCGACCCTACCCCCATTTTTTGGACATTTTGTTCGAATTTTGAGCTCTAGTTTCAGATTTTTGAACATAGCGCCCTTCGATACCTAGCGCAAAAGAAGCGCCCGTTTCTCCTCTACAAGACCTATATATTCATTCCCCGTGACACTCCTCATTATTTTTCTCTAGAAGTCCTAGAATAGGCCGACCCCCCTAATTTTTGGACATTTTTTTCAAATTTTGAGCTCTAGTTTCAGATTATTGAACATAGCGCCCTTCGATACCTAGCGCAAAAGAAGCGCCTGTTTCTTCTCTACAAGACCTATATAGTCACACCCCGTGACACCCCTCATTATTTTTCTCTAGAAGTCCTAGAATAGGCCGACCCCCCTAATTTTTTGACATTTTTTCCAAATTTTGAGCTCTAGTTTCAGATTTTTGAACATAGCGCCCGTCGATACCTAGCGCAAAAGAAGGGCCTGTTTATCCTCTACAAGACCTATATAGTCGTTCCCCGTGACACCCCTCATTATTTTTCTCTAGAA
Organism: Mytilus galloprovincialis; assembly: GCA_037788925.1. Classification (NCBI taxonomy): domain Eukaryota; kingdom Metazoa; phylum Mollusca; class Bivalvia; order Mytilida; family Mytilidae; genus Mytilus; species Mytilus galloprovincialis. Next base: position 197,335 of record JAWDJN010000027.1, on the reverse strand, counting down.
GTCCTAGAATAGGCCGACCCCCCTAATTTTTTGACATTTTTTTCAAATTTTGAGCTCTAGTTTCAGATTTTTGAACATAGCGCCCTTCGATACCTAGCGCAAAAGAAGCGCCTGTTTCTTCTCTACAAGACCTATATAGTCATTCCCCGTGACACCCCTCATTATTTTTCTCTAGAAGTCTTAGAATAGGCCGACCCCCCCAAATATTTTGACATTTTTTTCAAATTTTGAGCTCTAGTTTCAGATTTTTGAACATAGCGCCCTTCGATACCTAGCGCAAAAGAAGCGCCTGTTTCTCCTCTACAAGACCTATATAGTCATTCTCCGTGACACCCCTCATTATTTTTCTATAGAAGCCCTGGAATAGGCCGACCCCCCTAATTTTTTGACATTTTTTTCGAATCTTGAGCTCTAGTTTCAGATTTTAGAACATAGCGCCCTTCGATACCTAGCGCAAAAGAAGCGCCTGTTTCTCCTCTACAAGACCTATATAGTCATACCCCGTGACACCCCTCATTATTTTTCTCTAGAACTCCTGGAATAGGCCGACCCTACCCCCATTTTTTGGACATTTTTTTCGAATTTTGAGCTCTAGTTTCAGATTTTTGAACATAGCGCCCTTCGATACCTAGTGCAAAAGAAGCGCCTGTTTCTCTTCTACAAGACCTATATAGTCATACCCCGTGACACTCCTCATTATTTTTCTCTAGAAGTCCTAGAATAGGCCGACCCCCCTAATTTTTTGACATTTTTTTCAAATTTTGAGCTCTAGTTTCAGATTTTTGAACATAGCGCCCTTCGATACCTAGCGCAAAAGAAGCGCCTGTTTTTTTTCTTCAAGACCTATATAGTCATTCCCCGTGACACCCCTCATTATTTTTCTCTAGAAGTCCTAGAATAGGCCGACCCCCCTATTTTTTTGACATTTTTTTCAAATTTTGAGCTCTAGTTTCAGATTGTTGAACATAGCGCCCTTCTATACGTAGCGCAAAAGAAGCGCCTGTTTCTCCTCTACAAGACCTATATAGTCATTCCCCGTGACACCCCTCATTATTTTTCTCTAGAAGTCCTAGAATAGGCCGACCCCCCTAATTTTTTGACATTTTTTTCAAATTTTGAGCTCTAGTTTCAGATTTTTGAACATAGCGCCCTTCGATACGTAGCGCAAAAGAAGCGCCTGTTTCTCTTCTACAAGACCTATATAGTCATTCTCCGTGACACCCCTCATTATTTTTCTCTAGAAGCCCTGGAATAGGCCGACCCCCCTAATTTTTTGACATTTTTTTCGAATCTTGAGCTCTAGTTTCAGATTTTTGAACATAGCGCCCTTCGATACCTAGCGCAAAAGAAGCGCCTGTTTCACCTCTACAAGACCTATATAGTCATACCCCGTGACACCCTCATTATTTTTCTCTAGAACTCCTGGAATAGGCCGACCCTACCCCCATTTTTTGGACATTTTTTTCGAATTTTGAGCTCTAGTTTCAGATTTTTGAACATAGCGCCCTTCGATACCTAGTGCAAAAGAAGCGCCTGTTTCTCTTCTACAAGACCTAAATAGTCATACCCCGTGACACTCCTCATTATTTTTCTCTAGAAGTCCTAGAATAGGCCGACCCCCCTAATTTTTTGACATTTTTTTCAAATTTTGAGCTCTAGTTTCAGATTTTTGAACATAGCGCCCTTCGATACCTAGCGCAAAAGAAGCGCCTGTTTTTCTTCTTCAAGACCTATATAGTCATTCCCCGTGACACCCCTCATTATTTTTCTCTAGAAGTCCTAGAATAGGCCGACCCCCCTATTTTTTTGACATTTTTTTCAAATTTTGAGCTCTAGTTTCAGATTGTTGAACATAGCGCCCTTCTATACGTAGCGCAAAAGAAGCGCCTGTTTCTCCTCTACAAGACCTATATAGTCATTCCCCGTGACACCCCTCATTATTTTTCTCTAGAAGTCCTAGAATAGGCCGACCCCCCTAATTTTTTGACATTTTTTTCGAATCTTGAGCTCTAGTTTCAGATTTTTGAACATAGCGCCCTTCGATACCTAGCGCAAAAGAAGCGCCTGTTTCACCTCTACAAGACCTATATAGTCATACCCCGTGACACCCCTCATTATTTTTCTCTAGAACTCCTGGAATAGGCCGACCCTACCCCCATTTTTTGGACATTTTGTTCGAATTTTGAGCTCTAGTTTCAGATTTTTGAACATAGCGCCCTTCGATACCTAGTGCAAAAGAAGAGCCTGTTTCTCTTCTACAAGACCTATATAGTCATACCCCGTGACACTCCTCATTATTTTTCTCTAGAAGTCCTAGAATAGGCCGACCCCCCTAATTTTTTGACATTTTTTTCAAAGTTTGAGCTCTAGTTTCAGATTTTTGAACATAGCACCCTTCGATACCTAGCGCAAAAGAAGCGCCTGTTTCTCTTCTTCAAGACCTATATAGTCATTCCCCGTGACACCCCTCATTTTTTTCTCTAGAAGTCCTAGAATAGGCCGACCCCCCTATTTTTTTGACATTTTTTTCAAATTTTGAGCTCTAGTTTCAGATTGTTGAACATAGCTCCCTTCTATACGTAGCGCAAAAGAAATGCCTGTTTCTCCTCTACAAGACCTATATAGTCATTCCCCGTGACACCCCTCATTATTTTTCTCTAGAAGTCCTAGAATAGGCCGACCCCCCTAATTTTTTTACATTTTTTTCAAATTTTGAGCTCTAGTTTCAGATTTTTGAACATAGCGCCCTTCGATACCTAGCGCAATAGAAGCGCCTGTGTCTCTTCTACAAGACCTATATAGTCATTCTCCGTGACACCCCTCATTATTTTTCTCTAGAACTCCTGGAATAGGCCGACCCCCCTAATTTTTTGACATTTTTTTCGAATTTTGAGCTCTAGTTTCAGATTTTTGAACATAGCGCCCTTCGATACCTAGCGCAAAAAAAGCGTCTGTTTCTCTTCTACAAGACCTATATAGTCATACCCCGTGACATCCCTCATTATTTTTCTCTAGAAGTCCTAGAATAGGCCGACCCCCCTAATTTTTTGACATTTTTTTCAAATTTTGAGCTCTAGTTTCAGATTTTTGAACATAGCGCCCTTCGATACCTAGCGCAAAAGAAGCGCTGTTTCTCTTCTTCAAGACCTATATAGTCATTCCCCGTGACACCCCTCATTATTTTTCTCTAGAAGTCCTAGAATAGGCCGACCCCCCTATTTTTTTGACATTTTTTTCAAATTTTGAGCTCTAGTTTCAGATTGTTGAACATAGCGCCCTTCTATACGTAGCGCAAAAGAAGCGCCTGTTTCTCCTCTACAAGAGCTATATAGTCATTCCCCGTGACACCCCTCATTATTTTTCTCTAGAAGCCCTGGAATAGGCCGACCCCCCTAATTTTTTGACATTTTTTTCAAATTTTGAGCTCTAGTTTCAGATTGTTGAACATAGCGCCCTTCGATACCTAGCGCAAAAGAAACGCCTGTTTCTCTTCTACAAGACCAATATAGTCATACCCCGTGACACCCCTCATTATTTTTCTCTAGAACTCCTGGAATAGGCCGACCTTACCCCCATTTTTTTGACATTTTTTTCGAACTTTGAGCTCTAGTTTCAGATTTTTGAACATAGCGCCCTTCGATACTTAGTGCAAAAGAAGCGCCTGTTTCTCCTCTACAAGACATATATAGTCATACCCCGTGACACCCCTCATTATTTTTCTCTAGAAGTCCTAGAATAGGCCGACCCCCCTAATTTTTTGACATTTTTTTCAAATTTTGAGCTCTAGTTTCAGATTTTTTAACATAGCGCCCTTCGATACCTAGCGCAAAAGAAGCGCCTGTTTCTCTTCTACAAGACCTATATAGTCGTACCCCGTGACACTCCTCATTATTTTTCTCTAGAAGTCCTAGAATAGGCCGACCCCCCTAATTTTTTGACATTTTTTTTCAAATTTTGAGCTCTAGTTTCAGATTTTTGAACATAGCGCTCTTCGATACCTAGCGCAAAAAAAGCGCCTGTTTCTCCTCTTCAAGACCTATATAGTCATTCCCCGTGACACCCCTCATTATTTTTCTCTAGAAGTCCTAGAATAGGCCGACCCCCCTAATTTTTTGACATTTTTTTCAAATTTTGAGCTATAGTTTCAGATTTTTGAACATAGCGCCCTTCTATACGTAGCGCAAAAGAAGCGCCTGTTTCTCCTCTACAAGACCTATATAGTCATTCCCCGTGACACCCCTCATTATTTTTCTCTAGATGTCCTAGAATAGGACGACCCCCCTAATTTTTTGACATTTTTTTCAAATTTTGAGCTCTAGTTTCAGATTTTTGATCATAGCGCCCTTCGATACCTAGCGCAAAAGAAGCGCCTGTGTCTCTTCTACAAGACCTATATAGTCATTCTCCGTGACACCCCTCATTATTTTTCTCTAGAACTCCTGGAATAGGCCGACCCCTCTAATTTTTTGACATTTTTTCGAATTTTGAGCTCTAGTTTCAGATTTCTGAACATAGCGCCCTTCGATACCTAGCGCAAAAGAAGCACCTGTTTCTCTTCTACAAGACCTATATAGTCATACCCCGTGACACCCCTCATTATTTTTCTCTAGAACTCCTGGAATAGGCCAACCCTACCCCCATTTTTTGAATATTTTTTTCGAATTTTGAGCTCTAGTTTCAGATTTTTGAACATAGCGCCCTTCGATACCTAGCACAAAAAAGCGCCTGTTTCTCTTCTACAAGACCTATATAGTCATACCCCGTGACACCCCTCATTATTTTTCTCTAGAACTCCTGGAATAGGCCGACCCTACCCCCATTTTTTGGACATTTTTTTCGAATTTTGAGTTCTAGTTTCAGATTTTTGAACATAGCGCCCTTCGATACATAGTGCAAAAGAAGCGCCTGTTTCTCTTCTACAAGACCTATATAGTCATTCTCCGTGACACCCCTCATTATTTTTCTCTAGAAGCCCTGGAAAAGGCCGACCCCCCTAATTTTTTGACATTTTTTTCAAATTTTGAGCTCTAGTTTCAGATTTTTGAACATAGCGCCCTTCGATACCTAGTGCAAAAGAAACGCCTTATTCTCTTCTACAAGACCTATATAGTCATACCCCGTGACACCCCTCATTATTTTTCTCTAGAACTCCTGGAATAGGCCGACCCTACCCCCATTTTTTGGACATTTTTTTCGAACTTTGAGCTCTAGTTTCAGATTTTTGAACATAGCGCCCTTCGATACTTAGTGCAAAAGAAGCGCCTGTTTCTCCTCTACAAGACATATATAGTCATACCCCGTGACACCCCTCATTATTTTTCTCTAGAAGTCCTAGAATAGGCCGACCCCCCTAATTTTTTGACATTTTTTTCAAATTTTGAGCTCTAGTTTCAGATTTTTGAACATAGCGCCCTTCGATACCTAGCGCAAAAGAAGCGCCTGTTTCTCCTCTACAAGACCTATATAGTCATTCCCCGTGACACCCCTCATTATTTTTCTCTAGAAGCCCTGGAATAGGCCGACCCTCCTAATATTTTGACATTTTTTTCAAATTTTGAGCTCTAGATTAAACAATGACATAAAAGGTGCTATATTTTACAGGGTAGGACTACTTTTACATACGTTCTAAATTGAAGAGGGTGCATAGGTGGCCCTACACCTACAAATAATCCGTTGATAGATGCATAGTTATTGTGGTACTGAATATTAGCCTAAAAAGTTATGCGACTTGTTAAATCAATAGATTGGATAAAAACCATTTCAAAATTGAGTTTAAATTGCTATATTTTAACTGATTTTCTGCCTTTTTAAATATTTTTTTATTTAACGGCCGTTGTTGTCTTATTCTGTTTTTTGGTTTCTCGATATATCGCCTTATTGTTCGCTGGCTTATTGTTCGCTAGCTATTGTTCGCTAGCTTCTGCCTGGTGGCTAAAATAAGGCTTACACATAGTTATATACTTTAATTTAGTCACGGACCAGCGATTTCACAGGTGTGTTCTAGTCTTATGTAAAATTTAACACAAATGGACACAAAAGATACCACGCTTATAATATTTAACCTTCGTTCTAATAAAAATAATCAGATATAAATTTTGATCTCGACTTTTTGCATTTTCGCCGATCAGAGTGCATTTCATTTTTTTTTTTTTATTCTTTCACATGCGTAGATGTTAATTGTCTTGTATTTGTGACGAGCAGCATTTCTTTTTTATTTATCTTTCACTTGCGTAGATTTTGTCTTTCATTTGCACCGATTGTGTACATGTTAATTAGATAGGTGAAAGTTATTTTTATGCACCATTTATGAACATTATTTTTTTTTTTGGTCTGTGCGTCCGTTCGTCCGTCTGTCCCGCTTTAGGTTGAAGTTTTTGGTCAAGGCAGTTTTTTTTTTTTATGAAATTGAAGTCCTATCAACTTAAAACTTAATACACATGTTCCTTATGATATGATCCTTCTAATTTTATGTCACTATTTTTAAAAATTGAGTATTCAGATAAACAATTATTCCTAGATGTTTTTACATACTGGCAACGTATCCATGGAACTAATGTCTGGATGATTCTCGTAAAATAATGTCCGATCTTGCAATGAAGTTAAAAATTTATTTATACTGCATGCTTATTTCACAAAATCTTATAGTAAAAATAAAATTATGACAAAGGGTCCTTGTCGTTTGTCATTTGTTTTATTTCAAATTGTCTAAAGGAGAAACGAGAAATATTTCCCCTGATCTCACTAAAGCTAGTTACCTAATTTATGTATATCAACACTTTGGTTGGCTTGCTTTCTTTGTTTGTATATTGTGTATAATTATTTTTTGATAACGTCCAATTGAATTTAAATATCATATATACGTACAGGTTTACATACCTATATGAAGATGTCAATCTTAATTACAAAGCTGTGAATAAACATTTATACAAACAAAGCAAGGAGGCCAACCAAAGTTTTACCCTACATGCATAGGAAATTAGCTGTAAGGCAAAACATAATAATAAAATTAATACTCAGCGAATGTGAAATAAAATCAAAATTTTCGGTGGTTAAAACTATTTAAGTAGTTATAAATTTAACTTAAAACAAAAGAATTGCTTCAAGAATAATATCCAACATTCAATCTCTCCCAAATTCATTTAGCTTCAACTATGACCGGAAAGATTGAAAACAAATTTTGATTTTTAATACCAGCAACAACCTTTTAAATTTCCAAAATGAGCAATTTACATTTATAATATTTTATCCTGTTGGAGAAATCTTACTTTGTAGTTTTCAACGGAAAATTGTTTCTGAAATAATTTTTGAATTAAAAACTTTTTTGTATTTTATATTTACTGTCTCGTTTATTCAAAACACTTGAGTTAGTGATAACAGGGATTGTATTTTATGATAGATTTATAAAATTTTAGAATCAAATATATTATACTATAATTTTAATTTCCTTATATCTTAGATATTCAGAAATAATGAATTCACAAACTCGATGCAATAATTTCTATACGTTCGTCTTAGTCAGGAAAAATAATGGTATAAAGAAGTTTGTTCATGATTTTGTGTGTCCATCTGTCAACAGTAGCGAATAAGTTCGTTATGGCAAACTTCTAAAATTGACACACAAAATAAAACACACTTCTAGTCTGATATAGTCAAATACTCTGTAAGTTAGCCAGTGCCATCTTTCATTTTTTGTATTTTCCATAATTATGCTAATGAGGGACAGAGGACAAAAACAGATTTTCATAACAAAAGCGGCGTGAAAGGTTATTTCAAACAATTTTCCATTCCGACGGATGATGTTTTAATTAATCTGAAGGTAAATATTATGCGGCAACAGCATCATAAGATCTGATACTGATACATGCATATTTAAAATCTCTTGTATTACCGGATAATAAAGTAAGTTAATATAGTTGTTATTCTTGAACATTTAAATGTGCGCCATAATAGGCTCTATTGTCCGGAACTGTTAACTATGTTTTAGCTCGCTCTCTCTCTTCGCTCTCCATTGTAAACTAAACATCATTGTATACATGTGTTAGTCTAAAGCTGTATTAAACAAGTAACATTCAATTGCAGTTAAGTAATGACTTAATGCCCTGGTGTAGTTCCATCTTAACTGGCGTGGTGGCAGCGTGATTCGAATTTACGCCTACAAGAAAGGTTTATTATTCATCATATTGTTGAGACGAACATCAGGACTGACTAAAACCTGTCTAGACTAAGGTCATCCGTAAATAAATATTTACCGTGAAACTTAAACTGCATTATAAATAAGCAAAAGCATTTAACACAATGGCTAATACTCACAGAGCACCTAAACAGTGGTGTCTTACTAAAATTGAAACTGTAAACTCATTGGAAAACTGGAGACAAAACATAATATACACGTTATCATTAGACCCACATTTTGCACCATTCTTAGGAGACAACGTACAATGGCAAAAGAAAACTAGGTTTGGTCCCAACCGTGGCTTTTTGAATGATGGTGAAGATGTAGCCGAAGCAAATAGGCGTACACGTGAACAAAAAGTCAGCATGTTAGAATTAATGCTTCGTCAAATAGCCAATTATTGCCCAGTTATATCTAGAAACACAATAGTAAAAAATTCTACTTCTATTGAAAATATATGGCAAACCATCCGTTTACATTATGGATTCCAATCAACGGGTGCTCATTTTATAGACTTTGCAGCAATACATTTTGAACCGAACGAACGTCCAGAAGACCTTTATCAACGAATAATGGCTTTTGTTGAAGACAACCTGCTCCGTCGCGATACCCAAATAACGCATCACGGGGGCGCAATCGAGGAAGATGAAGAAATGACACCGTCACTTGAAAACTTTGTCGTTCTAACATGGTTAAGACTAATACATACAGACCTACCGAAACTGGTCAAACAAAGAACAGAATTGAGATCGCGAACATTGTCGTCAATAAAACCGGAAGTTTCGCAAGCTCTTGACTCATTACTTGAGGAACTCCGTAATTCTGAGGATGCAAAAGTTATGCGAGCAGCTACTTCTAACTTTCCTGCAAAATCCAAGTTTGTTCATGAAGAAAAACTCAAATTATCTTATCCACGCTCTATTAAAAGTTGTCCGTTGTGTAAAGCAACAGGCAGACCCGACCGCCACTTCCTCAGCAAGTGCTCTTTCTTACCGAACAGCGACCGAAAATACATGGTTAAAGCCCGACAAATTGCCGGAATATTAGATAATTCAGATGACGAATTGTCAGACGTAGAAGTCGACAATGTTTCTAAACCTATGCATTCAGTAAACCGAGTCCAAGTCCGACAGTCTCCGTATCTTGACGTGTTCCATACACATTATAACACGCGTTTAACTATTGATAGTGGTGCGACCGGCAATATGTTACGTGCTTCCGCAGCTAAACGAATGGGTATTGAAATAAAGTCTAGCTCACACTCTGCACATCAGGCCGATGGATCTTCACCCCTCAAAGTCATTGGGGAAGTGCACACTAATTTCACACGTGATGGACGTGAACTACATTTTGAGGGTTTAGTCGTCGAAACTTTGGATGTAGACATCTTGGCTGGTATTCCTTTTATGGAAAAAAATGACATTTCTATCCGTCCCGCTAAACGTCAAGTAATACTGGGTAACAATACCGTTTATACTTATGGCTCCGTTCAAAACACGTCCGAACATCATACAGTCCGTCGGGCACACGTTTTACGTGCTCCGGCTCAATTTACAACTATTTGGCCTGGTGATTTTCTTGAAATGCAATTACCATCTGATATTTGCTCAACTGATGATACATTCGCCATTGAACCAAGATTAGAGTCGCATGTTTCATCAATGCATGCTGGAAAGGATTCAAACGTGTGGCCCCCGCCAAATTTGATTACAAGCGTTGCCGGCAGAATTCGTATTCCAAATTTGACACAGGAACCCCATAGTTTAAGACGCAACGAACACTTTTGTCAAATACGATCAACATATGTTCCAGAGTGTATAAGTGATGCCGTCGAATCAACTGAGAACAATGATAAAATAAATCACCCAAGATTGACAAATCATTCAGAATCAGTAAAAATTGACCCAAATAATTTGTTATCTCAAGAGTTAAAAGTAAAATTCAGGGATACGGTCAAAAACTTTGATGATGTTTTCGACCCATATTTCAAGGAATACAATGGTGCCGCCGGTCCATTTCAAGCTAGAGTGAACATGGGACCAGTCCAACCACCGCAACGCAAAGGCCGTGTGCCGCAATATTCCCGTAATCAACTAGTAGAACTTCAACAAAAATTTGATGAACTTGAAGCAATTGGTGTTTTCAAACGCCCAGAAGATATTGGCGTATCTGTAGAATATGTTAACCCGTCATTTTTAGTTAAGAAACCAAATGGCAGTTCCCGTTTAGTTACCGCATTTGCAGACGTAGGCCGATATAGCAAACCCCAACCGTCACTCATGCCAGATGTTGATTCAACCTTACGTCAAATAGCACAGTGGAAATACATAATAGCAACAGACCTTACTAAATCGTTCTACCAAATTCCACTTTCGAGTGATTCAATGAAATACTGTGGTGTAGTAACCCCCTTTAAAGGTGTGCGTGTGTATGTGCGCTCTGCAATGGGCATGCCAGGCTCAGAAACAGCACTTGAGGAGCTAATGTGTCGTGTTTTAGGTGATCTGGTAGAAGAAGGTGTTGTAGCTAAAATAGCTGATGCTCTTTATTGCGGTGGAAATACCCAACTCGAATTACTACAAAACTGGACAAGGGTTCTACAGGCTCTGCAAAAGAACAGTCTAAATTTGTCTGCTACTAAAACGATTATCGCACCAAAACTACAACTATTCTTGGAGGGATTTGGCAATTAGGAACTATCAAAGCCAACCCGCATCGTATTTCTACATTATCAGTTTGTCCACAACCAGACAAAGTATGTGGTTTACGGTCTTTTATTAGAGCGTATAAAGTACTCGCACGAGTAATACCAGATTGCGCTTCATTACTAGGTAAACTTGATGATATGGTAGCCGGTCGAGAATCTAAAGAAACTATAAAATGGTCAGACGAACTTACTGATATATTCTCACAGGCACAGAAAGCTCTTTCAACAAATCGTTCAATATTTTTACCTCAACCAAATGATCAACTATGGATCGTTACCGATGGTTCTGTGAAAAAACATGGCTTAGGCTACCCTTTACATAACACGTGATGATAAAATACATGTTTCCGGATTTTTTAGTGCAAAACTGCGAAAACGCCAATTAACGTGGCTGCCTTGTGAAATCGAAGCACTGTCTATTGCCTCAGCTATTAAGCACTTTAGTCCGTATATCATACAATCAAAACATAACACGTGCATATTGACCGATAGTAAACCCTGTGTTCAGGCATTCGAGAAGCTGTGTAGGGGAGAATTTTCATCAAGCCCATGTGTTTCGACATTTCTTTCAACAGCCTGTAGATATCAAGTAACAGTAAGACATGTAGCAGGAGCTGCTATACTTCCGTCCGATTTTGCAAGTCGCAATGCACCAGACTGTGAGGATTCAGCCTGTCAAATCTGTACATTTGTGCAATTTACTGAAAATTCAGTTGTTAGACATATCTCAACAAAAGACATTCTTGAAGGGATTCAAAAACTTCCGTTTACAAGCAGGAACGCCTGGATATCAATCCAAACAGAATGCTCGGACTTACGGCGTACACATGCTCACTTGCGCCAAGGGACCCGACCGTCAAAAAAACTTACTAATGTAAAGGACATAAAACGCTATCTGAACAATGCGTGTATTGCTAAAGACGGTTTACTCGTTGTCAAGAGAAACGAGCCGATGGCTCCAACACGTGAATGTATTGTTGTTCCTCGTCAGGTTTTAGACGGACTACTTACATCGTTACACATTAAACTCGACAATCCTTCAACCTATCAACTTAAATCTGTCGTACACCGTTACTTCTTCGCACTTGATATGGATAAAGCAATTGAAACTGTCAGTAATGGATGTCATCAATGTGCCGCTCTTCAAAAAATTCCTCACAAGTTAAATGTACAATCTACAGGTGACCCACCAGAGACAATAGGGTCTGCATTTGCTGCAGATGTGATGAAGCGTGAACGACAGCTTATCCTAGTTGTGCGTGAATATGTTACGTCATACACAGCCGCTCGCTTGATCACAGACGAGCGCCAAGAAACTTTACGTGAGTCTTTATTGTGTCTTTGTGTTGAACTATGTCCACTCGATGGACCATTTGCCGTTGTTCGTAAATTTCGCGAAATTTCTAAAGCTCCCTCTGGAGCCCTACCCGAAACTCCGCATTTAGAAGTTGGTGATCTAGTTTACTTATATAACGACCGAAACAAAACTTGTGCTCGTGACCGATACCTAGTTGTTTCTACAGACAATTCTTGGTGCAACATAAGAACATTTGTTGGTTCTCAGTTACGCAATACATCATACCGTGTAAAAAGGAGTGATTGTTATAAAGTCCCGTCACTATTAAACACTTTACGCCAACAGGATACTTATAGTCACGACAATTCTACATCTTCAGACGAGGACGATAATACAGTGAAAACACAAAGCCCGCCTAAACCTCCTGACATTCCGAATGTAATATCCATTCCTCATTCACAGGAGTTAGAACCGGAACTTTTCGAAAACGAACCAAGTGACTTAAGCTTACCAATAGGCGAAAATGAATTACAACACGACCCTGATGATCAAGTTAACTCCGATGTAATTCGACGATCCACACGGAAACGCCATCCTCCGATATTTCTTCAAGACAATTATTTTCTATCTCAGTGAGAGACAAATCATTGTGTACTAATATAACTAGTGTGGACCATAAGCACAAAAACAATTTGCGTTGGAATAGCAAATTTGAACTATTATTTGTTTGATTATTATTATGTATAAGTGGGGCAGAATAATCCCCGATAACACTTGAGGGCAGTCTACCCTATGAAAGTGTGTTTTTTTTTCAACAATTAATATGTTTGTTCTTGTAACATTTATGCAGAGTCTTAAAAGTAACTTTAATTTAATGTATGAGGAAAGAAAAGAAAAACTGGTAACGCCATAATAGGCTCTATTGTCCGGAACTGTTAACTATGTTTAAGCTCGCTCTCTCTCTTCGCTCTCCATTGTAAACTAAACATCATTGTATACATGTGTTAGTCTAAAGCTGTATTAAACAAGTAACATTCAATTGCAGTTAAGTAATGACTTAATGCCCTGGTGTAGTTCCATCTTAACTGGCGGTGGGTTTCAAAAGTCCAAATTGCGATTTTTTTTTTCAAATAGTGCGCCAGCAAGAAAAGTTTGTACTATGACGTCAGAAGCAATGTTCTAAAGAAAGACAACTCTTTTCTTCAAAACAAACGAGAAAAGAAACATGAAAATTACTGATAACTTTTTTTGAAAGGTCGCGCGGTGACATATACACTTTTTTTTGTTTTATTTCGAAGATTACACATGACACTTTCCTATTTAACATTTTTATGAATAAATCACTGGCAGAAGTTTTGGTCCCAACAGTTTGGGAATTAGTGGCAAGAAAGGGCCCAAAATAGCATTTTCTTGGTTTTCGTACTATAAATTTAGTTTAAGTAAATAGAAATCTATGAAATTTTGATACAAGGTTTATGACCACTAAAAGGAAGGTTGAGATTGATTTTAGGAGTTTTGGTTCCAACAGTTTATGAATTAGGGGCCATAAAAGGGCCCAAATAAGCATTATTCTTGGTTTTCGCACAATACCTTTAGTATAAGTAAATAGAAATCAATTAAATTTAAACAGAAGGTTCATGAACACAAAAGAAAGATTAGGATTGATTTTGGGAGTTGAGGTCCCAACAGTTTAGGAATAAGGTGCCAAAAAGGGGCCCAAATAAGCATTTTTCATGGTTTTCGCACCATAACTTAAGTATAAGTAAATAGAAATCTATGAAATTTAAACACAAGGTTTATGACCATTAAAGGAAGGTTGGGATCGATTTTGGGAGTTTTGGTCCCAACAGTTTAGGGATAAGGGGCCCAAAGGGTCCAAAATTAATCTTTGTTTGAATTCATCAAAAATTGAATAATTGGGGTTCTTTGATATGCCAAATCTGACTGTGTATGTAGATTCTTAATGTTTGGTTGCATTTTCAAATTGGTCTACATAAGGTCCAAAGGGTCTAAAATTAAACTATGTTTGATTTTTACAAAAATTGAATTCGTGGGGTTCTTTGATATGCTGAATCTAAACATGTACTTAGATTTTTGATTATTGGCCCAGTTTTCAAGTTGGTCCAAATTGGGATCCAAAATAAAACTTTGTTTGAGTTCAACAAAAATTGAATTCTTGGGGTTTTTTGATATACTGAATCTAACCATGTATTTAGATTTGGGATATTGGACCATAATAGGTAATGTCCAATTTAAAATTTAAAGTTTTTAAGTTCTTAGACCACATTTATTATGTGTCAGAAACCTGTGTTGTGTCAACTATTTAATCACAATCCAAATTCAGAGCTGTATCAAGCTTGAATGTTGTGTCCATACTTGCCCAAATGTTCAGGGTTCGAACTCTGTGTTCGTATAAAGCTGCGCCCTGCAGAGCATCTGGTTACTTTTTATTTTTGGTGGGAATGAAATAAATCATACTTTTAAAGATCAAAACAATACGAGTCTTATACATTGACCTATAATGGTTTACTTTTTTTCGAGCCTTCGACTTTAGTCGAAAAGGCTAGACTAAGCGATCATACATTCCGTCGTCGTCGGTGTCGTCGTCGGCGGCGTCCACAAATATTCACTCTGTGGTTAAAGTTTTTGAAATTTTAATAACTTTCTGAACTATACTGGATTTCTACCAAACTTGGACAGAATAAAATTGAGAATGGAAATGGGGAATGTGTCAAAGAGACAACAACCCGACAAAATAAAAAAAACAACAGCAGAGGGTCACCAACAGGTCTTCAATGTAGCGAGAAATTCCCGCAGCTTGTTTATGATCATAAGATAGTATCCAGATGTAAATTTTGTAAAAATAAAATTCCATTTTTTCGGTATTTTACTTATAAATGGACTTAGTTTTTTTCTGCGGGAAAACATTACATTCACTCTGTGGTTAAAGTTTTTTTAAAGTTTTAATAACTTTCTTAAAAACTATCCTTGGTTTGTACCAAACTTGGACAGAAGCTTGTTTATGATCATAAGATAGTATCCAGAAGCAAATTTTGTAAAAAAATAAATCCATGTTTTCCGTATTTTACTTTTAAATGGACTTAGTTTTTCTGCGGGGAAACATTACATTCACTCTGTGGTTAAAGTTTTCAAAACATTTATTAGATTCATTAACTATCCTAAATTTTTACCAAACTTGGACAGAAGCTTCTTACAATCATAAGATAGTATCAAGAGGGAATATTTTTATTGATTTTTTTCCTCATTTTTGTTGAACCTGCGATTTACAGCAAAAATAGGCGACACTGGGTTCCGCGGAACCCTTACACATTTTTTTAAATTGTTATTTGGATGGAGAGTTGTCTCATTGGCACTCACACCACATCTTCCTATATCTACTTAAATTTTTGAACCTGTTTTTGATGGATACAAACCTATATACTGTTTAAAGTGAAACAAGAATTATGCTTGTAGGTTTGATATAAAGGATTTTTCTGAGAGTTTAGATAACAAGCAAATATTATGCTAATATTCAGGAAACGCAATACTGAGGTTGCTATAGTGACAAAAATAAGTCAGTGATCCCCAATTTTTTTTTATCACATTTTGTTCCTCAAATCATGAAATACGTTCATACAAAATTTTAAGGAAAAATCACTGGTAGAAATGAATAGGTTGTTTGGTCTTTAAGTAACAATACCTAATTTGTTTACTATCAACCACCTTGACACTTTTTCACAGAAAATGTAAATATTTTAATTTGTCGGATACTGTGAAAAAGTGTCCTTCAATTGGACATTATTTCATGATAAAGTACTATCAAATTCTGTCCTACCAGGTTGACGTTCAATAAGAGGACTTTTTCACAGTGAAAGGTGTCCTTTAAAGGGAGATAATAAAAAAGTCACTGATCTTTAATTCTGCTAAGTTTTTTTTATGCAGTTAAGCTGCATTATGCGAGCACCCTAGATTTGTGTTCTACCCAATAAATGCTGAAATACTTCCCATTGTTATTATCTAGCTCGCTACTATGTTATATATAACTAATTGAACACTTTTTTAATACTTTTTATTCTGGATTACAAAAAATATGACCAGAAAAACCTTAAATGATCGTCGATTTATCCAAAAGTTTTAAAGTTACACATAGGAAGTAGTGCTTATTAAGAATCCTTGTGTAGTTCATTATGACTTGTGCTTTTAGCTAAGATGTCAAAGAACAATTGTATGAAATATTTAATCGCCGAAAATCTCTTAAGACAAGTAGTTTAGATTTCCCAAATGACAAAAGTCGTAGGAATATTGTTTGTCATCAATACGTAGTACAACTACGTCAGTAGTCTATTATATAATAAGTTCAACTGTTCATGCTGTTGGCGGCAATTTCAAATTAGTCTAGAAAAAGAAATTTTCGTAGCTTTTCAATTTGGAGGCAAGTGTGAAAATTAGCGGTGGTCCGAGGTCCGCGACCTTCCACTTTTGCAAGCGGAATTTCGAATAGGATAGTTGGTTTCTAGCTACGCCCGACGTAGTCACCTTCCACTTGAAAGAAAATAAGAAATTACTTTGCAAACCTTTTCACCATGTTCACCAAAGTCTCCAATGAAACGAGCTAAAAACTTATTTTTATCATTATTAGTCATGACAGCGATGTTCATTTTGTTCAACCGCTAGCTTTATACAGAAAATCGCCGACAAATATTGTATAAATTCGAGTAAAATCGTATCTGATTGACACAAACAACATTGTAAACACATAACAATGGCGGCCGTGAAGACCAAATTTTATAATATCGGATCCGATTCCGGAAGCGGATAAGGGTAATTCCGGGTTTGGCGATCATTTACAAAATAAATCCAAGCAGGTGAAACAACACATCTATGCATGGTAAATTAATGAATATAAACACTAGAATTGTAAACCAAAAGATATATGTAAAAGAAAGAAAAATCAGAAAAATATTTTATTCAGAAACTCAAAATTACTTTTTGACAAATTTTTAATTTAAAAATCCAATACAACGTGACAGCTGGGAACAGTATATCTAACAATATACATGTTCATGGTCACAGTCTAAATTTTCTTTATAAATGATAAATGATGATAATGCATGTGAGATGCTTTTAAAGTGTAAACATATTACTGCAATTTCGAAGGGTTATTTGTTTTTCTCAATTTTGAAGGGTCAATTAAAGTAGCTGAAAGTTTCTTTCTTTATTTTCACAAATAATGCAACTATATTATACATACCTTAATGTAAGTAAATCATATGATTTATAGGTGGCATTCTTTGGGCCACTCTACCCCCTCCTGTTTGATAACTTGGAAACGGTTGAGCTCCCCACCCCTAAACCATATGAGGGGCAGATCCAGGATTTTAGGTTAGGAGGGGCGCAAACTTAAATTTTTGCCGAGCAGAGCGAGGGTAAAAAAATTTGAGGTAAAATTATCGGAATATTCTTTATTAAGCGAAACACAACCCATGCTTTGCAAATTTAAGGGGTGTGCAAGCCCGCAACCCCCCCCCCCCCCCCCCCCCCCGTCTGAATCAACCCCTGCATATATTCAAGTATAGGACAATATAATAAATAAAAAATGAAATATAGGGGGAGTCCCTGGAGTTACACCACCCCCTCCTGTTTGAGAACTTGGAAACGGTCGAGATCCACACCCCTTAACCATATATATTCATGTTTGTGACAATATGAAAAATCAAATGAAATATAGGAAGAGTCGCTGGGGGTCACCCCAGCCCTCCTGTTTTTAGAATTTAAAAATGGTCGAGATCCCCACTCCTAAACCATATATATTCATGTATGGGACAATATAACAAATCAGATGAAATATAGGGGGAGTCCCTTGGGTCACCCCACCCCCTCCTGTTTGAGAATTTGAAACCCGTTGAGATCACCACCCCTTAACCATATATATTCATGTACGGGACAATATAACAATTCAAATGAAAGATAGGGGGAGTCCCTGAGGTCACTGTTCACCCTCCTGTTTGAGAACTTGGAAATGGTCAAGATCCTTACCCCTAAACCATATATACTAATGTATGGGACAATATAACAAATCAAATGAACTATAGGGGAAGTCCCTGTGGTCACCCCAACCCTCCTGTTTTAGAACTTGGAAACGGTGGAGATCCCCACACCAAAACAATATATATTCATGTATGGGCCAATATAACTAATTAAATGAAATATAGGGGGAGTCCCTGGGGTCACCCTACCCCTCCTGTTTGAGAACTTGGAAACCAATGAGATCCCAAACCCTAAACCATACAGTGTATATATTCATGTATGGTACAATATAACAAATAAAATGAAATGTAGGGGAAGTCCCTAGGGTCACCCTACCCCCCAGTGGCGGATCCAGAAATTTTCATAAGTGGGGCCCACTGACCGACCTAAGTGGGGCCCGTTCCAGTGGTTCCCTATATAAGCAACCAATTTTTTTCCCAAAAAGGGGGGGGGTGGGACGGGCCCCCTGCCCCCTAAATCCTCTGCCTACTTTGAGAACTTGAAAACCGTTGAGATCCCCACCCCTAAATTATATATATTCATATATATGGGACAAAATAACAAATCATTTACATTTACTATGGGCAGGTCAGTCAGACCTCACCTTTGATCCCTGTTGTAGTGAACATTTGTCTGATTCGTGTCTCATAACTTTTGTACTATAGAACACAAACTCAGTTTTCTTTCCAGGGAAACCAGTCCATTCATACTATTACATGTTCATACTAAGTCAAACTGAACCTCACCATAAAAAAATATACATTGATATATGCATTGCTTTTGAAACCTTGATAACATGTAAATTATTTGCCTTAATAAATAAATCATTAGATAAACATGAATGTACTATATATGAATGTTTAATGTTGAGGCAACAGTGCCACAGTTTTCATAATTACGGTTGCCTTGGTTTTTGGTTAACTGCCTTCAGCGCTTACAGCGCTTTGATTTACCTATTCTGCATCAAGCAAAGAAAATGAAAGATCTAGTCGATGAATCATGACTTATTGGGAGCCGTCGACAAGCACCAAATCAGAAGAAACTTCTTACAAGAGCAAAATTCAGTACACAGAAGGATGCAGATATACACAAATGGTGGGATCCCAGATGTGGAACGTGCTAAATGCTAGAAGTAAAACTCTGAAATCAGGCACAGCAATTAAACCGAATAAAAGCATGAACTGTAAATTCGAAAATATTATTTATTGTGTAACCTGTCCCACTTGTAATCAAAACTACATAGGTCAAACCATTTGATAGAGTGAGTGTTCACAAACTGCAGATAAAGGTCCCTACAATTAGAAACTCTCCATGTCTGAACACTTTGACCAATGTGGAAAGGGAAAATTTAAACTATATCCCTTTCAGGTCAGGTGAGCTTTTCTTATCACTTGGCGTCCGTCGTCCGTCGTCGTGCTGCTCCTGAATTGGAAATTTTAAGGAAATTTTGCAGTTTTTTGTTATTGTCTGGAATATTATTATGGAAAGAGATAAACTGTAAACAGCAATAATGTTAAGCAAAGTAGGATCTACAAAAAAGTCAACATGACCAAAATGGTCAGTTAACCCCTTAATGAGTTATAATAATTGTCCTTTATAGTCAATTTTTGTCATATTTTTTTTACAAAAATTTTCTCTGAAACTTCTGAGACAAATTTAACCAAACTTGTCCACAATTATCATCAGGATATCTAGTTTAAAAAATGTGTTAAATGATGCCATCCGGCGAACCAAGATGGCCAACATGGCAAAAAATTGTAACTTAAGGGTAAAATGCAGTTTTTTGCTAAAATCTCAGAAACCAAAGCATTTTAAGCAAATCTGACGCAGTTAAATTTGTTTCGTTAGGTCTAGGTCTATCTGCCCTGAAATTTCCGTAACAAACAAGTAGGATAAACGGTACTGTAGTTCCTTCGGAAGAACAGAGTAATAAATCGGTTTAACTTTAGAAGTAAATCGGTGTATATGAACATAAATTTACAGACTGACAGGTCGACAGGTTGACACTATATAGGTCGACAAGTGTTAGACCAAGGAGGTTAAAATTGACAGGTTGACAAGTGTTACGGTCGACAGGTTGACAGTTTGATAAGTGTTAAGGTTGACAGGTTGACAAATGTTATGGTCGACAAGTTGACATGTTGACAAATGTTAAGGTCGACAGGTTGACAGGTTGAAGGGTTTAATTTTACAATTAAACAAGTAAATAAAAGTACATCATCCATTAAATAAAAGAAAATTAACTTCAGTTTTTAACCTTTTTTACAAGTATTGAGTTATAACTTTTATATCTTTTTTTCAATCAGACATTTTGTCAACTTGTCAACTTGTCGACTTGTCAACCAGAACTTAATTGTTATTATAATAAATTTGTCAACCTGTCAACCACTTATTTCAACCATAACATTTTTAAAATTGTCAACCTGTCGACTTGTCAACTTGTCAACCACTTATTCCAACCATAACGTTTTTAAAATTGTCAACCTGTCGACTTGTCAACCTGTAAATCACTCATTTATTTCAGTTTAATGTAAAATTTAAACAGTTAACTTTATTACTCATGAATACATACGCGTATGAATTTATTGCAAAAGCCGGAACTATAGTACCGTATATCCTACTTGAGCCAAATGTTGTTGGGTTGCTGACGGTGAATTGGTAGTTTTAAGAAAATTTTGCAGCTTTTGGTTATTATCCTGAATATTATTATAAATAGAGATAAACCGTAAATAGCAATAGCTAACTTAGACCTACAAATAAGTCAACATGATGAAAATGGTCAATTGACCCCTTAAGGAGTTATTGCCCTTTATAGTCAATTTTTAACAATTTTCATAAATTTTGTAAATCTTGTAAAATTTTACAAAACTACTGGGATAGATTCATAGGTTCATTAGATAGAGATAATTGTAAGCACTAAGAATGTTCAGTAAAGTAAGATCTACAAATACATCACCAGCATCAAAACACAATTTTGTCATAAATCCATCTGTGTCCTTCGTTTATGATATGCACATCTATATATATACCAAGGTGATCAGCAACACGTCAAGCTCTTTAGAGCCTCTAGTTTCAGATGTGGACCGAAGATAAAATTCCACTTGAAGCCAAGTAATGCTATTTTATTTAACTGTATAAGCCGACTTTATATGGGAAGTGACATTCGGTCTGTGAATAAGATTCGGTAATATATACAAACTACCACATGACGTTACTTTTAGGTTACATCACAAGTTGTTAGTTGTTACTAGTAACGATAACAATTCTCTCTGATGAACTGTAAGAGATGCAGTGAAAGCGCTCACAGAAACAATGTTCGATTTATAATGTGATTTTTTTGTGTTTTTTATTTTTATATGTTCTTTGAAAATTTATTCATACATTGTTGGTCATCAAAAATGTGTGTCATTAATATTTAAATGTACTTGGGAGCTTTTGAATGTTCAAAACTGTTCTATTTGCTTAAAAGTAATCTGAAGTAATTTCTAGACAAGTTTCGATCATCAGGGTAAAAAGCCTTAATAGTGACCTAAATATTGATTAATCAATTAAGCTGATTCTTTTTTTTTCATTAATTAAATAATTTTACAGATGATTAAGTATATAACTTATATCTATTTCAAGCAAAAATATCACAGTGCATGCTGTGTATATTATATAATAGATTTATTATGTCTTGTCTATCTTTAGTTTGGTTAAACTGCCTATTGGGAAAACATTATTACATGTTTACATTCCCAATTACTTCTATAAGTCAATTATGTGTGAAAAAATTCAATTTCATGGGTTTTAATCTGGATTTTAATCCCCCAGGATGTGTAACATCATCAGAATTTGTGTATAAAAATGAAGAGATATGAAAATTTTATCCTCAGTACTGTCTCAGTTACTTAATTAAAGACAATAAAAATATTAAATTAGGGTAATAAATATCCCCCCCCCCAAAAAAAAAAAATGAACATTGAGAAGTTCTCACTCTGATACACATTTCAATGATCAATTAAATCATCTTTTATAAATTAGATGTGAGGACATGCATGGATAGTTTTAAAACTCTTTCCTTACTTAGAAAAATTCGTAAGGGTTCCACGGAGCCTACTTTTGCTGTTAATCGCAGACTCAACAAAAACTGAGGAAAAAAATCAATAAAAATTTCCCTCTCGATACTGTCTTTTAATTGAAAGAAGCTTCCAAGTTTGATAAAAAAATCCAGGATAGTTTATGAATTTAATAAATGTTTTATAAACTTTAACTGCAGACTGTATGTAATGTTAACTGGAAGAAAAACTAAGTCCATTTATAAGTAAAATACGGAAAAAGAGAATTTTTTTTTTACCAAATTTACTTCTGAATAATATCTTATGATCAGAAACAAGATTTTGTCAAAGTTTGGTAGAAATCCAGGATAGTTTAAGAACATTATAAAAATTTTAAAAACTTAAACCACAGAGTGAATGTTTTGTTTCTGGCAAAAAAACTATGTCCATTTCTAAGTTAAATACGGAAAAGTGGAAATTTATTTTTACAAAATTTTCTTCTTGATACTATCTTATGATCATAAACAAGCTTTTGTCCAAGTTTTCCAAATTGGTACAAATCAAGGATAGTTTATGAAAGTTATTAAAATTTTAAAAACTTTAACCACAGAGTGAATGTAATGTTTCCTCGCAGAAAAAACTAAGTCCATTTATAAGTAAAATACGGAAAAGTGGAAATTTATTTTCACAAAATTTTCTTCTTGATACTATCTTATGATCATAAACAAGCTTCTGTCCAAGTTTGGTACAAATCAAGGATAGTTTATGAAAGTAATTAAAATTTTAAAAACTTTAACCACAGAGTGAATGTAATGTTTCCTCGCAGAAAAACTAAGTCCATTTATAAGTAAAATACGGAAAAAATGGAATTTTATTTTTACAAAATTTACTTCTGGATACTTTCTTAGGCAGCAACCATTTGATTTTCTGGGGGGGGCTATGGTTTTTTTTTTCTGTGCAAACTTTTTTTTTCGAAAACAATTTTTTTTATTTCAATATTAGCATTACACATAGTGGCAGCTGAGGGTGAAACAAACAATTTTTTTTTCTCAGAATCAAAAACAAATTATTTTTTTCTCCAAAAACTGGAAACAAACTTTTTTTTCCAAAAAAAACCATAGCCCCCCCCCCCCCCCCCCCCAGAAAATCAAATGGTTGCTGCCTTATGATCATAAACAAGCTTCTGTCCAAGTTTGGTAGAAATTCAGTATAGTTTAAGAAAGTTATTAAAATTTCAAAAACTTTAACCACAGAGTGAATATTTGTGGACGCCGCCGACGACGGAATGTAGGATCGCTTAGTCTCGCTTTTTCGACTAAAGTCGAAGGCTCGACAAAAAGCACATAGCTGGTTCCCTTAAAAGCACAAAATTTCAGGGGGAGGATGCAGAGCCTCTATATATTTACTATTCTCCTGGATATTGATTTGTAAAAAAATAAGGCAGCTAATGCACTCATGTAACCTCAATAGCGAAAGGGACAAATGTATAATTTTATTTCCTTTTTTCAATTTCTCATTGATGTGATGTAAATTTTCTGGTAGAAACTCACACGACTCTTGATCTAAACTAGTGTGACAGTAACACAAGACTGTTTTATCTTAATTTTGCATATTTTTTGCATGAACCCCCAGGGGTTCATGCTTATATATTGGCGAGTTTTGGATGTGTCTATGGGCCACTCGATATCTCTCGGCCGGAAGTCAGAATAAAATTCTCGGAACGTCTCGAAAGTTTTCGGTCATTTATATAACTCGAATAATTCAAGCCTTTTCCGTGTCCGATTTTCTCCCACACGAGGGCTTGAACTCCTTGTGATCATTGGCCGCGTCGCCTGCTCTGTGTGAGAGAGAGCCAATCAGCGGCGATCAGGATATGAGTCTGCGCAACTCTCTTGAAATTGTCTTACCAAACACGTGTGTTCAATTAACACAAATCCGATAATAATTAATTAACATCAATTAACACCAGTTTACATCATACAGAGAGCAGGCGACGCGGCCAATGATCACAAAATATGCAAAATTAAGATAAAACATATATAGTGTATGATTGCAATCAGAATATTTTCAGAGTTGCAATTAAGAAATAAGTATTTTACATTACAAGATACTCTGCTTTGGTATTTTTAAATATTCATTTGTAAAGGAAACATAAAAGTTAAATCTAAATAAATTATTGCATCCTACAAAAAAAATGTTTATTAACAATAATCATTATATTTCTACGTAAATTATTTCATACCATTTTAGTATTTCGCTTTTATGAGTAATTGTTTTTTGTACTGCTAAATATCCATAAAACGGAAAGTAAGATAAATTTAGTAAATATTTAAATTTTAAACGGTGGTGAATAATAATACTTGTGTGTTTTCAATTCATAAAGCATGATTTTAAATCCTTGCAACTCACAACAACCGTAAAAATAATTTACAACAATCACAACAAAATTTAATTACAATCATAATGTTGATTATTTTATACCGTTTTAGTATGGATTTAGAAGTCTTTGCTTATATTTTGTATAGTAATATATTCACATAGTGGAATGTTAGAATTTAAAAGTAGATTCATTCGATAAATAAACTGTCCATCCGTAAATACTTGACGTTCGTGTTTATTGATATTATATATATTTAAAAGAATTTGAAAATAAAATACTAACAGGAACGTTAGTTTTTTTATAAAATTTAAATTTGTTTGTTTGTTTTAATAGTTTAACCGTATAGCATCTACATATTTGTCGCTTACTACGATTTTTACAAATGTTTATTCAACAGGTAAAAGCCCGAGAGTATCGGTAGTATCTCATCTCATCTCGGCCCACAACAAACTCGGACTATAACAAACTCGGCCTTTTACATATTTTGCATTAGAAATCGGACTATAACAAAATTTGTAATTATACTAATTGCTATTAAGACTACTAAACAAAGTTTTTGTTCAGTTCTTATTATTTTTCTTCTTGGGGTCTATTTAGTTGTGTTTTGAGGGCCCAACAGAAGAGAGGAATTTACTATAGAACCCTATGGGATTTTAATTTTTTTTTAATAACAGTAATAAATTTTATAATTTGAAAACAGTAAGTGATAGACACACATGGTTTTCAGTAATGATCACAGGACCAAAAAACAAATCAAGTTAACAAAATTTAGGTTGAGTCCATGGTGTCACCCTCGTGTTTGAGAACGTAAAAACAGTCAGATCCCACGCCTAAACCATATATATTCTTATACTGAACAAGAAAACAAATCAAATGCAATAAAAGGCGAGTCCCCTGGGGTCACTCTCACCCCCCGGTTGTTTGGGAACTTATTAACAGTTGAGATCCCCACTCGTATACCATATATATTATTGTATGGGACAATGAAATAAATCAAATGAAATATAGAGGAACTCCAGAGGGGTCAGTCACCCACCCCTTTCTTTTTAAAAAGTTGTAAACGATTGAGATCCCCACCCCTAAACCATATATTTTTTGCATGTGGCAACAAAACAAATTAAATGAAATAAAGTGGGTGTCCCTTTGGGTCAGCCCATCCCCCTCATGTCTAGGAGAACTTGGAAACGGTTGAGATCCCCACCCCTAAACCATATATATTTTTGTATGGGGCAACAAAACAAATAAAATAAAATAAAGTGGGAGTACCTTTGGGTCAGCCCATCCCCCTCATGTCTAGGAGAACTTAGAAACGGTTGAGATCCCAATCCCTAAACCATGTATATTTTTGTATGGGGCAACAAAACAAATCAAATAAAATAAAGTGGGAGTCCCTTAGGGTCAGCCCCACCTCCTGTTTTTTGACAACTTGGAAATGGTCAAGATCCCACCCCTTAACCATAATAATTATTATGTATTCTTGTACTGGACAATAAAACAAATCAAATGCAATAAAAGGCGAGTCCCCAGGGGTCACTCCCACCCCTTGTTGTTTGAGAACTTGTACACGGTTGAGATCCCCACCCGCAAACCATATATATTTTTGTATGAGACAATAAAATAGATCAAATGAAACATAGAAGAAGTCCACAGGGGTGACCCCCACCCCCTTCTTTTTGAAAACTTGTAAACGGTCGAGATCCCCACCCCTAAACCATATATATATTCTTTCATGGGGCAACAAAACAAAACAAATGGAATATAGTGGGAGTCCCTCTAGGTCATCCCCAACCCCTCATGTTTGAGAACTTGTAAATGGTTGAGATCCCCAACCCTTAACCATAAATATTCTTGTATTGGACAATAAAATGAAATATAAGGAGAGTTCCTCGGTGTAACCCTACCCAATTCTGTTTTGATAACTTGTAAACAGTCAAGATCCACCCCCTTCTTTTCGAAAAACTTGAAAACTGTCGAAATCCCCACACTGAAACAACATATATTCTTGTACGGAAAAAATACAACAAATCAGATTAAATAAAAGGTTAGTCCCCTAAGGTCATTCTTACCCTACCTCCTGCCTGTTCGAGAACTTGTAAACTGTCTAGATCCCCAACCCTAAATCATGAATATCACTCTACTATACAAGACCAATTTGTATTGGACTTTGCACAATGTCAGGCAAGCGTTGGAATGACTAATTTTGAGAGCTTTGTTTGGGAGACTTCGTAGAAGCATCCTGTTACAATTATTTCTTGATAAAGTTTTTTTCTTTTCTTTTTTAAATAGGAAAAAAAAAGGTTAACCATGCAATCTACACATTTACAATCTATTTGAAATATTACAATCTACCGTTGCAAACTTTCCACAGGTGCAATCCAGCACTTTGATCATTACAACTCATCAACAGCGCAAGATATGGAAATTTATTTTTCTTCTGTGGTTTTATAATATTAAGAAAGAACAAAATGAAAATGATATTTTGATAAACATGTTGTTGTCGTGGTTTTGTGCTCTCTTGATCGAACCATCAGATTCTTACTGTACTGCAATAAAAAAAAAAAAACATTAATGAATATCAGGGATTTACGGGAACTTAAATTGAAGTAATTGAAAACTTGTTCAAAACCCAAACTGCACTTTAACTTTACTTTGCCTCAATCATTAAGTGTTGTGAAATGTTTACACAATGCTTGTTAACACCAAACACTGATCAAGTCACTTTCTTCATTCCCATATCATCATGAATATGTTACTTTTTTAATAGAAAAAAGTATAAATTAGAGATATATTTACAAGCAGGGACATCTGTGTCCGATGGACACATTCTTGTTTTATTTACATGTATTACATATTTTAGTGTATTAAAGTAATTATACTGCTTCCACCTTTCAATATTCTAACAAAGCTCCATCTCTTTAATGGATAAATAAATGATACTAGGCAAGAGCTCAACAGATAATTTTTTTCAGGTTCTCCGGTCGTAAATACCTGTTGGCCACACACATGAAGATTCCCATTGATCCTGCTTTCAGCTAATATATGCTGAAACTGGAACAGTCACTGGTCAGGATTATTTCAGAAGTGAAATTATAATACAATTTATGTTACTGGTTAATTCCTTTGATTTGTAATTTAAAACAACACACAGAGGCTTTGCATTATTGTTTTACAAGAGAGACACCAAAGGATGCCGTCAACATTTATCATTTTTATCAAAATACGCCCGGGACAAACCATGGATACACTTAGCTTGAAATATGGTGCTTTCATACCAAAATTGCCTAGAAGTAAAAGAAATATAGAACTATTCATGTCAGCAATCAGGGGATAAGATGAAAGAATGCAGAATAAGGTACTGTCATATTCAGTCTTAATAAGAGTCCTGCTGCTCTCTATATATATGCTTTTTGTTATGCCCCGTCATAGTGGATGGGGCATTAAGTTTTATCCTTGTATGTTTGTACATAATATTAGATATAAGAAGATGTGGTATGACTCCCAATGAGACAACTCTCCATCCAAGTCACAATTTGTAAAAGAAAAACCATTATAGGTCAAAGTACAGTCTTAAACACAGAGCCTTGGATCACACGAAACAGTATAAGCAATTATTAATTTAAGGACCCAAAAATGGCTATTGTGAAACCAGCTGTCAAACGTGAAAACCAATGGTCTAATCTATATAAAAAAAGAGAAAAGAGAAACACTTATAGTGCATGATTTTCTCACTGTGTTGAAGACCCATTGGCTGACTTCGGTTGTTGTCTGCACTTTGTTCAGGTTGTTGACATATTCCC
Source organism: Mytilus galloprovincialis (assembly GCA_037788925.1). Taxonomy (NCBI): domain Eukaryota; kingdom Metazoa; phylum Mollusca; class Bivalvia; order Mytilida; family Mytilidae; genus Mytilus; species Mytilus galloprovincialis. Next base: position 168,917 of record JAWDJN010000027.1, on the reverse strand, counting down.
CCCAATTCCATTCTCAATTTTATGAAGAAGTTTTCGAACTTTATTCTTTTAAAAAGCGACGGAGGTGTCATGTTCACATGGCGCATCTGTTTATTTGCTTTAGTTCACTATAAAATTAAGTTTGTTTAACCAAATGTACTGAAACTTAAACACAATTCTTATTACCACAAAACTCAAATCAATTACTCATTTGGGTACTGTGTGTCACTTTTACCGTTCTTGATTTATGACCCTTTAAAATGTTATATGCAAGCAGGGGCATACACTGTGTCCCATGGACCCATGGACCCATTCATCATTTATTTATTCAGAAAATTTTAAAAGGAATAAATAACGGCCTAATCTATATAATTTATAACAAAAAAAGTAGCAAAATCAAATATATAACATTAGTAAACCAACAACTTTCATAGAATAACTGGCTCCTGACTTGGGACAGGCTCACAAAGAATATGGCAGGTTAAACAAGTTTTTGGTTGCTCAACCCTCCCCTAACCTGGGACAGTGGTGTTACAGCACAACATAAGAACAAACTATAAAAATCAGTTGAAAAGGTTTCATCATATTTTTATAGGTCAACTGTCTTGAAATGATCAACAAGAAATTGTAGAATTGAATAAGCATCTCTATTGTCAAATGAATAACCCAAAACACACAAACATCTACTGTCAATACCAAATTCCCCAAAACAAAAGCTTTAACCCTTGCCTCCATAATGACGCCTTTTGACACCACCCCCTTTACTCCATAATGACGCCTTTTGACGCCACCCCCTTTACTCCATAATGACGCCTTTTGACGCCACCCCCTTTACTCCATAATGACGCCTTTTGACGCCACCCCCTTTACTCCATAATGACGCATTTTGACGCCACCCCTTTTACTCCATAATGATGCCTTTTGACGCCACCCCCTTTACTCCATAATGACGCCTTTGGACGCCACCCCCCTTTACTCCATAATGACGCCTTTTGACGCCACCCCCTTTACTCCATAATGACGCCTTTTGACGCCATCCCCTTTACTCCATAATGACGCCTTTTGACGCCACCCCCTTTTCTCCATAATGACGCCTTTTGACGCCACCCCCTTTACCCCATAATGACGCCTTTTGACACTTGTGAAGTACCTCAGTTGAAATGCTTAGATAACAAAATGTCTGCATCAGACTTAAAAAAAATTGTATCCAATATGAAAAGGAGATTCATGAGAATTATCTGACTTGAATTTCATTGATGAAATATTGGTTTTCACAATGCATTAACACTTTAAAACTGATGATTTTTTTTAACTGAAAAAATCCTATGCGAATCAACATGATCAAGTATATTAAAAAAAATCCATGGAGGAAAGGGTTAAGGGGGATTGCAGGTATAAACCTATTTTTGTTTTAAACATAGAATTTTGCAAATTTTTCTAGAAATAAACTTTATCCTATACTTAATAGAAAAAAAAATATAGGGTCACCTTTCATATAAGCTCACAATCTGCCTTCGAAAGAAGCATGCATTTTTTACTAAGCTACTTTTTTTTCTGTAGAACTAAATCATGTAATAGGACAAAATGTAGGAGGAAAAAAATGCAATGTCACAATAAAAAGAACTAAATTACAGAAATTGCTTAAATTTTAGAATAGTTTAGTTTAAGTACAGCTTAATGAAAAAACAATAATGAAAAATATAGGTCACTCATGAGTTAAAAAAGATATTTCAATTTAATGCAAAAACATGGCATTTTTTCATCAAAGGGAGATAATTTAGAGCTTTTTCAATGATAAAACATTTCAAAAGTCATCAATTGATTTGTTTGGTTGATTTGTGTACCATATCACATATTAACCTCTGATTGTGTAAGAAATAAAATTTGTAATGAAAAAAAAATTAAATTTTGCTGAATTTTTATACCCTTGAGTCTCCTTAAGATACAACTTTATGTGACAGGAACGGTCTTGACTTGGAAAAGCCACATGCAGACTCAATAGTGCTTCCCTTTTAAATCTCTATCAGTGTTTGTAAAATGAAAAAAGTAACATAAAAGAATGCAGGTTGCCAGGAACATTCAATTGGAGAAAGGGAAAAGAACACAACTCTACGCTAAATAATTTTGAAAACTTATTTGCTATACTATCTTTATTTATAAAAATTTCAGAAACATTATGTACATTATGATCATGTTGATTGTGTGAAACGTCACACAAGGCAATCAAAATGGTCAGGGGGAAAAGAAGTTTTATTATAAATGTCAAATGGTTATAGTTTCAACCTATCAACATAATCAAAATTGTTGATTTCACTGTTAATATTTACTTTTAACATGTTCAGCAGAATAGAATGTTTTTGTTATATTTTATCAAATGTTAATTTACTTTGCTCTTATAGGCAGGAATGAAAGAAAGAGAAAGCTACGCATCAGTAAAGAAACAGATCAATTTATATTAATATGTAATAATTCGATCTGAATATAACAAACATTGCACATGCTATGAAGATTTGTTCACATGACGTATACTATGATTGGTAGTTATATTTTATTGTATATATTTTTAATATTAAAAGAACATGTATTTTACTTTAGAACAGTATTTTAATTTTTTATATTTGCTGTGGAGAATATCAAAGAAATTTAGAAAAACATAATTAAAGATAGTTTCTTCCATGTTTTCTGTGACAAAAAAAAAATGTGCAAATTTGGAAAATTACATGATGCTACATTATTGAATATTTTAGAGTTTGAGTTTTTTTTCATTCCTATTTTAAAATTTCATTGGCATTTGAAGGAATGAGTTGAAACTAGTTTTTATCAATTATTTTGTTTTCAAGACGAACAACAGTACAGTAGGTAAAGGTTTTGTGTACAATAGTTTACTATGATGTTATGGTCAAATAAACTTGAAACTTTGTACTTTCAAGTGTTTATTATGAAGTCAGTGTTTTTTAAACAATTACAAATAAGTTACTGAACACAGAAATCTGATTGTGGAAGCAGAGTATAATGTGTTATGGACACATATCTCAACCCTATAGAGCATCGCCCTTCTCCCAGCCTCTCAGTAATGGCATATTGACAATTTCCTTAGTTTACACTGAAATATTTGTGATAAGTCTAGTTTAAGGAGAACCACTAAAAGTAGGTCGGGGATAATTTATATGCAGTTGAATAAGCTTTTGGACAATACATGTGCTTTGGGATTTTAATAATCCTGAACCCTAAATCATGGTTTTATAACTTATAATCTTTTGCAGTTTATATGTTTAAGTTTATGCTTAGGCCAGTTTAAAATCGACCACTTATCAATGGGATTTAGAGGAGGCCTAGGGCCCCTTTGTGTGGGACAAATTTGGTTGATATTATATTTAGAGAATAACTGAAGCATGACAAAAGGGATGCAGTAGAGAGCAACCTTATTATTTTTAAGAAAATACTTTTTTTTTAAAGAAATGAAAAGTATGTTTATAAACAAAATACATATTTTTTATGAATTAAAATTGTAAATAATGTTGGAAACAAATTTATGCAAAAACGTTTTTTAATGTATCAAAATTCTGTGTTTTAGAATCTGAATGATTTTGTTTTTTTCGGGATTTTTCCCAATATTTTTAGATTTTATTTCGGGATTTTTCCCAAAGTGGGTAAAAAAATCTATGTTACAAGTGTGTGTCTGATATTAGATTTATATTTACCGGATTTTTCCCGAAATGTGGAAAGAAATTATTAGTCATGAGGTCTAGCGGTGATATTCTTTACAAAGCACAAAAATGTCAGTATTCACCTCAAAAGCTTACAAATCCTTTAAACAGACTTATTAAGAAGTATTAATAGTTACGATACTGTTGTCAGGTCATTAAAGATTGCATATTTTGGCTTTAATATTGATTCACTTATAGGGTCATTGCATCGGAACTAAACACATTTATTTAAAAAAAAAACAGTTATTGGCATGACACGGGTTATGTTCTTCTCATATATCTTATGATAGTATGATACTAAACCCCTAACGGGAGGGATTGTGCCTGATATTCATATGATGAAGACACAATCTTTCGATCAGTTTAATTGAGGTCTTGAGCTGGCATGTCAGTTAACTGCTAGTAGTCTGTTGTTATTTATGTATTATTGTCATTTTATTTATTTTCTTTTGTTACATCTTTTGACATCGGACTCGGACTTCTCTTGAACTGAATTTTAATGTGCGTATTGTTATGCGTTTACTTTTCTACATTGGCTAGAGGTATAGAGTGAGGGTTGAGATCTCATAAACATGTTTAACCCCGCCGCAATTTTGCGCCTGTCCCAAGCCAGGAGCCTTTGGCCTTTGTTAGTCTTGTATGATTTTAAATTTTAGTTTCTTGCGTATAATTCGGAGTTTAGTATGACGTCCATTATCACTGTACTAGTATACATATTTTTAGGGGCCAGCTGAAGGACACCTACGGGTGCGGGAATTCTCGCTACATTGAAGACCCATTGGTGGCATGTGGCCTTCGGCTGTTGTCTGCGCTATGGTCGGGTTGTTGCCGTTTTGACACATTCCCCATTTCCTTTCTCAATTTTATTTTTATAGCATATACATTTGATTTTCCGGGATAAATCCCGAAATATTTGAAGACATCTGTGGTATATCTGTTGTACATATTTTATTTTTGTCGGGATATTTCCCGAAATGTGTTTCAGATCTGTTTGTTAAAATGCTCTGCCAACATATATGTAATAAATAATAATGTTGAGAATGATTTCGGGACATTACCCGAATAATTCGTTGTCACATACATCTTTACTACAAATATTTTGAAACTTTCATATATTTTGGGAAATTTCCCGAACAATAAATGTAAATTTTATCAATTATAAGAAAAAAACATGGAATGTTGTAATATATGTGTGTTTCTTTATGAAATCTTCATTCAATTTATGGTAAACATTGAAAAAGATTATTAAAAGGAATAAAATGGATTTTACTCTTTTAAAATAGATTCAGTTCTAGGTGCTCTCGTTGAAGTTCGCGTTACATAGTAAAAGGAATTTCATTGGTCGGAACGTTTGCAAACTTTCAATCCAGGTGTTCTCATCGAAGTCCGCATTCATGTTTCAATTCAATATACAATATAAAGTCCAATATGGTTTAAAAAAAAATCAATTTTAGACTCTACGATGTCCGAGTAAACAGATAGAACTTAGAAAAATAACACTTTTACGATGAACAATTATTGATATTTATATAAGAACAAAGACTTTGTATATTTTTTATACTTTGCAATTTATCCCTCGAGAAAATAAATTTGATTTATTCACTTAAATGAATAATTGATCAACTTGAACTTTTAAAAAGTAACATTAATATATCTTTTCGCATCCTTTAATTTAAGGTAACTAAATCCAAAAAACTAAATAAAATAAATTGTATTATTTTATTCAGATTCTTTATTTCTTATAAAACCAAGTTAACTGTACAAGGAAGGATATTTTTACATATAATAACATACAAAATTTTCGCATGACAAGTTTGCACAAAACAAACAAAAAGAATGAGAGATTGGTGATCAACCTGGTGAACATACTTTTATATTGATAATTCTAATTAATTAACAAAAATTTTTCAAAACATGAAATTTTTTGAAATAAATAAAGTGCCGAATTTCAAAACATTTACTCGGCTTACATAGTAAGGTTTAAGAAAAGCTCTTCTACTTTCTGTCAGAGCTGTACAGTTTAGAATATAGTGAAATTCATCGCCTATTACTTGAGAGTTCCAAAATACACAGTACCTTTCCTGTCTAATAATTCTAAGCCATCTACCGGTTTCTATAGGTAACCGATGATTTCCAGTTCTAAACCTACATAAAGTTATTTTAACTTTATAAGGTAATAAGTCTAAGTTTTCTTTAAACAGTTTGTAACATAATGCTTTTGGAGAATTTTCCATTTCTGATTTCCAAGTTTGCTGAAATTGGTGAAAAATTCTCTGCTTAATGCTCAACTATTTTGGATTAAAACTATAGTTACTCTGATTGAACCAAATATTTGAAAATCTATATTTGTTCAAGATATTTTTTATACAAATTAAGCATTCGAAAGTAAATCCACCATCTACGTTGAGTTTATAGATATATCTATATAGAATATTTGTCAATTTACTATTGGAACTGTTAACAATGTTAGACCAAAAAGATAAAATATGGGGTGTTCTCAACTGTACAGCTCTGACAGAAAGTAGATGAGCTTTTCTTAAACCTTACTATGTAAGCCGAGTAAATGTTTTGAAATTCGGCACTTCATTTGGGCTTTTTAACTTTTTTGGATTCGAGCGTCACTGATGAGTCTTTTGTACACGAAACGCGCGTCTGGCGTATATATTAAATTTAGTCCTGGTTTCTATGATGAGTTTATGGATAACAATTTACACCACTGGGTCGATGCCACTGCTGTTGGACGTTTCGTCCCCGAGGGTATCACCAGCCCAGTAGTCAACACTTCGGTGTTGACATGAATATCAACAATGTGGTCATTTTTATAAATTTCCTGTTTACAAAACTTTGAATTATTCGTAAAACTAAGGATTTTCTTATCCCAGGCATAGATTACCATAGCCGTATTTGGCACAACTTTTTGGAATTTTGGATCCTCAATGCTCTTCAACTTTGTACTTGTTTGGCTTTATAAATATTTTGATATGAGCGTCACTGATGAGTCGTATGTAGACGAAACGCGCGTCTGGCGTACTAAATTATAATCCTAGTACTTTAGACAACAATTTACACCACTGGGTCGATGCCACTGCTGGTGGACGTTTCGTCCCCGAGGGTATCACCAGCCCAGTAGTCAACACTTCGGTGTTGACATGAATATCAACAATGTGGTCATTTTTATAAATTTCCTGTTTACAAAACTTTGAATTATTCGTAAAACTAAGGATTTTCTTATCCCAGGCATAGATTACCATAGCCGTATTTGGCACAACTTTTTGGAATTTTGGATCCTCAATGCTCGTCAACTTTGTACTTGTTTGGCTGTATAAATATTTTGATATGAGCGTCACTGATGAGTCGTATGTAGACGAAACGCGCGTCTGGCGTACTAAATTATAATCCTGATACTTTTGATAACAATTATTTACAACCACTGGGTCGATGCCGCTGCTGGTGGACATTTATTTCCCAAGGGGTATCACAAGCCAAGTAGTCAGCACTGTTTGTGCTGACATGAATTATCATTGATATTGTTATATTTATAAATTAACTGTTTACAAAATTTTGATTTTTTTAAAAATACTAAGGCTTTTCTACCTCAGGCATAGATTACCTAAGCTGTATTTGGCAAAACTTTTAGGAATTTTGGTCCTCAATGCTCTTCAACTTCGTACTTAATTTGGACTTTTAACTTTTTTGGATTCGAGCGTCACTGATGAGTCTTTTGTAGACGAAACGCGCGTCTGGCGTATATATAAAATTTAGTCCTGGTATCTTTAATGAGTTTATCTACATATAATGACATAGGATAAGCGCACAGCTCTCTATATACCATAAAGCTTGGAGTTGATTTTTTCAAGTTTAACAAAACTTAAAATGACTCTTTCTATTGCATCAATATTACTAAATCCTCAAATTTCACAGCCATATAGCAATATAGCTAGGCCTTACAATTTTATCAAAAAGATCATACTGGCATTTAATTAGATTAACTAAAAGAATTGCTTCGATATTTTTATTAATCAATCGATAAACTGGAGGACTAAATGGAATAAAGCATAAATAAAGAAACTCACAGACCACTAAAGCATTTTTTAACACCATTTCCTTTGACCATTTTTTCAGGTATAGAAGAAGAAGAAGAATTATTTATTATAGTGCAACCTGAATATACAAATAATTACATGTTTTAAAATACAAAATAATCAGCCAGCCAAATAGGCTTATGATGCACTTTCTGATGATAATAGTCTATTTAGAATCATGAAAATGATTTGTTTTTTAAAATCAAAATCTAAGTTTGTTTCTAACATGAAAGAAAAAATTAACGCATTTACAACTTGAACAGATGTTATAAAATAGGTTTGGTAATTTATATATACACTATGTAGATTGATTTTTCAGAATTGAACAGTCAATGATAAATTTTGCCATTGTTTTACTCTTATTACTATTGAGAAGTTCTTTTAGTTTATCAATTGATGAAAGGTCCGGGAAGTCACTGTGATGTAAAGTTTGTAGCTCTTGAAGAAGTTCATTACGTATATCCCTATACAATTTACAGTTAAACAAGAAGTGGTGCTCGTCTTCTACTTTGCCACTGTCACACATTTTGCATATTCTTTGTTCAACGGGAATATTTCTGATATGCCCCTTTTCAAGTTCTTGGGGAAACGTTCCTCATCGCATTCTTGACAAAGCTGATCTTTGGTTTCTGGAGAGACATTTTTTTCAGATATTCTTCCATGGAGAATTGCGAAAGCAAATTTACAGATCTAACATTGTTTGGTTGATGTTTAGACGAGTTGTATACATATAATGTACACAGCCATATATCACCATCACTGCTGGTGATCCGATGGATAAATCTGTTGTAGAGTTGTCACTGGCTCAGACGTACTTATAAATATAATTATTTTCTTTGACTGTACCTTACATTAAAATTAAGCAGAAAACAAGACAAACGTTTTAATACACAAAGGAATAACAAAAACCGTTTCTCGAACTGAAATAGAAAGGGAAAAAAGAATTAAAAAGACGGGAACATGGAAGGTACATATAGGTGGATACGGCATTAGACAAAATACTTTTATAAATTCTATATAGCCATATAAAATGCAATACTATTTTTGGAACTGACAATACTTTTGTATGATTGTTTTGCGTTTCACAATTCGTTCTTCTAGAAACAAAACCCACTCACACACAAGTGCTAGAGCAAAAGGCATACACTAAATACATATGATTTATATGTTGAAAAATTTCTCTTTTCTCCTTTATGATAATTATTATAAATAACAAAGACTTGTTGCTTTCATATTTTCCCACTATATGCAAAAAGTTAAATGAAAAAAAAATGCTGAACACAAAACGGAAAGACCTTAATTGAATACTAAATTCAAAAGCTCAAGCATATCAAACGAATGGACAACAACTGTCATAATCCTTACTTGGTATATCATTTAACCAAAACAGTTTAATAACTTTAAGATAAATCTTAATATACGCCGAAGCATCAACAAAATTATCTGAAGCTCTGGATGCAGCAGTGTATATGCAAATGTCTACAACTTTCTCTGCATTCAAATTTCCATTGCTCGCCCGATAAATTTCAAGTTTAGGTTCCTCTGCTGCTCGTTGAAGAGTAGGTTGCTCTTGGTTCTCAAGAGGAAGCTATGTTTGTGATTGTGTTATCAATCGCCGAAAACTGATTTTCAATTATTACTATGATTATTAAAGTACAATATTAAGATATTTTTTCATTATTTTGAGATCATTTAGCGGATTAATACAAATATTGTTAGTCTTTAGGCGAGTACTATCAACACTTCTCTTTTTAAGTATAGTAATATTCTTATTTTTTCAGGAACACACAAACCTTTAAGTAACAATAATATAGGTTTCTACTGTAGAACAGAAACATTCCTGAAATCATGGCACATATTTCTGAAGAAGAGAATTATATCCGATTAGTGTTGTTATCGAGAGGAGTGACACCTAAAGCAGTCCGTACTTATTTTGATAGAGAATTTCCACCTACATACCTACCATCAATACTGAATTCAAACTATAACACTCTTTCGGACTTGAAATTAAAGAGAATAATTAACCAGGTTCAATGGAATCTTTTGATTCCAAGAAATGGTATGTCTAAATGTGAATGCATGAATTTCGTGAGGTCTAAAAATGTTTCGTTTTTGGTGATGGCTAAAACAGACAAAAATCTAATATATGAATGACATCTTCTTTTTTTTTCATTATTTATTTTATTTTTACCTACATGTTACTTACTTAAATTTACTCACGTTTTGATGATCAAGAAGTGTAAATGAACAAGATTACACATCGCTGTGTTTAAATAAAAATCTTAAAATAATCCGTTGCATTTGTGTTTAAAAAAAAAGAAGCTATTTTAATAGCCCTTTACAATAGGTTCGTTTTCCATTTTTTTTTTATATTTCCACAAGATTTTATTTTGAACTATTTTGGAATATGATGTTTAATCCTCATGTAGTAAATAATCCCGCTCTTACGGAAAAAGACCTTAAGTACAAGGTCACAGAATATAACCACAAACAATTTGGATTTTCTTGTTTAATGCGCTAATAAAATGTGTTCATCCATTTGGATACCACAAGTGGGGTTATCTGCTAAAAAGGACGAAGCCAATGCCCCGACTTCAACATTGGACAGGTCTACTGTGCGAGGGGTAACATGTTATTTTCGTGCAATTTGCTTGCATTTGTTCTCTCATGTTTTTATGATCAAATCTCATTATTTATCTTGTTTAGTGAAAAATGAATGAAAGTAACGTAGATCATTCTTTTTAAATTTGTTTTATTATCATGAAATGACCATTCATATCTTGACAGTAAATAAATCTAAAAATTCTTTAAACCAACCAATACTTAAAAACCTTGCCCTTAATATATAAAATGATTATATTTAAAAGATTTAGTAGCAAAAATGAAAGATGTGGTATGATTGTCAATGCGACAATTCTCCATAAGAGACCGATTGACACAGAAACTATAGATCACCGTACAGCCTTCAACAGTGAGTAAAGCCCATACGGCATTGTCAGTTATAAAAGACCCCGAAATCACAAATGTAAAACAATTTAAACGAGAAAACAAACAGCCTAATTTGTGTACAAAAAAGTGAACGGAACACAAAACTGTAACACATCAACAAACGTCAACCACTAAATTACAGGCTCGTGACTTAGGACAGGCATATACATGTAGAATGTGCCATGTTTAAACATGTAAGAGAGATTACAATCATCCTTTTACCCTAGGACAGTGGTGTAACAGTACAACAGAAGAACGCACTATAAAAATCGGTTGAAAAAAGGTTACTAGATGCACGATTTCTTTTATTAGTTATTAGTGGCTTTGGACTTGCTGTTAGTAACTGTGAGTACTCTCAGATCAGTCTTAATTGTCTTTTTGTTGTTATGATGTACAAGTACCCTTCCACGTCCACCCTAAATTTTTATTACATTTTTTTCTATTTCATCCATCTGATTAGTTAATACTATATTTGTTCGTGAACATAACAAAGAATTTCTATTTGTATCCATCTTAAAGTTAAGCATTTTTCATCTGATTTTTATAGTTCGTTCTTATGTTGTTCTGTTACACCACTGTTCCAGGTTAGGGCGAGGGTTAGGATCCAACTAACATGTTTAACACCTCCACAAACTTTATGTGTGTGCCTGTCCTAAGTCAGCAGCCTGTAATTTAGTGGTTATCGTTTGTTGGTGTGTTTCATATATGTTTTTCGTTCATTTTTGTTTGTTCAATATTGAAACTGGTGAGTGAAATACTTAACCATTGCATATTTAAATACTGATATTACAGGGATTCCGGATTCCAAAACATTTGATGTAACGTTGATGATTTGTTTAATCAGAAACTTGACCGCTATCACACATCCAATAAATGGATTTGACAGTCTTCCACTACCTGGGGAAACATCTCCAGGATCAGATCTAGCCAGGATAAAATGTTACAGGAATAAACTAGCTCACCATGATAGAGGTACAATAGACACTGCGTATTTCAATACAGCATGGAGAGATATGTCAGATGTAAGTGTTTCTCTACAATGATACTTTGATTTATATTTAGCAGGTTTGATAAGGATAATATTTTCAATGTTAAGTTCATTATTATTTGAGTAAAGTAATCATTTTAATTGTTTTACCAAGTGAACAAGTCAGAGTTTCTCTGACATCTGTGGGACTTTCAGTCGAAACTACAACATTTATGTCGATAAAGCGAGAAGTTGCGATCCTAGATTTATTTCAATTTTTAATAGACTAAAAAAAAGTTTTAGTTTTATCCAATAAACAAGTGTAACAAGGTTTGTAAACGGAATACAGTAATTCAAATAGTTTACAGATGTATTTTTTTTAAAACGACATAAATAAATAACCACGAAAGTACACAAATAACATCGATACAAAGACAATCAGGTATGGGTTGAATAACATTGCAATGTAATGCATTATATTACAATTACTTGGACAAAACCATGCATCAAATTACAAATGGAAGTACATGAATTAATGAAAATAATGCATTAATGTACAATTTCGTTTGGAAAATGATGCATTGAATTACACATTACATCTTTGTAAAAAAATTTATTAAGTGAAATGAAGTATCACACATTTTGAAAAAAATAAAACAACGTGAAGAAGCAAAAGTTTCTAACATATCCATCTGTATTTAATTAAGTCAGACGTTTAAGAAGTCTATTCATACAACGTTTACATTTTAATATCATAATGGTTTTAACAGATTCGTGCATATTAAGGATTTCGAAAGGTTTTCTCCTTCATGCACATTCTATCAGGCCTGCATTTTAGAATGATATTTCTGACTATCCGACTGTTTCACAGAACCAATCAAAGTCGATGACTCTTCTATCTTTGGTTTTAATGTTTCAAGACTGAATTTGAAGGTCCAGACTAGTCGAGACAGGTCGAGACTGGTTGAGACTGAGTCGACACTAGTCGAGACAGGTCGAGACTTATTGAGACTGAGTCGAGACTAGTCGAGATAGGTCGAGACTGAATGAGCCTTGGTCGAGACTAATTCAGTCTTCACCAAGATCATTTAGTACTGAATCAGACTAATTAAGTCAAGTGGAGACCTAGTCGATTACAAATAAGTACAATAAAGTACTGTCGAGACATAGTCGAGCACAAACACTGGTCTTTTCAGATTCTGAGCAGTTTGTAGTAACTGTTCACCGGAATTGTAATAACATGAGCAACACGACGGGTGACACCTGTGGAGCAGGACCTGCTTACTCCTCCGGAGCAACTGCGACCCCCACATTTTTTGGTTAGGGTTCGTGTTGCTTAGTCTTTAGTTTTCTATGTTGTGTCATGTGTACTATTATTTGTCTGTTGGTCTTTTTCATTTTTGGCCATGGCGTTGTCAGTTTATTTTCGATTTACGAGTTTGACAGTCACTCTTGTATCTTTTGCCCCTCTTTTACATCTAGAAATTTACAATGAGGAACGGTTGAAAACAAAATGATAACTGTTTTAGATAGCTGATTTGAGGTAAATAAACTCATCGTAGATACCAGGACTAAATTTTGTATATACGCCAGACGCGCGTTTCGTATACAAAAGACTCATCAGTGACGCTATAATCCAAAAAAGTTTATTTTTTAAATTTTCATTTATTAGCTTTTATTAGTTAATAAAAAGTAGGTTTTTAATGAATATCATAATTCCAAATTCAATCTGTAATTGTTAATCAACTTTTGACTGAAATTGCTGATTGTTCATTTGCAAGTATTTCATACTTAGAGCGAACCTACAAATAATTATAGAGTTGAATTAATCAGTAAATTTGTAAATTATTTTGTACTTATAAACTCTGATAATGCTTTTCATATTTATCCGAATATTGCATTGCTGGCGTATGTAACATACATATGTAACACTCAGAAACGTGTCCTTCCCCCAAAACGTGTCCGATTCCCCCAAACGTGTCCACATTGACGTCACTATACTGCAAAACATGTCTAGTTAAAAAAACCATCGCCAAAGCGTGTGATTGTATAAACATCCAAACGTGTCCATTTCTCAACTAACCCCCAACCATGTCCAATCCCAAAAACGTGTCCATATCAAGCGTTATTTGGTTATTGCTATTTCATTAACGTATACTAATTTTACCATTTCATTAAAAATATAGATAAGGTACGTTAGTTCTTTTTTAAACCGGCCGAAAAAACTGGGTAAAAGTGGGGGCGTCATTTCGGCTATGTCGTATGTAAATTGTAAGCAAAAATGTTTAGTTAACCCTTTCGCTGCCAAACAAATTTAAACAAAACCCCTTCAGTGCCAATGTCTTTTTTGATTGTCTTTACGATAACGCAAAAAATGTCGACGTCATAGTATAGGTATGCCGAAAGATGTTAACTGCAAGTGGCGAGAAAATTAAACTTTTTTTTACTAATAGTCCATTTTCTTACATATAATACCGATTTTTGACTCCGAAGTTATAATATTTAGACAAGTTACGTGTAATAAGATATTCTGGTCCCGGTTCTAATAATAGCAATAAGATAAGATAAAATATTAATTTTTTTTGAGGGAGGGGTGACTATTTTATGTATTCCATGAAACAGTACAAAATGAGTGCACCGATTTTAAGTTTGACTTTACTTCTTTTAGTTGCCCTAACTTGAACTAATACCAGAAAATCCCTACTATAGAAAAGGTAACCTGTCTAAAAATCATATACATCGTACTCCCGAGTCAAAATTCGGTAATACGAAAAGAGATAATGCAAATTAATTTGTCACTACTTATAAATTAAAGAAAGTTTGTCATTATTTTTGGTGAACAACTTCATTATATGAGCTTGGAATACAAAATTCAAGATTCATATAAACATTACTCAAGAAAAATATTTAATTCGTCGGTGTTACATCGTCTGTCGTGTTTCTTATATTTACTGCATGGTTTATGAACAATTTTACGACAGAGAGCACACATGCATATACATTTTTCATGCAGCCTTTTCCTGCCATCAGGGACATTTCGCCCAGAACACACAGAAATAAATAAATTTGGTGTTTTTACTGTTCTCTGATTGGTTAAAATTATTAGTTTTATTTTCAATGTTGTCAATTTTGATGGCGACACGCCCACTCTGACGTTGTGTATTCATACGCCAACATGTGTGTACGTTGTTATTGTTAGTATAAATAATATAAAAAGTTCTTTGAGCCTTATTTTTTATAGAAATTTATTTATAATGAATGGCAATAATTTATTTTGATTTTATTGAACCATTAAACTAATTTTTGACTCTTCACATTTTACATAATCCGCTTCGCGGATTATTTAATGTGAAGAGTCAAACATTAGTTTTATGGTTCAATAAATTCAAAATAGATAATAGCCATTCATCAACACACTCTTCTTTTCGACCCGGTTATTTTCTCAAATGTCGTTTTGTTCTTATTATATGATCTTCGGAAATGCCATCAAATAATTAATTGTATAAAATGAAGACCTGATCGAACATTGTCAGAGTTCTTTTAATAGGAATTTTCCATCGTATCTTAATATGAAACATAATGTGTTCCATTAATTCTTGACAACCGTACAATGATAAGTCACTGTGCATTGTAATTTAAAATCTATAATTGTTCACAAAGTTTTCAGGTTGTTTGCGGTTTTGCTTTCTTTTGGAAGAAGGGACAAATAATAAATGAGAAATGCACTGATCAAAGAAACATGTATTTTACTGGGAAACATATTACATGTATCAATTGAAAGTGTCATGTTGACCTGGAATGTTAATTTGGCCGGCACAATCCGGCAAGAATCTTGTTTTACGATGCTATACAGGACATTGCATTTTCACATGATAAATACAATATTAAATATTTTCCCTTGTATCTCTTGGTTTATTCATGTTTAACTGTTTTGCCTTTGAAATTTCTATAAACGTTTGCCGTATAAAGCCTAGAAAAATTAAACGCAGCAAAATAAATAAAAAAAGATATCGAAATTTATTCCATGAATTAAAATTTTCTGCACATTAAAATTTGTATGTTCTTTTTAAATATCGTGAAACACCGGCAACTGGAGATTCAACTGTCTAAAGTAAATTCATACAGTACAAATGTAAAAAATTAAAAACTTGTAACCTATGTTCTCTCTAAATATGCATGAAATACTGGCAACTGGACATTACGCGATCAACAGTCTAAAGTTAATTTAAACAGTATAGAGCAGTAAAATCATTAAAACATGTATGTTCTCTCTAAATACGCATGAAATACTTGCAACTGGAAATATGCCATCAACAGTCTAAAGTTAATTTATACAGCAAATGTAAAACCATTTCGCTCTAAATATGCATAAAGTACTTGCAACTGGACAATACGCTATCAACAGTCTAGAAAACGAATTTATACAGTACAAATGAAATTTGCAATTACGGTAATCACTAATAACCGCCGTTGATCTCATAACATTTATATTTATAAAAAGAATCTATAAAACCAATGCATGAACAATTTGGCACTGGACCTTATGTCTCTTGATCGTGTGTCTTTAATGATGCTGGAAACCTAAAATTTATGAAAAAACTGGAAAACCATTTTATGATTTGATGAGTTTTTGAAATACACACAAATTCAGATGGAGAACTTTTAACAATACTGAGAAAAAAATGCTGCTTAACGCCAGCCATGCAATATTCGGATAAATATGAAAAGCATTATCAGAGTTTATAAGTACAAAATAATTTACAAATTTACTGATTAATTCAACTCTATAATTATTTGTAGGTTCGCTCTAAGTATGAAATACTTGCAACTGAACAATCAGCAATTTCAGTCAAAAGTTGATTAACAATTACAGATTGCATTTGGAATTATGATATTCATTAAAAACCTACTTTTTATTAACTAATAAAAGCTAATAAATGAAAACTTTGTCACCTGTGTTCCCATCATAGAATAGCCGTAAACGTTATCATCGATTTTATTTAGGAGATACATGTATTAACGCTAAAAGACGTGAGACGTTCTGGCGTTAAATATTGGACACGTTTTGGCGAATAACAATTATCGGACACGTTTGGGGAATATTGTACATTTCGGACATGTTTAGGGAGAAAAGACACGTTTGGGGGAATCGGACACGTTTGGGGGGAAGGACACGTTTGGGAGTGTTACATATATAATAAATATGTTCCGTAATGACATGAATTTTTATTCTAAATCTGTAAAAATATTAGACACAAAATTTTGTGAATATTTTATTAGTTTGCAAGTAAAAACATCGTTATTTATAACAGTTTCAGAATAGTGTTTATCTATCATAAATATTAATGACATCCTTAGTCTTCTTCCGTTGTTTTATAATCTGTATGGTGACCTTATCAAGTTGACTGTTGATAACTTGTACGTCGTCTAGTCTCTGGTGTGTTTTTGTCTCATTGGCTTACCACATCTCATATCTTTATCATTCTCTAGTTAAAAAATCCGAAACAACTTTTTTTCTTTTGGATGTTGACCTTTAGACATTTGATACATTTTTGATAAATGGGTGGGTGCCTCCTACTTTGGATTCATATTGTTAGGGATATCAAAAATTGGATTTCGGGGTAATAGATAAACCACGAAATATACGTTAAATGAAGTACACATTTTCTTAAAAATTGTATTTAAACTTTGGCAAACCCAAAAATTAAATATCCACAAGTAGAAAATTTCTCCTGAAGTAAATTTTCTTATACATGAATCCTATGTAATGTAGGTCTGGATTGGGTTATATTAATCGAGACTATTGAGGTAAAGACGACGGGAATGTGGTTATGACAAAAGGAACATATCCGTCTTCGCCTGTGAAACAGATATTCCAAAAAGTGTGTTTATCAATTAGTGCGATGTATATAAGAGAAAGCAATTTATAAAAATAAATGATTGGTTTTCGTATATGTTCAAATGGTCATAAACGCGAAAACAAATCGGAGAATTTTTTTTTATAGAAATTATGGTTTTGTCGCTTAGTCTAGCCCCCCCCCCCCCCCCCCCCCCCCCATTACCTTGTAACTTTTGTGTGAGTTTATTATAAGTTTCCCATTGGTTGAAATTAAAGCACAAGTTTTGTTTTTCATTTGAGTCGAGCTTCCGACATTAATGCAGAGGAAGTGAGACACAACAAACCTATATTCCGTCATCGGTAGTGACGTCAGTGTGTTCATCAATTAAATTGTTAAGTTTCTCGTCTATTGTTTTGTAAATTTTTTATTTCGAGACCTTTAAGGTAGATAGGGTGTCTTCCTCCATCTTGGATTTTGAAATACTAGAAAACAAGGTCTAGATCTTTGATGAAATGTGCAAATTTTTATAGAAGTAGGTAATTCATGTGTAAGAATTTTCATTATAATATAGAAAATGCCATGTTTGATCATATTTATGATTGTATTTTACAAAAATAAGAATTCTTTTGTTTGATTCATTTTTTTCCAACTTTGTCAAATAAGGGGAGGCAACTCAAATGCAAGGGCAGATAATTCAGATAGTGTTACTTTTACAATAGAATGTGTTAGGAATTTACCCATTTTTACATGTAGCAAGAAAACAAGTCCGGTGACCCCAATTTTTTCTTTTTCTTATCTGAAAGCATACTATTGGAGATATCTTCTCATATTTTATCTTAAAATTCTATGGTGTGGTTTGCGTTTTATGGCGGAAAAATGAATTTTCCATGCATAATCTATACAAATCTTGACAATTTTGCGCAACCTATAGTGTGAAAATAAGTCCGGTGACCCATTATTTTTTATCAATGTTTTTAAACAAGCAGGATATGAACTACACTTTGGCAAATTATTAAAAGATTCTATGGATTATAATTTAGACACCCCATCTACCTTAATAGCTAATAAAATGTAGTATAGGTTTTACTCATTGTTGAAATCCACACAGTCACATGTAGTTGTTAACTTCTACATCATGTAGTATGAGAGATGTCTCATTGGCAATCATACCACATTTTTATGTACGTTTTTTTGGGCACTAAATATTGCCGAATTTAACTGTTTTGACATGAAAAACTTGTAAACCTCAATGGATTGTTGTAAAACTTGTATAGGAGTTATTCTTCAAAATCAAGATAAACCATCTACCGCAAAACATTATTTTTTAAATTTGTTTATTCCGATAAATGAACAATCATCATTACGCTTTAACATTGATAGCAGCAAAAGTAGGCAATACAAAGGATTCGTTGAATCTGTAACTTATGTATTATTATACTGCTTCCATTTCAAAACTAAGGGAACAAACCGTCAGGACCAAGTACTAGTGTTTTGGGAACATTCCCCTTTTTCCAAAATACTTGAAAGGTTTAATTACCTTTTTCTTATGTTTTTCTGCAGTTCCCTTTTTCATAACAAATAACTGAACAAAATCCAAACTTAAATTTGAGATTTAACTCAACGGATAGCGAAACTCATCTAAAGCACAATAAAAAACGATATATAGAAATCGTACATATTGTCCAGAAATATTTACGTGGTTTTATCTTATCAAGTAATGTGATAACCACATCAAAGAATGAAAAGACCACATCAAATACTGAAACAAAAACATTATGTAGTGAAAATCGTCAAATCTTGAAATATCATTACGTAATGTTAAAGTCATATAAAGAATTGGCAAAAGGTAAAATCACAACAATACTGAACTCAGAGGAAAAACCAATCGGAGAGTCCTTAATTACATGGCAAAATCAAATGACAAAACACATCAAAAACGAATGGACAAGAACTGTCAAATTCCACATTTTTCCTGACTTGGTACAGGCATTTTCAAATGTATAAAATGGTGGATTAAACCTGGTTTTATAGAGCTAAACCTCTTACTTTTTTGACAGTCTCACCAAATTCCGTTATATTTACAATGATGCGTGAACTAAACAGACATAATAAATAATATAGTCATAAAATGGGTACAGCAGTCATCTTCGGGTCACAATTCTAAAATGAACAATTTAACAGAACACAATAGCATCTATCTACAAACACATTCATTGATTCGCGTGCCTGACGTCAAAATTATATACGTCACATATTTTTGTCGTTCAATGTTAATAAAACAATTTTAAAATTTCACATGGGCAATGTTAGCAGACAGGGTTAAAAAAATAAAATTATGTAAGAATTAATTTCAGCAATATTCAAAGGCGAAAAAACAAAACCACGTCATGTTATGAAACAACTACATTAGGTTAAGTCACATACACATCAAGTAATGATAAAAACATTGCATAATGAGAAAACACATTAAATAATGTTGTATCAACATAGACTTTAACAAAACCATATTGAGTAAATACAAAACTGAATTAATTCGAAAACATATTGTGAAACATCGAAATATCATTAGATAATGACTATTTCATATTGATTTATATGACAAAATCAAAACGGAATGTCAAAACAATATTATATAAAGACAAATATCATCAAGTAATGATAAAACAGCATCATGTAATATCAGAGTTCCACATAAGACAGCTGTGGCGTTCCATACATTTCGCCTCCTTTATTTTGACGATATCGTCATCAAATGGAACGAATGATCAATCTATGCAATATCTAAAAGATTTTCTAGATCTCTGATACAACTTTCATCAATCTATAAAGATCACATCTGAAGTTTTAAATGAGAAAGTTTCCGTTTCTCAACAACACCATAACCTTTGAAAACAGAGTCATTAAGGCCGACCTTCACACCAAAATCTGGCCAACACCAATTTCTCTCTCTGAGGAGTCTAGCGAAATATTGCGTATTGATATTTAAAATTTCATAGAACTTTTTAATGTATCAATTAGCGTGTTTATTTAATTTATTAAAATTAAACAAGTCTAAATTGAAACAACGCTTCAACCTATGATTGCGTTGGATAAAAGCCGCAAGTTTTAGACGTGTGCATTAAACAAATTTCGTTTTAGAGGGGTCTTAATACAGCACAAAAACAAAATTTTACAAAAAAACAAAAGCGTGAACAAATATATTTTAACAAAACGCATTTGACTAACAGGTCGAATAACTGATGTTCTTCAATCCTGCTGACTGTAGCTGCCGAATAAATTGATCGTAAGGTGTAACAAAATGATCGCTATATTGAATAATACCAAGTAGAAAACAATAAAAATGCTGCATAGATGAAAAACTAAAACAAGATGGGCTACATTTTTTACACCATATCCGGATTTCGACAATTAATGTCTCTTCAGTGATTTTAGGGATCGAAAAGTATATGGTAGGCAATTTAATGCACTTCCATTTAGGAGAGATTTTTGACTTTTAAGCTACATTCCAGCAGCGCCTGCATACGAAGTATATATATCTCAAATGATAAGATATTCCGGGCTGCTATTTCCTATCATGATTTCTTTGACAGAGGATTGCTACTCACAAGGAAGCCTGTAAACCAAGAGTTCCAAATGGTGAAGTTGAAATCATCCCTTCAGAAATTTTACGGACGCTATCAAGAGTTGGTTGACCGTTATCGAATAACCGTTTCACAGATAATATCGGACATGTTCCTTATGTCGTGACTACAATACCCCTTCCCTTTTCACGAATGTGACCTACTCCAACTAGACTATTTATCCAGGGGCGGATCAAGCCATTTTAAAAAGGGGGGGTTCCTAACGCAGGACAAAGGGTGGGGGGGGGTTCAATTACATGTCCCCATTCAATTGCATTGATCGTCCAAAAAAAAAGGGGGATTCCAACCCCCGGAACCTCCCCCTCTGGATCCGCGCCTGTTATCGGATTTGTATCGGATAACATAAGCAACACGACGGGTGCTATATGTAGAGCACGATCTGCTTACTCATCCGGAGCACCTGTTCTATGTTGTGTCTTCTGTACTATTATTTGTCAGTTTATTTTCTATCTATGATTTTGACTCTCCCTCTGGTATCTTTCTTCCCCCTTTTAAAGAGTTAAAATAGGATGAACGGATTATATACACCGGAGAGAAAATATAATACAGGCCCAAACGAAATAGATATAAACAAGTCTAAATTGAAAATAACGTTCAAAAAGTAAAATCACAAAAATACTGAACTTAGAGGAAGATCAATTGGGAAAGTCCATAATCACATGGCAAAATCAAATAACAAAACGCATCAAAAACGAATGGACAAGAACTGTCATATTCCTGACTTGGTACAGGCATTTTCAAATGTAGAAAATGGTGGATTAAACCTGGTTCTATAGCGCTAACCCTCTCACTTTTGTAATGACAGTCTCATCAATTTCCGATATTTTTACATTGATGCGTTAAATAAAACCTATGATTGCGATGGATAAAAAGCGCAATTTTTAAACGTGTGAATGTTACAAAGAAGTAGGTTCAGTAAGACCCCTTTTTGGCCCCAAAATATAGCAGTTTTACAAAATTGTTAATATGTAAACCTTTAGTTATTTATTGGACAGTAGAATGCTACTGCTACATAAATATGGGCTGTTTTTGACAATATAATGCACATATATCCGTTACTAGCACCATTAAGTCATGCTAAATTACCGAAATCCTCATAATTCTAGCATTTTAGTTAAATTTTAGACGGTTTTTGTGTAAAACGAAAGTGGCCGCATTCGTTTTCATCCTTAATATTGAAATGTAAGTTGTATTTTATGATAATACATAACATATATAAAGGTTGAGGATGAACACGGATGCGTCCACTTTCATTTTTACCAAAAACCATCTGAAAAGTGACATTTTCCGGCATATTAGGTAGATTTGTCATATTTGAGCTTGAATCGGATCGTTTTTAATGACTAAATCTGTTAAAATCTTTCACATAAAATAATTAATTCAAATAAAATAGACACTTAAGTGTTTAAAAAGTGGTCAAAATCTTTCGTCAGATGAACCTGAAATTTGAGGCCAAAATCGGTCCTTACCGGACCTACTCCTTTCATTGTGGAAGGTTGTAAATACAGCACAAACAACATTTTCAAAAAGACCAAAAGAGTGTAAAATTGTATTTCAACAAAACGCATTTGACTAATATATGAACTATACATTGCTAGGCTGTACGTCGATTGGGAGGACAAACAATGTATCAAGAGTGTCAAGAGTTAAAAGTAAAAATCTTAGACCAATCTAATCAGGAAATGATATTGGAAATCAAACAATCACTTGACGAGATGAAAGAACTAAGACAAAGAATGAACAATTTGGGGATGGAACATGCAAAAGTGACAGAAAATCTTGTAGAGTTACAATCTTCCAACAGAACTTTACAGACGAAGCACTCAATAGTAATGAAAATGTTGGAAAACCCATTACCATTGAACAACAGAGGTATTTTATATATATATTTCATATTGATTCTGATAAAAGTAGAATATCTATTGACAGGGTATATATTTCCCAAAACTTCAATTTTGCACACATTTCTGCATAACTTTTCCCTATGTTGATCTGCTCGACATTTGTCAAAACAAAGTCTGACTTAAAGATTCCCTGCTAAAATGGAGGTACGGTTTTTCGAATTTTCTCACTTTCTATCCATCCTAATTTGATACCATACCCTATCCCACCTCAACTTTTAAAGTTAAAATAATTCCATTTCATTAATAAACCATTATAAAAACAACCCACCCAGCTATTTGAATCAATCATGCCGAAGGGACCCAATTTTCGTGAAACTTTGAACGTTAGAATGGGATAGGGATTCACATCCCAATTTTAAACCATTTTTTTAAATTCCGTGCGACACCTCTGCTTGATATTTCAGTCCAGCATACCTAAGGGTCCAAATTTTTGTTTGCAATTAGTGTGTATAAGAGTAATGTCGTAGTGAATGATGTTTAACTTTAAAATTAGGATTAGGTGGTGTACCAGACCCTACCTATGGACCAACAAAAAAAAATTCGGGGAAAAATCCTCTTGTATATTTGAATCATGCATGCCTTAGAGTTCAAAATTTCGTTTGGACTTAGTGTTTATAAGAGTTTTGCCTTATTGAATATTTTTTTTTTTACTTTGAAAATTATGGTAGGGTTGGGTGTAAAACCCCAACTTTGGACCAATTTAAAAAAATCGTGATATACCTCACTGTGATATTTGAATCAAGCATGTTAACGAGTTTAAGTTAACGGATAACACACGGCTATATTTATATGCAAACTATTATTAATGTCGTCGTATGCTCCCGTGGTCACGTTTTTTTTTTCATTTTGCTATTTCTTAGGGTACCGACATAGACCTCATCATACAGACCATCTTCAACACGACAAACAAAATTATTGCTTTCTGTGTTATTTGTTCAAATGATACTTATCATTTAGCTTAAAATTTTAATTCATTATATAACAAAAGCTGAAAAGATTGATTTATTTAAGTATAAGTATTTCATGATTTTTGTAAGACTTTTTTGTTAGCTGAAATTTAAAACATTTTGGACGAAAGAAATTTTATTGCGTGTTACTTTCACGGGATTTTTACTCTCATTACATCAATTAGACATGGTTCATATGTGTGACAAATATCTTTCGTGCTATTTTAATCGGTGAGAAGAAAATACAAATTTAAAACACAAATTTAGTGATATTTCTGCCTTGATTCAAACACGCCTTTTCTCATGCCGTTAATCGTTTTGTAGTTTACACTATCAGGTCATTAACTAGGAGAATTGTCACTAACTTCATTTCTCTTTTTTGCTTGTTGTATGGTCAATTTGTGTATTTGGAATACTCCAGTTAGTTTGAAGATCCATGTGTTGTAATTGGAAATTCTTTTTTGTTGGTTTTTATAACTTTAATTTGTTTTGTTGAATTGATATTTTTGTTGTTATTGTAATATACAAATCAAATCCGTCGGTCACGTTTCAGACCCGGAATATGGCACATATTCACAGTCCTGTTAAACTATGCCAATCAAGCCCGAAACGAAGTAGGAATGAAATACAATGGGATAAGTGTGTTATATGTCATGGTTCATCTTCTGAATTTTATGAATACGCGAGGAATAAGCACAAACAAAAGCTTTATCGAGGCTATGGGACTGAAAGATTTTAGTGTATTGCATGATGCTTCAGACCTAGACCATCTTCGTACTGATGATTACAAAATGTGTACAAAAATTACACCGATCTTGTTATAAATCTTACACTAGCAGGCACAAGTGCAGTTATTTTAAAGCTGAATCAAGTACTTGTTTGGTTGTCTGTAAAAGTGTTTCAGGTCATATATAGAAAGTCATCAGATTCCTGACTGGAAAAAGTTTCTTTTAGTTAGCTGTGAGATCCAACAGGCCTTAAACAGATTTCCTGACGAATCGATTGCTCAGCATCATTGTAGAAAACCAAACAGTTACTATAATACATGATGAAGTCATATTCTATTTAGCACTTCAAAGGACCATAAATCAGCTCAGAAGGAGTATTCAGGTTTTAAGAATTATTTTGGACGCCCAATGGAGTAGATAATCGACTGATTTTACGTGCTATTTATGTAGACAAGAGTTCGGTGTGAAAGGAATCAAGGGTTCGATAACAACAAAGTCACAAGATAAATATGTAACTTTCTACCAGCTGCACATGCTGTAACATGATGCGATGCAACGTAATCGGCCCTGTTAAGGATCAGTAAGCACACTGTATGACAACCCAGATGATTTCCCCGATTTGTCAAACCTTTCTTACTGTGACATCGATAAATATCTATAGATGCAGCTCGAAATCTTGTTGTCAGTTTGAATGATCTCAAGTCAAAACTAAAAATAGATCATTGTGACTTAAACAAATTGAGCGTAAAATTAGCTACAATTTAAAATGTCTTCCTGGTCAAACTTCATCCTTGTGAATCTACTTTTAAATAGCTTCACCCCAGACGTAAATGATGTCTTCCCATATAGCAAAACTATCCTAACATTCTCGTCTTCAGTTATAATTTGGAGGGAAGACTACTTGTTCCTGTCTATCTCGAAGGTCGTGTGTCATCCGAATTTCTGAAAGATTTGGTTTGTACTTGTAAGGGGAAACCTGTGTTTTCAATGGGTTGCATTTGCTTCTCACAAATCTATCATGTATAGATGTATGCCCATGTCAAGCAGATGACATATGTCAAAATGTAAATACTCGTCTGGTTGTAGTTAGAAACATTCATGACGACGAAGATGACGATGTATAGGATTTTATTTATCTGTATGTACCTCATAAATCATTGTTAGTTATCGAATGACAATTAAGCAGTCCATAATATTTTCTGAACAATAAATAAAACATCTACTCAATTTTAAAATCGTGGATAATAATAATAATCTATCTAGTGGGGATTCCGAAAAATATGTAAAAAAATAATAAAAAAAAAATCTGCCATATGTTCTCTGACCTTGGCTTAGTTGGTAGGCTTAAACTACAAGAGACCATAGAATGTAGTAGGTAATACTAGCCTCGATCATAATTTTCTATTTGCATTTGTTTTTTTTTTCGTGTTTTTGCCATGCTGTTGTCTGCTTGGCTTCATTTTATAAGTTTGTAATGTTACTTTTAACATGTTCTTGGATTAATTTGCACTTCTCATAAGTGCAAATTGGAACCACACTTTTTTTTGTCGTAGAATCATCAAATTTGGCAATAATGTACCTCTGGGGATAAATAACACAATACAAAAATAAATTTGATATGGCTCGCCCGGTTCGGCAACTGTAGCGAAAACAGTGACAAAATCCTGTAGGATATTTTTTTCTCCCGTAGGATTTTTAAAAATCCTATAGGATAAAGTCATAATCCCGTAGGATATTTTAAATATCCTATGGGATATATAAATCCTATCGGATTTATTTATCCTATAGGAAAATTTATCTCCTATGGGATTAAATTAATATCCTATGGGATTTAAAATCCTATAGGATTTTCAAAAAAAGTGTTAAATCCGATAGGATTTTTTTTATCCTATAGGATTATCATGAAAGACTTTTTGACAGAAACTAATGTCCCTTAGGATATTTTTTTCTTCTTAGGGATTTATTTTGTCCTGTGGGATGTTTTTTCTCCCATGGGATATTTTTTTCTCCTACCGGATTTTTTTCTCTCCCTTAGGATAAATTTTGTCCTGTAAGATATTTTGTTTTCCCTTAGGATTAACTTTGTCCTATAGGATTATTTTTTCTCCCATAGGATTAAATTTTGATACGTTTTGTCATCTAAGATGGATTCGTCAGTTTTGTTGGTATCTTACAAACGTTAACAATTGTTGCTACATAGATATTGATCACTACGTAGCTACTACGATATTGAACTCAACCTTTGTATTTAGCCTAGCTGCTACATAGATATTGATACCAGGGATCAGTTCAATATCGTAGCAGCTACGTAGCGACTATGTAGCTGCTATCAAAATCTAAGTAATAACTAGTCTATAGCTACACGTTCAATAGTCAATATCTACGTAGCACTACGTAGCTGCTACGATATTGAACGCGTCCCAGGGTTGGGTTCAATATCGTAGCAGCTACGTAGCTGCTATCAATATTTATGTAACAACTAGTCTATAGCTACACATTCAATAGTCAAAATCTACGTAGCACGTCGTAGCTGCTACGATA
This sequence comes from Mytilus galloprovincialis, assembly GCA_037788925.1. Taxonomy (NCBI): domain Eukaryota; kingdom Metazoa; phylum Mollusca; class Bivalvia; order Mytilida; family Mytilidae; genus Mytilus; species Mytilus galloprovincialis. The sequence continues at coordinate 141,593 of JAWDJN010000027.1, read as the reverse complement.
TTGAACTCGACCCATCTACGTAACCGCTACGATATTGAACACGACCTTGGGTTGTGTTCAATATCTTATCGGCTATATAGGGCTATGTAGATTTATGACTTTTGAACGGGTGGCTAGCCTAGCTGCTACATAGATATTAATAGCAGCTAAGCTAGCTTCTCGTTCAATAGTCATAAATTTACGTCGCACTACGTAGCTGCTACGATATTGAACGCAACCCTGAAAAGGGTCGTTATAGTTTCAATAATTATCGAAACGGATACATGGAAATATTACTTTATAGGATTGTGCAAATCTTGCCTTCGTATATGGTTTTCATGATATTAATTATTAATGAGTCTGTTTAATAAATGTTGTTTGTTTTACGTCCTGTGGCAAATATTACATGTATGTTCATAGCGAGAACACAATAGGTAGGCTTTTCATAGCAAATATAAAAGGTCGACTGAGAGAATGGACATGGAACTTGGAATTATAATGCAAAATGAGGATATATTGAATAAAAAACAGAGCTGCCTCAATTAATTGTGCAAGAGTACCAAATGTGCAGAAGTCTTCCGTGCATGAAATCTATGCTTAAATCGATCATCGTTTTTCAAGTACAGTTTTTAATAATATCAACTGGTTAAATGCATTTTGATGGCTTAAATAGAAATCTAAAAGGGAGAGTTCTTTTAGATTGGATTATTTATAGCACTTTAGTTTTTTTGGTATGATACTATATTTCAGATTTCTCTTGGTTATGTTTTTGCACTTAGTGCGGGAAATCGTGGGTTCAAATCCCGGCCTGGTCAATCCAAATACGTCAACATTTAAAATTGCTGTTCCTCCGCTAAGCAAGTGGAATTAATAATTTAATTACACCTCTCCTCCATTACATGATATATCTGTAAAAAAAGACTGGTATGCTCGAGTGGCTAAATGATGTCCAAATGCGGAGTGTTACCTTGTGAACTAGCACGTTAAAAATATTTCTCGACACTATCAGTCTAGAACAGGGTTCATATTCAGTATAACATTTGGAACTTGAATTTGTCTCTGGACAGGTCTGGATATAAGGCATATTCAACGTTCATTATATATCTACTAAATCGTTAATAAATAGAGAAGTATTTTCCTTGTACTGATTTTTATTTCATGTACTTGGTTTGATTTCCACGAATTGATATTATAAAAATGGTATGGTTAAACATTTCACAAAATATGTATGTGCCTTTTGTGATATTTTTAATGGCAGGTAATATGAAATTAGCTCCTTACTTTATTTATACATGGAACGTTTTTGTTTGGCTTGATAAGGTGTATAGGGATCTCTCTATAATAAAAAAAAAAAACCAAAAGAATGTGGAAATATAAGATTTTAAGATTTGGAAATAAATGAAATTGGTGTCACAAATGGTATGTCTGCTTGTATTTGATTTTTTTTTTATAAATATAAATGATGCTCTTATACACAATTATTAATGGTTGTTTTACTTCGCTTAGTTATAGCATTTAACAAATAACTCTTCGTATTCTTATTTTCGGCATCAAATAAAATTTATAATGGAATATTTTTTAAAAGACAAGGAAAGTGAAAAAAAATATATACAACAAAAATAAGCAAAAGGAGATGTGGTATGGCTGTCAATGAAACACCTATCCACAAACGTTGAAATTGAAGTAGCTGTAAGAAATAAATAAGTCATATTTACAGTCTAAAAATGTGTTTAGCCGGGGCCTGAACATCAAATTACACATATCTATACTTGTAATGCATTTGTAAACAAGTTCGTACCCTAAATATGTTCCTCTCCTAAACATGTCGAGGAAAGTGTTTAACCCTATATGTATTTAACCTGACCACATGTTAAAGATAAACATATTTGGTACTGCCTCTTATAAATAAGTGAAACATTCTCAGTAAATCACATCAGAACTTAGATCAGACTAAAACCTCACTTAAACTGAATATATTTGTTTTTGTAGAACAGGAGTTTAGTATCCCATAAAACATAAATCATTATATAGAGACCTAGGCAGCAAAGATAGTCATTAGAATCTTTTTGCATTTGCCTGTGTTCTATCCTTTTAAAAACCTTGCGGTGAGGCATGGTTTCTGACATCAGAAAAAAAAGTGAAGTATAGGCCACTGGACGTTAAGCAACCAAGTATTAAACCTCACCTTTCCGTATTTGTATTTTTAAAATAAAAAAAAAAAAGGATAAACATTTCCAAAAACTGAAAATATTTGAGAAGACGCTATTACCTTAGAAGTAAAAAATTTACCAGACAGAATAAACACGGCAGAAACAAACAAACGAAAAAAAAAACCAAGAGAACAATTTGAAATACCATATACATGTTAAAATCGGTATATATGTTAGCGGCAATAAGTAAAATTAGGCATTAAGCTTAAATCCTAGGCAATAAGCTAACGCCTAGGCATTAAGTTATTGCCTGAAATTTTCAGGCATTAAGCTTATTGCCTGAAATCTGATGATGATTATTCATCCTATTGCCGAAGATAATTTTAAGTAAACTCTGGAATTTATGCATATTGGGTGATTTATTCTTGATAAAGAGTCGTTTTTTTATTATATTTCTAATTCTACATTTATAAATATACATTCATTTGACAGATCTTCAAAATTAGCAAGTTTATTTAGTAATTTTGAAAAACAGAATAAACTCATATTTTTTTCGTGTTTGTGTGGTATAAATAAGTATCAAAAAGACTTAAAAAAAGTAATTTTATCCAATTGAAAAAGGGGGGAGATTCTATAGAATAATTATAATTATATTTATTTGAAAATTTGTACACTTCATTAGTCGAGCTGGTTTGAACTTGTCAAAAGTAGACCAAATTAAGATTGGATTTTTTTTTATCACACCATTTTCTATTTTTTTTTATTGGATAAGTAAATTGTCTTTGTTAATAGTTCGACAATTTGTGATAACAAAATGATTTTTTAACACAAATTTCCATCTGGTCATTAGTGTACAATTTTGTTCTTAGTGCACTAAGGAGGTTCTTTGTAGTATTTCTACGAATCCCATGATTTACATGTATGCTGAGGGAAAAGTCGCACATGTTTTTATAAGTAGGACGAAAGTCACAAAAATGTAATCAAAGTGTACACGTTGGGAAAAAGTCTGTGAGAAAGGTTTAAATAATTTTATTTAACATCTTCATATTTTTTTCTGCGAAATCATAACTTTGCTAGCCGTTAAGACGGAACGATATTCCATACCGCAGATACCATTTAATGATAGACTTTGTAAATTTTGTAGTTCGAACTGTGTGGAAAACGAAATACATGTTTTAATGGTCTGTCTTTTATATACAGACTTCCGATATGAACTTTTTAAAACATCACGTAAACATATTAACTTTGACAGAATGAACACAGAGAAAAGATGTATTGCTCATATGAACTGTAAATACAAACAAAAGTTTTTAGCTCGTACAATAAATAGTTTTTTTATTAGAAGAAAAAAGTTTTTATGAAATTATGATTTACAAACAATATATCTTCATTAACACATGATATGAGTAAAATCTCTTTGTTCTAACTGTGCTATAATCTGGATAATGCACAGCAAAGGTGTGCATTAACTACCTCAGATATACTGCACAGTTCAAATCTATTTTTACCTTTAGGGGCGGTTCCTAGATTTTAATTATTTATAGCTAAAACACGATACTTTGTCCAATACTAGGGTGACGACATGTTAGCCCCCACCCCTAATCATGCATCTTCCTTGAAATTAAGACAAAGTTTAACTTTATACAAACATCGTAGTTTCAAAATAGGAAAAATGAAAGGTTTCTTATTCCTTTTTTTCATCTTAGATTGAACATAAAAAAAATATTATATTTTGTGTACAACATAAATCTTAAATCAGTGTTTTAAATTCAGAAAGATGGTTAAATCATTTTTTGGTAATTTCTACCAAAAAAGGAATGTATCTAAGAATATCAGAATAAAAGAAATCTGATTTAGATTAGTTCTAGACTTAATGAAAATTATAACGACTTTTTGAATATCTATTCCCTATATTTTTGGATCGAATTTAAGGGGGGTCGTTTTAAGTTTCTTTTTAAACAGGGGGATTAGCTGGAGATCAATCAGACTTCATTTAGATGGACGTGTCTTAAAAATTAATACGGTATAGATACAAAGCAATTTTACGGCCGGGGGGGGGGGGGGGGAAATTGGAAAGAGAAACGTATTTTCTGTTTATTCAACATTTAAAAACATTTAAAATTAAGGAAATCTTCCTCGGTTTATCTTTCTTTTTTAAAGCATATCATTGAGGGAAAGAAATTCAAAAGCCCAAAAACCCTTTCAGTTATGTTTTTTTTTTACATACAACGATTTGAAAGTACACAATTTGTCAAAGTCTTAATCGTCACTTATTAAATAAAAAATGGGAATAGATTTAACAGAAATATTAAAAAAAAATCTACCATTAAATCGCAATTTTACAATAAGTCTAAACCAAAAAAAAGTTAGCAATTTAAAACTTACCCAAGTCGTATTCCCCCTTTCTTTACCCTACAAGCCTTCAAGGAACTTTTCAGGATCCGTGAATTACGGAACATCGTCCACATCTAAAACGTTCTCGTAAAATAATGACGCCATGTGTTAAAACAGTTATTGGCCAATCAAATCGGTATATAGAGGTTAATCTGCACGCTCAGAGTGACCCTTTAACCCGAACTCCTACGTCGTTCGGGTTAATAAGGGTCACCTGAGCTGTGCAGATTAACTTCTATATGCCGACTTGCTAGGTCAATAACTATAACGTATTATTTTTGTCTTTCTTTGTGCATATTTGTTTCTTACATAAAGGTTACTGTGATGTGTTTCAAATAAAATCCCAAGTTTATATACCTTTATTTTCTTTTGCAAAGATAATTTCAATTGACAATTTTATTATAATATCCATCATCAGAATATTAGCATTTTAATAAAGATTTTATTCGTTTATTTTGTTACTTATATCAGGGACATATAATACATATGTATTATATGTCACTGCTTATATCAAATGTGGATATTATTTTAATTTCATCAAAGATTTACTAAACAAATCCTGGATTTCATTGATAAAGATGTGTGTGTAACTATACAAATCCTTGTTGTAACTAATTCATAATTGTATATATTTTAATTAATTTTATTGTAAATTTAGTGTCTCGTAATTTTATGAAGGCTGGCTATCGATCTTTGTTTTAACTGTAAGACCAATGTGCGACACTATAATGAAATAATCATTATATTCATCTTTTATATTTAATCTCAATTACCAGATTAAAATTTCACACCTAATTGAACATTGCAGATGTACGCTGACCACTATGTGTATATACCAAGAAACTGCTAGGTGTGAAAATAAGATGTGTCAATTGTATGAGGACCTGTACGGGGGTCCTTAATTCTATAATTGTTCAGTCTTTTTCTGTGTTCTTTATATATATAAGCACTTCGTCATTCTCTATTCCTTATCTTTTTCTCTATGTTTCTGTAGTCATTATTTATTTTCCTTTATTCGGCACTTTTAACCCATTATTCACTATTCATCGACCCCATCCTGACCCTCTTTTTTAATGAACCGTTAGCAAATACGTCTCGAAGGTGGCAGCATACATCACAGTCCACGACATTATAAACTAGTAAGGCACACATACTGCTGGTGATCAACCTTTGATTTATAAACTAGAATAAATATACTAAAAAAATTTAAAGATAATATATATTTTTTACAATTTCGTTCGTCCGTTTTTTATCGACAAATGGTTCAGTTTTTTTTTCTCGCAGTTTTAAGTAACGTTATAATATATATATATTATAGAATAGCTTAAAAGCAGATACATATCTTTATTTCGTGTCAAACCATTTCTTGGAACTTGTGAAGCTTTTTATGATAAATGGAATATTTTTTTCCCGATTGACCTATTGATATCCATAATTTGTTTTATAATCCAATTGAAATACCAAACACATGACGAAAAAACAGTCGCCGAAAAAACATATTCATAGTCAAACTGTTTGTACACACGTGCGTGATTAGCGGTCCATGGTTGAATGATCATGAATTTCAATCGATTACACAGATTGCAATCAATATTGAACGTGGCATGTGTCGATAAAACATTAAATTTTGTAATTCTTAAAGATGTTTGAATTATTTATTTTGAAATAGTTTACTTCTATAATTCATTCCCTAGTGCCAATTATATCATATCGTCTGGTCCCTTGTACTTGCATCACTTTTTATTAAAATTGTCATAAGAATCTTTCGATACTACTAGTATACGAAATCATTCAATTTTGCATAAAGATGATAACTCTAACTTTAAAAAAAAAACGTTCAGAAATATGAAAAGGAAAAGATGGACTTCTTTCTTGACCAAAATACAAAACTAGTAAACGGTGAATGTATATGTACTACTGTAGACTTTGTTATGATGACCTTTAACTTAATAAATATTTATTTTTTATTATTTCAATCAACAGGTATACCTTAATTAAATTTTTTCCGGAATAGTAATTTCTTTTTCTGGAAAAGTAATACCAATTTGCGGAAACGTAAAAACGCCGCTACTTATTTCGGAAAAGTAATGCACGAAAATGCGGAAACGTGAAATTGGACTTTTGGAAAAAAAAAAATAACTACTAAAGGACATGTTAGCGCCGACATGAGTTGTAAGAAAAGATTTCCAAAACAACCATATCATTAAGAAGGAATGTTTACATGCTATACTCTCGTACTAGTATTACAGGGTTCTTGTGGCGTTCACCTTAGACACACATCTTTTTAACGATGTTTAACAAGAAAATCCCTATTTAGCGGACAAGCAAATTTTTTTTCTGTTATTGAATATCGAGAAAGAAAATAAATCCCGAAATTAATTTGGAACATTGATACTCAATAGTTTCCCATCAAAATATTCACAATTAGTGTTCGTCCAGTGGCATACATAACAATCTTATTTCTATATGCAATCAACAATGAGCAAAACCCTAACCTTGTAGTCATTTATAAAAGACCCGAAATGATAAATGTAAAAACAATTCAAACGAGAAAACTAACGGCCTGATTTATGTACAAAATGTGAAAATTCCTTGATAACCTGAATTTTTTTAATTATTTGCCTACAATATATAAGTCACTGTTTAAGAAAAATAAAAAATAAAATTCTGGGACTATTATATTAACGTTAGTATAATAGTCCAAGAATTAAAGTGTTGATAAAATAAGAGCCTCACATTTGAAAGTTTTAAAACATTTCGAAGATAAAAAAAAAAAAAAGTAAAAAAATATACAAAACAGACTTTTTCGTTCATTTTGTAACATGAATGAGGCAGTTAGTTTTCTCGACTGAATTGTTTTACATTGTCATTTCGGGGCCTTGTAAAACAGACTATGCGGTATGGACTTTGCTCATTGTTGAAGGCCGTACAGTGACCTATAGTTGTTTATTTTTGTGACAATTTGGTGTCTTGTGAAATGTGGTCTCATTGGCAATCATACCACATCTTTTTTATATATTTAAATCATTTTTCAAGACATCAAATTGTTATTTTGTGTTACTGTTGCAGACAATTCTTTTCAAATATTAAAAATTATTTTAATTAAATGGAATTTTGCATTTGCACCTGCTTGAAAAAAATAAAAACATATAAAGAAGCAACATCGAAATTCTCTGTACTTTAAGCGGCATTTTCACATGAGTAAAATATAAGGTCAACGTTTGAAACTTTTTCAGTCTTGTTCCGTCTTGTTCCATAACTTTCAGTCTTGTTCCGTCTTGTTCCGTATTTTTCAGTCTTGTTCCGTAACTTTCTACCCAGTCGTATAAACGAATCGTCGACAAGTGCGTACATTTTTTGGAACAACGTCAAAATCGTTGTTTTATTAGGAACGTCGTGTAACGCTAAGTGGCACCAATACCGTGCGTAACGTCAATATAAATCTGTGATTTTACTATGTCCACAACTTCGATGAACCAAAGCAAGTTAAACATCGACCTGTATCTAAATCAAATTGGTTCTCTTCTTCTTTTGGTATACAATAGTCTATCGACATTCGATGGTTACATACTGTTGGCATACATGGACTAGTCTATTTACCAAACTTTTACCCCAATTTATTCAAAATATATGTTTTTTTCTTATGTTTAATGTATACATGTATATATTTTAAATTGCGCTATAGTTCCGTAACTTTCTACCCAGTCGTATAGACGAATCATCGACAAGTGCGTACATTTTTTTAAATCAATATTTCTGGTATGTTCCAATCTGTCCTTCACTATTGACATCGAGTATATATTACATTTTCCCAAAGTCAACCTTGGAAAAAATATTTAAATATACACATGGAAAAAAGTATTGCAACACCTTGATTTTTTAAAACTTGAAAAATCAGCCTCTTTTTTTGGATGAAATATAATAAAATATGTGTATAATATTATTGAAACATAGTTTATGATAACATTGGCATTGAAACGAACAAAAAATGTTTGAAAAAAAAATGATTTATATAACCACAATTTTAATACCAAAATGGAGTGTTTTTTGTACAAAAAAATGCATTTTACAACTTTTACTGTAGTCGAACATTACAATGTCACACATTTCAAAATTAATCCTTAGATGACTGTTCACATCATGGTTGATGGTTATACGCCAAAGAATTAGTACTTTGTGCGCAGCCTCTATCCAAACGGATAACCGCATCTAAACGTCTTCTGATTCCTGCCATAAATCGACTAATTTGTTGCTAAGGTAGCAGCAACCATTTCTGATGACGGGCATTGTTTATTTCATGATGGGTTTGAACTGGAGTGTCCTTTCGCGCACTTTCCGCCAAATAGTGTCCCAAATATGCTCGATATGGTTGAAATCCGAGCTACGATCGTGCCAAGGAAGATGAACCGAATTCCATTTGAACATTGGATCTTCCTCCACGATGCTAATTTCCAACTTTGGCGAACTCTGCACAACATTAGATACGGAAAACTGTGTGTCTGTTCGTTAGCAAAGGTCTCCGAAATGGTCTTATCGCACGATAACCAGTAGCGATGAGTCGATCTCGAACAGTTCTTGTTAAAAGGCTCCTGTATGGCCACCACTCTCTTTTTAGGATTGTCTTGTATGCAATGGGTTTCCTTCTGACCAACCTTCATTATGCTTGATTTTTCTTAGCAAATGGTATAGGGGGTCTTCATTATCTCGGAATGTCTTTTACAGCATTTATTGCCTGATTTATTCTCAAAACGACTTATAGAGAAATGGTGATGACCAACAAAACGTGCAGTTTTTACAGCGACATCCCTGCTTCCCTTATGCTGATAATCTGCCATCTTGCTGCAGTTAAGAGTTGTCCAGGACCCATTATAAGATGTCAATTACATAACTTTAAAAATTTGGTTATTTAAAGGGTTGAAAACAATGAGGATAAAAACAACTGTTTTGCTGTTTACGGGTAGAGTAGCTGCATGTGCAGATAAAAAATTATCGAGTCGATATTTTTTTTATTAAACTCAGGTGATACTTAAATAATGTTTAACCAGTTCTATTTTACCAAATTATATCCCAAAAAAATGAAAAGTGTTTTTTTAATTTCAATTTCAATTTGGTGTTGCAATACTTTTTTCCATGTGTATAGATTGTAATTTCATCAAATCTTATTTTTTGGGTATTATTTATATTTTTATTTTACACCAGAAATGTTATTTATAAACAAGCGTATGAGTTTAGTAATGACAAGTAAGACAGAGTTGTATATTATACATCTGATAGTTCAAAATGGAAAGTTATAAGTTATCGGCCGTGTACACTGAATATTACCTGCAGAAGTGAAACGATGCATGAACTTGCAAGTCCGACAGGAAATCGCTTGAATACCTGGAAGTGTCACCTCACACCCCTTACAATACCTTTGGAAGAAATACCTTAAGCCATGCTGGTGATCAGATGAGGGAAGATCAGAATTTATTTGAAAAAAGTTTATTACTTTAAAGAATTATGAACAAATTATATTTTCGAAAACAATTTTCACGGAACACTTATTCATGATTTCAACTTTGACTCTTTACTTAATTCCAATATTAACAGTTTAAAAACAACAGACCATGGTAATTTAAAAAAAAATGCAAAAATTTTCCGTATAAAGTTAGTTAGTCGAATAAAACAACAGTACGATTGACAAGATATCGACACGCAATTACGACTACATCCTTATTCTTTCAAAAAGAGATTCCCAGGCAACCTCAGAATATAAAGTTTCAGGTTTTGTAAATATTAGTAGACCTGTTACTATTCTTGCGGCCTCTAATTGCAAATTTTCTAATTTCCAAGGATCCGTGTTGAAGGCTGTTCTTTGACCTATTCAATTTTTAAATAAAATATGTTTAAACTAAACGCAGCCTTGGCTATAAAAAGCCTCAAATGTTGAAGGCTATTCTTTGACCTATTAAATTTTTAATAGTCTTCAAATTTCAACAAAATTCCGCGTAAGGGACCACAACTTGGAAATGGAGATATAGGTTTTTATAAAAAAAAATCAAAGAGAACACAGAGTGTGTAAAGTTTTAAAATTTTTGATGGATACGAACATTTTTCTCCATTGCCAAATCAACTGTAATATTAGCACTCATACCACTAATTATATTTATATCTATTTTCAGCATAGAATATCTCAGTTTGTTATTGTCGACATTTCTATTACATTTTCTTGATAAAACTTTTTAATACATGTATAAACATTTTAACAAGCTCACCATATTCTAATTTAAGAGTTGGCGCCCATCAAAGCCATGCACACGAAAATATTTATAGGAAGAGAAATAAAACAAAAGCAAAATGATTTGTCCTTTTAATCTCTGAAATTATCAGCAATAATGATTTTTTTTTTAAGTTTTAGCTACGAATGATATTCTGGGTGTGTCTAAACACTGCTAAGGAGTCCTTAGTGCACTAAGGACTGATAACATGCCACTAAGAACTAGATGGAGAGCTGTTACATGCAATTTCTTTTCATATTACGGTAGAAATTGATATTTAATGCATAAATTTCAAATTTTATAGAAAAATAATAATAAATTAAGGAGATATTCAACATTATTTAGACACGTGCCTGTTTTTCTTTGATATGCCGAAAATCCATGAACCGTTTGACACGTGTCAAATTACATATTAATTGATTACACGGGAATCCTTTGGGTAAAGTTGGATACTAATAAATGAATTGTTGTTGAAATTTTATTAACAAAAAAATCTGAATGAAGAAGTATTTTCTCAAGTGTATATTTCTTGTAAATAATAAAATTGTCACCAGAGAAATATATCTAATGTCGGATTTTTATTTGATGTTCATATTAATAAGTGACTGAAATACAAATTTTTATAGATATTTAATTCACATTTATATATATTTTTTTTAAAGTACGTGTTGAAGTTTGGATAACCGGCAGATGCTTGTTGCGTTTTCATTAAATTCATCTTGTCATTGGGCTGTGATAAGCCCGGTAGTACCGAAAAATTAATCTAATATTTCGTAGCGTTCTTTGTCTCTTGAACCAATTTTATTTTTCAGGTGGTCGGACACATTATCTATAATGTGTTTTGTACCCGTATCTCTATTCTGTTTATTTTTTCTTGCAAGCGTGCTTTAATGTGGTGACAGGCGACGACGGACATGCGTTTGAACAATAGACTGGTTTGGAGCTGGAACACTTTAGTTTGTTTCTTATGGTGCACTGTTCAAAATTTATTTTCATATATGAAGACATTTTAAGAAATGTATAACTGGACAAAACGAAACCAATAAGATAATGCATTTTTACTACATGCAACACACTAAGTTCATATATGACCCGTTTGAGTAATATATTTCGGGCCTTCAACAGTGAGTAAAGCGCATAGCACATAGTCATTATTTAATAAATTATTTCGTACGATATGTTAAGCAGACAATTTGTTAAAAACAATACAAATCGGATTTCCTTCTGACATACTTGCCACAGGCATTTGTCTCAGAAAAAAAATTCCTATATACCTTTTCTGAGACAAGTGCCTGTGATACTTGTTCTTCTTTAAGAAAAGTAGATTTAAAGAAATTATAGTTGAAAATATTTCTGTCGGCTTTTTCTTTTTTTCGCGTGATATATTTAGGTTTAAATATTCTGATTATATTGCATTACAAAAAATAATTATTTACACATCATGTGGTAAAGGCATATTTTCAAGGCATTCATACGAAGCATTCTCTTTCTCTGTCAGAATTATATCTTTAGCTCTAAATTTACACATACTGAAAAAAAATTCGTGAATACTGTACTAAAAACTGTGGAAAATTTTTAAAACATTTGTCTCTTTTATATATTTGAAAATGAAACTTAATCTGACTTAAAATCGGGAAATGATTTTTTTAACTTCTTTTACTTTTAGAAGAATAATAAAATGTCGAAATAAACAAACAAATAAGTACCGTATGAAGCCTTTGTAAACAAATATCAAGCTGGTTGAAAACTAGTGGTTTGGATAAACCCCAAGAACGACACATAATTTTCTCTCTCTCAATTCCATCGTATTGTTTTAGTGAAACCATTTGTATATATACACGCATCTTTGTCGAAATTAAAATAAAAACAAAACACTTATCAATATATATATATTTATTTTGTCTTCATATCTCTTACATAACAAGCTGACCACACTCTAACTTATTAGTCATTTAGTAGGCGCACATCAAAGTCGTGCACCTGTGGCAAATAACTTTGTCGGGAAAGAAGTAAAACAAAAACAAAATTATTTGTTCTGTAATCATTTTTCATAAGAACAACACATTTAATTATAAATATTAAGCATACATTTTTTTAGATACAATTGTTTATTACCTTAAATAAAAAGATTATGATTGTTTAATGAATTGGTTTGTCATTTGGCACGTGTCAAACGGTTCATTGATTTTCGACATATCAAAGAAAAACGGGCACGTGCCTAAATAATGTTGAATATCTTGTTTATTTATGATTATTTTTCTATAAAATTTGAAATTTATGCATGAAATATCAATCTCTAACATAATATGTAAAAATAATACACACAACAGCACTCCTTCTAGTCCTTAGTGGCATTGTATAGTCCTTAGTGCACTAAGGAGTCCTTAGCAGTGTTTAGACGTACCGTGATATTCTAGCCTAACGTGTTGATGTGTCTGTTGTCAGAGATGCACATAGACCTAGGTGAACAATACTGTCTTTAGTTACATCTAGTGTTTAGTTCCATAAAATTTCAGTTATTATCAAATTTTGTTGAAGAATTTATTGGTGAAAGTTAATGTAAATGTTCAGTTCCAAATACTACATGCATATTGAGGACACAATAGAAGAAGTATGGTTACTGGCAAATCTATCCAGGCATCTCCACAATAAAAATATCTTCACGGAAAGCAAGCTATACTAAATAAAAAAATAAAAAACACTTATGTACGATTTTCAAAGTTGTTTAAGTAATTGTAGTGTATTGGATATACCCGTTGGACGCATGTTTCTGTCTTGTCATTACTTTCAATGAAAAGCTGGTGGTATTCTTAGCCCCAACACCATGTGTTGTTTTAAAATTGCTTCTGGTTTTATTCATAGTTTTTGTTGAGATGGTGTCACAGTCATGTCTCAGTACCCAACAAGTCGGTTGAGTACAGGAACCCTGATGAGTTCAAAATGATGAGTCCTCTATGCAGAAAGAAAATTCCGCACATAGAGGCGGGCCTCTTTTGGTCACTAAACAATAATGAATAATAGTTCAGAGAAATGGTTGCTACACTAAACGCTAAAATGCACTTTTGAACTTAAATTGAAAAAAAAGCACATGAGATTACCAAAGGATAAAGGTTTCTGCTTTGAGACAGGCGATGGATGTATACTCATGACTTTTGATATCTCAACCGGCCCCTATTCCTTTAGCAAATGAGGAATAAACAACCACAATGCATTAAACAAGAGAAAACTCGATTTAAAAGAAGCCAGAGTCAAATGTAGAAATAGGTAACAGAAGAAACTACGCAAATGGCAATAATAAACATAAAATAACAAACGGACCAGTAGCAGTAACTTAATGCAAGCTCCATGTTTGAAGTACACTTATCGGTAATTTGTGTCATTGGTAGAAAAATTAACAATTCTTAAACAATAATATCTGGGAATATTTGGTCTGCTCCAATAAAATAATATCCTTACCTACTACAAAAACATATAAAACTATTCTCTGTTCTTTGGTTGAGTTCACAAATAGATTTTTCTCTAAGATATTTCATTCTCCCATAGGATATTTGTTTCTCCTATAGGATATTTATTTCTCCTATAGGATATTTCTTTCTCCCATAGGATTTTTTCCTCTCTTATAAGTTGCTTTGATCTCCCATAGGATTTTTAATCTCCCTTAGGATTTTTAATCTCCCTTAGGATTTATTTATTACCCTTAGGATTCTTTTTTATCCCACAGGATATTTTTTCTGTTATGAAATCCCTTAGGATATTTATTAATCCTATCGGATATTTTTAATCCCATGGGATTATTTTATTAGACTAATATCCTGTAGAATATAAAAAATATCCTATGGGATTATGACTTTATCCTATAGGATTTCTCAAAATCCTGTAGGATTTTTAAAAATCCTATGGGAGAAAAAAATATCCTACAGGATTTTGTCACTATTTTCACTCCAGTTGCCGAACCGGGTGAGCCACACCAATTTTTTTTTGTATTGTGTTATTTATCCCCAGAGGTACATTATTGCCAAATTTGATGATTCTACGACAAAAAAAAGTGTGGTTCCAATTTGCACTTATGAGAAGTGCAAATTAATCCAAGAACATGTTTTTTGTTTCTCACGCCTTTTTTGTTTGCAATTGTTTGTTAAATACATCGGTGCTGTACATAACCTTCTTCTTTATTATATATTTGGAATAATTGTAAACGTTATAGCAAATTGTTGCTCATTTAGTCATCTGTATGTAGAATGGGGTGTTATACCTGTTTCTAATACATGTTTTGTTTTCATAACTTTTATCCACCCCCCCCCCCCTTTTCTCTGTTTGCAGTAATTTTTGATTCTGTAGAGCAAAGCTATACACAGAGCTTTATATGTAACTTCGAAACACATAATTTATGTATACTCTTTTACACCCAATAACAGAAATGTGATTTTTACTAAAAAATTGACGAACGCCTTACTATCAAAGGACGTGAAATACACTTTTATTTAGACAAATGATTAAAGTTAAGATCTAAAAAAACATCTTTAGATCTTACTTCTAACGAATTGAATACAAAATATTCAAATTTAGAAATTGAAATAGGTCAAGGTCACTATTATTTAACAGCTGTTTGAAAATTTCAAATGTGCACCCTATATGCAAAAAATTCAATCTAAAGTCATTTTTGGCGATAAAAATATAAAATAAGTTCTAAATGTAGATACACTAGATCTTTTTCTATTAATTAGTTGTTTTAATTTTGCCCCAAACGCATATACGTAGGAGAAACATGCTATCTAAATGTGACTGTTCATTTTTCTTGTATTTTTGCTTTTCCTTTGATCATGATTTAAAAAAAAACGTGACCACGGCAGACAACGACAACACTATTTCGATGAGGCTTGTTATCCTCTTACCAACGATATAAAATATAGCCGTGTGTTATTCCGTTAAGGCAAATCGATAAAATTTGTTGATTGCGTTCACACACTCTTCTTATCCAATTCGCATTATAAATACGTTTTTGTTAATACGAGTAAAAAGTAAACGTCTTTATGACAGTAAAGCGGATTTGACGCGAATTGGAATTGACGTTAGGACGTTTACGTTTCGAATGCGAATTAAGCTAGTTCAAATTAGTTAATGCATATCGAATTCGAATTAAGTGTGAACTCAGCATTAAAGTGTTACATTTCCAATTAATGCTGAGGAAGAATACACCATACCGCTACTATGATTCACGATGTTCCGCTTGAACTTACGATGTCATACAACAATCACTTTTCTATTGTGGCGTCATATATTTTCTAAGTTCTTTATGACTTCAAGGTTTTACGGGAACTTTTGTAATTTTCACCGTTGATAATTGTGTTCTCATTTTCCATTTTTTGTATGAATTTACATGCATCGTCATTTGACCTGTGAGAAACCTCTCCTGGTCGTCTAGCTGCTTCGGATGACAACTGGTGTACAAGTAGTTTTTGATTGACAGGTTACCGGAAGTCAAACTTGGGTGCTCGATATGGATTTCGTGGGCTTATATCGATATTGGCCCCGAGGGCTGATAACCAGCCTTGACTTGTAGCTGTTTTTGGCCATGCAAAAACGTACTTATCAGTACAAAATATGTGATAATTTATGTTATCATATCTTCCGTATATTTCCTATACATAGTCAATTCTGCAAATTAATACCTGGTATAATTTGACAAAATATTATTTACTTAATTTTTAATTTTCTGACATTGTTAAGAAAACACAACTTGGATTTGTAATCACACATTTCATAAATATGTGAGGCTATTACTGTTTAGATACTGTTTTTATACGACCGCAAAAATTGATTTTTTAGTCGTATTTGGTATCACGTTGGCGTCGTCGTCGTCGTCGTAGTCCGAAGACTTTTGGTTTTCGCACTGTTACTTTAGTTTAAGTAAATAGAAATCTATTAAATTTAAAAACCAGGTTTATGACCACAAAAGGAAGGTTGGGATTGATTTTGGAAGTTTTGGTCCCAACAGTTTAGGAATTAGGGGCCAAAAAGGGCCCAAATAAGCATTTTTTTTTTCGCACTATGATTAAGTTCAAGTGAATAGAAATCTATGAAATTTTGTCACAAGGTTTATGACAACAAAAGGAAGGTTGGGATTGATTTTAGGAGTTTTGGTTCCAACAGTTTAGGAATAAGGGGCCAACAAAGGGCCCCTATAAGCACTATTCTTGGTTTTCGCACAATAACTTTATTATAAGTAAAGAGAAATCTATGAAATTTAGAAACCAGGTTTATGAACACAAAAGGAAGGTTGAGATTGATTTTGGGAGTTAAGATCCCACTAGTTTAGGATTTAGGGGCCAATCAGGGGCCCAAATAAGCATTGTTTTGGTTTTCGCACCATAACTTTAGTATAAGTACATAGAAATCTATGAAATTTAAAAACAAGGTTTATGACCACAAAAAAAAGGGGTTGAGATTGATTTTGGGAGTTTTGGTCCCAACGGTTTAGGAATAAGGAGCCCAAAGGTTCCAAAATTAAACTTTGTTTGATTTCATCAAAAATTGAATAATTGGGGTCTTTGATATGCCAAATCTAACTGTGTATGTAGATTCTTAATTTTTGGTCCCGTTTTCAAATTGGTCTACATTAAGGTCCAAAGGGTCCAAAATTAAACTAAGTTTGATTTTAACAAAAATTGGATTCTTGGGCTTCTTTGATATGCTGAATCTAAACATGTACTTTTTTATTATGGGCCCAGTTTTCAAGTTGGTCCAAATCAGGATCCAAAATTTTTGATATTAAGTATTGTGCAATAGCAAGAAATTTTCAATTGCACAGTATTCAGAAATAGCAAGAAATCTTCAATTGCACAGTATTGTGGAATAGCAAGAAATTTTCAGTTGCACAGTATTGGGCAATAGCAGGAAATCATCAATTGCACAGTATTGTGCAATAGCAAGTATTTTCAATTGCACAGTATTGCGCAATAGCAAGAAATATCTAATTGCACAATATTGCGCAATAGCCAGAAATTTTCAATTGGAGTTATCTGTCTTTGTCCAGAATAGTAGTTGAATCAACTTAAATCATTGTTTTATACAATATACAATGTATATTCACTTATACTACCCACTGATAAATTAAAACAATCTTTACCATTCAGTGATAACAAGCACTTTTTTTTTTACATTTTACTATTTTATGATGTATTTAAATGAGTAGTTATTGTTGCAAACTCCATTAGAAATTTGAATTGAGATCAGTTTTGGAATAAAAGAAAGGGGATGTGAAAAAAAGTGGAGGGGGTCAATTTTTCTCATTTCAGATTTCATAAATAAAAAGAAAATTTCTTCAAACATTTTTTTGAGAGGATCAATATTCAACAGCATAGTGAATTGCTCAAAGGCAAAAAACAAATTTTAAGTTTATTAGACCACATTCATTCTGTGTCAGAAACCTATGCTGTGTCAACTATTTAATCACAATCCAAATTTAGAGCTGAATCCAGCTTGAATGTTGTGTCCATACTTGCCCCAACCGTTCAGGGTTCAACCTCTGCGGTCGTATAAAGCTGCGCCCTGCGGAACATCTGGTTTGTAATAAGAATCTCGAAACTCTGTTGTAACCTTCATCTTCAATTAATTAATATGTACTGCCAAAGGCATAAGGATTAAAATCTAAATCCTGGATCGCCAATAGAATAAAATGTACGGCAATAGAGAAGAATGACATTTATTTCATATAATATTTGTAAAAAATAAATAATCTATTGAAAAAGTGATTTTTATGTTTGAGATTTAATTTCATATTTTCATTTAGTTTTAAACCACAATATACGGATTTATTTGCAATTGCATCCGTATCCGATTTCATTTTTAAGTCAACTTTGTCGTGTTTCTAGTTTGAGAATTCAATTATATTTTGTCAATAAACGGGTACATAAAGGCAAATATGAATGAGCTTGCTCACTACTGTTGTTCCAACATATCCGTTGGACGAAGCACCAAAATTACACACATCCCCTTCGAGAAAAAATATCCCGGCTCTAGAATTTCCCAATTAACGTAAGCCATTTTGTGCATGAAATTATTGTTTACGGAGGCCTGTTGGTCTCATATTTTGTTTTAAGTGAAGCGCTGCAGAAGTCAAATCGAGATTAAGATTGCAGATTTAAATTCAAGCGCTGTAGATATGTTTAGCGCATCTACATCTCAAACGCTGGACCGTACATTTCAACACCAACAAGTGTCCGTAAATGTAAAGGCTTGATGATAGATAATGTTAAAACAGCTAATTTTAAAATAGTTCTTATATGTTTTGCATATTTGGGAATACGTTAACGTGACTGGTCTAGAGGGCTTCGGTAGTGGATTGACGTTGTTTTTCTTATGCCTCGGCAAACGACGATACAACTACTTTAATAGAGTGTAACCTTTGCGGATCGGTATACGTCTGTGAAACGATAGGAAGGCTAAACAAACCAAACTCCGGACAGTGATCGTTTCCGTTCCGGAACTGTTTTCCCTTACTCCATCAATCACTGCCACCGGCTTTCGAAATTCGTTCCAAATTTTGGAACGATTATCTACGCAATAAATTTCCTCAGAACCATTAGTTACCGGCTTGAAAAACTTCAATTTGATAATTTCTTCCCAAAATTTAAACAACTTTTCCTAGATTTAAAAAATGAGCATTAAATTTACGTCCCACACAGGACCTTTATTATGTGTGCATTCTTATCTAAGTTATCTCCCCGAACCCTTTGGAAAGTAAACATGGAGGGAAACGTGAATCAGATATATATAATTGAAATGTGTGTTAGGCGCATAGTCCCTCCTAAGTCCAAAGGGAAAACAAACCCAAATGCTGCAACATAAACTTGGACAGGTACAAATGATGATTTGAATGAATATGCGGTTGTCAACGGAGGAAGTTTGGTCTACCAAATTATGCAAGCCTTTCCATGTTTCCTTTTCTCATTATGAACATAAAGGGACATCTTTTATCCATTTATAGTTGGATCCAGGGTGGCCCAGCCCCCCCCTTTTTTCCCTGGAAAATGTTGGTTTATTATATAGGGAATCACTGAAGCATGACTGGAAACAACACCCCCCCCCCTTTTAAAGTCAGTCAGTGCCCCTTCCCATGTAATATAAGACTGTAGGTTCATATCATTTCTGTTCAAGGTTTAACATTGTTAGTAAAAAATACCAGATAGAAGTAAGGTTCTCTGGGAAAAGTTTTTGCAAATAACATAAACATAAAAATGTACGTGCCATTTTCATTCTTTTCACTTTTGTACTTTCACTATGACAACACATTCTCAGTATGAAGTAAAGAGGTTGTCAGTTAGACTACAACCCTACATATATAAACTTTAAAGTTTGCATCATTGACATATAGTGAACACATTTGTGACTAATTAACAAATGACCATGTTAACTTGCCCTTCAATATGTTCACTAACTTGAGTAGCACATAATATATTGGCCATTTGATATTTATACAATGATTGGAACAGAAACTCTTAACACATTATGTGCTGTAATATACATGATGATTAAAATATGGAGTTCAGGTATGATTGCTAATGTGACTATCCACCAAAGTTCAAATGATATTGATTTAAGCAACTATATAGTCATAAGGTATAACCTGCATGTGCCACAGTCTGCAATGACTAAAACTTATTTAGTAATCTCAGTCATTTTGTCATGTCAAACCTTACAAAATGTGACATATTTTAACATATGTTCCAGATTTTCTTACCTACAATAGCAATTATAATGTTTATTCAGTTTTATTTTATTTGTGAACAACCACACATCCAAGAGTTATTGCAGGCTTGATACCGCTTGAACTTTCAAGTCAAGTATGAATATGGTCAGTCTTTCTTTTCATCAATCATGACAGAGGTGTAATGAAACAAGAAAATTCATGAAATCAGCATTTATGTACGTTGTATCTATAATAATTGTTTTCAAAAGTGAATTGTTAAAATAAGTTTGTTCCTTCCAAAATATAATGCTCTGTTGGCATGGTTGGGTGCCGCTAGATACTACCCAGAGGTGGAACCCTGAACAATAATGGACACAACATTCAAGCTTGATACAGCTCTCAATTTGGATTGTGATTATATATATATAAAATTGAGAATGGAATATATATATATATTTGACATCGCTTGATTTCTGGCACAGATTGAATGTGGACTAAGAACTTTAAATTTTAAAACTGGATATTTCCCTTATAATATGTACATGTAATATGGTATAATATTCAAAATATAATTACATGTTGAGATTCAGCATATCAAAGAATCAGAAGAATTGAACTTTTAATGAAAACTAATTAAGTTTAGTTTTGGACCCTTAGGACTTCAATGTGAGACTAATTTAATAATGGGGCTCAAAATCTAAATTCATGGTTAGCTTCAGCATAACAAAAAAACCTTAATATTTATTTTTTATAAAAATCAAACAAAAATTTTCATTTTGGACCGGTTGGACCATCGTGTACAGATCCCTTCTCTTATACTTTAGTTATTGTCTAAAAACTAAATGTCTCCTAATGATGACATCACCATACCATTACACAGTCACAAATTTCTAGCAGTTGTATAAAACAAATTGATCAATGCAGTTTAAATTTATGTTATTTCCGAGAGAGAAAACAAACCTGCCCCCCTTTTAATAGATGAATGGTATATGTAGGTGTAATGGTCCTAATAATTATGAATCCTATTCTTGTTCAAACATTTTACCTAGACACCTATGAAATAATTCTTTGAAATACTGAACCTTGCTGCATTAATTTTTATTGTATTTTTATTACTGCTCATCAAAACATTATCTTGACCCCTTCTCTTTTACATTATTGTACATATACTCTTTACTTTTACTGCACATTAACCAATTTCAATTATTTAATATACATGATTGGGGACTGGGTTTTAAGCTAACAGATACCTTGGTAGCTGTTACACCCAAATTATGTCCTGATACTCTTGGCATTAACAATAATTGTTATTGTAGTTGTGTGCATTAAACCAGTGATGAATATATGTACTGTAAATCAATTGCTTATATTTCAAAAACTTTGAAAAGGAATCTGGTCCAATTGCCTGTTTGTCACTGCTAAATTATTGTCTCACTAGCAATTGAAATCTCATAATTTTTATTCAGTAAGGAAACACAAGAGTACACACGCTGAAATGTCTCGCCTTCTTTACTAATCATTGATATTATGTTGATAGTCCTAAATATAAAGCTTTATTTCAACGGTCACATAAACATAACATTAACCAAGAAAACTTAACATTGACCAATGAACCATGAAAATGAGCTCAAGGTCAGATGAACCATGCCAGGCAGACATGTACAGCTAACAATTCTTCCATACAACAAATATAGTTGACCTATTGCTTATAGTTTAAAAAAACCAGACCAAAACACAAAACTTTAACACTGAGCAATGAACTGTGAAAATGAGTTCAAGGTCAAATAAAACCTGCACAACTGATATATAGATCATAAAATATTTCCATACACCAAATATAGTTGACCTATTGCATATAGTATTAGAAAAAAAAGACCAAAACTCAAAAACTTAACTTTGACCACTGAACCATGAAAATGAGGTCAAGGTCAGATGACAACTGCCAGTTGGACATGTACACCTTACAGTGCTTCCATTCACCAAATATACTAGACCTATTGCTTATAGTATCTGAGATATGGACTTGACCACCAAAACTTAACCTTGTTCACTGATCCATGAAATGAGGTCAAGGCCAAGTGAAAACTGTCTGACGGGCATGAGGACCTTGCAAGCTACGCACATACCAAATATAGTTATCCTTTTACTTATGATAAGAGAGAATTTCACATTACAAAAAATCTTAACTTTTTTTCAAGTAGTCACTGAACCATGAAAATGAGGTCAAGGACATTGGACATGTGACTGACGGAAACTTTGTAGCATGAAGCATCTATATACAAAGTATGAAGCATCCAGGTCTTCCACCTTCTAAAATACAAAGCTTTTAAGAAGTTAGCATACACAGCCGCTGCCAGATCACTCTCCCTATGTTGAGCTTTCTGCGACAAAAGTCGCACGCTCGACAAAAACTGAAAGCTACATGGAGCTTGAATATCTCATATGGTAATATATGCCATAATTATTTTAACATCAAATTCATGACAAAAATGAATGTCATTGTAGTAAAAGCAGTTGTAATACTGCATTTTTTTATGCATAAAATCTACTATTTAATCAAAAGTGTTTATAATATATCCATTTTGAGATCGGGTTAACCCTGTTTGCACAATAATAATTCATTTGCGAGATAATTTTATTATTGTTTTCTTTTTGTTGATAGCAGATCTTTATTTGTTGGGCTATAAATATATTCACACTTTTTGATGAATGGCCAATTGAAACTATTCTGTTTTGGAAAATTGTAATCAACTTTAGTCTTGTGGTTTTTTGTTGTTGTTGGGATGCTGTCCAATGAACCTATACCCCAAATCTCCTTGTATTCATATGTTTATATATTTGGAAAGAAGTTAAATCAGATTTAACTGTATCATTTGGCTAAAACTGAGATAAAAATATTCTTTATATCTATCTTAATTATTAACAACAATACATGTATGTTCATGATTAATTTATGAAGACATACAAATTTTTGAAAACAACAATCAATAAAACGAAAAATAAATATTTAAAAAATGCACACAAATTTTCATGAGCAGCTAGTATGCACTTCAATTCACTCATTGAAACATGAATAATCCTTGTTTGAGAGTGCATTAGTCTTGTGGTAAAGTTATTTTTAAGTGTGAGTCTATTCCATTTATTTATACATGTAGAATCTCTGCAGGCTTTCAATGCTTCTCATGTAACTTGATAAACTTCCAATGATTAGGTTGACATAATTGTGATCTGAAAATATATAAACATTTTTTTTATAACTTTGTAACTTCTGGTAGGTAAGGGATGTATATGTTATGCCATTGTTTGTCCATCCATCCTTTAAAATCATTATGGCAACACTTTGTTCAATATCTCAAAGTAGTAGGGGCTAACTAAAAAAGGTTTTTATTTGGCCCAGATATTACTGCTAATTTAACAGTTATCCTAAATATTTCAAAATTTGTCCAAACTAGACTAAGGTACACCATATTCAGAAAATAATGGGTTTTTTTTTACAACTAAAGAGTTACCATGGCAATAAACTTAGACCAAATTTGTAAAATTTCTTAATTTTCATTGTTTTTTGTCAAATAAAATTATATTTTAGACTGTAATGTGCCCATCCAAGAAAAAAATTATATTTAGTGAGATTATGTCAATAGTTATAATAAAAGTTTTTTTAAATTATTTTGTTGTTTTGGAAACTGCATAAATTCTATATTTGTCCTCGTCTTCATGATGTAATTGTGACCTTATCAGACAACCAGATGCTCCGCAGGGTGCAGCTTTATACGACCGCAGAGGTTGAACCCTGAACGGTTGGGGCAAGTATGGACACAACATTCAAGCTGGATTCAGCTCTAAATTTGGACTGTGATTAGATAGTTGACACAGCATAGGTTTCTGACACAGAATGAATGTGGTCTAATGAACTTAAAATATTTTTTTTGCCTTTGAGCAATTCACTATGCTGTTGAATATTAATCCTCTCAAAAAAATGTTTGAAGAAATTTTCTTTTTATTTATGAAATCTGAAATGAGAAAAATTTAACCCCCCCCATTTTTTTTTTCACATCCCCCTTTCCCTTTTCCCAAAACTGATCTCAATTCAAATTTCTAATAATGGAGTTTGCAACAATAACTACTCATTTAAATACATCATAAAATATTAAAATGTAAAATAAAGTGCTTGTTATCACTGAATGGTAAAGATTGTTTTAATTTATCAGTTGGTAGTAAAAGTGAATATACATTGTATATTGTATAAAACAATGATTTAAGTTGATTCAACTACTATTCTGGACAAAGAAAGATAACTCCAATTGAAATATCAATTATATATATTGTATAAAACAATGATTTAAGTTGATTCAACTACTATTCTGGACAAAGAAAGATAACTCCAATTGAAATTGCAATTAGATATTTCTTGCTATTGCGCAATACTGTGCAACTGGAAATATTTGCTATTGCACAATACTGTGCAATTGAAGATTTCTTGCTATTGCGCAATACTGTGCAATTGAAAATTTCTTGCTATTGCACAATACTGTGCAATTGAAGATTTCTTGCTATTGCTGAATACTGTACATTTTTAGATTCAGCATATCAAAGAACCCCAAGGATTCAATTTTTGTTAAATCAAACTAAGTTTAATTTTGGACCCTTTGGACCTTAATGTAGACCAATTTGAAAACGGGACCAAAAATTAAGAATCTACATACACAGTTAGATTCGGCATATCAAAGAACCCCAATTATTCAATTTTTGATGAAATCAAACAAAGTTTAATTTTGAACCCTTTGGGCCCCTTATTCCTAAACTGTTGGGACCAAAACTCCCAAAATCAAACCCAACCTTCCTTTTATGGTCATAAACCTTGTGTTTAAATTTCATAGATTTCTATTTACTTATACTAAAGTTATTGTGCGAAAACCAAGAATAATGCTTATTTGGGCTCTTTTTTGGCCCCTAATTCCTCAACTGTTGGAACCAAAACTCCCAAAATCAATCCCAACCTTCCTTTTGTAGTCATAAACCTTGTGTCAAAATTTCATAGATTTCTATTTACTTAAACTAAAGTTATAGTGCGAAAACCAAGAAAATGCTTATTTGGGCCCTTTTTGGCCCCTTATTCCTAAAATGTTGGGACCAAAACTCCCAAAATCAATTCCAACCTTCCTTTTGTGATCATAAACCTTGTGTTAAAATTTCATAGATTTCTATTCACTTTTACTAAAGTTAGAGTGCGAAAACTAAAAGTATTCGGACGACGACGACGACGACGCCAACGTGATACCAATATACGACCAAAAATTTTTTAACTTTTGCGGTCGTATAAAAAATATTATGTTTTTAATTCATGTTTCTTAAATTTATGCAATTCCAAACATAATGGGATTTTTTGGAATAGTTTATATTCTTGGACAAAAAATAGTCCTTTAATGCCCTTCTCCTTTGCTTTGAACAATTTCTCATGAAATTTTAACACAAAATTAAGATTGAGTTCCCTTTATAAGTAATTTTTTGGAGTCAAAAGTTGCCGGACCTATCAGATTTAGGGTATTTTTCACATCTATTAAGCTTGAGTGTGCTTAGAGTAAATAATCTAGATCTAAACTAAGTGTCTTTCAGTTGTTTGTATGTAATAGTACCTGACCATGCCCCCTTTTTCTTGGTTTTATTTATTTCTACTTGTATCCATCTCATGATGAGTTAAGATTTAAGTCTTTTTCAACTGAATTTTATAGTTTGTTTTTATTTTGTACTCTTACACCACTGTCCCAGGTAAGGGGAGGGTTGGGTCCCAGCGAACATGTTTAACCCGATACATTATGTATGTCTGTGTCCGTCCCAAATCAGGAGCCTTTAATTCAGTGGTTGTTGTTTGATGTGTCACATATTTGTTTTTCGTTCATTATTTTGTACATACATGTATGATAAATTAGGCCAAATTTCTAGTTTTAATTGTTTCACATTTGTCATTTCAGTGTATTTTATAGCTCTCTGAGTGGTATGGGCTTTACTCATTGTTTTAAAGACTGTACTATGACCTACTATAGGCTACAGTTGTTAACTTCTGTCATTTGGTCTCTTGTTGGAAGAGTTTTCTCATTGGCAATCATACAACATACTCTTTTTTTATATTCACAGTTTATAGCATAAACCATGTAGTTGTATCCACAATTTGATCATATAATTTATATCACCATATAGGAAATATTAGTAATTTAAAAAAAAAAAAACGTTTGTGAGTATTTGCTTTAATATATAATTTGGTCCGGTATTTACTCAAATATATGTAGTAAAAAATAAATTTTGTAAACAAACCAATTTATAACTTTCATATATAGAAGACATACTTACCGTGTATCAGTTGATTTATATTGAAGCTACATGTACATGTACACTGTATATGTAAATTTTCTCAAATTTTCATTCTGTTAGATTTCAAGTTTTAACAATAACTGTTAAAATCTCCAGGGAAACATAGAAATCAATAACTGTGTTCATAGTTCTTCTGGTTGAGAGAGCTGAAAGTAATAATGAAATAATAAAATGAGTATAACTAAAAATAAATTGTTGAAATACAAGGACCTGCATTATTTAACATATAAAAGTTTGAAAAATAGGGGGAGGGAAGTATTATTGACAATAAAAAACTGAATGCAACCTTTTTTATAATTCTTTCACAGGCATCAATCTGTATCATCCTACTATACTAATTAAAGAAAGATATTGAGTGTTTAAGTGTCACCTACATTTGTAACTATAAAAAAGATTTGTCTACATTAATCAATTTCATAAAATATGGCTTCAAATCAAAATCAGTTTTCATGTTAACATTTTAAACATTGTTATTGAGCATTAATTTTACTCATTATTTACAAACATTTTTTTTAGAACAATGTAAGTTGTCATTTTATTCCATGCAAGGCAGGATAATTAATTATTCCATGCAAGGCAGGATAATTAAATAGTATTTTTTTTATAAATTGATAAAGTAATCAATCCATGCAAATAAAAATATTTAAAAAAAAAACCCAATACCTATTATAATCTTTTTGTTTTATTCATTCTGATTCAATCTTAACACTGTTGTTATCTTTTTTGTCACCATCTGTAAGATAAAAATAAAAACATTAGAATTGATTACTGGCGTCTTAGAATTATAGTCAAAAGTGTTTTTTATTGCAGGAATAAAAGGTTTATTAAGAGTACATGTACATTGTATATATAAGGGCTAAGGCCAAATAAAATACTGTGTGTGTTTCCTATTACATCTTTGAAAATAAATGGTAGGTAGGTAGGGAATTTATGTAATTCAACATTTTTTTTTTACATTGAGTCTAAGGGAGAGATATTCTGACTTAAACAGTGCTTATTGAAAAATTACAAAAAAATTAGGCAGCTACATTTATTTCCAAGCTTAAAACATATAGGGTTTAGTACAGAGGGAAATTCAAATAGGAAACACACATATTTATTTATTTGGCCTAAATGTGGTTCTTAAAGGGTAAATAGAATACAGAATAATTGGACAAAAATTATAAAGATTTTACTTTTTTTTTTGGGGGGGGGGGGGTAATTATTATTATATTGTATAGACTATAAATTGACTGGATAATAATTCAATAAAATATAGTAACATCGAAATGGAAATGCTCCCATCCAGAATATTGTAAATTAATACATACATGACCATGGTGACATATATATAATAAAAGCAAATTGCATAACAAATTTAGTAATGTGTGTGTTACCCTATATCATTTTTCAATTATAATAATTTATGATTGTTTTATTTTTTTTTATCCATGAAATCTAAATTGAGTTTTGAGAAATTCGGAGATTGGTAAGTAAACAGAGTCTTAATATAATATACATGTAATACAGCCCTTACTGAACTTCGTTTAAATAATGTATTTGAAGCCATGTGTCAATTTGGCATTATTTGCACCCCTTTCCCAGGAAATCCTAAATTTATCCCTATAGAGTCCAAATTTGTCTTTTGTAAAATATCTTTAATTCCACATGGAGCAGCTTCTCGGGTAAAATTTAGCCACTCTCCCAACATTGTATTCTGTTCTTCAAACGAGTTTATTAGCTGATGATTGGGTGCCAGTTTATTAAAAGTATGTCCAATTTAATATCAAAAGCTATAGCGTTAAGTGTTCTTTCAACTTCACAGACGAGAAGATCATATTTTATGTTTATTCATTGACGAAGATTTTTTCAACAAAGTCGATCGAGTTTTCATGCCAGAATTGAATTTTTCGACCTAACGATACAGAAATTTGCAAATTTTTATTTTGTAAAATTATTTGGATTGAGTGCATTTTACTTACGGTTAGTGTTTTTATTCATATATACTGGTAAAGTTAATAACAATTATCCTCATTCATCAATGTTCAGCCATATTTGCTTCAGTAGCAACAAAAGGTCAATCCGGGTCAAACCGCTTGAAGAGCGCGTAACGAAAAAAGCCGAAGGCAGTGATTAGTGTAGAGTAGTATTCGGGCCCGTATGCGGATCGGAACTGGAACTGCCGGGGAGTTTGTAAACAAACGTATGTGCAGTCATAGATCAGTCATTAACCTCAATGCAAAAGACATTCTTTACCAGCATTTCAATCAGCCTGATCTTTCCATCGTTTCTATGACAGTTCGCATTATCGTTAGTATATACCACATCACTAACAATACTCATCTTTCAACGCCTCTCCGTAGACAAAAAGAGGACTACTGGAATAGACAATTGAAATTGGCGACACCATATGGTTGCAACGACACAATTGATGGTATAGGTATTCTATCTAGTCCTTCATGTAGCTCGGTGAATGTGTTGACTATTTTCAACTCTACTCCTCGACGTAGACGCAGTCATGTCCATCGTCATTATACATCACCTACTCTGCATGATGTCTCTATTAAGGACTTGCTGCCATTTATACAAAAGCCGTTAGGTATTAACCACATTGCACGAAACTTTATTCATTACCCCTTAAAAAACTTCATTATCTGTTTAATTTATGTTTGAAAACCACTGTTACAAACCCTCATTTAAACCAATACAAACTTAAATCTTTAATTTCGGATATTGCAAATCACAGACTTTTCAAACCAGTCCGCATTGGAAAAGATGAAAAAGAGAAAATATCTTTTCTTAATCTTGCCTTTGTCAACAAAGGTCTCGATGGCGTCAACTTAGGCAATATCCTTCATCATGAATTTTTTCAGTCGAAAATACCTCCTTATTCTAAAGATCAGTATGTACCAGTAATTTCTTATACCTATGGAAACCTAAAGCAACTACAATTTTCCTTTACAAACACGTTTTGCAGGATCACAATATTGACGACTTCAAGTCGAAACATTTTGCTTACACTTTTGCTAGTTCCAAATTCACATATAATCCGGCTGGCCACGTTATTACCGGTTACATCAACATTGTCAATAACACTTACCTACGAAATGTGTTATCGAAAGGACCGAAATATCGTGAGCCTAAATCCATCAATTGGAAATACATTTTCAGACTTTTGATGGAGTCAGTCGAGGATTGTGCCAGGTAATGGGCTAAAAGTGAGTAGGAAGACGAAAACACTCTTTCCGAATGAATTATGGCAGTGAGGTCGTTGATACAAATCAGAGTTAAGAAGCTGAATGGGTCTATCATTGCCCATGCTTCGTCAATCTTTAAAGACCCAAATGTTGCAAATCACTTATACTACCTCCATGACTAATATAAAGCATATAAAGCCACAAACAACATCGTTTTTGTGTGTTAAACTCATTACATTATATTAGTAACCCGAATCTAACTTAAACGGACAAAAACGCATTAACGCTATTTAAATCAGATTAATCATCATTTGATAAAGATTGATAAAAATAAATAAATTTATTTTTAATTCGTTTCAATTCATATCAATTTATTTAAACGCCAGTCACATAGATTCCGTTGCGGTCATTCAATTGAAATCCATATTGCGGTAAGATGCGTCAAACTAATAGGCCACGTTCAACTATTTTAAACTGGCATTAATTCATTTCAAACATTGACGAGACCCGAGCTTTGTACAGGTAAATCACTCAAGCTAAACGACCTCGATGTATCTATCGTTTTTTGTTTCTAACTTTATCGACTTGAGTTAAATGCGTATAGTCTTAGTAAAGTCACAGATTCAGATTCAGATTCAATATTTTATTAGAGTCTCACCACTTGCAAAACATATAATACAATCATCATAATATATACACTGAAAAAAAAACCCAGTAATTTAATAAATTAAAATATAAGTGCTATGCAAGAAAAAACTATGAGAGACTATAGAAATCAATATAAATTATAACTATATATTCATCATGTCTATAAAACATTTCCGTTATGTAAAACTATATAACTACATTCATCATGTCTATATAAAATAGTTCATGTCTGTAAAAACATAATTATCAATCAAGCATATAACAAACTCTTACTTCTACTTAAAATATTAAAGCAGGTCTTGGTAACAATTTCAAAACAATCAGTTCTTTTAAAAAGGTATATAAACTTCTCATCATTATTGTATACGGTGTTATCTAAGTTAAAAATGCTGTAATTGTACGAAGTATCATAGAATTAACTAACATTATTTTAAAAATAAATTGAACACACATGAGACACACAAAATATCGCAATTGTCTTTACTGTAGCTAGATTGTGACAATTGCTGAAAAAAGTCAGCAATACTTTGTGTTAGGAAAGGTGCAATTAACCATGGAGCATGTTAGCATGTTTATGCTAAGACCTACTTTCTCTCTTTTATTTTGTTTTTAAGAGAATGAGGAAATACAGCGAACAGGTGTTGCTGAGCTGTTTATTCTTCGTGACTTTTTTTTTATTATTCCTGAATAGGACAAACACTACGTTTTGGTTTCAATAGAAAAATAAATCACAACTATTCGAGAACAAAAAAACGAATTTCTCTATTTCGAAAATATATTTTCGACTGTTCGCCAGACTCTTGAAATGTAAGAATAGGTGTACTCAAATAGTTAAAACTTTGCTATCTATGTTTTCAACTGCAACAAACAAAAAGACAAACGAGTTCCAAGTTGCTTTTCTTTTATGCAATTATTATAAACGAGATCTGGAGAATCATTAAGTATGGAGTTTTTTTTCGCGGTATCGATAATTATTACCAATGAACATGGATGGGACTGGTATGCTCGAAACATGAGCTGTAACCCCTGTACGAGACTGGTACTATTTTCATGGAATTGTAATATAGAGTGCACTGAAGACGGAGGGGATTCCAACCTAAGATTAAAGGGGATCCGACCATATGTCCATATTCAAAAGCATTGATCGGCGTGAAAAGAGGTGTTCCAACCCCCGGAACATCCCGTGATCTCAAACTGCGACGTTGTTCATTTCAACACAAAGTTTAAACGCAAATTTGTTCAATTGTTTGTTAGGGATAAAAAAAAAATGCAAAAGTGTAGCAGGCGAGAAGAAATCGTTAAAAATATTTCCATCTATTTATATCGACAAGGCAACAGTTGCAGATACGAAGTTGTAATCGTGCATAACAAAAACGACACCAACATGACTATTTCAAATGAAACAGTTTGTATATTATCCTCTGAACAATATTTTTGCTGATTTTTGTTTACTAACCATTGCATTAAAAGTACCCAGTTTTGCGGGGATAATATATATATAGCAATCATAGGTTTGAACGTAGTTTTCAATTTAGACTTGTTTATATTTTTTCGTTTGGGCTTGTATTATACTTTCCATCCGGTTTATATGATCCGTTCATCCTATATTCATTGTTAAAATTCAATTCGCCAATGGCAGTCAGCAGGGTTAAAGAGCATCTGTTGTTCGATTGTTAGTCAAATGCGTTTTGTTTAAATATACTTTTTCACTTTTTGGTCTTTTGGAAAATGTTGTTTGTGCTGTAGTTAGACCCTTCTTCAACGAAATTTGTTTTACATGCACACGTATAAAAATTGAGGTTTTTATCCAACGCAATCATAGGTGTGAACGTAGTTTTCAATTTAGATTTGTTTATATTTTTTCGTTTGGGCTTGTATCATATTTTCCCTCTGGTTTATATGATCCGTTCATTAAAATTCAAGAGTCTATCTATAATTGAGGGTAAATTATATGGCCTTCCAAATACCGTTTCGATCCCTAACATCACTGAAGAGACATTTATTGTCGAAATCCGGATCTTGTGTCCAAAAAAAATATAGACACCTTATGTTTGTGGCATAACATCTTGGCCACAAGTTTATATTTTTCCATTTAGTATTAAATTTAAATTAAGATCCATTTTGTTACATCTTGTGATCAATTTTATTTTGCAATTGCCAATGGCAGTCAGCAGGGTTATGTTGTTTGTTTTCTCCTATTTTTGAGTGTGAATTCACATTACTATAAGACGTGTCACGGTACTTATCTATCCCAAATTCATGTATTCGGTTTTGATGTTATATTTGTTATTCTCATAGGATTTTGTATAATGCTTAGTCCGTTTCTGTGTGTGTTACATTTTAATGTTGTGTCGTTGTTCTCCTCTTATATTTAATGCGTTTGCCTCGTGTTAGTATGTTACCTCGAATTTGTTTTTTTGTCCATGGATTTATGAATTTATGCGGTATACTACTGTTGCCTTTATTTAAAGAGCATCAGTTGTTCGACCTGTTAGTCAAATGCGTTTTGTTTAAATATACTTTTTCACTTTTTTGGTCTTTTGGAAAATGTTGTATATGTGTATATATATATATATACAACTCGTCTGAAAATCAACCCAACAATGTTAGATCTGTACATTTGCTAACCTAAACTTTTGGTTCTTCCCTCACCGGGATTCAAACCCATGCTATTGAGATATCGTGACATCAAATCGCCTGCACATAAAAATGAAGCTTTCGGTGGCCGGGTTTTACCTTTCCACGTCAGTTTTAATCTAGCGCCGTAAAACAGTACATGATGTATAAAGCATGAAGATGTTATTCTTACAGATCAGCAAAATTATCTATAGTATATATATATATATATCCTAAACACTGCACCAAGACTATTCCCTACAGCCAGGCCATACGAATAAAAAGGATTTGCTCCACCAATGATATTGCAAAACAACTTCTACAAGAACTTCGCGGTCACCTTAAACATCGGGGCTACAAACGAAAAGACATTGATAAAGGTCTTTCTCGTGCTAACAACATCAGCCGAGATGAGATTTTACAATATAAAGACAAAAAGGTCAACAAGAGGGTGCCTTTTGTGTTGACTTACCATCCAAAATTTGACAACTTATCTCACCTAATCCGCGAAAATTGGAAAGAGATCGAAAAACATCCTAAACTATCCAAGATCTTTCCCGATCTACCTGTGCTGGCTTTCCGTAGGCCCAAAAGCCTTAAAGACCTGCCGGTGAGAGCTGACTTATCCTCTCAAGCAGGCTCTTCATCTGGGGGCTCTTGCAAGGGTTGCGGAAATAAACGATGTCTGACTTGCAAACAAATACTGGATACCCAGATTTTTAACAATCACTCCACTGGTACAGAATACACCATATTTTGCAATGTTAATTGCAAGACTTCAAATGTTGTGTATCTCTTACAGTGTAAATGTGGTAAACAGTATGTTGGCGAGTCAGAACAGCTGTTTCACAAACGAATGAACGGCCATCGTAGCGACTACCAATGCAAGCCAGACCTCCCTCTCAGTCGACATTTGGCCACACTAAGGCAGATCTCAATCGACTGACGATTCAAATCATTGACCACAACTCTGCTTGGTCTAAGGAGGATAGACTCGATCGGGAAAGGTTTTGGATAAGGAAATTAACAACCTTGGCACCAAATGGGATAAATGAAAAGATGTAGTTCGACCCCATGCAGTGCTTCACATCTGGGTTATATTACTTATTATTACAGTCTCTGTTTCTATTTCTTTACCTTACTCATCTCTAAAATAAATCTGTTGAATATAACAATTTAAATTGCTTAATTTTTTTAGGGATGTATAAGTACCAAGCCACGTTCAACTAGTTTACTTTAGTCAAAATTAATTATTATATTTTAACGGCCGTTTGTTTTAAACATCGCAGACTCTAATGTAACTACACTACCGTTTTCAAATCTGAAATATTTACAAATTTAGACCGTTCAGTGCTGTTTATTTGGAATTCTTATTTACGCAATCTTTCTTGTAACATCATAATAGTCGACACCGTTAAAGCTTCAGAATTGTACTAGTTCATATCGCACATAATTATTTTTCTTTAAAGCATATATTTAAACTCTCTGATGTAATTAGTAATATAACCTATGTCGTGTTTAACAAATTTTTAGAATTGTGCAAGCGTCTTACCTGATGTTCGGTTTGACTTTTTTATTGTATAAATTTCAAGATTGTAACAGCTTAATCTAAGTAGACTGATAATTGATTCATTCAACATCACAATCCTATATACCGATGAAGGATATCTGTTATCCGAAATATTTATAAATAATTACATTTATAGTTACCTTTTTTTTGTGTTTGGAGTTGTTGTGTACACGTTTTTAAGCGTTTGTATATATATATATATATAACAAGTCTAAAAGGGTACAACATCACAAAAAACACAACAAAACGAACAATATGTTAGATATTTCGGATAACAGATATCCTTCCTCGGTAATTGCACGATGACAAATGAATCATGTCAATTCAAATTAAGACTCTATCAAAATCTTGAAATTTATACAATTCGAGCGAACGCTGGAACAATTTTAAAATTTCCAAACACGGAGTAAGCAGCTGGACTAAACATTCGGTAGGTGGTTCTAAAGTGTTGCGCGAGTCCCATATTTTCCTACACGATTGTATTCCGTCATCATCAGGTATGTTGGTATACAATGAGGTGACAAGGAGTGTTTCCGGAAGAAAGAGGGTTCATGGATTGCTTACTCTGGTCCTGAAATGCAACAATTTTACATTTAATGGTGAGAATTACCTTCAAATAAACGGGACAGCGATGGGGACGAAAATGGCACCGTCTTACGCCAATATTTTCGTGAGCAAATTAGAGAAACAAATTATTTCAACATCTTTATCCAAACCACTGTCTTGGTTCCGTTTCATCGATGATGTTGATATGAAATGGATTGAATCCCAACAAAAAATGGATGATTTTATCAGACATGCAAACAACGCCCACCAGTCAATTAAATTTACATATGAAATATCCGACTCTAAGATATCTTTCTTAGACACAACTACATCTATAAAGGACGGTGTCATATCAGCAGACCTCTACTGCAGACCTACAGATAAACATCAGTACCTTTCGCCCAAAAGCTGTCACCCCAAACATTGTACAAAAAGTATCCCATACAGTCAAGCTCTCAGAGTAAAGCGGATTTGCTCCTCTGAGGAGGCTGTCACTCAACAGTTACAGGAACTTCGCGTATTTTTAATCAAACGAGGCTATACGAAATTGGACATAGATAAGGGGTTTGCGCGTGCTAACAATAACAGCCGCAATGACCTGTTACAGTACAAAAAGAAGAGGCGCAGCAAAATAGTTCCATTTGTTTTAACATACAATCCCGCCTTTACTAACCTTTCACGTTTGATCCGTGCCAATTGGTAAAGTATTGCCAATCACCCAAAATTATCCAAAATCTTTCCCGATCCTCCTGTATTAGCTTTTCAGAGACCAGCAAGTCTAAAAGACTTATTTGTGAAACCTGCCGTCTCCTCTAATAAAAGCTGTTCCACTACAGGATGGTGCAAGTCATGTGGTAACAAACGATGTCTGACTTGCCAACAAATACTAAATACTCAAACATTTACTTGCCACTCCACTGGGTCTGTGTACACAATATTTTGTAATGTAAATTACAAAACCCGAATGTTGTATACATTTTTCAGTGTCGATGTGGCATGCAGTATGTTGGCGAGACAGAACAGCCATTCAACAAACGCATGAATGGTCATAGTAGTGACTACACCTGCAAGCCAGACCTCCCCGTGAGTCGTCATTTAAGATCACATAGGCACGCCCATGCTGATCTTAAAAAACTTACCATCACCATCATAAATCACAACGAGGACTGGCCAAAGGCCGACAGACTTGCTCGGAAAAGTTTTTGGATAAGAAAGCTCAGGACAGTTTCCCCAGAGGGCATTAACGAAAAAACATAGAAGAGTCACTCATTTTCCCTACCATCACTTATTTCCTGCCATCACTTGTGTCCAGTAACTCCGGCTTCCGTACTGGACTCTTAAACTTTTCAGGAATTTTTGAATTATACTAGTTTTAATTACAGTTGGCAGGGATGTGTAAATACGCAGCCACGTTCTATTACTTAACCTTAGTAAAAATGTATAACTCATTTTTCATTTTTCTTAT
This sequence comes from Mytilus galloprovincialis, assembly GCA_037788925.1. Taxonomy (NCBI): domain Eukaryota; kingdom Metazoa; phylum Mollusca; class Bivalvia; order Mytilida; family Mytilidae; genus Mytilus; species Mytilus galloprovincialis. Next base: position 104,738 of record JAWDJN010000027.1, on the reverse strand, counting down.
CATCTAATTACTATATTTTGGAATGTTTAACCCCGTTGTCATATTTTTAATATTGTACCAGCTTAGATCTATGAGGACTGTTTATTGGGACTGTATTTCCACGCAGTTGTTTAACATCTCAACTGTCACCACCTTTGGGAATTTAGAGTTGTGCCAGTTCACATCGTAAATAACTATTTATATTTTGGCATATCTTTGTTGTCTTTGCGCCGTGTTTGGAAATTTTAAGATTGTTCCAGCGTTTGCTCAAATTGTATAAATTTCAAGATGTTGATAGAGTCTTAATTTGAATTGACATGATTCATTTGTCATCGTGCAATTACCGAGGAAGGATATCTGTTATCCGAAATATCTAACATATAGTTCGTTTTATTGTGTTTTTGGTGATGTTGTACCCTTTTAGACTTGTTATATATTATATTATATTTTGTAGTGTACTGAATCATTTTTATGATCCATCGTCCCGTAAGATTTATCGTTGACTATTTATTCAGTCATTTAATATATATATATATATATATATATATATATATATATATATATATATATATATATATATATATATATATATATATATGTTGAATCATGCGTTGTGTTTTTCTATACGTTTGATCGTCGTGATAGCTAATGCATATAATATAACGTCACAGTGTAAAGCGGTATGGTAACAACGTTACCATAAAGTAATGTTTGTACTTCGCGTATTTTCCGACATTCTGGGGGCCGACAAAAGTGAAATATATATGTAACGAAAATTAAAAAATGTAAAATTCACAATATAGAGAAATAATTTAAAATTAATGTCCATCTCAAATAAAACAATCTAGTTCCTTAACCTTGACTGAACACAATTACAGTTTATCTTTTAGTCCCTTCATGGATGTTCTTCAAGCACACACGGTAACTTCAGGCTAAGCTGTAATTTTCTTTACGTTATAAGTTTCTGTCCTGTATCTATGTGGCTTCTTGACTCCACCAGTTGAGGGTGTGTTTGTTCGAGCGGTCTTGGTAGATAGTCACTTCCTTGGATGTTTTCCTCAAATGGGTTTATGTGCGATCTTCTTTGAACGAGCCATTGCGATGTGTTTTCTGGTCTTCGTTTGGCAACGATCATACCTGAAGGTATATCATCTTGATGGTCATGTTTCTGTGGCAACTTTGCCGTGGAATAGCTTTTCTCGTTTTCAATAGCTGTGTTCTTGTCTGTAATGACGTTTGCAAGAACTGTTGACGGCTGGTTGATGTTTCTATTGATCGGTCCTGATAATGGATATCCGATCTTTGACTGTACAGCGGTGGGTCCATTTCCTCTAATTACTTTGTCCTCGATAATGTCCCAATAGTGGTCGGCGCCTATGAGTAAGTCGATTTCAAAACGTTCTGTACTTTGCACAGAATGTGCAAGTTTAAGTTCTCTCAAATGTGGCAAGCTTCTTGTAGTCTGGGAAATATTGTTCTCAATTGGGACGGCAATTTCCGGAACAATGAGTGTGTTAATAAGCACCTTTTCTCCTGTGTCGGTCTGTAGTTGTATTGTTGGAGTGTCTAAGTTACGAATTTTCTGAGATAAATCTCCGAACGCAGACAGTTGAATGCTGACATTTTCTGTTGGTTTAATTTCTAGTTGATCAGCCAAATTCTGAGTTATGAAAGAACGATGTGCTCCCTCGTCAAATAATATGTTACAGTAGAGTGCCACCCCGTGCTGCAGGTTTATGCTCTTATAATATACTAGATTATGGAGTGTGTGTCCGAGCGAGAACTGCTCTAGTTCATTACTTTAGGAATATTTATCAAAAAGTAGTATTTCAATATTCAGCCCCATTCTACTATTTAGTCAGCCATCAGTCCTACCCTGATATACCCTATCTTTTTCGGGTAATTAATACTGATAGCGTTTGACATTTTTAGCCGAACAGAATTATCAATTTTACATAACTTAAATTATTGTATGCTGGTTCATATTCTGGACGCCAGTCTTTGCTCCTTTATAATGTAATTCACTAACAAAAAGCAATTATGAAGCTTAGAAATGGAAAACTATTAAATACTAAACTTGTTCAAAGGGTATCTACACGTCTCAATCTTCAAAATCGGTTATCTAAAAATACTACCATCGCTAAAATTTTTAACAATAAAAATCGTGGTTACCCTTCTATCGATAAGTGTAATGCCAAAAAATGACTTAAATGTCCTCGTCTTTCCACCAACAATACGGTTAGGTCCACGTTTAATGGTCGCACATTTTCTTTGAATTTTGAAACTGATATAACTTGAAAAACTAACAGTATTATTTAGTTACTCACATGAAACAAACCGGGATGTGGTATTCAGTACGTAGGAGAAACTGGACGATATTTATCTAAACGCACTCAAGAACATCTGTATCGTTTTAAAAGACCCAATAAATTCAAAAGTATCATTTACCAACACCTTACGAAGCACAACCATCCTTTTAAATATTTAGCAGTTCAACCTTTAGAAGTAGTAAATAAGCAGCCTGGTGAATCTCATTCAAAGTTTGTACGATCACGGAAAATAATTGAATTAAATTGGATTAAAAAATTACAGACAGTCTACCCTCTCGGTCTTAATGATAATATCATGGGAATTGGTAATATATCTAGAACCGATTCCGTTAACATTTTGGATATAGTTTCTAAAACTGTTCGTAAAAACCGTTCTCACGGTCGTAGGACAAATCGCAATCAAAGAAAATTTCGGACCAATCATACCAATATTTCGGACCTAATTTCTATTTCAAAAAACAACGGCAGACATTATCTGTTAACAAAACTCTATTCATTACCGGTTAATAAGTTAAATAAAATTTTGGAGGATTGCAACACAATTTCATATAGCAGTCCTAAGTATGAAATTGTTCAAATTATTATGTCATATTGTTATTCTAAACTATTTCCCAAAATTGATCGCCCTGAAGATCAGAAAAAAACATTTTATTAAAATAAAGTATGTCAATAAAGGTTTTGATTTTGTAAATATTGCCGGTATATTTAACGACCATTCTGTTAAAGAACAAATCCCTGGATATTTTGACAACACTGAGCTACCTTTTATTTGTTATATTTACAAGAAATCTACCCGGAAATTTGTGTTTAATTATAGTCAACTGTGTAAAGATGTTAATATCAGTGAAAATACACTTACTTCATGTAATTGTAGTACCTCCGAATATATTTATGGACCCATTTCCCATGTTATAACAGGAGATCTTAACATAGTTCAAGACCGATAGTTAAAATCATTCCTCAGTAAAGGACCTAAATATCGTCCCCCGTCAATTATTAATTGGAATGAGTGTCGTAATATCATCCACGACTCACTCCATACTTACTGTATGAAATGGATAAAACGGGAAAAAGCTGACAAAAAATCTTTGGACTCTTTTTTTAATTCAGTAATGAAGATAGTTTGTATACGTATTCAACATTTTCAAGAACATTTTACTATTAACAATAACCACAAAAAACCTATTTCTCGTATCAAACATAAACTAAAAGAACTAGCCAAGAAATTTGTTTTTGTCCCGGCCGATAAAGCTGCTAATAATATTATTATTGTTTGACGTAAATTTTACATTGAGGTTCTGAAAAAAGAAATCACCAATTCACCAACATTCCAACTGACTCCATTTTCAGAAAACGACATCTGTAACAAACATAAACTTTTAGCTACCGCTTTACAAGCAGAGCCAAATACAATGAAATCCCAACTATGTACTGGCTTCCGAAGCTACACAAAACACCTTACAAATATAGATTTATTTCGTCTTCAAGCCATTGTTCCACTACTAAATTGTCTATTCTTCTTAACAGCACACTTGGTACAATTAAAAACCTGATAATAAATTGTTCAAATAAGGCCTTCGAAAATAGTGGAATTAATTATTTTGGAGTGTCAAGAACTCGTTGGAAGTACTTGATAAATTGCATGCTTATATTGGTGATTTTAAATCTGTTCAAACTTTTGATTTTTCTACCCTGTATACCACATTGCCTCACATTCTAATTAAGAAAAAATTCACACACCTAATTAAATGGGCATTTAAAAAGTCAGAATGTGAATATATATGTTCAAACTCTTTGAGGTCATTTTTAGTAGCAATAAACAAAAAAACTATGTCAATTGGACATGCTTTGATACTATATATGCCCTTGAATTTTTACTAGATAACATTTTTGTTCGCTTTGGGGATTCCGTATATCGTCAGATTATCGGAATTCCAATGGAGACTAACTGTGCACCACTTATTGCGGACCTGTTTTTGTATTGCTATGAGTTACAATTTATGACAAAAATAAGCCAAGACCCATCGAAACAACATCTGATAAACAAATTTAATAATACTTTTAGATATTTGGATGATATTTTGGCTCTCAATAATGACGACTTCAGTATGTATATTAAAACAATTTATCCTGTTGAACTTACTTTAAATAAAGCTAATACTAACAATGACCACTGCCCTTTCCTCGATCTTGATATCTATATCACTAACGGAAAGCTGAATACTAAAATTTATGATAAAAGAGATGATTTTTCATTTCCTATCGTTAATTATCCATTTTTAGATGGTGACGTTCCCATGTCACCATCTTACGGTGTTTATATATCTCAACTTGTACGATTCGCTCGTGTATGTAACAATGTTTTAGATTTTAACGAGAGAAATTTATGTATTACTGAAAAATTGTTACACCAGGGTTTTCGATATCACAAACTAGTCAAAACATTTACTAAATTTTATCATCGGTATAAGGACATCATTCGTAAATATAGCTCAACATGCAGACTTCTTATACGTTCAGGTATTTCACATTTAATTTTTTATGGAAATATTCTTTATAAAGCACAAAGATGTCAGTATTCACCTCAAAAACTAACAAAACCTTTGAATAGACTTATTAAGAAGGGATATAGTTACGATACTATTGTCAGGTCATTAAAGACTGCATATTTTGGCGTTAATATTGATTCACTTATAGGGTTAGGGTTAGGGTTAGGTGATACATGGCTGTGTACATAATGTATATACAACTCGTCTTAACATCAACCCAACAATGTTAGATCTGTAAATTTGCTTTTATTTTCAAAGCAGCTAAATTCAAGTGCTCATAGACATTGAGCTGCAAAATTTTATTATTTTAAAGGCAGTTAAGTGTAACAAATACATTGAGCTGCAAAAGTTTCTTATCATCTACATCCGATTTCACCTGTATAGAGGCACGCTTGATAAAGCTAGTTGGTCTAGCGAAATGTTGCGTTTATTTTTATCATTTTGTAAATATTTTAAACATTCTTATATTTACATACTAAATAGTGTGTTAAAATTACATTGTTAGGCAATCTATATCTATGTATGTATATATAATGTCTAAAAATAGTAACAATCAACATTCAATCTATTTTAGCGTGGATCAGTTTGTAAAAATAAACTGATACAGTTACTGAATTAAAATTATATAAATGTTTAAGAATATAATTTAAACACGCTAATTAATACATTAAAAGTTCTATTAGATTTTAAATAGAAATACGCAATATTTCGCTAAACAAATTAGCTTCATCAGGCGTGTGCATCTCTCAAGGTGAAATCGGATGCATGACAAAAAAATATTTTTGTAGCTTAATCTATACAAGAGATGAGAAAAGTGTAGCATATTGATTGACGTTGCATAAAATATGTTTGTAGCTACAACTACATGAAGTTGGAGCAAAAGTTTAACACATATATAGATGTTCCAAATAATTGTATGAATTTCTACAAATTAATTTGTATGATTTCAAGATAATTATGGTTTTGATTTGCTTTTAAATCTTTTTTCGTCTCTCTCATTGAGTCCATCAGGTTCAAGAGTTCGTAACTGGTGCATCCAAAATCTCTCCCTTATTGTCTTCCTTGTGTATCCCAATTTTGATTTTTCTCAATGATTTGAAATGTGACGTTTTCAAAATCATGTCCTGCTCTTAAAAGGTGTCTTGTAATTGGGCAGTTCCTTTCTTTTGTATAAAATGACCGAAGGTTATTTAGTCGGATGTTAAATGGTGTTTCTGTTTCACCAACATATTGTAATTTGCAAGTTCCACACGTTAGAACATAAATCCAATTTTGTGTTTTGCAATTTGATGTTATAAGATAAGATATAAGATGAGAAAACTTTATTTTGATTCGGCATAAGTACAAATAAGCAACACAAGCTCTAAGGAGCTTTTGACCGAATATAAAAACATTTTAATAACATAAAACAGTGCATTTTGACATGTTAAACAACCTGTAATACAAAGTTGAAATCTCACATACATAGCATGCAACAAAAATAAGCAACACATTTTCGAATGAAGTAAAAACATGCTTGACCAAAGCAACCAAAAGCAACATACGTAATAAACAGCTCAAGAATTATCTGCAAGCAGAACAGCGACATTCCAAACTGTTCCAGGACTGAACGAGACTTTTAAAATGTGAAAAACTGTTTTTAGTCCTGAAATGGTTTGAAAGGCTGTTCCATAAAGTAGCAGCAGCATTTGAACGATTTTTACCGTAACGGGTTGACTTTACCTGTTGAATTTCAAGAATATATACCTGAAAGAATGTTTAGATTTTTTGACATTTACCAAATTTTGTAAGCACACAGGAGCTATGTTGTTTATAATTTTAAAAGTTTCTAGAGCCATTGTTCTTATCCGTCTGATCTGCAAGGAGGGCACCTTATCTTTAAGTAAGAGCTCCTCGTAGGAGCTAGTAAAATCCTCATACACAAAACAAAGTGCTCTTTCCTGCACCTTTTCTATTTTTTGGGAATTTTTCTCTGTGCAAAAATGCCATGCCAAAGGGCAAAAATTAAAATTACTAAGAATAAAAGTATGAAATATAGTAAGTTTACTAAGTCTATCCAAAACTGAGCCTAAACGTTTTAAAACATTTAATTGCTGTGATGCCTTCCTACAGATCGAGCAAAATGTAGCGGGTAGTCTATTTCAATGCCTTATAATTTTACTGTTTTTTTCACAAGTGAGGTTCGAATTTTGAATACATATGTATGGATGGTTTCTTTTCAAAGGTCTCTTTGCCAACAGACAAAACTTGAAATTTGTCAGAATTTGCTTGCATTTTATTCACCCCGAACCACTCAATAAGTATTTTTGAATCGGATTCCAATGTTGAAATTAATAAATCGATCGAAATCTGGAGTACAAAAAGACAAAGTATTGTCATCTGCATAGTTATATAAACTACCATTTTTAACAAAAAGAAAAATATCATTTATAAATATGTTAAACAACTATGGCCCTAGTATCGAACCCTGTGGTACGCCTTTATGGATGTCAGCCCAACCACTCAGAACATTGTTGACTTTAATTTGCTGTTTTCGATTAGATAAATAGGACTTTAAAAGAGCAACTGCATTGGGGGTTAAACCATATGCTGATAATTTATCTAGCATAATATTGTGAGGCAGGCAGTCAAAAGCCTTAGAAAGATCCATTAAGGCAGCAACCATTTGATTTTCTGGAGGGGCTATGGTTTTTTTTTCTGTGCAAACTTTTTATTTCGCCTTCGGAGAAGAACAATCTATTTTTTTAGCGACAAACCGAAGACAATTTTTTTCTTTCAATTTTAGCATTACATATAGTGGCAGCTGAGGGTGAAACAAACAATTTTTTTTACTCAGTGTCCAAAACAAATTATTTTTTTCACCAAAACCTGGAAACAAACTTTTTTTTCCAAAAAAAACCATAGCCCCCCCCCCCCCCCCCCAGAAAATCAAATGGTTGCTGCCTAATACTGCTGCAATGTACTGGTTTTTATCAAGAGCTTCACGCCAGTCTTCTAACACTCTGAGAATGTGTCCATGTTCACGTCTAAATGCACTCAAAAATGGATTAAATATTTTATCAAATAATCAGTGAATTGAATTTCATATATTTTTTCAAAGATTTTAGAAAATATGGGTAAGACACTAACTATTTGTTTTTAATAATGGGTCACTCTTTTTATAAAGGAGGGTTACTTGGGCTTCTTTAAGTTTATCGGGGAAACAATTATTATCAATTGACAAATTTACAAGTGATTCACAAGTTGTCAGCTGTGGTGCAATATAAAATTTACAATTTACAATTTTTGCTGGAATACCATCAGCTCCTGTAGCCTTCTTTATGTTTATTTTATTCAAAATTTTTTCGACATGATCATTTGATATTTTTTTAAATTCAAAATCAAAATTATGCTTTCTGTTATCCAAAATTTCTTTTATACTCGGGTGCTTTGAGGGGTCATATACAACATCTACTTCAATTTTGTCTGCTACTGTGGAGAAAAAATTATTAAAAACATTTGAAACTTCATTTGAACAATTTACAATTTTGTCATTTTCGCATAATAAATTTTTTTTGCTCTCCACAGTTCCCCTTTTTTGAGAAAAATACTTTGACTGTTTTCCAAAAATCACAAGATTTTGACCCACCAAAGCAACGTTCTAAAAAGTATACTTTTATTGATTTTCTCTTTATCTTTGTTACCAAATTTCTTTGTTTTCTAAATTTCTCCCAATTTTTGTCACTCTGGTTTTTAGTGGATTGTAAAGCATTTGTTTTCTATATATGGCCCCTCTCAGTTCTTTATTCATACATGGACGTGGTTTATTTCTTTGACCCCTAGATTTTACAGGTGCAGGTTTATTTAATATGTTTTTAAAATCTTCTTCATAATCATCATATATACTATTTAAATCTTTCTCTGTACAATTTTCTGAAATCTTTATTTTCTGTAAATCATTTGTAAATTCATCAATATCAAAAGTTTTGTAACTTCTATATGTTACATCCCTGCTTTTTTGTGCAAGTAAATTTCCTTTCACAACTGTTGAAATAATATTGTGACAGTCACTAACACCATTTGGACTATTTATTGTTTTAAAACACAAATTCTTTTTATTTGTAATAATGACATCTACAAGGGATGGATAACAACCCTTTTTAAAGCATGTTTGGCCTTTAACCAGTTGGAACAAGTTGAAAATATCACATATATCATATAGAGTCTGAGATTTTTCAGCAGACAACATGTCAAAATTTAGGTCACCAAAAATAATAATATTGTCATATGACACAAAACATTTATCTAGTGATTTTGTAAAATTTTCAATAAAGTCATAATTTATCATGGATGGAGGCTTGTATGCTCCCATAATAAGCCATTTGGCATCATTTATATAAATTTCATAGCAAATATTTTCAAGTATATCAGATTCGAAACATTGTTTTCTACTTGATGGAAAGTCTGATTTAATCAGGGTAAGTAATCCACCGCCGTACTGATTTCTGTCACGCCCTTGTAATTTAAAACCTTCAACTTGAAATAGGTTGTCTTAAATGGTACTGTCCAATTTTGATTCGGCAATCATCAGTAAGTCAAACTATATTATCTGTGAGTAGTTCTTTTACCTCATCAAATTTGTATCTGAGACTGTTAATATTAATATATGCCGCAATAAAGTTCTTTGAATGCAGACGTCTGGTCTCTCTCAAGTCTTGAAATAAAAGTTTGTTAACACCGGAAGTAGAGTTAGAAGATAGACTGTCATTTGGTGCGTTTGATTCCTCGTTAAAATCAATAAAATAAGAATCGCTAAAATCTGTTATAAATTTGTTGTATTTTTTCTTTGTGACTGTGCTGACGAATTGGGTTTCGATGTTGGCGACTTTGCAGCACTTACAATTGCCCCTTCCGCATGGTTTATAATCTCCGATTGTTGATATCTCCTGTTTAGATACTTTGGATGTTACTAGAATATCTTTTAGGTTTTTGGGTCTGCGTAAAGCCATAACGGGAGGTGATTGAAAAATCTCTTTTAATGTAGGATCATTTTCAATAAGACGCCAGTGTTTGTGGACATTTGATGAAAGATTTGTCAGGTGTTGATGAAAGCTCACAACAAACAGGATTTTATTTGTCTGGTCCGTCTTTTCTTTGTATTCTCAGACAGCAACTCAAATCAAGAGGTTATAAGAACAAAAATATTTCAGAAGCTTTCGGTAAAGCAAAAGAAAAAGACCGAACAAACCTACTTGAATACAAAGAAAAGACGGCCCAGACAAATAAAATCCCGTTTGTTGTGAACTTTCATCCTCAAATATTAGATATTTCGGATAACAGATATCCTTCTTCAATAACAGCATGATGTCAAATGAATCATGTCAATATATTTAAATTGAGACACTATATCAATTTGAATATATTGACAGGATTCATTTGACATCGTGCTATTATTGAAGAAGGATATATGTTATCCGAAATATCTTATATTTGTTCATTTTATAGTTTTTTTAATGGTGATGTTGTACCCTTTTTGACTTGTTATATATATATATATATATATATATATATATATATATAGCATGGGTTCGAATCCCGGCGAGGAAGAACCAAAAATTTGCGAAAGCAAATTTACAGATCTAACATTGTTGGGTTGATGTTTAGACGAGTTGTATATACATTATGTACACAACCATGTATCACCATCATTGATGGCGATCCGATGGATACATCTGTTGTAAAGTTGTCACTGACTCAGACGTACTTATAAATATAATTATTTTTTGTGACTGTATATTACATTAATTTGTAGGATCCTTTACTATAGATAATTTAGCTGATCTGTAACAATAACATCTTCATGCCTTATATATCATGTACTATAGTACTCCGCTAGATTAAAACTGACGAGGAAAGGTAACACACGGCCAGCGAAAGCTCTTTTTTTTGAGAGCCCAGGTGGTCGTGTGGTCTAGCGGGACGGCTGCAGTGCAGGCGATTTGGTGTCACGATATCACAGTAGCATGGGTTCGAATCCCGGCGAGGGAAGAACCCAAAATTTGCGAAAGCAAATTTACAGATCTAACATTGTTGGGTTGATGTTTAGACGAGTTGTATATATATATATATAAACGAGTCTAAATTGAAAATTACGTTCAAACCTTTGATTGCGTTGGATAAAAACCGCAATTTTATACGTGTGCATGTAAAACAAATTTCGTTGTAGAAGGGTATAAAAACAGCACAAACAACATTTGCCAAAAGACCACAAAAGTGAAATAGCATATTTAAACAAAACGTATTTGGCTAACAGGTCGAACAACTGATGTTCTTTAACCCTGCTGACTATATATATATATATCATACATCTATCTTCACCTGCGGTCCTTATAAATCTTTGTCTTCAAATATTCGGCTTTTTGCGGTTCTGATGGTAAATCCAGAAAAGCGCTTCGGACACATGAAATTTTAACGTTTTTTAATTTTTTTTATAGAAGACACCATTTGCTTTTTTGTATCTGTATTGATGATTTGTTTTTTTATTTTGAGATGTCCCCTTGTTTTTGTTACCTATAATCGTAATTTTAAAGTGTAATCCTAGGTATAAACCTAGTTTCCGCAAATGTCTTATAGTACTTCTACTTTTACGAAACTATTTCGACATCTGCCATCCACTCATTAGGTATATTGCGAGTGTCAAATTTAGTACATTTATTCGGTTCTGTATGTAACTTGTCGCCGGATGCTACTTTTTCATTGACACAAACTTATGTACTGAGAGTCCAGCATAATAACACATGGTCTGGCATATGTTTAGATTCATACTCCCCAATTTTAAATGTACTATTAATTAATTGTTGTGCTCTAATAACTTCAAAATTGTCAAACAAATTAATTTCTCATATGGTACAATGCAGTAATCAACGACGGATGACCCTCTTGTTGAAACATATGTAAAATCATTATGTAAAGAGTTCCTTCCATTTAAGATGCAACAGTTAACATTACTAAGAAAATCACACAAAATATCTCCATATGTGTTGTGAGTGAAATCTACAATTTGTCGCTCAACTAAATGATCAATCCCCGTTTTAAAATCCTGTATATCTGCAACCCGACTGTTCCAGTCTCCACATGAGTAAAAAGGAGTACCATTTGGAATTGTATAAATATCAGAATACAATAGCGAATCTAAAAATTCATGAATGTTTACTGAACGTGCAGAATTTTCCGGCGGTGGATAAACCACAGAAATTTAAAACCAAGACTCTGTTTATTAAATTTATCAAATGTCAACATTATCTTCATCAATTTTATCATTTAACAAACCATTGTTTTTCATTACAAGCTTTTCCATATATCTTCGTGCAATAAATTAACATGTATTCTGTGTATATGAGATAAATTTGATACAATTCTACCTACCAAAACAAGAATGGAAAAGAAATAATTCTGCATTGTTGCTTTCATATAACTTAATTAACTATATTCTAGCGGTAATTTCTAAATAAAATCTAATTGTCGTATAAATAAAATATTTTATTTAGGTGCTCTCGTTGAAGTCTGCGTTACATATTGAAATGAATTTACTGTTTTGAAAGATTGCAAACTTCCATTCCAGGTGTTCTCATGGAAGTCCGCGATCATGTTTCAATTCAATAAACAATGCGAAGTCCGATATGGTAAACAAAAATCAACGATGTCCGAGTAAACAAATAGAATGAAGAAAAATAACACTTTTACATTTCTTCCAACACAACAAAAGTAACTATCTTTTTCGACGCTGAAAATTATTTATATTTATATTAGAAGATGGATTCAATTTATTCCCCGAGAAATCAAATTTGATTTATTCACTTAAATCAATAATTGATCAACTTGAACTTTGAAAAAGTTACATTAATATATCTTTTCGCACCCTTTAATTTAAAGTAAATAATTCTAAGTATCTTAATAAGATTAATTGTATATTTAAATAGATAATCTAAAAGAATTGTTTCGATTTTTTATTAATCAATAAATAAATTCAGAACTAAATGGAATAAAACATGAATAAAAACAAACTCACAGAAAACTAAAAGCATTATTTAACACCATAATCTAAGACTTTCCGATAGGTATACTAATCAGAAGACTGTACAGTGGTGGATCCTAGTCGCGGATTTTTTTTTTGTGGGTGGGGGGGGGGGGGGTAGGGTTTCCGGGGTTGGAACATCCTTATTTTGACGACCTATGCATTTGAATGGAGACATGTAGTTGGACCCCCCCCCCCCTTTTGTCCTGGGTTAGAAATCCCCCCTTTTAAAATGGCTGGAAACACCCCCGGATCCAGTCATTGTTCCGTCGATACTCCTGTTTGTTTGACGAAAAAGGATTTTTAAATTGGACATATGGTTTTAACCTTCTGTTTTGCTATAACCAAGTGGTTTACAACAAACAGGCCGTTAGTTTTCTCGTTTGAATTGTTTGAATTTATATTTGTAATTTTTGCATTAAGGACCTGGTGGAATGATAAAATTGACACAAAGCACATTGCATATAGAAGTAGACGTTGTAAAAATAAATAATTTCAAATTTTATAATCATATCTTTTGTAATTAGAAAGTTACTAATGTTATATCGACACGCACCACACTCAGTTGAATGTAATCTATAGAAATTCTTGTTCGTTTAACCTTGACTCGTTTTGAATACACTAGTATACTGATTTAAAATGTTTAAATTCTGTTATTTCGTGTTGTTTTCTCTCGTTTAGTTGTTACTGCCGCATCTATTTTTTGTCTGTCTGTAATAGTTTTTATTTCTATGTAAAATGTATTTTCTACTAATTTTTGTTTTTATTTTTGTTTCTTTTGATTTCGTTTGCTTGTTCCGTAATTTCAGGGTTTTTAAGTTCTCTGGTAATGATTTATAAAATATCTTAAAATAGTAAAACATGTATAGAATTTGTTTACCAACACATACTGATATAGAAGATACACATGTTCCGCAAAGTATAACAGTTTATTACAAAAGCGAGAGATGGCGATCCTATACATTCCGTCGTCAGCGTCCACAAATATTCAATCTGAAGTTAAAGTGTTTGAAACTTTAATAACTTTATTAAACTATCATTGAATTCTACCAAACTAGAACGGAAGCGTGTTTATGTCACCTTCTTTATAATTGTGTCTGTCCCGATTTAGTGGCTTGTAGTTTAGTTGTTGCCGTTGGGTCACGTCTGTAATATTGTTTTTCATAAATTGTTTTTTTTTATATCAATTATGCCGTTAGTTTTCGAATTTGATTATTCCATATTTGTTCATGTCGGCACATTAATTTATATATAGCCGACTATAAGGTATGGTCGCCTAACATAACTAACATCCAATTAATTTGACGAATAGTTGTCTAATTGCAAATCATATCACATCTCCTTATTTTTCTGATAAAAATGAGCTTTGAAAAGTTGGTCAAGCGATTGTATAGGAAAGGCCCAAGTGATAGTACAGTAAACTCGCAAGCGATTGTACAGTGAATTAATTTATCCGATATTTAATTAATGACTATTTTTGAATCTCTTCTGGGGCAATGGCTTAGGGTTTGGGTTAGGCTTTAACTTTCAGACAGGATATTACAAAAATGGTACTTTTGACATTTCTGGACGCAACGATTAGTATTTTAATGACTATTGACATTCAGGTTAACGCCCTTGAGGTGAATATAATATATAGGAATATATATCTTCCCAGATAGGTTGTTATATTCGTTTCCCTCACACCCTCATTCATAAGATGTGATATCTGGAAAAAAACTTTTTTTATGAATATTTTATTTTGTTATATATTGTTTATCATAAGTTTCAAAATCTGCGTCAACTAATCTAGCATCTTTAGAGGTCAAATGAAAGTGAACCAGTTGCTCTCTCGATACCTTTTTAGCTCACCTGGCCCACAGGGCCACGTGAGCTTATTTCATCACTTGTCGTCCGTCGTCGTCATCCGTCGTTAACTTTTACAAAAATCTTCTCCTCTGAAACTACTGGACCAAATTTTACCAAACTTGGCCACAATCATCATTGGGGTATCTAGTTTAAAAAATGTGTGGCGTGACCCGGCCAACCAACAATGAGAGCCGCCATGGCTAAAAATAGAACATAGGGGTAAAATGTAGATTTTGGCTTATAACTCTGAAACCAAAGCATTTAGAGCAAATCTGCCATGGTGTAAAGTTATTAATCAGGTCAAGATCTATCTGCCCTGAAATTTTCAGACGAATCGGACAACCGGTTGTTGGGTTGTTGCCCCTGAATTGGCAATTTTAAGGAAATTTTGCTGTTTTTTGGCTATTACCTGGAATATTATTATAGATAGAGATAAACTGTAAACAGTAATAATGTTCAGCAAAGTAAGATTTACAAATAAGTAGACATGACCAAAATGGTAGTTGACCCCTTAAGAAGTAATTGCCCTTTATAGTAATTTTTTACCAATTTTCCGTAAATTTTTGCAATCTTTTACAAAAGTCTTCTCTAAAACTACTGGGCTAAATTTAACCATACTTGACCACAAAAATCATTGAGGTATCTAGTTTAAACAATGTGTGCGGTGACCCAGCCAATCAACCAAGATGGCCGCCATTGCTAAAAATACAACATGGGGTAAAATGTAGATTTTGGCTTATAACTCTGAAACCAAAGCATTAAGAGCAATTCAGATATGGGATTAAATTGTTTTGCAAGTCAAGATCTATCTGCCCTGAAATTTTCAGATGAATTCGACCACCAGTTGTTGGGTTGCTGCCCCTGAATTGGTAATTTTTAAGGAAATTTTGCTGTTTTTTTTGTTATTATCTTGAATATTATTATAGATAGAGATAAACTGTAAACAGCAATAATGTTCAGCAAAGTAAGATCAACAGATAAGTCCACATGACCAAAATGGTCAGTTGACCCCTTAAGGAGTTATTGCTCTTTATAGTCAATTTTTAATAATTTTCATACATTTTCTAAATTTTTGTAAATTTTAACAAAATATTTTCCTCTGTAACTAATTGGCCAACTTCATTATAAATAGAGCAAGAATGTTCAGTAAAGTGAGATCTACAAACATATCACCATCACCAAAACACAATTTTGTCATAATCCATCTGTGTCCTTTGTTTAATATGCACATAGACCAAGGTGAGCGACACAGGCTCTTAAGAGCCTCTAGTTCTTTATTGGTTTGTTTGGTATATTATTGACGTAAATAGAAATCCCTAATTTCTTAACGTCATTTCCAGAACTCAAACTTAAGATATGAATCAGAATGATGGGCAAAACTGCAGGTTTATATGTAGTATATAGTGGTATAACGAAATCAGATACATGTATTTTAATTAGACTGTTATTACAGCTACAATATTTTTACTCCCCACCTATGATAGTTGAGGGGCATTATGTTTTCTGGTCTGTGCGATCGTTCGTTCGTTCGTTCTTCAGTTTGTTCGTCCGTTCATCCGTCTGTTCCACTTCAGGTCAAAGTTTTTGGTCAAGGTAGTTTTTGAAGTCCAATCAACTTGAAGCTTAGTAAACATATGCCCCTGATATTATCTTTCTAATTTTAATGCCAAATTAGAGTTTTTACCCCGATTTCACGGTACACTGAACAGAGAAAATGATCGAGTGCAAATTTCAGGTTAATGTTTTTTGTCAAGGTAGTTTTTGATGAAGTTGAAGTCCAATCAACTTGAAACTTAGTAGATTGAATTCAGATTCAATAGTTTATTAAAGTCTCACCACATACAACATGATTAAAACAAGATACATGTTTTTCATCCTCTAAAATATTGCAGTTAAAACAGACTCTTTCGTCTAGATTTTATTTTCCTTATACATCAGTCTTTTTTATATTTATCAAACATTTTCTCTTCTAACTGAGATATACTATAACTATCAAGAACATTTCCATTTATTTTACAATATCTTTAAAAATCAAAGGATTTGAAAATCTTCATAACTTTGTAGCACCATTTTTTTAATTTACAACTACCTTTCATCACTGACCATTTAAAAACTTTATAATTAATTATATTATTGTCCATATTTGTCCATTTGGACCAGTGTCTAAAAATATTTGTCCACTGTTAAACACATGGTGGTTTCAAGCCCATGTCACCTGACACAGCATCGTTTTGAGTTTATTTAACCACACCCATGTAGAAACGCATGGCGCGATTCTGTACTGCATTGATGCACGAGAAATCTCTCATGCCCCAAATAGACGAGCCATAATTTATGACTGACCAAACCATCGTATCAAATAGCTTTGTGTATATATTGTGCTGAAAACCACCATGTGCTTTCCATTTAACAATAAGTAAAATATAATGCCCTACTTGCTGACCTGGCTACAGCTTTTGTCATTAATTGGTAGTCTTAAAACTCTGTTAACAATAAACCTAAGTATTGGTAACTTGAAACATACTCAATATTTTCATCATTTGAACTAAATTGAAAATCTGATCTGGCTACAGAAGGATTTCTAAAATGTATAACATTTGATTTTTTTAAATTTACTTTTAAACATCTAATAATTTTTGTAAATCCTCAGCATTTTCTGCTAATAAAACTATGTCATCGGCATACAGCAAGATAGATAATTTTTCACCATCAATATTATTATCATGTCTAACAACTTTATATCATCAATTAAATCATTAAGAAATATATTAGACATTACTGTTGACAATACACAGTCTTGTTTTAAACCAGTATTAACATTGAACCATTCAGTCATGTTACCATTTAATCTGACACTATATTCTACATTATAATAAATAGCCTTTAAAGCATACATAAATTGTGTACTAACACCCAGTTTTCCTAATTTATTAAATAACAAAACTCTATCAATAGAATCGTACAAATATTGTGGACCTAATTTCTATTTCAAAAAACAACGACAGACATTATCTGTTAACCAAGCTTTGTTCTTTACCTATAAATAAATTAAATAAAATTTTAGAGGATTGCAACACAATTTCATATTACAGTCCTAAGTATGAAATTGTTTAAATTATAATGGCATATTGTTATTCTAAATTGTTTCCAAAAATTGACCGCCCTGAAGATCATAAAAAACATTTTATTAAAACAAAGTATGTCAATAAAGGTTTTGATTTTGTAAATATTGCCGGTATTTTTAACGACCACTAGAACACACCCGTGATATCACGGGTCCGTGACTGAATTAAAGTATACAACTATGCGCAAGCCTTATTTTAGTATTAGTATTGTCATCTGATAAAGTCATGTCGATTATAAGATACACAGTTTTTCTCTGCTTTCAAGTCTTTCTGTTTGAACCCGTTGAACTGGAACTTATCAGTTATTGGTAATATTAATTATTTTGAAAACAAAAGGTCCTGGAATGGAGTATTTTTTAATCAACAGCATTGTCCTATATAAGTTATAAATAAAGTTGAATTCTTTGCTTTGCTGTTTTACGTCATGCCCACTAACAAATTGAAAACTGTACCTATACGCCTTATTTTAGTCCAGATTTTAGTATTCGTATTGTTATCTTAGAAAGTCTTACTGATTAAAATACTACAATAGGTAACAATTTGACAATTTAGTAGTGTCAACCCTGTGGTTATGACCCATGTATATAGCATATTAGTCCTGAATACAACGTTTGGTGGTGCGCCTGTCAGATGCGGAACGTACAGATAAGGTAATAGGTAACAGGTGAATATACTATTGGTATCGGTAGCGGACTCGACCCGGAACTTCTTAATTATTGGCAATATTAATTACGTGGAAAACAAAAGGGCCTGGAGTGGTGTAATTTTTAATCTACACCTTTGTACTATATTAGTTATATATAAAGTTGAATTCTGTGATTCGTCGTTTTTACGTGATGACGGCTGACAAATTGGACCTCGTAATTTTAGTATTATAGATTCTGTTAAAGACCAAATTCCTGGATATTTTGATAATACTGAACTCCCTCTTATTAGTTATATTTACAAGAATCTACCCGGAAATATGTGTTTAATTATAGCCAATTGTGTAAAGATATAAATATCATTGAAAATACACCTATGTCATGTTATTGCAGAAATTCCGAATACACCTATGGCCCCATTTCTCATGTCATAACAGGAGACCTTAACATCGTTCGCGACCGAGTAAAGGACCTAAATATCGCCACCCGTTAATTATTAATTGGAATGAGTGTCGTAATATCACCCACGACTCACTGCATACCTACTGTTTGAAGCGGGTAAAACTGGGAAAAGCTGACAAATATCTTTGGACTCTTTTTATAAATCAGTAATGAAGATAGTTGATATTCGAATACGACATTTTAAAGAACATTTTACTCTTAACAACAACCATAAAAACCCTATTTCGCTCATCAAACATAAACTAAAACAACTAGCCAAGGAATTTGTTTTTGTCCCGGCTGATAAAGCTGCTAATAATATCATTATTGTTTGACGTAAATTTTATATAGAGGTTCTGGAAAAGGAAATCACAAATACACCAACATTCCAACTGACTTCATTTTCAGAAAACGACATCTGTAACAAACACAAACTTTTAGCTACTTCTTTACAAGTAGAACCAATTACAATGAAAGTCCCAACTATGTACTGGCTTCTGAAGCTACACAAAAAACCGTACAAATATAGATTTATTTCATCTTCAAGCCATTGTTCTACTACTAAATTGTCTGTTTAACTCCCTAGTACACTTGGTACAATAAAAAACCTGATAATAAATTGTTCAAATAAAGCCTTTGATAATAGTGGAATTAATCACTTTTGGAGTGTCAAAAACTCGTTGGAAGTACTTGATAAATTGCATGCATATATTGGTGATTTTGAATCTGTTGAAAGTTTTGATTTTTCTACCCTTTATACCACTTTGACTCATATTCTTATTAAGAAAAAATTCACATCCCTTATTAATTGGGCATTTAAAAAGTCAGAATGCGAGTATATATGTTCAAACTCTTTAAAGTCTTTTTTTAGTAGCAATAAACAAAAGAACTATGTCAATTGGACATGCTTTGATACTATATATGCGCTTGAATTTTTACTTGATAGCATTTTTGTTCAATTTGGAGATTCCGTATATCGTCAAGTTATTGAAATTACAATGAGGACTCACTGTGCACCACTTATTGCGGACCTGTTTTTGTATGGTTATGAGTTACAATTTATTACTAAAATTAACAAAGACCCATCGAAACAACATTTGATATAAAAATTTAACAATACTTTAATATATTTGGATGATATATTGGTTCTCAATAATGACGACTTCAGTATGTGTACTAAAGAAATTTATCCGTTGAACTCACTTTAAATAAAGCTAATACTAACAATGACCACTGCCCTTTCCTCGATCTTGATATCTATATCATTAACGGGAAGCTTAATACAAAAATTTATGATAAAAGAGATGATTTTCCATTTCTTATCGTTAATTATCAATTGTTAGATGGTGACGTTCCCTTGTCACCATCTTATGATGTTTATATATCTCAACTTGTACGCTTCGCTCGTGTATGTAACAACGTATTATATTTTAGTGAGAGAAATTTATATAGTACTGAAAAATTATTACACCAGGGTTTTCAATATCACAAACTGGTCAAAACATTTACTAAATTTTATCACCGGTATAAGGAAATAATTCGTAAATATAACTCAACATGCAGATATCTTATACGTTCAGGTATTTCACATCCAATCTTTTATGGTAATATTCTTTACAAAACACAAAAATGTCAGTATTCACCTCAAAAGCTTACAAAACCTTTAAACAGACTTATTAAGAAGGGATATAGTTACGATACTGTTGTCAGGTCATTAAAGATTGCATATTTTGGCTTTAATATTGATTCACTTATAGGGTCTATGCATCGGAACTAAACACATATTTTTAAAATAGTTATTGGCATGACACGGGTTATGTTCTTCTCATATATTTTATGATAGTATGATACTAAACCCCTAACGGGAGGGATTGTGCCTGATATTCATATGATGAGAACATAATCTTGCAATCAGTTTAATTGAGGTCTGGAGCTGGCATGTCAGTTAACTGCTAGTAGTCTGTTGTTATTTATGTATTATTGTCATTTTATTTATTTTCTTTTGTTACATCTTTTGATATCAGACTCGGACTTCTCTTGAACTGAATTTTAATGTGCGTATTTTTATGCGTTTACTTTTCTACATTGGATAGAGGTATAGGGGGAGGGTTGAGATCTCATAAACATGTTTAACCCCGCCGCAATTTTGCGCCTGTCCCAAGTCAAGAGCCTCTGGCCTTAGTTAGTCTTTGAAGATTTTTAATTTTAGTTTCTTGTGTATAATTCGGAGTTTAGTATGACGACCATTATCACTGTACTAGTATACATATTTTTAGGGGCCAGCTGAAGAACACCTACGGGTGCGGGAATTCTCGCTACATTGAAAACCCAGTGGTGGCTTTCGACTGATGTCTGCTCCATGGTCGGGTTGTTGTCGCTTTGACACATTCCCCATTTCCTTTCTCAATTTTATTTGAATATCTTTCAAACTTGTTTTTTTACTTTAGGATGTAGTAAATCATACCCTTTTATAAGATATTTAGGAGCACAGGAAAATACGTCCGTTCTGGTTAAATCTGCTCACAGTATAAATGTTCCTTATGGTATGATCTTTAACTGAAATGCTAAATTAGAGTTTTTACCATAATTTCACGGTCCAGTAAACATAGAAAATGAGAGTGCGAGTAGGGTACCCGTGTACTATAGGCTCATTCTTGTTTTCTCCTAAAACAAATGTGATAAAATTGAGAATGGAAATGGGGAATGTGCCAAAGAGACAACAACCGGACCATAGAAAAAAACAACAGCAGAAGGTCACCAACAGGTCTTCAATATAGCGAAAAATTCCCGCACCCGAAGGCGTCCTTCAGCTGGCCCCTAAACAAATATATACTAGTTCAGTGATAATGAACGCCATACTAATTTCCAAATTGTACACAAGAAACTAAAATTAAAATAATACAAGACTAACAAAGGCCAGAGGCTCCTGACTTTGGACAGGCGCAAAAATGCGGCGGGGTTAAACATGTTTGTGAGATCTCAACCCTCCCCCTATACCTCTAGTCAATGTAGAAAAGTAAACGCATAACAATACGTGATACTTATTCCACTATTGTCATATATCAAAAATTATTTTTTTTTACACAAAAACAAAAAAACTTTCTGTGATTTCACAAATTCACAATAATTATGTCATGCCACGTACTTTATAGATTCAAATGTTTTTAAGTAAAATCTATGACCACATAATTGTATGTGAACCAAAATTTAGGTAATTGTGTTTTAACTGTTGTTTCGTTGCTGTCTTGCATCCGAATACCTGAAATCTCCGTGTCATCATTAATCAAAGTAATGGCAATATATCGGACTATTCAATACTCATTTCTTTGCATAGAAACAATTCTGTGTTAATCTGAGCATTGAAAGAATAATTCATATCACGAACTATAAATTTGGATACACAAAACGGAAATCTAAGCGAAATTGATAATACCGCTATGCATGAAAATATGTGTTGCATTTAAGTGAATATCACGTGTTTTCGTCGGTCGTTTGATTGGGAATGTTGTAGCCATAATACATTGTTTTTTTATTTAGTTGATTGGTAAAAAAAGAGTCTGAAAAAAATACATCGTAAATAAACTATGACAAGTGCGAGGACATAAGTATGCTTATTCATGTGCATTTCCCTAAAAGGTATTGTTCTTGATCTGTTCAACCATTGTATTACTGCAAAAGACATACGTGTGCATGAATATGAGCAAGAAACGAAATTCATATTTACCCGATACAAAACTACATACTCTCCTGGACGACGTGGAAAACTGTAAATCTTTTTGAAAAATTGTCAAAATTATGTTGCAACCAACAACATCAACAACAACAAATTACATATATATTAAGAATTAAATAACTCGAGGATTTTTGTATAGTTACCATTGATTTACCCTATAATAGGCGAGTGACTTATTTAAAAAAGACGCTTAGTTAACGACTTTAATGCACCCACCTAACACACGGCTGTATTATATATAATCCGAAAGCTGATAATCTGTACTTTCTGTTTTGTCCGGTCGTAATAACATCGTACGGTGCATTTTCTGTTAAATCGAGTTCAAAGGTCATGAAAACACATTCCAATTTTTGCGATTACTAAATAAAACGCCATTTTCTAATTCTTGTACCATAAAATTTTCAAAAAGATCATATGAACATTATGGAACATGATACATAATTTCCAAATCAAACAAAAATAAAAGATTCGATGCGCAAAATTTCATGAAAATTGAAATTTATCACAAATCCTAAAAAAATGAAAAATTATTCGAAAAGCAAAATATATCTTGGGGAATCGATATTTGTATGATAAAAAAATAGATAAATGTATATGTTTTAGGTCAAGGAATATTTGTTTTGTAATTTTAAGATGCAATTATTAATTATTGTTCATGGAACAGCCTTCTATTGAAGTGTTTGCAGTTGCCCAAAAATCTGCCATCTGCAAAAGCGATCATTTTGTTAATCTATGTTAAAAAAGCACATCGCTAATTGTGAATATCAGGGAGGAGAATGATTTTCCATAATAAAAGAAGGGGTATTGAAAGTAAGAAAAGAATATATGCGAGGTAATTGGGGTTAAAATATGATTTTTACGAAGTTAAACTTTTTTACTTATTGTAATCATGTTTAAATACAAACATTACTTTGCGACTAATTCGTAGGCAACATTGAAATAAGTAACCTTGTTTAGAAACACTTGGTTGTCTAAAGCGGGATGTAAACGAACTAAATAAAATGCGGCTGCTTCTTATTTAGTTTAAAATCGTGTTATAGTAAATCATATTAAATGTGTTTAGAAGTTTAATCGCTTTATTTATTTGAATAAAAGATGCTTTGAGTATTTCTTCACTGTTTTTAATTTTTGAGTGAACTCAGGGGCTCCCAAAGGGTAGTCAGATCATGTTCAACATGTGACACCCGTCTTAGTTTAAACATATTTATTTATAGTGGATTGGGAAACAAGTTTTGCAACTTAAATTAATCACTTTCCACTTTGCGAGTGCTGCCTTGTAGCGGCATTAGCCTGCTCTTTTTCGAAATCTACAAAGGTGTGTTTAACGTGCAAGAGTTATGCCTCTTTCTTAACACGGGTCAGCCATTTATCGTCCCCTTCCGACGGACTTTCATCGTTTCCTCAAGACCATACTCACAAATGGTGTCAGGGAAGAGCCGAAAATTCAGTCCCTGAAATTTTCATCACGGAACGGGAATCGAACCAGGAACCTTTGTGTTAATAGTCCGATGCACTAACCACAACACCACGGCTCTCTTTTACCCGTCTTGTAGCTCATGTATTTCCTAACTCGGTGCCAAGCCTTATTCGGTTGGTGACATTCACGGCAGAAATTACGGCAATTTGGTTACGTAGATGGAACTTATCAGTCGTCATCTGGCGAAACAGATATCTCATAATTGTCAACCAACTCGTAGTGGCGTCCATGAAATTTTCAAAGGGATGATTTCAACTTTGCATTTGAACTCTGGTTTAAAACCATGTTTAAACCACCATTTTTTCTCCAAATGTCCTGTACCAAGTCAGGCATATGGCAGTTGGTATCGAATAATCTGTGTCTTTTTATGTCGGCGTTTGTTTTTGTAGCAGTTTAGTTTTTCTGTCATATCGTTGTGTTCCTCTTATAGTTTTCCTAGTTTTGCTTTGTGTCCCGGATTTATTTCAGTTACTAGTAAATCGATTGATGACTATTGAATAGCGGTATACTACAGTTGCCTTTATTTCAGAGGAGTTGAGGCTCAATGAAATCGGTCTCCTCCTTTAGTAGTATAGATATTCAGGCGTTGCTTTAATATTGTTACATAGAAATGAAAGTTTATAATTTGGAAGTAAGGGGTGTTTTTATGGGTTGTTTTATGCTCATCTCTTTTTTTCGTAAAACTTGTTCTCAACCAACCCTCATCATCGATTTCAAGATACGTGATAGAGTAAACTATATCTGTTGAGTCTTTTATTTTCAATTTCAATGGAAAATACGAGTCCAACATTGTCACAAATTTTGCACTATTCAGTGAGATGACATCATCTATATAATGGAAAGTGAAGTTTCAAGACAATGATAGCTTCTTTTCAGTCGTCATCAGAAACTCTTGCATGCAGTCATCCTCGTATGAAAAATGAACTAGTAATTCAAGCTATTAAGGAAGTGTAGTTGTAACTAGAATCGTTGCGTATTAATGGATATTTTTTCTTCAAAATTATTCTTATTTGATGAATTAATGCATGTAAACAATGAACAACGCAATTTAAGCAATCAAGAAGTCAAGTTTTATAATGTGTTTACTAGTTTTTGAAATTCTTTGAAATTTCAATTTTCATCAATTAATTTTCTATTTATTTTGGTCTAAATTTTCAATTCACATTAAATAAATAAAAGGTCTTTTCACTACATCAATATTTATAATGAAGCTACAAATCAAACAATTAGAAAAGTCGAAATATGTTTATTTCAGTCTGGTAGTTACAATGCAGATTGCAATCTCTTAGTTTCACTCCCTTTATTTCAAGCAATAAGATGATTCGCGCACATATATTTTTACTCTAAATTTTTCAGATTCTTAAAAATTTGTGTATTAAATCTTATATTGACCACATACAATGTTTAAAAATAGGAAGAAATGCTTAAAAGCTGTTTTTTGCAGTTATTTTGGGCAACTGTATGAGTTGTTATGATTTGCTGTTTGAATAGAAGTCAGCATAACTTTAGGAAATTTTATGATGTCAAAAATTCTTTGATAGCCATTACAGGGTTTTACTTAGTTTTAAGTGAATAGCATTTGCACCAGAAAGAAAAATTTTGGTTTTCACACATTTTGTTAACTTTTACTCGAATTTCAGGAAACATGTGCTCTCTGTCAAAAACACGCTTTAAATATAAAAAATGCATTTGAATAATGACTGTTAATTTCTCTACTAAAAGTTTAAATTGTTTGCATATGTGAATTAAGTATATAAAAGTCATATTATGCAATCAGGCTAAATCTTAGAAAATATGCACTGATTCGTCCTTGGCCTTTGATCTTGATTTGACGGAAATTGCACCGTACGATTTTTTTACGACCGGGCAAAACAGATAGTACAGTTGTGTGGCTTTCAAATGATATATATTTTATCCGTGTGTTAGGTAGGTGCATTAAAAATTAAATTTTATGGTGAAAGTCACTCGCCTATAAGCTGTTATTCTTTTGGAATAGCGTTAAAGAATTAAAATTCACCTGTATGAGTATGTTTGGTGTATTGAATTGAAACACGAACGCAGACTTCGATGAGAGCACCTGGATTAAAAGTTTGCCAACGTTCTGACCAATGCAATTCATTTTAATATGTAATGCGGACTTCGACAAGAGCACCAAGAAGAAATGTTTTATTTATACGACTATTAGTTTTGATTTAGAAATTACCGCTAAAATGTAGTTACTAAAATTATATTAGAGCAACAATGCAGAATTGTTTCTTTTCCATTCTTGTTTTTACCATGTTTATGTTAGGTTTAATATGGAAGTTAGAATTGTATTAAAAGTTCGTAAACATAAGTTTTTTTGAAATGTGTTAAAAGGCGTAAAAGAATGCCGACTAATAGCTTGTCAAGGTAGTTAAACTTAAACCTACCCATCATTTTCGCAGACTTAAATTTATCATATATATACAGAATTTATGTTTATTTATTGCAAGAATTTTTGTACGTCACGGTGCATGACAGCACAATAATTCTTTTACAGAATCGTAACCACGCTTTTATATTTTCGTTTCATATTTGCTGCTCTTCCACAATTAACGCCCGTTTTGCTCCTGTGACCGGTATTACAATTTAAAACAGTTTAAGTTCACTTTGCTGTTACTTTATTTACAATTGTGTGCCAGGCTAAACTGTTTATTAAATTCAACAAATGTCAACATTATCTTCATCAATTGTATTATTTGATAAAACATTGGTTTTCATTACAAGCTTTTCCACATATCATTATACAGCTAGTGAATATATGTTGTTTACTGAAAATATAAGATACATCGATTTGAATTATTTACACAATAAATAATTTCTGTTGAGTTACTTTTATTTCCGTGACATATTTAATTTACGAGTATAATATAGTAAAACAGAAAAAAAGAGAATCGGTGAATATACAGGAATACATTAAGTTTCGTAAGTAATTGTAAGGGACTTGTAAAACACGTTACTTACATGCCAGGAGTTTTCATACCACTTAGCAATTTTTAAAACGCATAAAATTATGAGAGATAAATAAATCTACTACATTTGAGCAAATTAAAATTATGTTATACATCCAACTATTTTATTTTAAACAGATTCACAAGTTTTGCATTTTTAGACCTTGCATCTATATTTTAATGTTTTTTTTTTAAATTTAAAATCATTGTATGTCACGTGTATTGTTCATTCATTTGTTTAAATTGTGAAGCATGTGACTTTACTAGCTAAAGAATACACGCAATTAACTCAAGTCGATAAAGTTTAAAACAAAAAAAACGATAGAAATATCGAGGTCGTTATGCTTGAGTGATTTACCTGTACAAAGCTCGGGTCTCATCAATGTTTAAAACGAATTAATCCAGTTTGAAATAGTTAAACAAACGGGGCACGGCCTATTAGTTTGACGCATGTTACCACCATCTTGATTTTTTATTGAATGAACGCAAAGGAATCTATTTGACTGGCGTTAAAATAAATTGATATGAATTGAAATGATTTAAAAATAATTTTTAATTTTTGTCTATATTTATCAAATGATAAATCATCTTATTTAAATATTGTTAATGCGTTTTTTCCCGTTTAAGTTCAATATGGGTTACTAGTGTTAACTGCTTGATAAACGAATTAGGTATTGACAATTCACTTTGAAACTCAACATATACCCTCACGACACTTACCAAAGAGAAAATCCCGGATAATCATAAGTCTGTTCTATGTTCTTTTGGAATTTCAACCACAGACGAAGAACTGGATGTTCCATCACTGTATTTGATACCTAAACTACATAAGTGTCCTTACAAACAACAGCATATTGCTTTGTCTTCCAAGTGCTCCACGGAACCTCTTTCTAAATTATTAACATCTATTATATCAGGAATCAAAGCCGGGCCTCAAACATATTCTGAAACTGCCTTTTCTAGAGGTGGAATGAATCTTTCTAAATTATTAACATCTATTTTATCAGGAATCAAAGCCGGGCTTCAAACATATTTTGAAACTGCCTTTTCTAGAGGTGGAGTGAATCAGATGTGAATACTTAAAAAATTCCAAAGATATTTTAAAGTACACACACTCTTACTCTCTTTCATCTTGAACTGCTCTGTTTCATAAAAAAAGAATGGCCAACGAAGATACAAGTATCTTGTTTTAGGGAGGGATAAATCCTACTTTGTAAAGGATCACTCTGATTCAAAAAAAAAATTCGCTTTAACTGATATTATCAAGATGCTTGCTAACTTGATTGACAACATATTTGTTAATTGCGGAGGGCGTGTTTTTCAAGAGACTGTCGGCATTCCAAGGGGAACCAATTGTGCCCCTATACTTGTCGACTTGTTTCTTTATTAATATAAGACTGACTTCACACAGGAACGTCTTAGGAAAAATGATAAGAAGTTAGCATTATCCTTAAGCTCTACTTTCAGCTATATAGATGATGTTCTCTCACTAAATAATTCAAAATTTGGTGACTATGTTGAACGCATCCATCCCATCGAACTAGAGATAAAGGATACAACAGTACAACAGATACAGTTAAGCTGGTCTCATATCTTGACTTACATCTAGAAATGACAATGAGGGTCGGTTGAAAACAAAATTTTACGACAAAAGAGATGATGTCAGCTTTCCAATTGTGAACTTTCCATTTCTAAGTAGCAACATTCCAGCAGCACCTGCATACGGGGTATATAATTGCCAGTTAATACGATATTCCCCTGCTTGTATTTCCATCATGATTTTCTTGATAAAGGGTTGCTGTTCACAAGGAAGCTATTAAACAAAGAGTTCCAAATAGTGAAGTTCGTTGACCGTTATGGAATAACCGTTTCACAGATGATATCGGATATGTTCCTTACGTAGTAACTACAATTCCCTTTTTTTCATGAATATGACCTACCGCATAAGACTATTTACCGGATTTGTTATAACATGAGCAAAATGACGGGTGCCGCATGTGAAGCAGGGTCTGCTTACCCTTCCGGATTACCTGAGATCGCCCTTAGTTTTTGGTGGGGTTATTATTTTTATTTTTATAAGAATTAGCCAACAAAATTCTACAAAATTCTACAAAATGCCGGTAATGTTTTTAAAACGTCAGACCTGAAGGGGTTTGATAATTAAAAAAAAAAAAGGAATTGGTGTTGCTTGCTCAACATCTGAGATTAGATTTTAAGGTATCTATGAGAAAACAAATTAAAAAAATTGGTATAATAAACAAATTAGTTGATGCAAAAATTTTAATTAGAGAAGCTCTTGAACTTATAGTCGAAAATGTTGACGCTATCAAATTAAATATATTGAATTAGAACATGAACTTAAATGAAAAGAACTTGAAATGAAGGAAAGAGAGATAGAGAAATGATAGAAAAAAAGATGAATTAAAAGAACTTGAAATAAAGGAAAGGTTGGAGATGGAGAAAATAAAAGGAAAAGAAGAATTTAAATTAAAACAGGAGAACTTGAAATGAGGGAAAGGCTAGAGATGGGGAAAATGCAAATTGATATGATCAAAGAAGAAAGCAAAACAAAAGTTCTGTCGAAATAAGAACATTTCAATTCAGCAACAATTATACAGTTGGTTCCCAGATTTCGTGAATAAACAGTCTATAAATATTTTCCACAGTTTGAGAAAATTGCTTATAATTTGAAATGGCCAAAGCCGTATTTGACTACGATGCTGTAAAGTGTTTTTGAGGGTAAGGTCGCTGACATTTACTCAGTACTTTCATCAGAAAGAAGTTCTGATTATGACACGGTAAAAAAGGAAGTTTTGAAAGCTTATGAACTATTACCAGAAGCATATAGACATAAATTTAGATCCTATTATAAGTTTGATTCACAAACCTATGTTGAATTTTCTCGGAAAAATATCTGTTTGATCAATGGCTTACGTGCAAGAAAACAGATAACAAATTTTAATTACCTACGACAACTGGTGTTATTAGAAGAGTTCTAACAATGTGTTCATTTAGACTTAAAATCACATTGAGACGACATAAATGTTGAGACGTTACATGATGCAGCTGTTATTTCGGATAATTATACCCTTTCTAAAAGAAGATTCGAGTGTCAAAATGTTATTACTTCGAGAGGAAATTACAAAAATCAAAGCACTGAGTGTACTAATAGTAAGCCTGTTGCACAGAAATAAAATAAGAGTCAGTCTAATTATAATATGTCTGGTCCAAAATTTGATTATTTTGTCACTGAT
Source organism: Mytilus galloprovincialis (assembly GCA_037788925.1). NCBI lineage: Eukaryota > Metazoa > Mollusca > Bivalvia > Mytilida > Mytilidae > Mytilus > Mytilus galloprovincialis. The sequence continues at coordinate 74,333 of JAWDJN010000027.1, read as the reverse complement.
TTGTGCTTATTGTAAGAAGAATGTTTACCTGATGGCTGATTGTTTTAGACTCCGCAGGAAGAACGCACGAGATAATAAGCCCATAACCAGTACATGTACGACACCCTTTATTACCAATACTTTGGAATGTCCTGCTAGTCAGGCTTTTAAATCCAGTTTTTGTTATTATGTGGAGGATTATAATTCCTTTATATTTGATTGGAATTTGTTTCTATTGTTGATAATACTACTTTTTAGCCTGTTAAGATTTTACGGGACATTGGAGCTTCTCAGTCTTTATTGTTAGAAGGTGTGTTGCATTTATCCTTTGGTCGCTTGTTTTTTTATTGCCAATCTTTTCAATTCTCCTTTTTCAATTATTTAAAAGAAATCATGAGAAAAACATTTTTTGGGTTTTGTTTTCAATCAAAACTTCTAGTTGACCTTACTAAAATATTTGACCTAACACCTTTCGTTAGGAATTGCTTCACATAATTTATGTGAAAGGGACACAACTCGTATCGAAATATTAAATCGGCAGGCAATATCTTTAAGATATTTTATATTGTTAAAATCAAAATCGATCAACTATTAAATCATAATGACACGAACGGGGGAGGGTGGATGAGAGATGAAAATATTGCAAATATAAATATCAGTACATTTGTTTGTGCTTCCGTTTTGTCACAAGGTGTAGATCTAGTTAGGTTGTACATATTTCACCCTCCATCGTATCTATCTGAAGTCAGAGTTTCCGTCCTAATCTCTCTGTTGAGGGTGTTACATTATTGCTAGGAAATGATCTAGCTAGGAACAAAGTGGTTGATAAACCAATGGTTACCAGTGAACCGGTGGTGGGTGTTAAATAACCTAATGATGCTGAACTGTATCCATCTTTTGTTGTTACTAGGGCGAACAAAATAAGAACAAAATACAGACACTGAGGTTCCTAAGCTCCGCCAAAGGGCTTAACCACAGGAGGAAGCAGACAAAGTGGCAGAAAGCTATTACCATCAAGACGGCATTTAAATGAGGAAGTGGATCCCCCTAATGCTACCCCAGAGGAGGCATAGAGAGTTGTATACCAAGTTGTGGTGCCTAAAGTTTATAGACAAGAACTCATTGGTCTTACCATGGCACCCCCTTGGCTGAACACTTTGGTATACGGAAGTCTTACTTTAAAATCTTGCAACATTTCTACTGGCCAAGACTAAGAAATGATGTCGCAGAATACTGCAAATCCTACCATATATGCCAGGTTGTTGATAAGCCTTCTGTGTTTAATCATACGTTTTTTGATTGAGTTAAGTCTGCCAATTGATATTTTATCATATGTTTTTCTTTGTTGTGATGTTATGCTATTGTTTCAGAAAAAGGGAGAAGGTTTGGATCCATTAAAACGTTTAATCCCGCTGCAAATGTTTGAACCTGTCCTAAGTCAGGAATCTGATGTACAGTAGTTGTCGTTTGTTTATGTAATATATACGTGTTTCTCGTTTCTCGTTTTTATATAGATTAGACCGTTGGTTTTCCCGTTTGAATGGTTTTACACTAGTAATTTTGGGGCCCTTTATAGCTTGTTGTTCGGTGTGAACCAAGGCTCCGTGTTGAAGGCCGTACTTTAACCTTTAATGGTTTACTTTTTAAATTGTTATTTGTATGGAGAGTTGTCTCATTGGCACTCACACCACATCTTCCTATATCTATCTACTAACCAGAAAAATACCACTTCTGCCTATTCAAGCTTTTGACGAATCTTTCAACAGAGTACTCATTGACTGCGCTGAACATTTACCAAAGACCTAGACTGGTAATACGTATTTAGTGACGATCATGTGTATATCCACTCGCTTTCCTGAGGCTATTCCGCTAAGCAATATCAAGACACCTACTATTGGCAAAGCTCTTATCCAAATTTTCACGTTAGTATGACTTCCTAGGTCTATATAGTCTGACCAGGGTTCAAATATCATGTCCGGTTTATTTCAGCAAGTCGTGTACCAGTTAGTGATTGCTCAGGATATACCAAGTGCTTGTAATCCAGAATCTCAAGGTGCCTTAGAACGTTTTCATCAAACATTGAAGAACATAATTAGAACTTTGTGTGTTCAATTCGACAGAGACTGGTATGATGGAGTTCACTTTCTAGAACTTTTGGAATATTTAAAATCTAGGTCTATTTCTGAACTTAATTCTTACCTACCTTTGATTTTTTAACATTGTATGCTTACATTGCCCATTTGAAATTTTATAAAAAAAAAAAATTGTATAAAGAGTGAACGATAAAAATATGTGACGTAGAAACTTTCTTACGTCAGAAATTGTTTCATTTAAAATTGTAACACGATGATGACTGCTGTACCCATATTTTGATTATTTTATTTATTATGTCTCTTTTGTTCACGCATCATTGGAAATATAACGGAATTTGATGAGACTGTCGTACAAAGTGAGAGGTTTAGCGCTATAAAACCAGCTTGAAGCCAAAATGCCGGTACCAAGTCAGGAATATGACAGTTGTTGTCCATTTGTTTTTAATTTGTTCTGTCATTTAGATTTTGCCATGTGATTATGGACTTTTTGATTTGATTTAATTCTGAGTACAGTTTTTTTGTGAGCTTACTTTTTTTCTACTTTTGGAGTCCGAGAAGCTGTTCAAGAATCCCTTGGTGTTTGTCCCTTTGAGTTGGTATTTGGCCATACATAAAGGGGATCATTAAAATATATTAAGGAAAAGGGGCTTGTTGAACATACTGACTTGAATCTTTTAGACTATGTATCTAGATTCAAAGAAAAGTAAACTGCTTGTCAAGTTGCTTAAAAAAACTTAAAAAATGTACCGAACAAGAGAAAAGTATTATATGATAAAGATGTAAGGGACATAGTTTTTGAGCCTTGTGATAAGGACATTATATTTTTGTCAGTCCCTGGACATCCTTTACATGCTAAATATTGTGGTACTTATACAATAGAGAGTTAAATCAATGATTTGAATTATATTGTGTCGTATAAATATGTTAAAACCATGTTGAGCCAGTTGCCACTTTAACCATGGTTTAATTAGAGAACAAGCATGACAAACCAGATGTAATTGAATTTTGCTACTGTTATTCAACCATTGACTCATCTTTTACGAATAGATTCAAAATTTATCCGGAGTGAAAATTGTCCAAAAGCTTTTGAAAATAACATATGACTTTTAATCAATAGTCCAGTTCTGATCACTTCAGACATAAATTGCCGTTGATGCAAGCGATGTAGGCATTAGAGCTGTTTTAAATCAAGAAACAGATGATAATTTTGAGAAACCTATATTATATGTTTCTAAGAAATTAAATAAACATCACAAAAAATATTCGACTATTAAAAACGAGTGTTTTGCACTGTTGTCTGCACTTCAACATTTTGATATACTTAGTATATTTAAATCCCACTGTGCATCCTATTATTGTTTATACAGATCATAATCCTCTCATCGTCATACAACAAATGAGCAACAATAACCAAAGATTGACTAGGTTGAGTTAATTGTTACAGGAATATGAGTTATTTTTGAAACATATTAAAGGTAAAGATAATGTTATAGCAGACGCTTTATCTAGAACTTATTAAAACACTACGATATACTATAAAATTGAGAATGGAAATGGGGAATGTGTCAAAGAGAGATATGTATTTTTGTACATAATATTCATAAAAAAGTTTTGTTACACTCAAACTTCTTTTAAGCTCAAACTTCTTTTAAGGGAGAGGTGTTATGATATTGTAATTAATATATTTATTTATGTTGGCCTAATTTGTTTTTTGTGGCCTGACAGTTGTTTACAAAAAAATCTTATAACTGTGCAGGTAAGAAATCAATGGAACAATCATAGAATCCAAAATTGATGCCGTCGGAGCTTAATATACAATAGTGTTATCTCCATTCGAATGAAACTGACAGAATACAATGTTAAAACATGTGTTTTAAATCTGTCATATGCCGTCTGCGCTTGTACGTACGTACCATAGCATCAATTGTCAATTGATGTCATGTAAATAAGTGACGTTATTCAATCAAAATTAACGTTACAAACGTTGTTGCATAAGAATGATGCTCAGCACTTGGATTGATACTTTTATATTACAAACAACATCATACTAGATTGTGACCTTAGTATTGGACGTAATATTCTAATTGGATTCCGGATTATATATACAATATGAATTTAATAAAAACAAATCTAAGTCATCTATTCAAACTTCCAAAAATAACTTTTTTTGGCTGGCTGTGCATACAGTATGCGCTGATTTGCTTTACATTTGTGAACAAAATGTGTACGAATGATATCATTACATTTGTGCTTGCTTAATAACAGAAATTTACAGGTTAATGTAATATATATAAGCTGTGTTGTCCCTGCAAAGGGTACAATGGTACACGTCAGATGGCTTTATGTATCAGAGGTCACAGACATAACGGTGGTAGAAAGTTTTGCCTAGTAAACGGGATCTCTCTCTTTTTTTGTAGCTATAGTTATAGTTTCGGTTTCATTATAAATGTTCAGAACTTAAGGTCAAAGTAACACCAACAAATTGAATAAATATTTGCTCAGTATAAAATATAAAAAGTATAATACGATTTAACAGTGAGTTGTATCCAATCGCATGGTGAATATGCAGGTAGCCTTAAAGTTCATGTTATGCAACAATAATGTTTTTGAGCAAGCTAATGTATTATCCGTTTATCTCTAAATCATTGCAAATGTATTACGCCGGGTTTTGCACCTTTATTCAGGTCATAATGTTTTTTTTATTAACAAATATCTTTCCCTTATAAAGTTTATATGTTTGTCCTTTCACGTATCATCATTGAATTTGGTTAACTTGTATAAGAAAAAAAATGTAAAACAAAGGGACTTGTATCCACATCTTTTAACATAAGAAATACACTATCCCGTAAATTCTCTATGTTCCCATCCTTATGTAATTATGTTGTCAATTGCTCGGATGGTCAATATTTTGATATTGTTTTTTACATTACATGTACCCCGGTCTAGAGCTAGTATAGTCTCAGCTCCGGTTTTTGTTGAGTTTCCCTGATTTTGTTTTACACTAAAACTAAATTTTATATTAATAATCATCTACATGATCAGCTGCTCGTTTTAAATTATGTTGCTCTAAATCTGAATCGAAATACAGGGATTTTAATAAACAGGTGTATAACCAAACTTCTCCTTTATAAAAATGCTTTGTTCGGTTGTCGGCATCAACATAAACGATCTTTCTAGAAAGTATTTCAGTTATCAAACAAAACACTCTTGTACAGCTAATGTATCTTAAACATAATTTTCAAAATGCTTCAAAGAATATAGATAAGTATATATCTTCAAACAATGTACTTTCGTTACTTCAATCGGACAATGCAGATGATTTTCAAATTACAAAGGCCCGAAATTAAACGGTGAATAATTTCGGAAGCTTTCCGGACTTTCTTTCATTATAACTCTTGCGAATGAAGTACTGCCGAACATGATGCCTTATCTTCTATTGGCATAACAATTCGGCATGTAGAAAGCAAGGATTAGTGATATTTATGTTTTTCTTTTGGTTATTATTACTATTTGCATTCAAATATTATAACTGTCATTATCTTTATTTATGTATGAAAATGAAACAAAAGCGTGTATCAAGTTCAGTTGCCGATTCACTCTTTATAGTTATTTGTTTATTAGGTCTTTCTTCTTGTCTGTGAAAAGACCTACAGTATTTGTTCTGATTATGATTGATTTTTTTTTCTACTTCCGCCTCTTTTATTTTTTGCGTGTAGTTTTTGATTCACAAGATGTCGCTTTGATGTTTAAGATAACATATTGCATAGTTTATAAGCCTTTGAAACTAACCCTGCTTTACCGTACACTTTTCTCTGTAAGCGTTATCTCCCTTCAACGTTATTTTTGTTGTTGGTTCTTCTCCTCCGTCACCGTAAAAGAAAGTGACAAATCATCACTAAATTTCTCGTTATATCCTAAGGATGTTTTGAGCAATTTTGAACGAAGCGGTACGAAAACTCTATATGCATGATAAAGACCCTTCTTTCCACTTATGCATTTAATATAAATAATTTTCCTTTGTAATTGATTGTCCGTAAATGACATAGACCTAGGATTTTTGGATTCGAGTTTCTTGGTCCTTAATATTTTTAAGGTCAAGATCAAAGGTCAAGGTCATATTCTGATTTTAGATTTTGGCTTATTCTCACTTTTTTTTAAAAAACTGTACAAAATATCGACAACAGATTTTTATAAAATTGTCATTTTCGACACGTCGTAACACATGAATGTTGGTTGATAGTGGAAGTTTTCGCCTCTTTAAAATTAGAATTATACGTAACTTGATATAACTTATTAACTATACATATTACAGACCTATGGTCTTTTGATTTGAAGTCCTTGGTTTATGACCTTAAAATTAAGGTCAAGGTCATATCTACATTTGACGTTCTAGACATTGGCCTTTGCTGTAAATTCATATTGATACATATATATATATATAAAGCCATAGGAACTGACATTTTAAACCGAATTTTAATATTTTCATATCACAATATATTGTTAGGGGTGAAAAGATCTTCAATGGTTCTCTAAACAATTAGTTTTTAATTTGATAATTTACCAATAATTTTTTATTTTGATTTCACTATTAGTCAAATGGAAACAATCCTTATATTCTTTAAATACAATGAAAAGTACTAAACGACAATTCTATCGATGAACTTCAAATACTAAAAGATTCTTGACGCTTGTAAACTCAACGCAAGCTGTTCCGTTTATAACTACCTGAAACAGTACTGACTGATACTGAATCTACTGTGCAGTCCAGGTACTGAACACATGAAAGACAGCCGACAAAGAACTTGAAATATTTCCTTGTGGTAAATTTAGATATTAAACATTTGATCAGTTTAAAATGACCGTTTAGTAGAAAAAAACTGATACAAGTGCAGTAAAGTACATATTTTGATGGGGTAGTTTGATTTAGAATTACATAAAAAAAAATCAGATGTGATATGACGGCCAATGAGACAACTATTCACCAAAGGACAAACCCTATACATCCAGCCTTTAACAATGAGTTTCATCGATTCTGTATAGCAAGGTATGAAAAGTCCTGATATTATAAATGTAAAACAACTTAAACAGAATAGATTTAATCCGCAATGTCATATCTGTTTTAAATTACAATTCATAATGCAGGTTAATAGTCAATTTCTATCTTAAATAAGCTACATATATATTTTTCAGATCTTATAAAAAAACAAATAGAAGACTGGGAAAAGAAAGATGCGATGTTTGTGTCTACAAGGGCTAGTGATTACGTGATGAAATGTTTACAGGTTAAGAATTGTTTGACTTTAACTGCCCCATCAGGAGTTGGAAAATCATTTATTGCAAGACACACAGCACTAGTTTTACAGGGAGAAGGCTACACAATAATACCAGTGTATGATCCAAGAGACATTAGAGATTATTATCAGCATGGTAAACAGATAATTTTCATTGTAGACGATATGTGTGGAAATTTCACTGCAAACCAACAACAGATTGAAAACTGGAAACAACTGCTTCCTGTGATTAACACAATAATTGAAGACAAACTGTGTAAGATAATTGTATCTTGTAGATTGCAAGTCTATAAAGATGAAAAGTTTAATATTTTATCACCATTTAAATCCTGTGAATGTAACTTAGTATCAAATGAGTTGAGTCTTACGTCTGTTGAAAAAACAAAAATTGCTAATATGTATCTTGGTTCAAGCAAGACAAATGTTAATGATTTATCTCATAACTGTGATTTTTTTCCACTCTTATGCTCTTTGTATCATAATAACAAAAATGAAGACGTCAAAGAATTTTTCAAAAATCCATTTGGTGTTTATAAAAGGGAGCTAGACAAGTTATGTGAGCATGGTGATGAAGGAAACTATAAAATATGTGGTCTTCTTTTGTGTATTCTCTTTAATAATCAGCTAAAGGAAAAATGGTTTCAGGGTAAAGTGACAGATGAACAAAAACAGGTCATAAAAGACACATGTGAGGCTTGTGGAATCAACGGTAGAATAAAGTCAAAACTTAAAAAAGCACTTGATACACTAGATGGAACATTTATTTGTAAACAGAATGGTATTTATAGAACTGTACATGGGAAATTGTTTGACTTCCTTGCTCATTATTTTGGCGAGAAAATGATTGAATGCTTTATAGACCATGGTAATAGTGATTTAGTACACGAACGCCTCATCTGGAAGAAAGCACGAAATGACGAGAATGATAAAATAGCCTTCATAATAGAAATTCCGGATGATTATTTACATTCATATTTAGAAAGGTTTATAAAGGACTGGTCAGCAGGAAAGGTGGCAGTTGTATTCAGTAACAATAATATGAAAATTTCATCATTCAGACAGCATTTATTGCAGTACTTACTTCAACTAGATAAATCACGACAAGTAACATTAGTTAATACTCAAGATACAGTGGTACCACAGAAGAATAGTGGATCAGGAAATACCCCAATAATATTGATGATTTTTAATGGTTATATTGATATGGTACCATGGATGTTACGTAATGTGATTGATGTGGATCACAGTAGAGATGATGGAGTTACTGGACTGATCATGGCAAGTCAGGAAGGTCATACTGATATAGTAAAGCTACTGTTCGAGAAAAATCCTAATGTAAATCTATATGACAAGTATGTTCGGAGTCCTCTATACTGGGCAAGTCTAAAAGGACATACTGATACAGTAAAGTTACTGCTAGAGGGAAATCCTAAAATTGATCAATGTGACAAAGATGGCAGAAGTCCTCTGTACAAGGCAAGTCAAAATGGACATACTAATATAGTACGGCTACTGTTAGAGAAGGATCATAAAGTTGATCTATGTCACAAGGATGGCTGGAGTCCCCTGTACATGGCAAGTCAAGAAGGATATACTGATATAGTAAGGTTACTGTTAGAGAAAAATCCTGATGTTGATCTATGTGACAATGATGGCATCAGTCCTCTGTACAAGTCAAGTCAGAATGGACATACTGATATAGTAAGGCTACTGCTCGAAAAGAATTGTAATGTTAATCTACGTGACAAGTATAATCGGAGTCCCCTGTACTGGGCAAGTCTAAAAGGATATACTGATATAGTTAGATTACTGTTAGAAAGAAAGTCTAAATTTGATCTGTGTGACAAGTATGGGAGAAGTCCTCTAAACAAGGCAAGTCAGAATGGACATACTGATATAGTTCGGTTACTGATAGAGAGGAATCCTTGTTTTGATCTATGTGACGAAGATGGCTGTAGTCCTTTGTACAATGCAAGTCAGAATGGACACACTAATATAGTAAGGTTACTATTAGAGAAGAATCCGTATATTGATCTATGTCACAAGAATGGATGTAGTCCTCTTTTCATGGCAAGTCAGAATGGACATATTGATATAGTCAAGTTACTGTTAGAAAGGAATCCTAATATTGATCTATGTAACAAGGATGGCGAGAGTCCTCTGTACATCGCAAGTCACGAAGGACATACTGATATAGTCAAGTTACTGTTAGAAAGGAATCCTAATATTGATCTATGTAACAAGGATGGATATAGTCCTCTTTTCATTGGAAGCCTGAAAAGACACAAAGATATAGTAAAGTTACTGTTAGAGAAGAATCCAAATGTTGATCATTGTAACAAGGAAAACAGGAGTGCTTTATTCATGGCAAGTCAGAATGGTCATGCTGATATTGTAAGGTTACTGTTAGAGAAGAATCCTAATATAGATTTATGTGACAAGGATGGATGTAGTCCTCTGTTAATGGCAAGTCAGAAAGGACATATTGATATTGTTAAGTTACTTATACAGAAGAAATATTTTGATGATTTAGATAACAATGATGACTGGAGTCTTCTATACTGGGCAAGACAAAATGAACGTACTGATATAGTTAAGTTACTGTTAAAGAAAAATACTTATGAAAATCTACGTGACAACGATGGCCGATGTCCTCTGTACAAGGCAAGTCAGAACGGACATACTAATGTAGTAAAGTTTCTGTTAGAAAACAATCCTGATGTTGACCTATGTGATAATGAAGGCAGAAGTCCCCTGTACATAGCAAGTCAGAATGGACATACGGATATCGTAAGGTTACTGTTGGAAAAGAGTCCTTATGTTGATCTATGTGACAAGGATGGCAATAGTCCTCTGTTCATGGCATGTAAGAATGGACATACAGATATAGTAAAGTTACTCTTAGAGAAAACTGTTTATGATGGCCTGCATAACAACAATGACTTCAGTTATCTGTACTGGGTTAATAAGGAAAATGAAGATACTGATATACATGATAAAGTGAGCTTATTCTTTGGGATGTATATGAATGTTCATAAGGATGTCAAGAATGTCAAGAATGTCAAAAGTCCTCTATGCATCGCAAGCCAGAATGGACATACTGAAATAGTTAGATTGCTGTTAGACGGGAATCCGTGTGTTCATCAATGTGACAATAAGGGCCGGAGTCCTCTGTACAAAGCTAGTCAGAATGGACATACTGATATAGTAAGGTTATTGTTGGAAAACAATTCTGAAGTTGATCTTTGTGACGAAGATGGCTGTAGTCCTCTGTTCATGGCAAGTCAGAACGGACATACTAATGTAGTAAAGTTTCTGTTAGAAAACAATCCTGATGTTGACCTATGTGACAATGAAGGCAGAAGTCCCATGTACAAAGCAAGTCAGAATGGACATACGGATATCGTAAGGTTACTGTTAGAAAGGAGTCCTTATGTTGATCTATGTGACAAGGATGGCAATAGTCCTCTGTTCATGGCATGTAAGAATGGACATACAGATATAGTAAAGTTACTCTTAGAGAAAACTGTTTATGATGGCCTGCATAACAACAATGACTTCAGTTATCTGTACTGGGTTAATAAGGAAAATGAAGATACTAATATACATGATATAGTGAGCTTATTCTTTGGGATGGATATGAATGTTCATAAGGATGTCAAGAATGTCAAGAATGGCAAAAGTCCTCTGTGCATCGCAAGCCAGAATGGACATACTGAAATAGTTAAATTGCTGTTAGACGGGAATCCGTATGTTGATCAATGTGACAATAAGGGCCGGAGTCCTCTGTACAAAGCTAGTCAGAATGGACATACTGATATAGTAAGGTTATTGTTGGAAAACAATTCTGAAGTTGATCTTTGTGACGAAGATGGCTGTAGTCCTCTGTTCATGGCAAGTCAGTTTGGATATACTGATATAGTGAAGTTATTGTTAGAGAAAAATCCAAATGTAAATCTATGTAACAAGGATGGCTTGAGTCCCTTGTATATGGCAAATCACAATGGGCATACTTATATAGTAAAGTTACTGTTAGGGAATAATTCATAATCCATATTTTTTTATATGAAAATGGATGCAGTTCTCCATAGATTAAAGGACAGACTTATATAATAAAGCGTCTGATAGAGAAGAACCCTAATGTTTATCTATGAGACAATCATGATTTAATTCCATTGATCTGCTATCGTATCTGTAACCACTCCAGTAAAGTCTAGCCTTTTCTAATCAGTAAACAAGATTGATGCCCGCATCTGTGATGGTACATGCAATAATGTTTATGTGTCAGTGTAAACCGTGATATATCAATATTACTGCTAGAGAACAATGTTATATAAGGCTATAGTAAACAGTCTTTAATAAATAAACTAAAAATGATTTAACAAAAGGATAAGATACATATTAACAAGATTGTTTTGATCGTTTCAACAAAATAGCATTTTTTAAATGCAAAAGAATACGGAAGTCAAACGATAATGTCTTCAATGTAAATCTCTTTTTCAAAAAACACCAGACTAGGGGAAACATTTTTTTTATACATTTTTGTTTGTGGTTTGCTTCTAATTTTTTACATCTCCTGAAATTCATTCCATTAGATTATCTCAACTTCTTTGCAAGCACCTTAATTTGACATTAATAGTTCATAAATTATGACAGCAATAAAACTTTTAGATTTAGATGCAGTTGAAACATTCTGTGATATGATTGATCCTAATGACTAAAACTTTTACCCACTTAGATTAAATTCTGATTTTATTGTTTTTAATTACTTCATAGTCGCATTTCTGTCTACTTGATGAGTCAGATAATTTTTTTGTCTTATTTGGTTTTTATATTAAATGTTCAATATTTTACCGATTGTATGACCTAGCTATATTTTTATGTTAATTGCTATGTTGATTCAAATTTCTCTTGCATATGTATTTTTTTAAGAATTCGAAATTTTAGACTTCTTTTTTTTCTAGAAGTTTTGTTTGCTTGAGTTGTGTTCTTTTGTTTCTGTCTGACAGCCACAATTGGAAGTTTGCTATTTTCCTATTTGTCATTTTGGGTTAGGATCTTCTTTTTTAGCTATGTTGCAATTAATTTCTGTTTTATCCTTTAGGTGTAATACCACCAAATCATGGTACATCACATCCGGTTGTATACGAAAATAGGTCGAAAAAAATATTCTCTTGAATTTGACAGTTGTAGGTAATTAATCCAACATTTTATTGCAGTAAAAGATTTCTGTGTCATAAACATATGTCTTGGGTATTTCAAAGCACCATTATTTTTTTATTTGGGATTTCTATAGAATATTTTGTAATCTTGAGGTTACATGGTGACTAAACCTTGTACACAGATAAAATAAGGGGAGAAATTTGATTGGTTAACTTCCAGTGATGGTTATTTTCTTATATGCAATGAAATGTTATGTGAATTTTTTTCTATAGTACTGGACAGGATAAACCTTTACCATGGCAAGTATTTATTTGAAACAAAGATAAATTCTACAGATTTTTTTGAAAAGTGCAAATTTAACAAAGACTAATAGGGGAAAATCAATGGTGGTATTACACCTAATATGGGAAGCTGTACATTCACCTTTGACCTTGTGAGTAATCTCATGTCTTAAAATTTCTTGTTATTTAAGTGAAATATTACAAAAAATGAGATATTCTGAGTGGATTGAGTCTCCAAACCATATTTTATGAGAGCTTTTACTTGAAATAGGACTGTTCCATGAATATTAAGTTTTTTGGGCTTTTTTTGGGGAGGGGGGGGTGGCTTTTTCTCCTTATTTCTTATAATCTGCTATGATAGAACATTTTCCTAGGAAATACTTCAATAGATTTTATATTTATAAGTTTATGAAATTGTTTTTAATGCTGTAACGACAAATTATTCGCTAAAAGAAAAGCCTTTTAGATCCCTCTCTGGAACGCGGCGTAGATTTAATTTTGACGTAAGGACTTATTGAAACTTCCTTAGAGACAGTAAACTTGTATATGGATTGTTCATACTGCTAAAATACTTCAATTACTCGTTTCTGATAACATTTCTATCATAAATTAGTGAAAGTTACCCCAATATTTTTACTTATTTGGACTGAAAAGTTGAAATTTTGAGGAAATGAGAGCTAAAATTGACCAAAAGAGACCTTATAAAGAAGTCAAAGAGTTCCATTAGTGGTATTTGTCTACCTAAACTCATCTTGAGTATCATATTCAACTGTTTGTAGGCAGATAAGATAAATATTTGATCATTTTTTAGTCCACACTATATTCTATCTTGATGCGGCTTGGTTTGGATTTGTCGAAGAAATTTTGCTCGAATCGCTGCAGATGTCGTCTTTCATTATACTAGATTTTTCTCAAACTATTGACCTGATTATGACAAAACTTGACAGAAATGCTTGAAATAACCAGTATTACAAAGGAAAAACGTCACAATCAGTTTATTTAACAATAAAGTCTACTTTAGGTGTCACTAGTAGCCAGATTAAAGTCTGAAACGGTCATTTTGGTCTGATCAAGTCTTGATCGACTTAATTTACCTCTAGATTAAAAAAACGTTGAGACTTTTCAGATTTTAAGACACTGTTCAGATATGTTGTGTTAAGTCTGTTCAGTCATGTCAAGTTAATCAAGATGGAAGGCTCTAGCGTTAAATCAAGTCTGTTAAGACTGATTTGGAGAAATTAAGACCAATCATAAAAAGTAACATTCAAAACTTTCAGATCGGGTTAAGATCCGTTTAGTGTGTTAGAAGGATATTAGGAGTTACGCCCCTTCATGTGGATGATACATTGTATTATAAATGCTAGAATAAAAAACTTATATTATTTTGAATTATTATTAAACATAAAATCATTCGTTGACTTTTTATTTCTGTTTGTCTTTGTTTAAGGGATTAGAGAATAAATAATATATACATATATATACAGTTTTGTTAGTTATATTTGTTGTAGAAATAAATTATTCGCCAATAACTGTTTCTGATTTTATTTATTTATTTTATTTTCTGGTGTTAATTTATGTCTTTATCTACTTATTCTTTGAAAAAAGTAATTGCAAATTTTATATAAACGTAACACTAACAAAAGAGTGACAACAACATCTTATAAATTTCATACGTCCAAATCACGTTTCTGGATTTTACTTCATCAGGAACGATCAACGCAAAATACAAATATTTTATATGTCAGATAATTTATATCGATCGTTAATTTCGTTATCCTCATCAGGCCGCATCAGGGAACCATGTCTCCGTTTGAACTAAGCTTCTGAAACTGCTCTTAGGCCGTGAAGTGAGAGTGTTAAAACTATAAATAACATACCATCGGAAAGAGAAGGATGTCGATGGGGTTTTACAGAATAAAGAATGATAGGCTATAAATATGAATAATAGAGAAAATGGAAAAAAATATAAAGAATGGAGAATAATAAGGTGCTTGAATATAAAGAATTGATAATAATAGACAAAAAGTATAAAGAATAGAAAAAAACCCTGCCTACTAAACATTAAAGAATACAGAAATGAAGAACCCCATCCAGATCATCATAGATTCAAACAATATAACCTAATTTTAAGTTCAGCATCGAGTATATGTTTTAGTACATCTGTTTGTAAATGCGCTTATCCCTTCTTTCATTTGAATAAAAAGAAAACTTATTTAGTATAAAATATGTATTTATTTGTTTATTCAGATTGCACTATTATAAATAATTCTTCTTCGTCTTCTCCCTCTAAACTGTAAAAGTAACGTATGTGGGCGTTTTTCAATAAAAACGTACCTTCTTGTCCCAGCCACTTTAAAAAAAATGTGTTTGATCTTTGCAAGTAATTTTTTGTGCAGTCAGTACATTGAATTTGATATAACATTTTTAAGCAAAGAAACAGTTTATTTTTTAGAGGGATTGATAAGATATTGATTCGTAAATGGTCCAAAACAACCAAAATGGCATGTCCCTAGACCGCCTGTTCAACATTCATACTCTCAAATATCGTAAAAATATGTAGAAATATATATTAATTTTACTTAATATAAGTTCTTTAATAATTCAAAAGTATGTTTAGAGCCAACATATTTTAATAAACAGTTTTTAACATAGGAATTTTTTATTTTAGAAGGTGTGTCCCTAACACAATGTCCACTACGAAACGAAGTCATTAAAACTTGCTTATAAACAGTTTTATAAAATCAATGTAATTTTTTGTTTACAAGAGATATAAACATTATGGTCTTACAAAAGAAGTGATGCTTTTATAACAGCAATTAAACTGTTGGTAAGAAAAATTGAGCACATCAAATGGACCAGAGTGATGCCGTATTTTTGTAAATGTCCACTACGAAACGGGTCAAATCTCCTTCAGTAACTGGTTTTAAAATTATGAAAAAAATATCAGTGTACAGCTTAATAACGCTTTGATGAATACAGTCAGTCTTGTTACTATTGCAATATTGGGGTTGTGAGAAAAAAATAAAACATGTGAATACGTCCCCTACGAAACGGTCCCCTACGAAACAAGTTTGGGAGAAAAACGTTTCCTTGTGGACACTACCACTACCATGCAGTCTTTTTTACTCTTTTTTCAATTATATTCGTGCAGAGGAAATAACAAAGGTTAGTTTCATGTAAGTTTTATTATGTTTTATTAACATAGAATAGGGTTGATGTCAACTACGAAACTTTTTGTCCACTACGAAACGGTTTTGTCAACTACGAAACGCATCAAAATGTCCACTACGTAACATGAGTTGTACCTTCATATGTGAAGTACTGTCTAATCTTTATCGATAAAAAATGGTTCTCCAATTCAGAAAAAAATGAGATATTTCTAGTATATAAAGTAAACACACCGAAATGTCTATAGGAAACATTTAAAATTGCAAAAATATGTGTGTTTAGAAGCAGTTTCGTAGGGGACAAAAGTCCCCTACGAAACAGTACACAAATTATGAAAATAATATCATTTTAAAGAGTATTTAAGATTGCACTTTTTGTTTAAAACAGGTCTATAATAGAGGTATTCAAAATAACTCTTGAAAATAAATTTTAGACTAGTTGATTTTTTCCATTTTTTTAGGTCTGAAAGGAACGCTTTTATTGAAAAACGCCCATGTATTCCTGGGAGAGATCCGTTTGCGCCAAAAATGCGTCCTTTACTGGTACGTCTTGCGGTAGATAGAGTTTCAGCCAATAACAAAGCACTGTGTCATCACCATACCTGTATGTGGCTAAAACATAATCAGCAAAAGCTTATATTTTCTTCTTTTGATATATCTTTATTAAAAATTCAGCAAAGTAATAAGTTTTCTTCTCTCTCTGTACATGAACTGTATAATGCATGTCAAGTCATTTCTCTCCAGATGCTCATCTTCAATGATGAAATATCTCCGAAACATATGATATTTTTTAAGCCAAAAATAAGAATACATATTCATCATTAATATTTATGATTGAAATGTGTACAGGTAAACTAGCGCAAATGAGTTCCGAATATTGGCGCAATTGATACATTTGGATAAAAACTTTTGGCGCAAATGATACCCCTGAAAAACAGTAATTGGCGCAAACGGACTGCTGCCGTATTCCTTAATTTTCGGTCTATAAAGATTAAGTTCGATGACATGTGCCAATAATCCAAAGGTAATAAATTCAACGATCCATAAAATGACGTGGCAATTACAATGGCTATTTCACAGCTATATCATACATTAGTCTGTTTCCCGGCCGTTATTGAAATTCTTGACAATACTTTGTATATTCCGAAGGCATACTGAATGTTTTACGGAGGGGACCAACCTAATCATACGTTCACCCGTCATGGTATCATACATGTACCTCCGTATGTGTAGTATAAGGTTCTAAATCATTTTTTTGATAGCTTCTTTCTAACACTATTGACGACATTGTTTAAACTACATGCACATGTCACAAAACCGCAAATTTAGTATAGTTAAAAAGATATACGATACTGAAAATGCATTTTTTTTCTATCAAAAATGTATGGTCGTGTATTTGTAACTCTAGATGTTTACCTAAAATGCATTGAATATGTAAAAGTTAAGATTTTTTCTCAAATATTTGCCAAAAGAAACATTTTCCGAAAAAAAAATCCATATAATAACGTTTTGTCCTTTAAATCTTTTTAGGGGTCCGTAGAAATACCGCAAAAGACCCCTTTAGTGCACTAAGACCAAAAAATTGCACTAAGGATCTGATGGAATGATAAAATTGACACAAAGGACATTGCATATATAAGTTAACGTTTTAAAAATAAATAATTTCAAGTTTTATAATCATATCTTAAGTAATCAGAAAGTTATTTAATGTTTTATCGACACGCGCCACACTCAGTTGATTGTAATCTATAGAAATTCATGTTCGTTCAACCATGACCCGTTTTGAATACACTAGTACACTTATTAAAAATGTGTATAATTTGTTATTTTATGTTGTTCTTGGTTTTTTTATGGTATAGTTATTACTGTCTTATCTATTTTTCTTTTCTGTCTGTTATAGTTTTTACTTCTATGTAAAAGTGTATTTTCTACTTATTTTTGTTTCGTTTGCTTGTTCCGTTAGTTCACTTTTTTAAGTTCTCTAGTAATATTTTAAAATAGTAAAAAATGTATAGAGTTTGTTTACCAACACATACTGACATACAAGATACACATGTTTCGCAAAGTATAACAGTTTAATTTGGAAATTAGTATGGCGTTCATTATCACTGGACTAGTATATATTTGTTATGGGGCCAGCTGAAGGACGCCTCCGGGTGCGGGAAGTTCTCGCTACATTGAAGACCTGTTGGTGACCCTCTGCTGTTGTTTTTTATTTGGTCGGGTTGTTGTCTCTTTGACACATTCCCCATTTCCATTCTCAATTTTATTACATTTTTGTTGAGCCTGCGACTTTTGTTGCAAAAGCGAGACATAGCGATCCACAAACCACAAATATTCACTTTCTATCTGTGACATACATAATTGTGTGAACTGATCTTTAAGCTTTTGTTCCACACTTTTTGATACCCATTTGTCAACAAAATGTAGGTTCCAAATATTAGACATTCCACAATTATTATTTTTAATATAAATTAACCATTTACTTTATAAACCATAGTTATTTAAATTTATAAGTAATGAAGGTGAGTCATTTACACCCTACTATGGCATGGAACTAGAAAACTTTTTGCGTGGTACAGTCCCTGTAACGTAAAAGTTAACACTTTTTTCGTTGGGGAATCGTACACGCATTCGGTATAATCGTTCGTATAGAGTTCGGTCATCGTTCGTACATCATTCGTATAGCGTCCGTACAACGTATTGCTATACAATAAAAGGGTTATTGCATGAATATTGGGGAATATTGTCCCTCGTAGAACATATATTGCACTCGCAAGCTCGTGCAATATAAAACTCTACTCTGAACTGGACGATATTCCCCAATATTCTTGCAATAACCCTATATTACTTTCATGGTCTGATATACACATATGTTAGGGTTTTATTTCAGAAATTTATTTCAATTATTATAATTTTGAGTTAAAATGATTTAATATAAAAATATAAAACGAAGGGGAAACGTTTCCTCCCATCAAATTTTGCCATGAATACTGACATGAGACCAAATACCGCGATATAAGTCTCTCTCTCTCCTCCACCAAATACTTCTCTGATCCAAATATTTCCTCGCCACAATAAATTATTTATAATGTTCTATAAATGAGGCTTTATATGAAATACACGTTTTATATATACATGTATATATAAAAAAAGATAACACATCTATGGTATTTGTTCTCCTCAATGTGAGAGTCTGATATAAACCGAAAACTGCCAGGGATATAGAAACATTCGTTGAAGATATCGATGGAACCAGCGTCGCTTGTGACTCCTGCTGTCGGTGTTAAAACTGTTATTTTGACTGTAAAAAGTGCTTAAGTCCATGTATGAGTAAAATACAGAATTAAAAAATAACTCTACCTTTTTTTATATTTCTTACCTTCTGGCCAAGTTTCACCTATTCTGTCGCGAATCATTTACCTTAAATAACCAATCAATTGTATTATAAAAGAAGTTGATTTGTTCTTTGTACGAATACATGAAATATTTGTCACTGGACGTTATGTTTGCAATCGATGATCAAATACAAATCTACAGTATTTATAAACATACTGCAATTGCATATATGAAAGAGACTAAATAATATATTTTTTTATTATTATTTTACACATATTTGAAGGATCGAAATAACCAGTTCTACAAATGGTTGATTTTGAAAGACTTGAAATTTTCCAAATATCACATGCATCTATGAATTTGTTTTATCGACGCACCAAACGTTTTGCTTTCATCGTGCATAGCTCATTTTCCGATTCACTTAAGGTTTCTAACGATCTTCTTACTTGTTCATTACATTCTAAAATCAAAATCCAACACAAATTGCAAAAACTTTTATTCTCCGGCTGGACTGCGTAACAGATGAATACTGTTTTGATTGTGTACACACGGTGTTTTGAAGGTCGATATCAGGGGCGGATCTAGGAATTTATAAAAGGGGGGCGTAGACTAAATTATAGAAATTTTGTCGCCGAGAATTTTTTTTTTACATTTTATTTGGTCTAAAATCACGTGTAATAATAAACAAAAAGTGAAAGTAAAGAGGGGGCGTACATCCTCTACGCCCCTCTGAATCTGCCACTGGATATCTAGTTTCGCTGAAAAAGAATAAATTTGTGCAACAACTTTACGCCAATTCTTATTTTACATGCTTTATTGTAAAAACTGCAGCATTTATTTGCGCCAATAAAACAACCATTCAATTGCGCAAATATTATAGACTTGTTTTCATATGTTTGTTCTTAGTGCACTGATGTGGTCCTTTCCGGTATTGGCAGGTACAAGCAAAGGGCCTCTTTAGTGCACTTAGAACAAAATAGTGCACTTAGGACCTGATGGAATGATAGAACTGACACAAAAAAACATGACATAAAAATGGAGACTTTCTTAAAGTACTTAATTTCAAATTTTATAATCATATCTTTAATAACTATAAAGTTGTTTAACAGTTGAAGTCAGTATTCTAATGTAACATGTACGTGTAAATAAGTAAATCGTTTCGAGGTAAATATGACACAACTAATAACATTGAAAATGGAAATGGGGAATGTGTAAAGTTCCATTTATTGGCGCAATTCATATTATAAAAAAAGAAGAGATGGGCGCGATTCAAACCTATACAATTTGACAAATTACACCTGACCGTTTTGACAAACCAGTAAATTCTTCGTCCGGGGATATGCACCTGACATTAATCTTCCTTCAGTAACTTTACAATACCCAGCCGTGCCATTTCCGTATATTGTACATGTAGATAGCACGTGTGATACATGTATATACACCAGAAATATCCATTCAAGTGATTTTTATTTTTAGAAGAACTCCATATCGGGTAACATTAAATATACATACACATAAAATTACAATTGAAAAAAAAATGTTAATAATAAGTTCAAATGTTGTTTTATTAAATGCACCTAGGTACGTATTTGTAAACTTGTGTTGTTACTTTATTTCATCAGAGCCTTGTCTCTGATTTCATGCATCTTTTTTTTTTTGTTTGCTTCAGTTACTTTTTTATCTCATTGACGCGATTCAAACCTATACAATTTGACAAATTACACCTGACCGTTTTGACAAACCAGTAAATTCTTCGTCCAGTGATATGCACCTGACATTAATCTTCCTTCAGTAACTTTACAATACCCAGCCGTGCCATTTCCGTATATTGTACATGTAGATAGCACGTGTGATACATGTATATACACCAGAAATACCCATTCAAGTGATTTTTATTTTTAGAAGAACTCCATATCGGGTAACATTAAATATACATACACATAAAATTACAATTGAAAAAAAAAATGTTAATAATAAGTTCAAATGTTGTTTTATTAAATGCACCTAGGTACGTATTTGTAAACTTGTGTTGTTACTTTATTTCATCAGAGACTTGTCTCTGATTTCATGCATCTTTTTTTTTTTTTGTTGCTTCAGTTACTTTTTTATCTCATTGACTTATTCGTAAATCGAAAAACATACAAACCTGAATAGAATCATTTGGAATTGAATGATTTCTTTAACTCAAAACTAGTTATACATGTACATGTAGATGCCTCTTAAATTTTATTTTTCTCGTTGGGTTGCTTGCCCATTAATTGACGTTTACGCTATATTCTTTTGTTCGGTATTTGTGAAAATCCGCTTATCTATCAATTTCACAAGAAATATAAAATAGTCGTAAGTCATGAACACTGATGTTTAACTTGTTATCAATTTTTCGTATACGCACAAAGATAAAACAAGTTGCTTTCTTTAAAAAAAAAGAAAAGCAATACATGAACCTAAGACCGCTGACTGCCGGGTCACGAAAAGATTGTTGCTGAATTTGTGTTTGCTTTTGAATTGAAATAATTGACTGTGAAAAGAAGAAGCCAGTTGAAAGTATATATTTACAGCTTCTATTTGAATAGCTATTTTAAAGCTCGACTATTATATTTATCACTTGGGAATGCACATATTTATTTTTTTCGATTATAACCCTTTTGGCAATCCTACTAACCAGATGACTTATGCAAATTGCACAAACCTATCGCAATATTTTATGCACTCAGTTTGCTTTATAATCTGGAATTCAGGATGCATTTATTTTATCTATCATATCCGACTAGTATTTGAAGCTGTCTTTACTCATGTTAGATGGTGTATGCGGTGAAACCTGTGGCATGCAATTAATTGGGACCTTTTATGAAGAGACTTATTTTGGTCTCATAAAACATCTCAAACTTTAAGGATTTCCTGATTTTACTTAAATCAATTCAAACATTCTACAGGGAAACTTAGTTTTGCCGAAGAATTTCTTAATTCAGAAGTTTATAAACCTGTGCACACTTTAAAAATAATATATAAAAAGGTATGTAGATATAAAAAGATATCAGAATTAAAATGATGTACGCCAGACACGAGTTAAGTCTACAAAAAAAGCATCAGTGACGCTCGAATGAAAAAAGTTAAAAGGCTAAATACATTACAAAGTTAAGGAATCTATTCCTTGGGTAGAAAATCCTTAGCTTTCGAAAAGGTCAAAGTTTACAATAGGACAGTGACTCAAAAAAGAAACAAAAGAGAAACAACTCGAGGTTAGAATACCGTTAGTAATGATCGTGCTTGAAAGTCATATGTAAAGCTCTTTCTGCCGTGTCCTGAATTTAGATAACAAAAACGAAAAAAAGCTTTCACGAGTGAATTTAATAGTATTGCATGCAAGTAGTATTTTAGCGCACGAAATAGTAAATAGAAAACTCAGGAAAAGAATACACATTTGCGTTATCACATATCTTAATCTAATAGTTGAATTCGAATGTCTAACGGCCTACACTAAATGTTTTGACTCAGGATTCATTGACATTTTATCCGGAATTTGTGAGAACGCAAACCGATAGTGTGCTTTTGAAATGTGATCTATAATGTGAATGAATCAAGACGTATAGGATAGTTGGTCAACACAATGAATACAATTTTCAAAACCGTACCATAGTACAAATATGTAGATGCTATAAGGTTAAACTATTAAAACAAACAAACAAAAATTGAATTAAAATTTTATAATAAACTAACGTTCCGGTCAGTAATTTTTTTCAAATTCTTTTGAATATATATAATATCAATAAACACGAACGTCAAGTATTTACGGATGGACATTTTATTTATCGATTGAATCTACTTTTAAATTCTGACATTCCACTATGTGAATATATTACTATACAAAATATAAGCAAAGACTTCTAAATCCATACTAAAACAGTATAAAACAAGAATGTGTCCTCAGTGCACGAATGCCCCACTCGCACTATCATTTTCAATGTTCAGTGGACCGTGAAATTGGGGAAAAAACTCTAATTTGGCATTAAAATTAGAAAGATCATATCATAGGGAACGTGTGTACTAAGTTTGAAGTCGATTGAACTTCAACTTCATCAAAAACTACCTTGACCAAAAACTTTAACCTGAAGCGGGACAGACGGACGAACGGACGGACGAACGGACGAACGAACGGACGCACAGACCAGAAAACATAATGCCCCTCTACTATCGTAGGTGGGGCATAATAATCAACATTATGGTTGTAATTAAATTTTATTGTGATTATTGTAAATTATTTTTGCGGTTGTTGTGAGCTGCAAGGATTTAAAATCATGATTTATGAATTGAAAACACACAAGTATTTTTGTTCACGACCGTTTAAAATTTAGATATTTGATAAATTTATTTTATTTTACTTTCCGTTTTATGGATATATTATAATACAAAAAAATAAATAATAATTACTCATAAAACCCGGCTAAATACTAAAATGGTATGAAATAATTAACGTAGAAATATAATGATTATTGTTTATAACCATTTTTTGTAGGATGCAAGAATTTATTTGGATTTAATTTTTATGTTTCCTTTACAAATGAATATTTAAAAATACCAAAGCAGAGTATCTTGTCATATAAAAAACTTATTTCTTAATTGAAACTCTGAAAATATTCTGATTTCAATCATTGTTAGTTTCTTCAGAAACATAAATAAAGTATTTTTTTATATATTTCTTTGATTCCGATTGAAATAAATTCTTTTGATAAGAATATTATCTTTCTGTTTTCCGATCTAAAATTAACATTTTAAACATAAATCTTCCAACATTATAATTTGTTTACATGTTATCGAGACAACAGACAATACCACGTTATAATTGACCCAGATACACACAGTGTACAATGGTCGTTTTAAAACAAATATAATTGCGTCGTCAAGGGCCATCAAGGGACCATATCAAAGACGTAGATAACAACCTGTGAAGACCTGTATAGATGACCGAAAACTTTCGAGACGTTCCGAGAATTTTATTCTGACTTCCGGCCGAGAGATATCGAGTGGCCCATAGACACATCCAAAACTCGCCAATATATAAGCATGAACCCCTTTTTTCTATTTTTTTTTTTAATACTTTTTCTGTCCCTTTTCTTAAAGGGATAATTCGCGAATTTTTACTTATCAGCTAATTATGTCCATAATACCATAAAAAACATATTCACCAAGTTTTATCTGGATATGAACAGCAATAAAGGAGAAAATTAAGAATTATTAATTTTATTTTTTCGAACTTCCTGACTTATGTGACGTAGTTTAAGTCTTTGAGCATGCCGAGAGTGGAAATAATCTCATTTTAAATCTTAATCGTTTATCATCTTTTAACGCTATTTAAAGCGCATAGACGACGTTTGGTGTAGCTATTAACTAACTAATAATTAAGATGGAACAGCGCTCAGCTTGAAAGTAGAATGTACAATTTATATTATAATATTTTCTGAAATGATTATAGTGATACAAGTAAACCTATAAAATATTTTTTTATGATTTTTTTTCCGACGGATATTTTGAACTAACATGTATAACTTAACGGTAGTGTTTTAAAAATGCTTGTTTGTATTTTTACCTTTTACGTCAGGCTAGTAAATATGTGCTGCTAGTACATTTGTAGTGTGCAAATACAATGTGTATTGTACTTTGACACATAGTGACTACCTGTTGAATGCGTGGATAAATTCAAGTTAATTAAAAGATTAGCATTTTGTATCTTTTGATCTTTACTCAGTGAATGTAAGGCGTCACGGTTCACTTTTCTAGGTGTGAACAACATTTCGTATGAATGATAAACGGGGGAATCTTAATATTTTTCAAGAGCTCAGTTTAATTAAATATATTATTGACGCTGAATATTTTTTTTGGTAAAAAAAAAGGAAATACTGAATTAATTCAGTTGAATAAATTTATGAATAATGATGTCCTTATAAACACGAGTAAATGAATTAAAAATCCTAGATAAGAATCGGTGACCTTGAATTTTTGAAATAGATAGTAATTACCAATTGCAGTTATATAAGTGGGTCGATCAAAGCGATCTTCTTTTTTTTTTTTAAATATTCAGGAAGTAATGTCCTTATCAAAATAATTTAATTCACACCACGTACTAATTCTTCAGCTATTTGAACGAAAATATCACAAATGTTGACAGAAAATTTAAAGGTCAACTTAGTTTTACTGGAAGGGAGGGAGAGCTCCAGACGTACTTACTAACAGACAAAGCAGGCTTATGGCTTATCGTCAGTTTGTGTGCTGGGTCAGGGAAGGTCAACCACTTAGCAATAAACACAGAATAATCCAACAGCTTGTGTAAACATAATTAGAAAAGAGTTTCCATCGTTGGATGGGGTATACGAATGATTCAAAGAATGTGAAATTAGTTATCAAAAGTACCAGGATTATAATTTAGTACGCCAGACGCGCGTTTCGTCTACATAAGACTCATCAGTGACGCTCATATCAAAATAGTTATAAAGCCAAACAATACACAGTTGAAGAGCATAGAGGATCCAAAATTGCAAAAAGTTGTGCCAAATACGGCTAAGGCAATCTAATCCTGGGACAAGAAAATCCTTAGTTATTCGAAAAATTCAAAGTTTTGTATCAGGAAATTTATAAAAATGATCACAGTTTTGATGTTCATGTCAACACCGAAGTGCTGACTACTGGGCTGGTGATACCAAAGTAAGGTCTACAAATAGGTTAATATGACCAAAATTGTCAATTGACCCCTTAAGGGGTAAATGTCCTTTAATGACAATTTTTCACAATTTGTTCATCATATTTGCTAACTTTAAAAAATCTTCTCCTCTGAAACTACTGAATGGATTTGGATGAAACTTAGCATGATAGTTCCTTAGATTATCCTGCACAAAGTGTGTGCTTCGATTTTTGATCCGTCAAAAAACATGGCCGCCCTTCAGTCCATTGCTAAGTTTTAAGTGCTTGTGTTTTGGTCTCATTTTCTTTATTTATAAACAGTAAGTCATATATATTTGTAATATTGAAGAATTGTTAGCTGTACATGTTTGCCTGGCATGGTTCAATATGTTCAATAAGGCATTCAGAGCTCCAGATAAGCTGCGTATTAGCGTGATCACGCATTACAAATGATAAAAAACCCAATGCAATTGCCCATTGCAGGGTTCAAGAACCCAATTAGTTCAAAGGAAAACCCAATTATATGCCAAAACCATGAGTGCTCAACCCTTTTATTGGCTACCATTTTCGTTATTTACCCTTATCTGTTTAGTCGTCGCGTAAATCTATTTGTCTAATATTTATAATTGGAAATGTCCTTTTGTTCTAAAAATAGATCCCTGCATCAAGTAGCTGAAATGGGTCCCTGCTGGAATTTTCCGTTTGCCCGAAGGTACACATGTTTTTGAAAACATTTCGATCTTCTCGGCGTTTATCCAATTAGCGTGTGTCATTTTGAAATATTTTTTTCCAATTGCTCGGGATTTATCATAACATACATTGAATTAAAACGAAAGTGAATGTCCAGTAAAAATATTGAATAGAAGCATGTTTTCAGCTTCTTTTGAATAGCTGAGGGAAAGTTATGATGATAACAAGACTCGGCCAGTGATTTTAGGAAGCGTCCATCTAACGCACGGGCGTGTTTGCGTAACTTAACGAGAACATTGCTAATTAACACTGGGTTTCATCAAAAACAAACTCAGTTGGAAAAAGTGAAAGGCCAAATCATGATATGTAGTTGGAAAGCATCGGAAACCAAAAGTTCTAATAAGGGACCACTTAACCCAGATTTATGTAAATTGAATAAAACAAAAACATTCAAGTATAGTTAGAGTTTATATACTATTTTTTTTTATTTTACGGTTAATGAGTGATAAAAAATTCTGAGATGAGTGCCTGTGAAAACACATATCCATTTTTTACAGTTTATATAAGTTGTGAGAAAATACAAAACTAGCAGAAGGTTTGAAACTGGACACAAATAAAACCCTAACCCTAAACCTACAATTGCTCTTTAGTGAATAAACCAAATAAAATAGCTAGTACGTATACAAAGAAAGAAACATATTTAAGATGGAAAAAACATCTGGGGTTGATATTGCCTATAAATATTCAATATTGTGTTGATGTAAAAACCCAATACATTAAGGAGCTTGGTGGTGAAAAACCCAATTTGATATTAACTTAAGGGGTGAATTTGAATTGATAATGCAATAAAAAACTTAATCACCCAATTTCATAAGAAAATGGTGGGTAAAAACCCCAATTTGTGAATTCTTATCTGGAGCTCTGCAGGCATTGTTTACCAGGTGAGCGATTCAGGCTCTTGAGAGCCTCTTGTTAAAGTCTGAATTAGAATTAAATAAAAATCTTAATTAGCATGATTAGTCATGTTAGTGGCAAAGTGTTCATGGTTTTTGAAACAAATAAAACATGCACGTACATTAAAGTATAATTTTATTATCCCTCCTGCAACAAAAGTTGAAGTACATGCATGCAAGCCAAGAAATATGTATTACAATCTGGCAGTGGCTACAGCGTACCGTTTTGTATTTAAGCTTCACCAGATACATTTTTGAAGCTGAAATGCCTGGATACTTCCTTTAAAATGTTATGAAGTTTCTGTTATTGATTTGTTCATTGCACTTGAACTTCACCTAGTTTTCATGGTACACTACATGTACATGTAACTGTTTACAAAAAAAATATTACTGTTTGAACAGTCACAGTGAAATACACTTGAAGTCTTAAATGTATAACGTATGTATATTAATTGAGTTACTGGATTAATTATTATGGTATTTTGAAAGGTGTACATGTCTCAGTGTCTGTTAGGCAGGGTTGGCCTGATCCTGACTTTATTTCATGGATCAGTGATTAAGGTTACTTCAGTTACATGTAATTTGTCAAGTTTGTTTCTCACACATGTTTAAAAATACTACAAGCAGTAGGAAAAGTAGGTCAACTATATTTGGTTTATGAAATGAGTGTAAGGTGAATATGTCTAATTGCAAGACTTACATCAGACTTTGACCCCAATGAAAATGTCATGGTTCATTGAACAATGCTTAGTTTTTGTGGTTTGATCTATTTCCAAATGTTTCTCAGATGCTACAGTATAAACTACATGTACATGCAAGACATGTATAGGATCACTATTTTTGGCATATTATTTGATATTCATAAGTTAGGCCACACCAATTTGATTCCTTGTTCGACGGACCCGCCCGCACCTATTTTTTTCAAAACAGATTTTTTTTATCTTTTTTATATTCCCGCTTCCCGCATCCGGAAATGTAATCATGTCCATTTCCCGCACCGTTTTTTTTTGTAAACATTATAAAAAGATACATTTGTTTTTAAAATCACAGTCTAACCTGTATATAACGATTTTAAACATAAAAGCATCCCAGCACACTTCGTAAATATCTGTGAGAATATTTGTTTCAGCATGAAACCTATTTATCCAAAGCGGGAGTGCTCCGATCAAGGATTTGTATCTCCGATATAAATCTATATCAGCGGAAATACCGGAGTAAAGAACAAAAAATTGGTTACTTCCCCTTACTTATATTCCCTATCAAAACATGTTTGTTGTTAGAATAAAGTACAAAGAACTTCTGAAGGTTTGCCTTCAACTGCAATTATATTGTATGCTGGCGAAACAAAACTATCCATAGCCTCTGCATGTTTATGCACCTGTCCTGATTGATTGAGGGGCCTGTCGTTCAGCAGTTATCGTTTGGTAATGTTGTTCATTGGTATTTTCCCGTTTGGATATACATGATATATAAATTAGATCGTTGGTTTTCCTGTTCGAATTGTGTACGCTAATAATTTTGGTTCCTTTCTAGCCTGCTGTTTGGTCTGTATCAAAGCCCTGTGTAAAAGGCCGTACTTTGACCTGTGTTTGTTATTTATATCAGGTTGAGAACAACCCTCCCTCAGACAACATGGACAAGGGGTCATTTTACTGATGTAGAAAAGAAAATAGAAATACCAAGGATTTGTATAGTTAGCCTATACAAAACCTTTGAAAACTTAGAATTTTGTACTCAAAAAGAGGAGAGTTACATCATATTTTAAACAACTTTTTCTAAAAGAGGGGTCCACTTATTTTGAATAATATTAAACTGTTAAAGTAAATGTGTTAACATGGTTAAAGTCCAGGAATATTACAAAATTCTTGGACATGTTTTGACCATTTAATACCAGATAGATATATAGTTCTTTGAGAAAATATGAGCCCTTTTGTACAAACAAATATATTATAACTTATATTGATCCCTCATAAAATATGTAAAAGGGATATTTATAACATTAAAGGGTTGTTCCCAAACTGATTATGACTTGGATGGAGAATTGTTTCATTTTCAGTCACACATACATGTCATACATAGCCCAGATTTAATTATTTCTTGGTGAACAGGGAAAAAATACTTCAGAAATTAAAGAAATGTCAAAGTACAAGTGATAAATCAAGCTTTAATATTGTCAAAACCTACTATTTTATGTTTACAAAAAAAAATTATAATCGCTCGCCTCTACTTTTCAAGCTTCGCCTCAAAAATTTGCAAATTAAATATTTTTTTATTTAAATTTTCAAATCGCTCGCTCGCCCCAAATTTTGAAGTCCAAAAATCCGTAGAACAAGAAATTAAATTGGTGTGGCCTTAGTTTTCATGGTTTGGATGTTAAGAATGTTAAATCTATTTCACAGTATAAATCACTAAATTTTGGGTATCATGGGTTTATAAGTCAGTTTGTAGGGTGTACATCATCTGTCTGGCATGGTTAATTTGACTGCAACTGCATTTTCAAAGGTTAATGAAAATTGAAAGTTTGTGTGATACTTGTACATGTAGTAAAACCTTCATACATGTAGGCAAAGCAGAGATGACATTTCAGCATTTGCACAGTCACTCTTGTTTACATCTGACACCAGTGATCATGTCTACATCTTGATTATACACATGTACAGTAGCTGCTTTTTGATAACAAAAGTCTGACAACTATTAACAATTGTTATAATTCATTTGATAATACTAGGTATTTTAGTCTTGTATAACATATAAAAAAGAAGATGTGGTATGATTGCCAATGAGACAACTATCCACAAAAGACCAAAATGACACAAACATTAACAATTTAAGGTAACCGTACGGCCTTCAACAATGAGGAAAGCCCATACCACATAGTCAGCTATAAAAGGCCCTGATAAGACAATGTAAAACAATTCAAACGAGAAAACTAACGGCCTTATTTATTTTAAAAAATGAACGAAAAACAAATATGTAACACATAAACAAACGACAACCACTGAATTACAGGCTACTGACTTGGGACAGGCACATACATAAATAATGTGGCGGGGTTAAACATGTTAGTGAGTTCCCAACCCTCCCACTAATCTGGGACATTGGTATAACATGTATACTGTATGATAACCAGAATAAGGAGATGTGGTATGAATTTCAATAAGACAACCATCAACCGTAAACCAAGACCGGGATCTCCATGGATGAAAATTGAACGATGGAGGAACTTCAAGTGAAGTGATGTAATTGTTAGTAACTGTACATCCTTCAACAATGAGCAAAATCAGTTCCCCATAAGTGTGATAATGAAAAACCTATAACAGGCCTAGCTATATTAGATAATGTAACACCGTGTAAACAAGTTCAGATGAGAAACCCAAGTTGGATTTTTATACCATGTATACAAAAGCAACATTGATACGTCAGTGATGACAAATATATTATTGTGGTTAATCAAAGACTTGTACTATAATCGTGATAATAGTTGATCATCTGCCTTTTAATATTCATGTTTTTCTACAAATCAATTCTATCTGCTTTTGAATAAATGCCTTTTTAATATATATCCCAAGATGGTAAGCAACATTTTCCCATTGTTTTCCATAAACACAATAAGCATTACAAAGTCATACATGTATAACGCACTAAACCATTATAGGTCAATGTATAGCCTCAGGCGCGGATCCAAGGGGGGGGGGGGGGGGGGTTCCGGGGGTTTGAACCCCCCTTTTTTGGACGATCAAGGCATTTGAATGGGTACATGTAATTGGAACCCCCTTTGTCCTGGGTTAGTAATAACTCCTTTTTAAAATGGCTGGATCCGCTCCTTAGCCTTCAACATGGAGCCTCGGCTCACACCGAACAAAAAAATATAAAGGGACCCAAAATATTGTCTGTACATAATTATCTATCTATCTATCTAGTAACATTGTTAGTTTTCTTTACTGATTGAATAATATGTCATTATTGTACAAGCATTTATGGGATTAAATAATTTGAATTTGAACAATTGAAATGGGAAAATATTTTGGATAAACGTTAGTACATCTGATCAACTGAAACCACACAAGAGAATCCGATGTCAGTCTTTAGAATTTAATAAGACCGGAGTCTAAAGAATACATCAAGTTCTAAAAAGTGATGTGAAAAAAATAAAAGAATTAAGATTTGATTTCCCTGTCTTAAACAATGCGAGTTTTCATGTTTTGAACATTTGAACTTTCACTTGCGCTAGTTATTTTGTCCGGTCTTGAACAGTACGTCCATCTACTAGTATTTACATAAATTATGTATGGTAAATTCTTTGCGAAAAATCCGGTGAAAATATGAATTTTTCTCGCGAGTGATAATATTTTTACCTCAATCATGAATGCTGACGTGCTATTTACCTGTATTATGTGTATCAATTACAATTGCATGAACTTCAAATAGACCATTCCGTACAATGTACAATACAAAGTCGAGTTAATATTGACCTATTCAAAAATAAAATACGGTAAAATAAAATAAATTAAATTCAGATAGATTTAAGATTTGTTTTCCATAGCTGCAAAAGATGTGTTAAATGTCTGATTTTTTTTTTTTACATGTATAGAAATCAAAATGATTATACGACAATATTTATAATTTTACAAGAAATGTAGCCCCCCCCCCCCAAAAAAAAAAATTAGTGTGTGAAATAAGCCCTCAAGAAAATATAAAGCAGTTTTATGTGGGGATAAGTTTGACAAGTGCGTGTATTAGGAGTTCCCCGCTAGGTTTTATAAGAGTATATCATGTATTATGAAGTGATGTGATTCGTAAAACTACGGGTATTGAAAACAACCGTGTATGCATGAATGATTTTACACCTAACTAATTTAATAGAAAAATAATTAAATTGATATTTAGATGATATAAAAATTGTCAACTTTTAATTCAGTTATAAAGATACATTTGGTAACAAATATATTGGGTAACGTTTTTCGATTTTTCTGTTAGTAGATATATCTTTTATCTAGTGAAATTGCAGGTATCTAGTGCTGGTTCCGATTTTATTGGTTCGAAGAGATAAGGGCGAGGAAGTGTTAAAAACATATATAAATTCAGCACATTCACTAAATAACCGAGGAATACAAAAATGTGTTCAGCGGCAAATATTTCAAAATACTTTTTTTTTTAAATCAAT
Source organism: Mytilus galloprovincialis (assembly GCA_037788925.1). Taxonomy (NCBI): domain Eukaryota; kingdom Metazoa; phylum Mollusca; class Bivalvia; order Mytilida; family Mytilidae; genus Mytilus; species Mytilus galloprovincialis. The sequence goes on along the minus strand of JAWDJN010000027.1, from coordinate 41,541 downwards.
ATCTATCTAAAATTAATGTATTACATTGGAGTGATAGTTGTTTCTCTTTGTCACAACCTTATATTTCACACAGTAAATTTTTTTTTACAAATAATTGAACCTATATCCCTGACTGTTAGACATTTTGTATCCGTGACTTTTAAGTGTACATGAAGATCAATGTTTGGAAGTTGCTACGCTTATAAATTAGCTATGCCTATACAATGGTTGTAGCTATCATATTTTAACTGTTACAACTTTTTCTGCGTTTAAACAGTTTATTTATGACTGTTTCAACGTTTTCCGTGTTGGTACAGTAATTAAATGACTGTTACAACTTTCAAATGGTTGCATCAGTTTTATTACGACTGTGACAACCCTTTAGGCGTTTAATCAGTTTATTTATGACTGTTGCAACGTTTTTCGAGTTGGGACAGTTGTAAATCAACTGTTACAACTTTGAAATAGTTGTATCAGTCCTTTAATAACGGTGACAGTTATTTCTTGCGTTGTTACAGTCGATTTATGTTGTAGACAAACACTTTTAAAGTTGGGACAGTTACAAAAAAACTGCAGCAGTGAAATTTAACAACTGTTACAACTTTAACAAACATTATCAGTCTTAGAACGACTGTTACTGGTATGGACAGACGTTTTTTCGTCCAGTAGTGCTCGGGGACGAAACGTCCACCAGCAGTGGCATCGACCCAGTGGTGTAAATAGTTATCAAAAGTACTAGGATGAAAGTGACACTTCAGACTCTGAATAGTTCTAAAATCATTTAAACGATTTACCAATACAATTTTTCACCGAATGTTTCAGATTCATTTCATTATTTGTGTATTAATAAACCTATTTATGAATTATTTCACTTGAGGTCTAATTTTATAGATTGCATGTTGTATTAACATAAAGGTATGGTCTACCACAGTACCACGGAGCGTTGATATGATTTGACCCGAGATCCTCCCGAGATGTTGGTGGGGTTCTTGTTGTGCAACCTAAACCAGTTTTCTATGATGTGCTTTTTATCTCTTTGTTTGTCTTTTGATCGTTTATTGGTTAGTTTTTGCTATGACGTTGTCAGTGTGTTTTTTAATACTGAATATGACTATCCGTTTTGGTACCTTCTGCCTTTTTACAAACAAGACCATGAAACTGAATATTGGAAATGTATCATGCTACTACAAAAGAAAAAGCACTGATGGATTGTCCTAGAAGCATATTTTATGAGAATAATAATGGTCTATAAGCAGTTACATTTATTTCATGTTTGAAGCGGTGCATTTTTTAAAATTTAATTTGACTTTTACCAAATAATGCATTGTAGCAAAAGGGAAGAGTAATTGCGGTCTAGTGTCAGATACTCGAAAATAATGGAATTTAACAGAAAAGGAAACAAATAACGGACTTTGGAAAAAACGGAGAGTGCTTTTGATACCTTTTTTCCAGACATAAAATCTTTTACAATACATCATCCTACAACAGCTTAAAAGGTTGAAATGCCAGCGATTTCGCGGGAGTGTTTTCGTGTTCTCAAAGTCCTATATTGATAAAAATGACAACTCCTTTAAATAATTGAATGTTCATGTACAGGAAAACAAACGATTACCGCACGTTCTAGAGACATGCCACGAACTAAGTATCATCTTCGTGTCATAATTGCGCATGCTTGTCTCTTCACATACAAGTAAACGCAAATTTTCTAATAGGCAAAATATATCGTAAATGCGCCCGCTCATATCGGAAATAGGACAAGAAAGTATGAAAGATAGTCATCCACAATCTCTCGGTTAAGTTCTCTAGAATTTACTCCAAACAATGTTGTAAAATGATGCAGTATGTTTTTTCTTTCTTAAATTATTCATCACAACTAAAGACCGCATAACGTAAATTAAACATTTGCTAAGCAAATAAAACAAGCTGACAAAACATTATGTAAGCTATTGTGTACAAAAGCATTGGCGGATCCAGGGGGAGTGGTTCCGGGTGTTGGAACCCCCCCTTTTTTAATATGGCTGGATCCGCGCTCGAAAGGTAAAATTGAAATTTGAAAAAAAATCATTTTACATGGTACAGTACTAGATAATCTTCTACACATGAATTTTGTACGGAAGCCGATAAGGGCCATTCAAAAAAAAAATTATGTCGTAATTACGACATAGCATGTCGTAATTTCGACATAACATGTCGTTATTACGACATCGCTATGTCGTAATTTCGACATAACATGTTGTTATAACGACATCGCTATGTCGTAATTTCGACATATCATGTCGTAATAACGACATCGCTATATATAAAAGAATATGTATTATGATTGCCAAGAGACTAAATGACACAGAAATTAACAACTATAGGTCATCATAATGCCCCCAATAATTAGAAAAGCCCCACATAGTCAGCTATAAAAGAGGTAGATACCAGAGGGAGAGCCCCCGAAATGCTGTGTGGCAGACAGTGTTATTAATTAATTATTAGCTCCCTTGGTAAAACTCTAAATTTCATATTTAATGTATTTCATTGTTAATTAAACCATTGTGGTGACGTCAGCCTATTCATTTACCGTGGATTCTTTTTCTAGAATCAACGCTTTCTAAATCCGTCGCTGAAATTGACTCACCAGATTTTATTCTATTGTTCCCTTTGTGTGCCTAATATCATTAAGTTTGAATTGAGTAATTTCGTGATTTCTGTTCACTAATGGAATTATTTTTAAAAACTTACCTTTAATTTTTGTAATTTCTATATGCCTTTACTGGGAATCGAACCCGTCCATAAATTTTGTAACTTGTTACTGACATTAACATATCGACGAAACCTCTGGGCTACCAATTGGTTACGATTTTAAAGTCTATTATATATATATAAATGAATATATGATACATGTATACATCAGTACAACGGACACATGGCTTCTACCTTTATATATAATTAATAGGTAATGGTATAGTAAGAGTTGGTAGCCACGAGGTGTCGTTTATTAAGATAAATGAGTTAAAGCTAAGGACTGGTCTGTTTAGGTTCGAATCCCTGAATTCTCTTTGTTGTTCCAATAGTCTAGATTTCCAGTTTTTGTTCTTGTTTTGAATGTTATTGGGGATATTTTGTGTAAAAAAAAGCGATTATGGTCGTTTATTATCGGATAATGGTTGGCTATTCCATATGTTTCGAACAAAACAAAAATGGATTGCATAATATTGGTCCATTTTTGTTTTATAAATTAATATTATATGATTTCATCTGTTTTACTACCTAATTTTACAAATTTTAATTCGCAAATTCCTATGCTAGAAAATCGTGATGTGTCTTGAATTAGGCTTATTGCTAGAAATTTCGGAAACATACTTATTATATGCACTATATATAATGTTTTTTGTCGGGTTGTTGTCCCCGTGACACATTCTTCATTTCCATTAAGATCAATTCAAAAAGAAATAAGTTCCAATATGTCTTATTTTGTAAAATCAGAAAACATTCGGATGCCTGATGATATGAAGATCTTTAAGGGCAGACGTGTTGTGTTATAATACATTTGTATTCTTTTAACCATTTAATTGTGATATCTAATTTATTGTAATGGATCGTTCGGCACAATATCATGGTTAATTAAACAATACAAAAATCAGAAAAGAACTTAGGAATATCGTGCCCAACGTTTGAAAGTAGAAATAGAGCTATCAATACTTCAATTCATCCTTATTACAAGAAGCCATGTAGTTTGCGCTTACATAAAGGGAGATGGAATGCTTGGCATGCAATATCAGTCCTCATTATTTCCACGTCTTATTTGTTTATTTCAAACTTGTCTGGCTGTACAGCCCTTCCACGGCAGGTAACTTATAAACTTAGACGGGATTTAAAAAATATATAAGTTTCTCACTGAAGGTATCCAAAGAAGGTAACCAAAGATTTTGAAACGATGCAAATATTAAACTTTACAATATAAATAAAAAATCTTTAACCAATGAATTCAAATAGCAAAAGCAATTAACAAATATATACTTATTAAGCTTCATGTAAATTATTCAACAATGAAATACATTAAATATGAAATTTGGAGTTTTACCAAGGGAGCTAATAATTAATTAATAACACTGTCTGCCACATTTCGGGGGCTTTTCTAATTATTGGGGGCATTATGATGACCTATAGTTGTTTTAAAATTCTGTGTCATTTAGTCTCTTGGCAATCATAATACATATTCTTTTATATATAGCGATGTCGTTATTACGACATAGCTGTGTCGTTTTAACGACATAGTGATGTCGTTATTACGACATGATATGTCGAAATTACGACATAGCGATGTGGTAAAAACGACATGTTATGTCGAAATTACGACATGCTATGTCGTAATTACGACATAATTTTTTTTTTAATGGCCCTTATTGGCTTCCGTTATTTTGAAACCGAAGTCAAAATTAATAATTTACGGTCTTATTATTTCTGTCTTTGCACATGTCAAAATTAATCAGCCTGTAGATATAAATTTTAAACTCTTAATTTCATGTTTGGACGGCTTTGTGTATTTCAATCAGGTTAGGGACATACATTGTTAACAGGATGTATAATGCACCTGACAGCATTTTCGATGGCACTTTACCTGTGCACACCTGGGTCAAACAGCTGGGAAGCGATGCATGCAACTAGATATAAATTTAAAATAGAAAACGCTGATCACATTTGCCAGCTATGTGCGATATATTCAGAGGATATTAAAAAAATATTTTGTTAGAATGTCCAGCTCTTCATAGTGTAAGACAATTATACTACAGCCGTTTGAAATTAGAAGTTATTCATGTAACTGGGGAAAAGAAATGGCTTGAACTCTTTGGAATCTATATTGCTTCTGATTTTGGACTGCTCAAACTTTAGTGAAAATTTTAATATCGAACAAATAACGGTCATTACAAAAATATCTACCGAATTGTGTCATCAGCTATATATTAAAAGACTTAAACTGTTGGAAGGACTCAAAATAACATCAACAATTACCAAAGGGACAAGTTCATCTAATGTGTAGTATTTCTAAGTGATCATTAACTTTAAAACATATATATTATTTGTCTTAATATATACATATCAGTGATTGAGGTGATGGCAAGGTAGTCTGCTCCCTTTTGAGCTCACCTGGCCCAAAGGGCCAAGTGAGCTTTTCTCATCACTTGGCGTCCGTCGTCCGTCGTCCGTCGTCCGTCGTCCGTCGTCCGTCGTCGTCGTCGTCGTCCGTCGTTAGCTTTCACAAAAATCTTCTCCTCTGAAACTACTGGGCCAATTTTTTACCAAACTTGGCCTCAATCATTATTAGGGTATCTAGTTTAAAAATTGTGTCCGGTGACCCGGTCAACTAACCAAGATGGCTGCCAAGGCTAAAAATAGAACATAGGGGTAAAATGCAGTTTTTGGCTTATAACTCAAAAACCGCAGCCTTTAGAGGAAATATGACTGAGTAAAACTGTTAATCAGATCAAGATCTATCTGCCCTGAAATTTTGAGATGAATCGGACAACTCGTTGATAGGTTGCTGCCCCTGAATTGGTAATTTTAAGGAAATTTTGCTGTTTTTGGTTATTATCTTGAATATTATCATAGATAGAGATAAACTGTAAACAGCAAAAATGTTCAGTAAAGTAAGATCTACAAATAAGTCAACATGACCGAAATGATCAGTTGACCCCTTTAGGAGTTATTGCCCTTTATAGTCAGTTTTTAACCATTTTTCGTAAATCTTAGTCATCTTTTACAAAAATCTTCTCCTCTGAAACTACTGAGCCAAATTAAACCAAACTTGACCACAATCATCATTGGGGTATTTAGTTAAAAAATTGTGTCCAGTGACCTGGCCAACCAACCAAGATGGCCGCCATGGCTAAAAATAGAACATAGGGGTAAAATGCAGTTTTTGGCTTATAACTCAAAAACCGCACCCTTTAGAGGAAATATGACGGGGTAAAATTGTTTATCAGGTCAAGATCTATCTGCCCTGCAATTTTTAGATGAATTGGACAACCCGTTGATAGGTTGCTGCCCCTGAATTGGTAATTTTAAGGACATTTTGCTGTTTTTAGTTATTATCTTGAATATTATTATAGATAGAGATCAACTGTAAACAGCAAAAATGTTCAGCAAAGTAAGATCTACAAATAAGTCAACAAGACCAAAATGGTCTGTTGATTTCTGTAGGAGTTATTGCCCTTTATAGTCAATTTTTAACCATTTTTCGTAAATCTTAGTTATCTTTTACAAAAATCTTCTTCTCTGAAACTACTGGGCCAAATTAAACCAAACTTGGCCACAATCATCATTGGGTAATCTTGTAAAAAAACTGTGTCCCGTGACCTGGCCAACCAACCAAGATGGCCGCCATGGCTAAAAATAGAACATAGGGGTTAAATGTAGATTTTGGCTTATAACTCTGAAACCGCAGCCTTTAGAGCAAATCTACATGGGGTAAAATTGTTTATCAGGTCAAGATCTATCTGCCCTGAAATTTTCAGATGAATCTGACAACCTGTTGTTGGGTTGCTGCCCCTGAATTGGTAATTTTAAGGAAATTTTGCTGTTTTTGGTTATTATCTTGAATATTATTATAGATAGAGATAAACTGTAAACATGAATAATGTTAAGCAAAGTAAGATTTACAAATAAGTCAACATGACGGAAATGGTCAATTGACCCCTAAGGAGTTATTGTCCTTTATAGTCAATTTTTAACAATATTCATAAAATTTGTAAATTTTAACTAACATTTTCCACTGAAACTACTCGGCCAAGTTCATTATAGATAGAGATAATTGTAAGTAGCAAGAATGTTCAGTAAAGTAAGATGTACAAACACATCACCATCACCAAAACACAATTTTGTCATGAATCCATCTGCTTCCTTTGTTTAATATTCACATAGACCAAGGTGAGCGACACAGGCTCTTTAGAGCCTCTAGTTTCTATAAACTTTACTTATAGTGTTGAGACCAGCATTAGTAGTATAGGTCGTGTATACATGCACATAATTCCTTGAGAGGACATATGGAGAACCTGTGTATATAGTGTATATATATTTAAAGTGCGACAAGATATTCTTGGTGTTCCTTAATGGAAGTATAATACATACAGAAGAAGAAGATGTACCTGAATTGCGTAATGTCACCAGTTTATTAGCCGGCAGGAAGTCACTAGAATACCTGAATGTGACACTATTACATGACCTCTGGCAATAATTCAAAAGATCGTCGGTTTTCATATTAGAAGTACCCGAAATGAATAAAATCTATTACATATAAAAGTTTTTTTTTGGCAAGCATTTCGAAAAGTCTAAAGCCGCTACAGATACCTAATAATCTCATTAGAATATATTTATGCTTTTACAACTTCCAAATTAGTGTCCGCCCCACTAGATGTATTCCTATCTATGATCTTGTTATCATAAATTTAGGAAGAAAAAATACTCCTACTACGATTGACCATAAATCAGTACAAACTTCGCTAGCATAGCTGTCGACATTTAAGGGTTAGGGTTAGGGTTAGGTTAGGGTAGTATACTTTGACGAGATTTGTGAGATGACCTTTTTCACTTCTGCGCATGTCTGACCTTTTTTGTGACTGCGCATGCGTGAGAAGGGTTAGGGTTAAGGTTAGGGTTAGGGTTAGGGTTAGGGTTAGGGTTAGGTCTAGGTTTAGGGTTAGGGTTAGGGTTAGGGTTAGGGTTAGGGTTAGGGTTAGGTTAGGGTTAGGGTTAGGGTTAGGGTTAGGGTTAGGGTTAGGGTTAGGGTTAGGTTAGGGTTAGGGTTAGGGTTAGGGTTAGGGTTAGGGTTAGTGTTAGGGTTTGGGTTAGTGTTTAGGTTAGGGTTAGTGTTAGGGTTTGGGTTAGGGTTTGGGTTAGTGTTTAGGTTAGGGTTAGTGTTAGGGTTTGGGTTAGTGTTTAGGTTAGGGTTAGTGTTAGGGTTTGGGTTAGGGTTTGGGTTAGTGTTTAGGTTAGGGTTAGTGTTAGGGTTTGGGTTAGTGTTAAGGTTAGGGTTAGGGTTAGTGTTTGGGTTAGGGTTTGGGTCAAACACTTACCCTAACCCAAATCCCAAATGTGTTAAAATTGTTGATTTGGAGGCCTTACTTTATCTCGGAACGGGTAAGTGTAGAAGGATAACCTATTGCAGTTTCGTGTTAAGTTTTTCACGAACTTCTTAAAAAAAAGAGTTGTGTATGGATGGGGGTCCGGTTATGATGTTTGAAAAAAAAAAAAAAAAAAAAATAATCTTTCAATTATCATGCAGTGAGGTCGGAGAGTGCGGCCGTACACTTCAGTGATACCAATACGTTTTCATCCTCTAGATCGCCTTTCCATCTTTTAGGAACAGTTAACTTTAAGAAGATATCTCTATTCAAATTCATTCTACATCTGTTTGAAGATTGAAGTCAAAGGCAATTTTCATACTCTGTACTTAGAAATATTTTTAAATAACCCAAACCCAAACACTAACACTAACACTAACCCTAACCTAAACGCTAACCCTAACCCTAACCCTAACCCTAACCCTTCTCACGCATGCACAGTCACAGAAAAGGGCAGACATGCGCAGAAGTGAAAAAGGGCACCTCACTAATCTCGCCAAAGTATACTACCATGTCCCTGACCTTGACCCTTACTCAAACCCTAACCCTAACCCTGACCCAAACCCTAACCCAAACCCTTAATTAGGGTTAACCCTAACCCTAACCCTAACCCTAACCCTAACCCTAACCTTAACCCTAACCCTTCTCACGCATGCGCAGTCACAAAAAAGGTCAGACATGCGCAGAAGTGAAAAAGGTCATCTCACAAATCTCGTCAAAGTATACTACCCTAACCCTAACCCTAACCCTAACCCTAAGGTTAGGGTTAGGGTTAGGGTTAGGGTTAGGGTTAGGGTTAGGGTTAGGGTTAGGGTTAGGGTTAGGGTTAGGGTTAGGGTTAGGGTTAGGGTTAGGGTTAGGGTTAGGGTTAGGGTTAGGGGTTAGGGGTTAGGGGTTAGGGTTAGGGTTAGGGTTAGGGTTAGGGTTAGGGTTAGGGTTAGGGTTAGGGTTAGGGTTAGGGTTAGGGTTAGGGTTAGGGTTAGGGTTAGGGGTTAGGGTTAGGGTTAGGGTTAGGGTTAGGGTTAGGGTTAGGGTTAGGGTTAGGGTTAGGGTTAGGGTTAGGGTTAGGGTTAGGGTTAGGGTTAGGGTTAGGGTTAGGGTTATAAGACCTTTGCGAGGCCATTTGCTGTGCCAACTCGTCAGTGTCAAAATATAGTCACGTGATTAGAATAAGGCGTGGTTTGGGTTAGGTTTAGGATATAGGTTCGAGTTTGGATTAGAGTTAGAGTTTAAGGTTAGAGTTAGGGTTAAAGAAATTTTCCTACTCTTCACTTGAATGTCATTTAATGATGACGTGATGTGCCATATATATATTTAGCAATATCTCATCCTTATTCTAAAACAAATGCGCAGAGAAATTAACAACACAGAAGGTAAATCATATGATTTATATCATAATCCGAAGTTAAAGTTTTCGAAATAGGATAATAGATTTTTTGCCAGTTTTCTGGTAATGCAGTATGTGAACCATAGCTTTGTTCAGGACCATTTGTTTGTATTAGTCTAGGGATTTGGTATATTGTTTGTATTGTATACGGTTATAAGATAAGAAAAAAGGAAAGCTTAAATCAAATGATAGTGTTATGGCCAGGAAAATACAGCAAATGAGTAATGTATCAAAGAGACAACAATTGGATATTCGAAGTAGTATTAAATTTAGGACAACGCAATGTCTGACTTTGTAAAGGTGCATATAATTAGATGGGTTTGTAAATACAAAGTTCAGAACAAAACTGGGAGCGGGTTATGATTTTGATATTTTTTTATTGTCAAACAAATATTGGTAATGAGATTTCTGATATTGTTAAAGACAAGTATGATAATAAATTGGAAGACACTTTTTAGTCTGAAGATAATGTAATAGAGAAGTACAAGTTTGATAAATAGCCGCAGGGCAATGTTTTTAAATATAATTAATGATACCTATTGGTATGAAGATATTTTAAATGTTAAATATGAATTTGCAAATCAATTTAAGGATATGTATAAGTCACAGGATAAAAGGTTAAGTATTAGTATGAGGATGATTATAAGTTAGAAGATAATGTAAAAGGTTGAGGATAAGCATAAGTCTCAGGATATGGTAAAGGGTAAAAATAAGTTTTAGAAAAAGTAAAATCTGAATGTAATGTTAAAAATTAGCATAAGTGTAGGTATGAGAGGAAGGAACATCTATTTTTGTCAGTCTGATGCTGGAAACTTGAAAATAAGGTCAAGGATAAGTCTAAAGATAAGGTAAAGTATATATTAGCCCTAACACTTAGTTTAAACAAATAGACTCGTCTGAGGATTAATCTAAGGATAAGTGTGAGAATGAGGATAGGAAAGTTATAAATGAAACACAGAGTCAAGTTCTGAGAAAAAGGATAAGGCTAAATCTCAGAACAGAGTGAGTCAAAGGCATTTTAAAACCTTTGCATTATTGTTACAGTAATTTCATTTCAACCAGGATACCAATTATCTGCAATTTATATCCATTTGCAGGGAACATAGAATTTGTATAGTATTTTGACGATGAGAAATAGGATAGGGTTAAGGTTATGATTCAGATACGTTAAATACGAAATGAAATTGAAAACCAAAGTGATCTGAAGATAAAGATAAGGTTAGGTATAAGGTTATGTCTGAGGATAAGGTTAATGATAAGGATAAGGTTTAGATAAAGGTTAAGTATAAGGATATGTCTAAGGATAAGGTTAATGATAAGGATAAGGTTTAGATAAAGGTTAAGTATAAGGATATGTCTAAGGATAACGATAAGGTTAAGTATAAGGTTATGTCTGAGGATAAGGTTAATGATAAGGATAAGGGTTGGGGTTAGGGTTAGGGTTAGGGTTAGGGTTAGGTTTAGGGTTAGGGTAAGGGTTAGGGTTAGGATTAGGGTTAGGGTTAGGGTTAGGGTTTAGGGTTAGGGTTAGGGTTATAACATATTTACGAGTTCATTTCGTGGTTCATCTCGTCAACGTCACTTTTTCGTCCCGTGGTGTTTAGTAGGTGTGGCCAAGTGATGATCATGTGAGGATAAGGTTTAATTTTTATTCTTTATTATGGAATTGCAGGTGTTTTGTTTTTGATAGATTTCGGTTGAAAGGTAATAACTTAAAATGAATAGGGTAAAAAATTCAAAACGAATAGGGTAAAATAATTAAATGCCTTTTGGTAACTGTCCGACCGCTTTAAAAACAAATAATTGTTTTAATCTGAAAAGGATGTAAATTACACGAGTGATAGATAAGAATTGCCTAAATATTTGCTGAAAAAAAACCAAAAAAACTTAAGTTTGCGAAAATCCGTCCGGATAAACCAGGGACTCTGTTATAGATATTGATAATTGCACTCTGAACAATAATCATAATAAATATAATCAATTAACGAACTTTGAAACAGGAGTCGTCAATTTTTTTTTGAAATAAAAGAATGTTAATAGTATACACATGTAGAATAGATATAATACTTTTGTCCACGTTTTATGTTTTTACTATTATTTTTAGGATAATGGAAAAGAGAGTACATTTTAATGACAAAGTGGAGATCTTTTTATATGAAAAAAACGCTGAAACTTATACTATCACAGTAGAATACCAGGAAAGAAAAAAATACTATGACATTTTGAAATTAACTATAGCTCTGATTGTGTGCATTTGTGTTCTTGGGATAATTGTGTTTTTCTATAACCTTTTTACATAATTCGTGTGGAGTGTGTGATGACTATTCTATAAAGTAGTAAGTATCTGTATATTACTCTCAATAATATAAAGGCCTAATATTTGTTATATGTGAACCTAAAAATGTTTAAGTTGTGAATATTTGGCTATCATGTTCTATGGTTAGGGTTAAGGTTAGGGTTAGGGTTAGGGTTAGGGTTAGGGTTAGGGTTAGGTTTAGGGTAGTGTACTTTGACGAGGGTTAGTGAGGTGCCCATTGTCACTTCTGTGCATGTCTGCCCTTTTTTGTGACTGCGCATGCGTCAGAAATTTCCAAAAATATTTCTAAGTACAGAGTATGAAAAGTGCCTTTGACCTCAATCTTCAAACAGATGTAGAATGAATAGAGATATTTTCATAAAGTTAACTGTTCCTAAAAGATGGAAAGGCGATCTAGAGGATGAAAACTTATTGGTATCACTGAAGTGTACGACCGCACTTTCCGACCTTACTGAAGAAACGTTTGTGCGAGAGTAAAGCCTAACCCAGAAATTAACACCAACTCCCAAACTACAAAAGATAAAGACTTGTGGTCTTCAACAGGGGCTTAATTGTCAAAAAGTACTACCACTAACGGGGCCGATTTTTTAACATCAAGCCGAACGAAGCATAGAATCATGTTGAAATATTGAAAAGATCGACTATGAAGGGTTAGGGTTTGGTTAGGGTTAGGGTTAGGGTTAGGGTTAGGGTTAGGGTTAGGGTTAGGGTTTAGGGTTAGGGTTAGGGTTAGGGTTAGGGTTAGGGTTAGGGTTAGGGTTAGGGTTAGGGTTAGGTTAGGGTTAGGGTTAGGGTTAGGGTTAGGGTTAGGGTTAGGGTTAGGGTTAGGGTTAGGGTTAGGGTTAGGGTTTGGTTAGGGTTAGGGTTAGGGTTAGGGTTAGGGTTAGGGTTAGGGTTAGGGTTAGGGTTAGGGTTAGGGTTATAAGACCTTTGCGAGGCCATTTGCTGTGCCAACTCGTCAGTGTCAAAATATAGTCACGTGATTAGAATAAGGCGTGGTTTGGGTTAGGTTTAGGATATAGGTTCGAGTTTGGATTAGAGTTAGAGTTTAAGGTTAGAGTTAGGGTTAAAGGGTTAGGGTTAGGGTTAGGGTTAGGGTTAGGGTTAGGGTTAGGGTTAGGGTTAGGGTTATAAGACCTTTGCGAGGCCATTTGCTGTGCCAACTCGTCAGTGTCAAAATATAGTCACGTGATTAGAATAAGGCGTGGTTTGGGTTAGGTTTAGGATATAGGTTCGAGTTTGGATTAGAGTTAGAGTTTAAGGTTAGAGTTAGGGTTAAAGAAATTTTCCTACTCTTCACTTGAATGTCATTTAATGATGACGTGATGTGCCATATATATATTTAGCAATATCTCATCCTTATTCTAAAACAAATGCGCAGGGAAATTAACAACACAGAAGGTAAATCATATGATTTATATCATAATCCGAAGTTAAAGTTTTCGAAATAGGATAATAGATTTTTTGCCAGTTTTCTGGTAATGCAGTATGTGAACCATAGCTTTGTTCAGGACCATTTGTTTGTATTAGTCTAGGGATTTGGTATATTGTTTGTATTGTATACGGTTATAAGATAAGAAAAAAGGAAAGCTTAAATCAAATGATAGTGTTATGGCCAGGAAAATACAGCAAATGAGTAATGTATCAAAGAGACAACAATTGGATATTCGAAGTAGTATTAAATTTAGGACAACGCAATGTCTGACTTTGTAAAGGTGCATATAATTAGATGGGTTTGTAAATACAAAGTTCAGAACAAAACTGGGAGCGGGTTATGATTTTGATATTTTTTTATTGTCAAACAAATATTGGTAATGAGATTTCTGATATTGTTAAAGACAAGTATGATAATAAATTGGAAGACACTTTTTAGTCTGAAGATAATGTAATAGAGAAGTACAAGTTTGATAAATAGCCGCAGGGCAATGTTTTTAAATATAATTAATGATACCTATTGGTATGAAGATATTTTAAATGTTAAATATGAATTTGCAAATCAATTTAAGGATATGTATAAGTCACAGGATAAAAGGTTAAGTATTAGTATGAGGATGATTATAAGTTAGAAGATAATGTAAAAGGTTGAGGATAAGCATAAGTCTCAGGATATGGTAAAGGGTAAAAATAAGTTTTAGAAAAAGTAAAATATGAATGTAATGTTAAAAATTAGCATAAGTGTAGGTATGAGAGGAAGGAACATCTATTTTTGTCAGTCTGATGCTGGAAACTTGAAAATAAGGTCAAGGATAAGTCTAAAGATAAGGTAAAGTATATATTAGCCCTAACACTTAGTTTAAACAAATAGACTCGTCTGAGGATTAATCTAAGGATAAGTGTGAGAATGAGGATAGGAAAGTTATAAATGAAACACAGAGTCAAGTTCTGAGAAAAAGGATAAGGCTAAATCTCAGAACAGAGTGAGTCAAAGGCATTTTAAAACCTTTGCATTATTGTTACAGTAATTTCATTTCAACCAGGATACCAATTATCTGCAATTTATATCCATTTGCAGGGAACATAGAATTTGTATAGTATTTTGACGATGAGAAATAGGATAGGGTTAAGGTTATGATTCAGATACGTTAAATACGAAATGAAATTGAAAACCAAAGTGATCTGAAGATAAAGATAAGGTTAGGTATAAGGTTATGTCTGAGGATAAGGTTAATGATAAGGATAAGGTTTAGATAAAGGTTAAGTATAAGGAAATGTCTAAGGATAAGGTTAATGATAAGGATAAGGTTTAGATAAAGGTTAAGTATAAGGATATGTCTAAGGATAACGATAAGGTTAAGTATAAGGTTATGTCTGAGGATAAGGTTAATGATAAGGATAAGGGTTGGGGTTAGGGTTAGGGTTAGGGTTAGGGTTAGGTTTAGGGTTAGGGTAAGGGTTAGGGTTAGGGTTAGGGTTAGGGTTAGGGTTAGGGTTAGGGTTTAGGGTTAGGGTTAGGGTTATAACATATTTACGAGTTCATTTCGTGGTTCATCTCGTCAACGTCACTTTTTCGTCCCGTGGTGTTTAGTAGGTGTGGCCAAGTGATGATCATGTGAGGATAAGGTTTAATTTTTATTCTTTATTATGGAATTGCAGGTGTTTTGTTTTTGATAGATTTCGGTTGAAAGGTAATAACTTAAAATGAATAGGGTAAAAAATTCAAAACGAATAGGGTAAAATAATTAAATGCCTTTTGGTAACTGTCCGACCGCTTTAAAAACAAATAATTGTTTTAATCTGAAAAGGATGTAAATTACACGAGTGATAGATAAGAATTGCCTAAATATTTGCTGAAAAAAAAACAAAAAAACTTAAGTTTGCGAAAATCCGTCCGGATAAACCAGGGACTCTGTTATAGATATTGATAATTGCACTCTGAACAATAATCATAATAAATATAATCAATTAACGAACTTTGAAACAGGAGTCGTCAATTTTTTTTTGAAATAAAAGAATGTTAATAGTATACACATGTAGAATAGATATAATACTTTTGTCCACGTTTTATGTTTTTACTATTATTTTTAGGATAATGGAAAAGAGAGTACATTTTAATGACAAAGTGGAGATCTTTTTATATGAAAAAAACGCTGAAACTTATACTATCACAGTAGAATACCAGGAAAGAAAAAAATACTATGACATTTTGAAATTAACTATAGCTCTGATTGTGTGCATTTGTGTTCTTGGGATAATTGTGTTTTTCTATAACCTTTTTACATAATTCGTGTGGAGTGTGTGATGACTATTCTATAAAGTAGTAAGTATCTGTATATTACTCTCAATAATATAAAGGCCTAATATTTGTTATATGTGAACCTAAAAATGTTTAAGTTGTGAATATTTGGCTATCATGTTCTATGGTTAGGGTTAAGGTTAGGGTTAGGGTTAGGGTTAGGGTTAGGGTTAGGGTTAGGGTTAGGTTTAGGGTAGTGTACTTTGACGAGGGTTAGTGAGGTGCCCATTGTCACTTCTGTGCATGTCTGCCCTTTTTTGTGACTGCGCATGCGTCAGAAATTAGGGTTAGGGTTAGGGTTAGGGTTAGGGTTAGGGTTAGGGTTAGGGTTAGGGTTAGGGTTAGGGTTAGGGTTAGGGTTATAAGACATTTGCGAGGCCATTTGCTGTGCCAACTCGTCAATGTCAAAATATAGTCACGTGATTAGAATAAGGCGTGGTTTGGGTTAGGTTTAGGATATAGGTTCGAGTTTGGATTAGAGTTAGAGTTTAAGGTTAGAGTTAGGGTTAAAGAAATTTTCCTACTCTTCACTTGAATGTCATTTAATGATGACGTGATGTGCCATATATATATTTAGCAATATCTCATCCTTATTCTAAAACAAATGCGCAGGGAAATTAACAACACAGAAGGTAAATCATATGATTTATATCATAATCCGAAGTTAAAGTTTTCGAAATAGGATAATAGATTTTTTGCCAGTTTTCTGGTAATGCAGTATGTGAACCATCGCTTTGTTCAGGACCATTTGTTTGTATTAGTCTAGGGATTTGGTATATTGTTTGTATTGTATACGGTTATAAGATAAGAAAAAAGGAAAGCTTAAATCAAATGATAGTGTTATGGCCAGGAAAATACAGCAAATGAGTAATGTATCAAAGAGACAACAATTGGATATTCGAAGTAGTATTAAATTTAGGACAACGCAATGTTTGACTTTGTAAAGGTGCATATAATTAGATGGGTTTTTAAATACAGAGTTCAGAACAAAACTGAGAGCGGGTTATGATTTTGATATTTTTTTATTGTCAAACAAATATTGGTAATGAGATTTCTGATATTGTTAAAGACAAGTATGATAATAAATTGGAAGACACTTTTTAGTCTGAAGATAATGTAATAGAGAAGTACAAGTTTGATAAATAGCCGCAGGGCAATGTTTTTAAATATAATTAATGATACCTATTGGTATGAAGATATTTTGAATGTTAAATATGAATTTGCAAATCAATTTAAGGATATGTATAAGTCACAGGATAAAAGGTTAAGTATTAGTATGAGGATGATTATAAGTTAGAAGATAATGTAAAAGGTTGAGGATAAGCATAAGTCTCAGGATATGGTAAAGGGTAAAAGGGTTAGGGTTAGGGTTAGGGTTAGGGTTTAGGGTTAGGGTTAGGGTTAGGGTTAGGGTTAGGGTTAGGGTTAGGGGTTTTTTACTAGTTGCA